>CM052441.1:17149433-17238712 GCA_028533085.1 Varecia variegata | reverse complement strand
CCAGCCTGAGCAAGAGCGAGACCCCGTCTCTACTACAAATAGAAAGAAATTATCTGGCCAACTAAAATATATATAGAAAAAATTAGCCGGGCATTGTGGCGCATGCCTGTAGTCCCAGCTACTTGGGAGGCTGAGGCAGAAGGATCGCTTAAGCCCAGGAGTTTGAGGTTGCTGTGAGCTAGGCTGATGCCACGGCACTGACTCTAGCCCGGGCAACAAAGCAAGACTCTGTCTCAAAAAAAAAAAAAAAAAAAAAAAGAGTCAGAGTGGAAGGAGGAAGGTCAGGGAGTGTTTCACGTAGCACACAGATCTTGGCTTCTAATTATTCTCCTAAGATTACTTGTACTTCCTGGCCCATCTGGGATCTAGGACTTGGTCATTGTTTGAGTCTTGAACCTTTATCCCTGGGGAATAAGAACCACGGGTCCCCTTGGGTTGACCTACCATGGCCATTCCCAGCTTGCCTCCTCTGGAAACAGCAGTGATTTGGTTTCTGCTGTTTACACAGGTCAAAGACAATCACCTCTTCCCTCCTCCGACCTCACCCTTTTCTGTCGCCCCTACCACATGAAATTTTGCATATAGTTGTTCTATGAAAAAGCATGATGCTGAACAGTTTATAAAACATTGTACCTTTTTTGTAAAAAAGGGGAAAATTAAAATAAATATTTTGGGTATTGTTCAAGAAAGTATGGAAGAATACACAAGACACTAATAAACTGGTTAATTGCTTATGGAGTAAGGCTGGGGATTAGTTTGAAGAGGGGGCGGACAGAGTAAGAGTGAGAATTTGTACTATATCCTTTTATAATTTGAACTACGAGAATATACTGAGTTCAACCGGATTCTAGCTGTTTGACTGCAAAATGTATTTAGCCTCTCTAAGTCTCATCCTTTTCTGTATGAGGGAAATAAAAATAACCACTTAGCCTATCTTTCAGGACTACTGGGGGGATTGATGAGAAAATAAATAGGAAAATGTTCTGTAAGCACCAAATAAATAGATGATTACTATCAGATTAGCGGGGGAAATTGTGACACTAATTTCCCAAGAGGGGGAAGGAACATAGATATCTTCATCTTCCTCTTTCTTAAGGGCTGGCCAAGTTTCAAACTGTTGAGGGAATAAACGAGGGTCTGTATAGTTCTCCTTTCATCTTTCTACCGTGACAACTGTGAGAATCTTTGGTTTCTGCTGGAAGAAACTTCAATTCAAAAACATTGATTTGACACCTTTTCAATTAGTCAGAGTCTTCACTGCGATGAATCGATGAATCGTAGTGAAGCTTAATCAAACAGAGAATTTATTGGCTCATGTAACTGAAAGCCCAGGGGCAGACAGCCTTCAGGCATGGTTGGATCCAGGTGCTTCAAAACTGTGATTAGGAATCTCTCTCTCTTTCTCCTTTGAGTTTATGTTCCTCTGTATGGCTTTGTTCTTGTTGTTGTTGTTAACTTAAGCTCTCCTCTTGTGGAAGCAAGGTGACCACTGGCCATTCTAGGCTTATATTCATGTAGTTTTAACAGCTGCAGAAGAAAGAGAAAACCTTGTTTTCTTATTGTTCCAGTAAAATTCTCAGGCTTGGATCTCATTGGCACAGCTTGGGCATGTGCCCCTCTCTGAATCCATCACCAGTGCCAGGAAGATACTGGACTCTGATTGGATAAGCCTGGGAGCCCAGAGCCTAAGACCAGGGGTGGGGTTAACCTGAGACAAATGACATGAACTAGGAAAGGAGGAAGGTAGTTTCCCAAAGGGAAAAAATCAAGAGGGTTGTGTCCTAGACCTGCCTTCCCTCCCTCCCCTCAAAAAGACATTTAGGTCCCAAATATCTACTCTCTGCAATATGTTATTTTTAGCATGACGGAGACAAAATAATAAACAAGCTATCCTTCATAGAGCTTAGACTAGAGTCATGTGAATATACAACTATGTACACATGAATTTAGTAATGAACAACATAGTAAATGCTATAACAGAAATGATAGTAATAGCTAATATTTATTGAACAGCTTTCTAGTTTCCAGGTACTGCTCTAAGCACTTTAATTAGCTTAACTCATTTAATCTCCAAAAGAACCAGAAAGGTAGCAGCTGTTACTCCATTTTGCAAATAAGGAGGCCGAGGCACAGAGAAGTTACTTAAAAGTGTTTCTGGAGTGCAAAGACGGCTCTAGCGAGTCAGGATAGTGAAATCTCCATGCAGGGGGCGCTGTTTGAAGAGGATTTAAAATGCTAGGGTGGATTTCACCGCAGAGCTATACGGAAACGGTAAATGAAGGAACGGCGCCTAAGAGATGCAGGAGATGTTTAGGAAATGGCAAGAAGTAAAGTTTGACTTAAACATGAGGCTTGTAAAAAGGAGGTGGAAAAAAGTGACGGGAAGCATGGTTAGTTGGGCCCGGTTGTAAAGCTTGGCTGCTGTTCCAAGTTGAGCTTGTTCTGCAGTCTGTAGGACTTTCGAGTAGGGGAGTGCCGTGATCGGATAAGCAAGAACACGGCCAGACCCCTGAGTGTTTGTAGGTGGGGATGTTGGCTTTAGTTCTTCGCCGTACATTCTCAGGATGTTTTGGAAGGTTTTTTGCAAATGTCCTGTTGGGTGGCATTGGGGTGGTTATTTCTTTAAATGACTTAGTTCTGCCTTAGTGAAGGGTCTTTTTAAGAGGCGACCGTTTTTTCTGACATTCTGGTTTCTGAATTGACTGCTATCGAAGAGGGGTAAAAGCCAAGCCAGGCTCTTATGGGACACTTTCAGCACAAGACAAGCGGTTTTCTGTGCTTCTGTCACAGTGTTACAGTGAGGCCGTTCAGTGCCGAGAACCGAGAAGATAACATGGCACGCTTATTTAATACTCTTCCATTTGCTCTTCTATTTTGTCCAGTCATTAAACGGTGTTAGAATTGAGAATTAGGACTCTCTTTCCTCGCCAAACGAAAACACAAGTGACTTGTTGACTGCAAGATTTACTCTCCCAGGTACTTCCAGAGTAGTATGAAATCCTGGCCAAGTATCCACAGAAAAAAAGCTAGTGGCATATGCCCCAGCCTCTTTTCCTGGAGGCAGGCTCCACGCCTGCCTCTCCCTGCCCAGAAGGACATCATAAATCATTTAGAATTTATGAGGAGCCGGGTCCTGTACTACACCCTGCTAGTAGCTGGTGTTTGTCCTCGACACACTATGGGCTCCCTTCTTCAGTGCATACAGAGACTTTTTCAGATGATCCATACGACAGAAAGCTGAGAATTTTCCCTTTGGCCCAGCCAAAGAGTTAAGGAGGGAGAAGACAGAAGACTCTTGTTCCTTAGGGTTTTGCCACAAGCCTCACTTGCTTTCTCCCAAATTGGAGGCTGGGAAGGAGCAGAAAACAAGACCGTTATCATTATTAGCCTATTTTCTTTTATTCATTTATTCAACAAAAACACTTCTTTTTTTAAGTGCCAACAGCCTGCAAGTCACCTTTGGGGACACAGGAGTAAGCAAAACAGAATTTTGGTCCTCATCAAGATTTTACACTTATACATGTTAGGAGGTGATGGCCGCATGTTATTTTTCAGGGAACGAAGATGGGTAAAGTGGGGAAGGGGAACGAGCCACTGTACATCAGGTGGGCAGGGAAGGGGTTTCTGGTGACGTGACCTTTGAGCAGAGGCTTGTAGGACATGATGGAGTGAGACGAGTGGGTAGACGGGAAAATGGCCTCCTGGAAAGGACAGAGGCCACTGTGCAAGGTGCCTTAGGCGAGAGGCCTGAGGGCCCCAAGGGGCTGGAGCTGGGGGAGCCAGGAGGGAGTGGTTAGGAGACAGGCAGGTGGGAGACGGGACAGCCTAAGGTTATGACGTGTTAGAGTTGCGATGTTATTCCAGCTGAGATGGGCAACCATTGGAAATCTTTGGAAGATCACCAGCGTGTAAGTGTGAAATCAGGAAAGTGGGGCCCAGCGCTTCCTTTACTTCCTAGGGCAAAGTCGAATGTGTGCTGTCGTAATTAGGTGGAACTGTCAAAATATTGATTCACTCAGTGCAGAGAGTGAAACAGAAATTGTGGTTTTGCTTGATTTGGGTATAAAAATCACTCATGCCTTTTGAACTGGGATAAATGCGAGTAACCATGAGCCATTTATTTATAAGACTTTTCTTGGAGACTTAGCTACTACACCAGCCATCTGTGCTTCAGCAGCCCTTTCCTGGCACTACTTTGGTTACGCTGTGGCTGTGGGAGAGGCCCCAGCATTATGTTGTTGCACAGGTTGGTGTGAGCTTCAAAGTCAAGGAGCAGCCGGTGGGACGGTTGGGATCAGATTCTAGGAGGCTTCAGTCCCTCGCTTTGCTCTCAGTGAATACACAGAGCTGACTCCTGCCGTTTTCTACTCACAGTGCCGTACTCTAGAGCCACGGAGAGCTTGGGTTTGATGAATGTGCAGAAGCCACAGGGAGTGCAATGTTGACCCCTTCTAAGGAATACCTTCCTAAAAATGAGGGCCATCGGTAACCAAATCATGCCGCGAAGTGAGCATCCTGCCTCTGCATGTTTGGAAGCAGGTGCTCGAGCACATCCCAGGAATGCTCTGGGACGGCTCCTGCTTTGCCCAGCACGTTGGACTAGAATGACCTCTCAGAGTCATTCCAATGCAAAACCCCTCTGAGCCCATGAAAACCTGTCCGGTGAACGTGGTCTGCAAACATACAGACGCTATGTAAACACGAGGCGAATATTTTAAAAGGTGAAGAATGAGATACTTGTACTTCTGTGAGAGCGGTGGGAGCGGTGGTTGGAATTTTGTGCCCCGCAACATACCTTCCACGCTCAGTCGCCTGCAGCTTGTTCTCCTTGGCGCTGTACACAGATATCTGCATTGTGTGTTAAAAATGCGCTCAGCCGAAGACCAAACAAATAGCCAACAGCGTTTTCCTATCGGGGGCCTGTTTATGGGAGGTAGAGAAAAGAACAAAGCTGTTGGTTTTGATTCTTGGCAGGAAGCCGATGCTGCTGCTTCAAAGCTCCGGAGTTTACAAGGAAGAAAGAAGAGGAATTTTTAGTTTACAAGGAAGAAAGAGGAGGAATTTTTAGCTGAGACTAAGTTAGAACTAAAGCAACAGAAGACTCAAAACTAAAACTAAAGAATCTTTTGAGATCCACAATGGAAAGGCAGAAACCAAAAAAAGGGAATATATTCCAGGCTCTCAGATGATTTTTTTAGTGCAAGGATGAAAGCTTTTAAAGGTGCCCAAAGCAGAGATTACAGAACAGACTTAATTAATGATACAGGATCACACCACGTTTGAGCTGGACTAGTTGTCCTTAGTGATCATTGAATCTTGTCCCTTATTTTGTAGATAACAGATTAGAGGCCCAGGAACTTGAAGTGACTGCCCAAGGTCACCCAACTAGTTGTAGGAGTTTTGGGACTAGAATCCAGGACTCCTGACAACCATTTTGTGTTTTAGAAAACTTTTCAGAAGCAGCAAACAATGAAAAGCTCTGTTTCATAGGAGCAAAGGGTGGATGAAGATGAGAAAGCCGGCCGCAGCGGTTACATTCCAAATGGCCGTGCATGTGGTTTGCCAGAATGCGGCCTGATCCCTGCGACCTGCCGCACTTGCTCTGACAGGTGCCATCCCCACATCCTCAGGCTTAGGGCAGAACAGCCGGGAATCTCTGGGCCTGTCCCCAGGAATGGAGGCCAGGACAACTGTTGCAAGAGGTCTAGAGTCCTGTCGCCCCACAGAGCCCTGTCATGCATTAATGGGTTTGTACAATCCCTGGGAGGCAGCAGTGGTCAGAGTCCTTCTAAACCACCTGCAAAAATCTCAGCAATGTTCCACCTGTCATTGTGGGTGTTGTTATTTGGCTTCCTGTGCTGATAAGGGTTCTCTCCTCTTCAGCAAGAGTCTGAACAAATTGAAACTGTGTTTAAATAACCACACTCCTTCTATAGAAAAGAACTGCCCTGAAAGAACTCTTTGCCCCTACGCCAGATTAACTTTGTCCATTGAAATCACTAACCTTTAATAAAGTGAGCTGTTGTTACTTGCTCTGAAAGGGACAGGGAGAGGGATGGGTGAGTCGTTTAATGCTGTGGTCCCCAACCCTTGGGCCACGGCCTGGTACTGGTCCATGGCCTGTTAGGAAACAGGCTGCAAATTACCGCCTGAACTATGCACCCCACCACACACACATCCCACCACTGCACCCCCGGTCTGTGGAAAAATTGTCTTCCATGAAACCAGTCCCTGGTGCCAAAGGGACTGCTGATCTAATGGAAGAGAGGAGAGCCTTCTGCATATGTCTCCACTTAAAACCATACGATGTTTGTGGTCATTCTTTTGACCATTCATTCATTCGTTACCTCATTCATTTTCTTGTTTGTGTATATTCTAATTCTGTCTTAAAAATGTTTGAGAGAACTTACAACAAAGAGTGTATATACAATACATAAAATATAAATCAAGTCAGGTTGCAGAGGGGAAGGAAACAGAGATTCAACCCATGAATTGTCACATGAACTCTGTGTGCATGTCAAGTTTTACCCTGACTTTTCTAACAACCAGGATTAAAAAAGGAATACACAATTCCTAGTTATCAGAAAGGAAAACAATCCAATTTCTTCAATTTCTTTAAGAGAGACTAAGTGTTGCTATTCCCTGGCTCTTGTCATTAGTAAACACTTTTCTAAGACTTTCACGCGCTTATTACGAAACTGGGCGCCCAAGGCATGCCCTGCCTCCCCCTCCCTTTCAGTGTCCTTGCTGCAGGCCACCTGGGACTTTGAGAAAACACGTTCTTAGTGTTATCACCTGCTCCCTTAGCATGTGTCAGGGCATGGCTTAGTTTGGGTTTAGTTTAGTTGAAATGATGTTGTCTAGAGTAGCTCCAGGATTTTCAGATTATAAGGCCAGGAGTAGGGATCTTAGGGAGGGTCAGAAATCGAGTGGGACTGTGGCTGCCCACTCTCCACCAGCCCACCTGTCCTTCTCCTCAAGGTTCCCCGGACCCCTTATCCAGCCCTTCTATGCTGTGTCAAGGTCCTTTTTTGAACAGAGCATTTGGAGGGAATAGAATTCTGCAGAACACACTTTGGGAAATGTTGACTCAAAGGATTAGTAGGTGACAAGCCCACATGTTAATTTTACACACCTTCTTGGCCCCTGAAAGTGAGGAATGGAGCTGGTGGTTGCACAGACATGTAGGGTTCAGGAACTCTAACATACACACACAAGATGAATACTACTGAGGCCTCGCTCCTAAGCTTCTAAGACCCATTCTGAAGTTATACCAGGAATTTAAATTTCTTCCAGAAGAGGGAAGAAATCAGTGTTGAGATTGTCATCTCTTTACATGCCTGCGAAAATTGTCCATTCTTCTTTCTCCGTCCTCGTAAGACGGGTTTTTCAGTGGATATACCAGAACCCTCTTGAATTTGTGAGTATGACATGTAATGTAAGCACATCCATAGAGTCACATGCTGTAGAATGCATCATTGCCAAAGACAGAAATATTTCAAAGTGAGAAATGACCTGTAGTTGGTGTGGAAGGGTATGTCTGGATTCCTGGCCAAAGATTACCATTGGGAAGAGCAGGGGCGGTGGCTGGGCTGAAGCACAGGCTGGAGGCATTTGTCCTTGTCCTCGCTTTGTTGATTCGACTCCAGTTACATTTTTCTAGACAACTGGGAAACACTGGGGTTTGAACCCCCATGTAAACGGAATGGATATGCTCAATTCTACTTGGAATGTTTTTCATAATTATTTTAAGCAATGACTCGATTCTTACTTGTGCTTATTCTTTTTAAAAGTATTAGAAAGGAAGATATCCACAAGACAAAGTAGAGAGGAGCTGATAAGAAGGGGAGTTCTTAAGGAATTGCCTGATCAAGGTGAGGAAATTAATCATACATTTAAAATAAGATCCTTCACTCTTTGTTCTTTCTTTTATTTTCTTTTGAAATTTAAAATGATCGTGGTCTCTGTCAGATGAAGCAGTGAGTAAGTAACGTACTGTGAGAACCTTGCTTTCATTCTCGATGCCTTTGTGGGCTGCAGGGAATCCGGGGTATTACAGAAGAGAAACCCAGTGGCTTTTCTGGTGAACCTGTCACCATATGTCACTTATCCAAACCCCAAACGCTACAAAGGTACATCTGTGGCTAGTGATTCAGAAGAGATACAAATGCTTCTGTGACTCCTACTCTTCTCTGTTCTTGAGCTTCAGTCTTTCTATTCACATCAAACTCAACTATGTGAGTAAATGCGAAGTTTTAACTTGGTCCGTGCCTTACTCGTTTCCTAAGACTACCACTAAAAGAAAAGAGAGAAGAGACATGGCAGACTGGCCTCAAATGTGCAATCAATAAGGCATGAAAGACCAAATTAAATTAATCTGCTTTCTGCATTCTTTCATTTTTCCAATATTGATCACTTTTCGTTTCTCTGAATCTAATTGCCTCTCACCTTTTCACTAACAATGATTATTTCCAAGATTTTTTTTCCTACTTTTAATCTTCTTTCCTTTTTCTCTATCCTCTCAAGGAGAAATCTTGCTCAGAAAAGACAAGGATTAGATAGAAACCAAGATTGACCCTCGAAAGAAAATATCAACATTGGTTATTTTCCCAAATAAATAACACCAAATGATTTTTATCACTCCCACTACTATTAAAACTAAAGGACATTTTGTTGTAACATTGTTGATTTATCTCATGCCTCCCCCCTCCAGACATTTACTGAGATCAAGTATTATTATTACTTTTATGAGAACAAATAAGATACTATTAATTTGAAAATGAAATAATAGTACTTTCTTTTTTTTTTTTTTTTGATATATATTCCCTGCAAAGAACTTAACATTTTTGGGCATTTACTATTTATAAATCAAAATGACACACTTTTTCCAGCATCTGAATAATTCCAGAGTGGAGCTGAGAAATGCTTTACTGTTTTACTCCTGCTTCAAAGAAAATAAGGAATTCTAGAGTAAATAATACCATTTTTTCTTGAGCCCTCACAATTTTAGGTATTTTATTTTAGTTTCTTACCTGTCAAACTTTTCTCACTCTACTTTATAAATGAACTGTATGTCTTCCCTAATTTTCTATTACCTTGAAGCTATTTCCTTTCTGGGACTTTTAAAAATTAAAAAAAAAAAGGCACATCCCTAACTTCTTAAAACTTAAAGTATCAAAATTCGTCTTCGTGCAATCTCTCTGGAGGCAGTAGAGAAATTACATACCTGCTGAGTGCTGAACACTGAGCTTTATGGAGTGGGCCAAGGCATTCGTTTGGCATCTTTTATTTGGAAATATTTTAAAGAAAGAAAAAAGTGGAAAGATTTACTATTAAAAGTGTTCATAAGTGTAAAGATAGAGATTAAAGGCCCATTTTTTTCCTAATTAAAATTTGTAGGTAGAAAAAAGAGTTTACTTTTTCTAAAATCAAGTAGCAATGGTCAACATAAAGAAGTGCTTAGCATTGCTTGGTTTTTATTCTGCTTAATTGTTTAAACTATTTGCCTCATAGACTACAATTTCTTGGGCCAACATATATTTATTTCTCAGAAGTCGGACTCTATTTGACCTTCTTATTTAACTTTTTGCAGCTGAACGTTAAAAGTTTTTAAAAATTAAAAAAAAAAAAGATAATTTTTAACCTAAACATAATGTAATAGTTTTAATGTTTGGGAAGTCATAAACTACTGAGTTTTACTTTCCACCTTTTGCATGGTTCCTGTACAAAACTATAGAAATTACCTGTGATTGAAAGTTCCAAGGGATACCTGTTATAAATGGAGTCCTTCTCCTTTGCAGCTGAGGGCTGGAGAAAATAGTTTTCTGTCACTTTTCCCAAAGACAATTATCTTGAGAATTTCGGTCTGGAAGACTGGAAGCCGCTGTTCTTGGTGACAGCCTCCTCTCTTCTGCCAATGAAGATTCATTCTTTGCCTTGATCTTTTCAACTTGCCTCGCTCTTAACAGTGCCTGTCAATCAAGCCCTTTATTCAGTGAGCCAGATAGACTTTAAATCCCTCCAGCTACCCTGGCTTTGACCTCATCCCTTCCTGGCCCACGCCTGCACACCAGCTTTTATTATTACTCCTTTTAGATTCTCCTTTTCACACCAAGACACACCTTCAATCTAGAAGTTCAGCAATTTGTCTTACCTCCTGAGAAGTCCATGGTCTAGTCCAAAGTTACTTTTTACCTCTGCTTCTTTCCTTCCACGTTTTCCCTTTGCTTTCACGTGACGGCATAGAGGTGTTTTTTGCCTTTTACTTCTGCCACTTACTTTCAAACTTCTAATGAGTCACTCACCTTTTGCTCATACACGATTTCCTCCATGTATCTGTTCCTCCTTTAACTATATCCCCAACTGTTTACCAGACAGAGAGAAACTCCTTAAAACACTCATGCTCCTGATTTAACCACTTGTTTCTGATTGTGCTTTATCTCTCATTTTACTTTAAGCTTATAACTTTTAATACTTTCTGAGTTTTCTTTCCTTTGTGTACAAATGCTCCTGTCAGCCTTGTTGGCCTGGCCTCTTATTGTCACCTGTCATCTAGCTCAGCATCTTTTCTTGCCTTTTTTTGCTGTGCTTATATTTTACTGACATACATACACTATATCAAGAATTTAACTTACTTTAATTCTAAAACACATTTGTTAGCCTACAGTACTAGAAAACTAGAACACAAACTAGTTAAGAACTTTAATTCTTCTCTATTTTATTTTTGAATTCCATATTTATCACAAACATGTCTCTTTCTCTACAGTTGTTTTCATGTGCACTAGCTTTATTTCATGCCTCAAAGTAAGTATCTTTCCACATTCTTGACTATTTTTCTCTATCATACAATAATACAGTTGCTTCTTATGTCATGACTATTTGATTTTCTCACTAGCTGTTTTGTTCTAAATTTTAAAAATCTGTTATTTAATTTACTAAAGAATTTGAATATAATAATGCTTAAAATGAAATTAAATCATCATTAACATGACTTTAACATATTTTTATTACCAACTAAAGTCAAAGAAAACAAAGATAAATTTATATCTGAGTTACCTAAAATCTGAGGACTTTTATATCAAGAAGTGTTTTTTTTTTCCATTTTGTTTGGAATTTTCCATTCTTTCTTCATTTTTATTTTATCTGGACACATTGTGTCCTCCCCTCCCTTTTTTACAGCTAATTTCTTGGGATCCAATAATAGGAATTAAGAATCTTTTGGGTTCTTTTTGGTTTGAGATATATTCTTTAAAAAATTCCTACCTTAATTTTACTGAAATAGTTAAGATTCACTTGCAATGGCATTGCTTAAATTATTGTCTATTTTAGCTTTACACAGGACTCAGATTATAGGTTCTTGGGAGTTATATGACTAAGTAACAATTGCTTGTTCATTCTGAGCATGACATAATTCCATGACATGTGTTTTACTTATAAAAATGTCATGCCTGCTTTTGTCAAGAAGATGAATAGGTTGTATTGCCAAACCACAGCAGTTCAATCATATTTAATGAAAATTTGGGAAATGGTCTCTGTTTTATGATTAACAAAATAAGATTAATCAAAAATTCCATAGAAACAGCTCTAATGCATTTCTTCAAGTTTGCTAAGTCAAAATTTCAATTCATTTATTTTTCTTTTACAATGGTAGCAAAACTTCTTAAATTTTTCCAGAGATGAAGTAGGGTTAATCTTTTTAAGCATCACTGAATTAAAAGTTTCTAGAAAATCTCTTTCACCTTTGAAACCCCTGAGAATTATGAAAGTTTGGGGGTTAAAACTAGTTATTTATGATTAGATAGTTATTCAAAATTTTATTTTCAACTGATTTTTTAAAATTCCTCTGTGATTACTTTTTTGTGTGTTTTTTTTCCTCTAATGTTTTCAAATTATTATTAGGCCAACTTAAGTTTTTCATCAGTTATATATAATAATTACCTGAGTAATTAGGTAATTATTTATGGAAAGAGTAAAGTTAATCTTTCCATAAATAAGAAAACAAAAATTAAAGTAGCCTTGCTACCATCTTTTCCTTGAACATAGACTAACAGTTATATTACTGTGTGAAGTTAGCACACCTTAAATGTAATATACTCTGGAAACAGTGGTACTTAGAAATTTTCATATTCTCCCACCAATTGTTTGTATATGTAATTACATTTCATGTTATTTGTGTATTTACATTCACCTTATGTTTTTGGTGCTTGTTAAAATGTTTATTCCATTTTCCAGATTGTTCCTTTCACCATTCTGTTTCTGAATGAGAAAGAGACACTTAAGTATTGACTTCAGCCAAACCTAAGCACTGGAACAGAGGGACTCTGCTGCCCTGGGATTGTATAATTAGAATAATTATTCGTACTGTCTTGAAATGGCACACGGATATTCCTTCCATCGCTGCTTTCCCCCAACACTAAGGACTTTCTAGCTCTTTTGTTTTGAATAAATTATTTGGTGAAACGGTGCAGGATGGATTGGGTTCCCAGGCACTGAAACGTGAACCTAAATCCTACCATCCTAGTAACTGGAAAACTTGTTTTTAAGAAAGCCATCAAGTTAGACATCTAGGTGTTTCTTTCCCCTTTTAGATGGAGATGTAACAGTTAACTTTGAAAATTCAAACGGGCACATGATACCCATCGGAGAGGAATCTACCCGAGAGGAAAATATAGTAAAGTCTGAAGAAGGTAATGGCTCTGTTTCTGAAAAAACACCACCTCTGGAGGAAAAGGCAGAAGATAAGAAAGGTAAAATAAAAGAGAACCTGTATTACTTACTTTAGTACAGCTCAATGTCTAGAACCAGGTCTTCGGCTCCAAACAGGGACTCTCAAACCAGCAAATTCTGCAGAGAGAAGGTTTATAAATACCAAGAAGATAGAAATGATAACTAGTGAAAAGAAACGGGATGATTTTCTCAGGTAGTTGCATCCATTTTTTAAGCACACTATTTGATTTTTTATTATTAAAGAGAGTTCACTAAAGGTAATAATCTGAAGGAGTAGCCTCTTTAATCATTAGAGATGTTTGAGAATATTATACTTTTCTTAAGAGCTTTTTCTCAGGATCTCAAAAAAAAAGTGAGAAATCTGAACATCTTTCTCTCCTGGTTACAACTGGCCCTGTGGGCAGCTCAGCATGGAGGAACATCAAACCCCACGTGGCTCCTTCCGCCCAGCACTTTCTCTCCAGCAGTGGGAACTTGGCAGGCGCCATGCACATTCCCAATATCGTAGGTTCTAGACATTTCTGAGAGAGACCCAGGAATAGTTCCCAGAGATGGCAGGACTTTGGTTGGTTGCTCTGTTGGCTGATTGCCACAGCCTCTGCTCCGAGGGCTTTGCCTGTGCAATTGGCTATTTCAGAATGTGCCAGAGGCAGTTATGTGATTCCCTGAAGGCTTCTTTAGAGACCTTGGTTTCTAAAGTGAATATGCTGTGGTAGAGTGAGATACCTGCAAAATACGTGCCTATCAGGGACCCCAGAACCTTCACAGAGTTTTGGTCATGGATTGATTACATCTCAATACCAATGCTATAATGTGCAGGAGGAACCTCAGGGCTTCAAATTTATGCAAACCTGAACTGAAACTCCCATAAGGAAAGATTTTGTTGGGAGATCTTAGATGACTCCATGCAGCATAGAAAGGAATCCTTGGAAAATAGACTATTTCCTGTTTTATAATGTCTGCCTCTGAGTTGGATGGCCAGATTTTGTCAAACCTAGTTCTGTAGGCATTTTGAGACGCTGAGGAACTTCTCTTCCTCTGTTATTCACCTACATTCTCCAAAAACAAAGGGAACAAAAGAATATTTGATGGCCCTATTAAACACACAGCTGTAACTTAAAATCATCTTCTCTGGAAGTCTATAACCATTTATTATTTGCATATAAATCAGTCTTTAAAAGTTTTAGGGGCCAGGTGCGATGGCTCACGCCTATAACCCTAGCTCTGGGAAGCTGAGGCAGGAGGATCACTAAAGGCCAGGAGTTTGAGACCAGCCTGAGCAACATAGCAGAGACCCTGTCTTTACAAAAAAATACAAAAATTAGTTGAATGTGGTGGCACTCGCCTGTAGTCCCAGCTACTCAGGGAGGCTGAGACAGAAGGATCACTTGAGCCTGGGAATTTGAGGTTTCTGTGAGCTATGATGATGCCACTGCAGTCTAGCCCAGGCAACAGAGCAAGAGACCCTGTCTCAAAAAAATTAAATAAAATTAAAAATCTATTCATCTAATTCACCTACTCCTTTAGCTTGGAAAAAACAGTTTTAGAAGCCTATGTTAATAATCTGTTGGAAATTCATTATTTTGCTTTATTTCATGGAGCTTTACTTAGCCTTGTTCCATTTGAAAAACAAACTAGTTAAGCTTATGAACACCAATTATGAGAAATTAACAAATTGTAACGATAATATTCCTGGAACGTAAAGAGAAAGTACACTTAAATACATTTGAAAAGGATTTAGTTGAAAGTATTAATGTAAGTAGGGACATTTTTTGGTTTTTGTTTGTTTTTAGTCTTACTGTCCTGTCTCACCAAACTGTTAAATTCCAAATCCATCTGTGGTTTGTTCCTGGTGCAGCCTTTTCACGTTCAAGAATCACATCCTCCGTTATGTAACAGTGCCACTTCTGGTGCTCGCCTGGTCCACGTGGGGTGTCAGTCACTGGACTGGCCAGACTTCAAAGCAAGTGTTTCCCTTATCAACATAATAAAAAGTTGCTGACAGTTTTATGTGAATTCACCAGCAGGCCTTGATGTTCTAGAAAGAAGATGGCAGACCTTCTAGGTCCGTGAATAGTTGAGGCATTTTTCTTTTCTTATTCTTTACTTAGAATTGGTACATTCAGTTCTTTCTGGTCAGATAAGTTCCAAAAGAACCCGTTGCTTGGCTAGGAGGTACCTAAGGCGACGGGAGTGCAGGAAGGGCTGACGTGCCACTAATGACGCGGCGTAGCCCCTCCCATTGTGCCGACAGTGCACACGCCAGAGCCACCCTGATAACAAGGAGAAATGGGTATGAAACCACTTCCTGACACTGAAAAGAATATCACCCATAAACCCATAACTAACATCATAGTGTATTATGTTAAATAGCAAATGCTTTATGAACAATTTATAAGTCAACAGTTTATTTTTCTGGAAAGACATTTAATTCTAAAAACTCACCTGAGATTCACTTTTGCCTCTGTTCCTCTTCTGGTCTCACTCCTCGTGTGAGCTCACTATCATGCAAACCCACCATCTCATGGTCTTAATTCACCCTTTATTTGGGGAAACAGTGCTCCCCTTCCTTTTGCATTGAGGCAACTTAAGAGCATTGCTTTGTCTATTAATTGGTTATATTTGCAAAGCCACATCATATGCCTTTAAAATTCTAGAGCCTTATATCACTTTACCAGACAATATCTCAGCACTTTAATATTTGAAACATCAGTGTCAAAGAAAGCAAAACAAATGGTAAGTGATGTCCTTTGCACTCGCTCTGTGGGTAGCTTCCACCCAGGACAGACGGGTATCTCTGGAGCTCCTGAAGGCAGCTGATGATACAGTGGTCTTAGGCCTCCTCTGCAAATGCTGGAGACTTCTTCCTTAAGGTCTTCGGGGCACTTAGTCTCCCATCATTGTTTCTCAGCAAGTGCCCTTAAATATATAAGAGCAGAAAAACTGACCTGCTATCTGTGAAATATAGCTTGGTATTAAATAGGAGAAATCTGAAAATTGATATTATTTCCATTGAGTTATTATAAAGGGCTTTCCATGAATTAACAAATGATGAACAGTTATTTGTTCCACAAAGAATAATGAGGGTCTACCATGGTTCGACGGTACTGGGGGTTAGGAAAAGAGGAGTGAATGAAAACTGGCCTTTGCCCTCAAGCGGATCACGGCCTATGAGGAGACCAGACTGCAAACAGGCAATTGCAGTGCAAGATGCCAAGTGCCATGCAAGGCCCGAGTGCGGCGAGCCAGGGGAGCTTGCAGCAGGGGCCACTTCTGGTTCTCAGAGAAAGATATTTCTAAAGTAAGACCCGAAGGAGACAAGGAAGTAGTCGAATGAAGGAGCTGAGTGGGGCAGAAGCGCATTCTAGGCAAGGTGAAGAAGGCACGTGGTGCCTGGCCTTGCTCTGAGTATTGCTGAACTCAGCCCTTCAAGTGGCAGGAGGAGCCACGTGTGGACATCTGGGAAACAGCTTATCTGCCAGACGTCATTGCTGTGACGCACGGTGTCCTTGTCCAACCAGAATGAACAGGCAGCCCTTTCTGAACCTCCTCTTCAAATGATAATCCTTATATCCTGCCTTCAGATCATATGATAATAGTAAAAAATACAACTCGACTTAATTTGTTACCTCCCAGATAGAAGTGAAGAGTCTGTTTTCTACTGGTTTGGGTGTCAATAGCTAATAGCCAGTCAGTGGCATTCGTTGAATAGACAGGGTGCTGAAAGCATTGTGTTTGATGGGATATAAAATTTCAGACAAAAGGAGTTTGTAATTTAGTCAGAAAAACATACAATTTGCACACTCACATGCACCACCCCCCACAAACACATATGACTTAGGAATCACCAGGGTGACAGACACTCAGAGGTAGGTGGTAGAGTTTGAAGAGTGAGGAGGCGTGGGCCATCTTCCCAAGGAGTCAGGAGAAAGTTTGTGTGCAGTATGGCCGTCTTCTTCCCAGTACGGATTGTCCTTCCCAACTGTCATAGGGCCACCCATCTCCTCCTTCCCAAACCCAGAAGCTAGATGCTTTGGTGTCTAACTTTGGAATGTAAAACCTTACGCAGAAAGAAAAAATATCCCTCAGTGATATGCCGTGAAGGGAGAGGATAAGACATGTGTGAGGCTTATAGGATGGAAGAGGGTTAAGATCTCAGGTGTTGCAGATCAGTTTGGTCTCACCATGGACAGCATCTTTGGGCTTGGTCTCCACACATTTCAGTATTATGTTAGGGGCTAAAACTGCAAAGACGTATTTAAAGAATAGACTTTGACCCTATGTCTAAGTCAATGTATATTTGTAGATTGTACGTTAAAATAAAATGTATGATGGGTGTATCCACTTGTATCATCCTCAACACTCACTGACTCTTGTGATTACCTGGCCTGGTTCAGACCAGCCGGGTTTGGAGGGCCACTACATATGATAATAAGCAGCTTAGGTGAGGAGACAAGAGGTATAAACAGAAAGACAAAGTACAAAGTAGCCTCTGATAAATGTTGAATATGTGGCCCACACAATAAGGCCGTATGAGTTTAGAGGCAGGAAAGGTCAATTGGGGCCACAGTGACTTGCAGGGGGAGGTGGGGGGTGTTTCATGGCTCAGGCAGGATAAAAGATAAACTTTTAAAGAAAAGTTTTATTGATTGCCTACTGTAACTTAAGTCATTATTATGGTGGTTATATATGTATGGATTGATGGGGGGAAGTGGTAAAAGTTTACATTTCGCACTCACTAAGAAACAAAATAATAAAAATAATACTAAAATGTGATATATTCCAATATTAAAACCCTTTCTTGCTGCTTCATTAATGGGAGGACGTACCCAGTGAAGGCTTAGTCTTGTCTTAACACTGTCATATGTTTTTCATTGTGTTCCATTTTTAAAGAAGTGCTGCTTAGCTCTTTGGACCAGAACCATATTTTAGTTTATTTTCATTTCAATCAGTCACTATTAGAAAAAATGTGATGAGAATACATGAATGAACCTTCAGCATCTCCACTTTCAGTAGCAGGGGACTGATACTCTTTTTCTGCCATTTATGCAAAATCTTGGCAGAGGCTCCTGTTCTTACTTATGAGTTTTTATATGAATTTTAACTTTTGTCTTTTCAAAACCATTATTTGGGTTTGCATTGTAAAACAAACCCAGATAATTTTTGGATTCTGCACCCTCTGTACCTATAGCTGTGACAACATTTCAGAAGGGCAGAGGAAGTTATTGTAGAACAGGAAGCTGCCACCGTGCTGGGAGAACTTGAGAACATTTTAGAAAATGGTTCATTCTTCAGCACATTGTACCTCATGTAAAAGATTCTCCAGAGTCTCCCTTAGCTTAGAAGAGATTGATTTTTGACCGCAGTAAGACTGAACACAAATCTTTTTCTCATTGATCGGGCTCGGGTTCTCGAAGGTAACTGAGTCATGTGGTCGCTGTGGCTGTCGGTCCTCACCCCACAGCAGCGGGTGTAATGTGCTCATCTGCCACCCTCCGGGGGCCTTCAACTTTGTTACATCTGTTAAATTTAAATTTAGCAGTGAATGCCCACGTCATCATCCAGCAACCACAGATTCAAGGCTGGACCTAAGGCCCCTGACCTGTGGACGTTTATACTCATCCT
Source organism: Varecia variegata (assembly GCA_028533085.1). Lineage (NCBI taxonomy): Eukaryota > Metazoa > Chordata > Mammalia > Primates > Lemuridae > Varecia > Varecia variegata. The sequence goes on along the minus strand of CM052441.1, from coordinate 17,220,361 downwards.
TGACATAACTTCATCAAAGTAGCTTGCGTAACCCAGTTTTATCAAAGCAGTGATTAATGTCCCTGGAGAGTACACCCCAGTTTGTCTTTCAGCCTTTGCTTTTACCCCAAACTTTGCTCTTCCTGGTGCAGAACTCCACGTGGGGTCCCAAGGGCCAAGCAGCTACACTTTGTATCACTGTTGTCATATGTCGTGCTCCTAGTTTTTATATGGTGTGTGTCTGTATCAGTCTGCCTCTGTTCGCTTTCTCATTTATAGAGAACACTGAAAACCACTCTGAAACACCGGCAGCTCCTGCTCTACCTCCTTCAGCTCCTCCTAAGCCTAAACCCAAACCTAAACCCAAAAAAACACCTGTGCCTCCAAAAGGGGCCACGACTGGGGCCAGCCACAAAGGTGACGAAGTGCCTCCCATTAAAAAAAATACCAAGACTCCTGGTAAGCAGGCCCCCATCCCTCCACCCAAGCCAACGAGCCGAAACACAACCCGAGAGGCTGGTGAGTATGCCCCCGGTGCCCTGCGGGGTTGAGTCTAGGGTGCTTGGCTCTGGGATGGGGCTAATTGTTTCTTCTAGGTGTGATGGTCTTTTGGGGTCTTAGGACATAATACCAGTGGATTCAGCTTTGACACAAAGAATGCCCAGGAGATTCCTTTGTTGCCATCTAGCAAAGAAAAGTCAACCAATTGATTAGCTCACCTCATTAGTTTTGGGGTACATATACCTCTTTCATCTTGAGTACCCACCATCTGCATATGAGACCCAGTTGAAGGATACAGGGAGTAGCATGCCTGATGAATGACAGTGATCCGATAGAACATTATTTAGACATTGACTGACCTGCCTATTTGAGTTTATGGGTGGCTTTTGACTTGGGTTTTCTTTCAAAATATCTTAGGTTTGCATATAAAAATATGACACTTATATCTTTGGCATATTTGCTGGATGTTAGTGTGTTGAGTTTCCAGCATCGTAGTCATCTTCCCTTCTGATAAGTGACAAAGGGTTTATATCACTTGGTTCAGCTCCACCCACCTACTTTGTACCACAGTCAGAACGATTTCAGTCTAGTTGAAAGTTACACACTTAGTCCCCCGACACCCCGAGAGACTTCAGTGTGTTATAAGGCAAAGCATGTAGCATGGTGTGGTTACAAATTGCTATTACCGATCACCAGCGGATGTTTGACTGATCTACAGTAACTTCATGCAGTATGTATCCAGCCTTCCTTTCCAGTCAGATGTACTTAATGCAGAGTGGAGCTCCCATTCTTCCAGTGAAGTGGAATAAAGATGGCTACGGTGTGGTCTAACTTTTAAAAGGACATTAATCGAAGTCCACAAGCTCAGTGGCTTTTCCCCCATTAACATGTGCATAAAAGTTCTCCTGTGCTATAGCACATCTTATTTTCCTTAAAATCAGCAGCATCTTTCTATCAGTTGACTGCCAGGATTTGCCCTGGTGTTGATCTTTTTCCCCTCATAATGTATCCCCATATAATGCTCAAATTCAGAGAGTGGTTTAGTCGACAGTGTGACAGATCTCTGAATGCAAATGGATGTCCGTCTCTTCCTGCCTTTGGACTTTAGCATCTGGGTCTCTTCTAATAAGCTCTAAAATGAAATGTTTCGGAACGATGCGCCTGCAGTGCCCATGGGCCATCTCCTCAGGGACCAGCTGTCCTCACCCATCAGCGTTCATGCTTGGTGGGTTCTGTGTGTGTGTCCCAAACTGCCCTGTGCACCCTGGGAGCAGTGCCTGAAGTGAGGAAGACACTGAGAGCCCCAAACCATCTCTCTGTCATTGGAGATTAAGATCCTGTCTCGCGTGCACTTTCCACTTCCTCATTCCCCACGTGGTACCGGCTCCCCGTGGACTTGGCTTGGGCTCTCTTTACTTCTCTCCGAAGAAAGCTGATGATTAACGCAAGAGCAGGGGACAGCTTTCATGAGAGATTTTGAGTTATTTCCAGATATTTTACTTGAAGATTTATTAATAGACTCATGATGTTCCTAAGAGAATAGTACAGTCATTTTATTCATTGTATAAGAAGAGGCCCAGCAGACCATTAGTGTAAATAAGAATGTGGCTATTCCAGGGACTGTCACAGAGAAACAGAGATGGCATTGAAGTATACCAACAAGCCCATCGCACAAGGATTCTTTGATCAAATATTGATAATATTCCTTCAGAATCCTACTGCTATTTCATGTATAATCGCATACAACTCCCTGCATGCTGACTTTGTTTTATTTGAATAATGTTGATCTTTTGGAAAAGTTAGTTTAAATGCAGCTCTTGATTTTTAGTCCAATGTTTTATATTGTTAAAACAGCTATCAGTTAAAATTCTTCCTCTATTAGTAAGTTAGTATAATTCTCCAGGTAACCAGATACCAGTTTAGAACATTCAACGGCTTTGCCAGGCAAGTAAAGTTAAATCTTCCTAATTTATTCTTTCTTGTTGTTACACACTGCTAACAATGAAAGTACTTAATTAACTGTGGGCAGGTGTCATTTCTTTTTTTAAAAAAAATTATGGCCTTAATTTAAAGTAATTTAGGCAACATGGTTCGTTTCAGCAAAGTCCTGTCATTTTAGAAGATTCTTAAGAAAAAATGTAATGTGGCTTGAATTTGCATGGCAAACATTGAAAAAACAGATATCTTTTTCCTTAAGCCAGGCTAAGATTAACTTTTCTGTTAGAAAAGAAGGAATTTTCTTTTAAAAATTATTAGAAGTGATATGTGGAAGGGATTCTGTTTAACTTACCAAGGAAAATAATTGAGCATGTTTAGGCATCAAATCCTTATTATCTTTGTTGTGAAAAGTAAATTTAGAATGGACTTAGCTTGAAGGAGTTTGCTTAATGTGTTTGACTTGTAAGCAAGTGAAGGTTGTTAACTATAGAGATATATTAACAGGTCCAGATTTGGGGAAGGGGAATTCTAGTTACCATGTATGTCTAAAATAACACAGACTCCAAACCATAGGGACTCTTTTTAAGCCTGGATCCTGTTGCTGAATGAGATTGGCTTCTTTAATATATCAAAATTAATGAAGTTTTACATCTCATTGTCTTCCTCTCTTAACCCTCTCTCAACATCAATGAAGTTATACATGGAGGTAAGTGACAATAGCATCTGTGTGCACGTAGATTGGCTCCACTGTATGAACAAGATATTTTCTAACCTGTGAAAGATAGTTCAACTTCTCATGAAAAAGAACAAACATACAACATTATAATAGAAGAAGCAGTTAGGAGAAATGTATAGATCATACAGGTCATGAAACGAAAGAGTAGTCTCATAGGAGTTTAAATGTATATCCTAAGATGACATAAAGAATGGGTAATTAACCTTTTTTTTTCCTGAAAATGGTTTGGTTGAAGGTGGCCCTATCCAGAAGTAGGCAAATATACCAGGATGATCCTTTGGTGAAGATCCTCTTGGAACATAAACCATATAAACCTAAGCAAGATTACATTTGCAAAGGTGGGGTCAGAAGGCCTTAGAATGATATTCTTGCCATTCAAATTGTTTAGGACCTACCCATGTAAATATTTTTTGTAAAAAGAAAGTTTTTTCCTGCGTTCTGATATTTCGAAGGGCACTTGTCTTTGCTGTGTGACATGTGTTCCCTGTGTCCCGTCACTACTGCAGATGGAAGTATGGACCAGCATGGCGAGTTTCTCCAGAGCTGTGGGAACAGCTGGTTTGGAGTTTGCTCTTTTTTTTTTTCTCTTCCCCAAACAGGGGCTTGCTGTGTCTCCCAGGCTAGAGTGCAGTGGTGCAGTCGTAGCTCACTGCAACCTTGAACTCCTGCACCCAGGATCCTCCTGTCTCGGCATCCCAGGTAGCTGGGACTACGGGTGCTCACACCGTGCCCACCTAATTTTTTTTTTTTCTGTAGAGACGAGGTCTCACTATACTGCCCGGTCTGGTCTTGGACTCCTGGCTTCTCCTGCCTTGGCCTCCCAAAGTGCTGGGATTACAGGCGTGAGCCACCACGCCCAGGCTGGAGTTTGCTGTTTTAGCAGTAGGATGAATTAATGTGCTTTTGACCCAGAAAGGAGCTGGTGATATATACCCCAGGCTCTCCTGATTGTGGGTGGGTACTCCACTCCCACAGAGACATCAGAGAACATGCATAATTTACGATGAGCCCAGTTGTGCACCACACCAGCTAGCTACTGGAGTCTATCCTCTACGCGCCATGATATCCCTTCTTCAGAGAATACGGGGCTTTTTCAGGTGAAAAAGCCTTGTCCATAGGACAAGGAGCTGAGGATTTTTTCCCTTTGACTGGCTGAGGTGAAGACTAGAGGAGGGAGAAGACAGAGGGCGCTTGTCCCTCAGAGTTTTGCCTTAAGCATAACTTGCTCCCTCCTAGATTGGGGGCAGAAAACAAGACCATTGTCATTATCAGCCTATTTTCTGTCATTCATTTGTTCAAATTTTAAAGGGAACATTTTAAATGCCATTGACAATTACAGTTTGGTTACTTTATTTAAAAAGCATCCTACTCTTCGATTTTTAATGCAGAATCTCTCTATTGTAGCTGGTTCCTCTCATTCAAAAAAACCAAGTGGCTCCAAAGCATCAGCTTCACCATCTACTTCGTCCACCTCCTCTCGTCCCAGAGCTTCAAAGGAGACAGTTTCTAGCAAAACAGGGACAGTGGGGACCACAAAGGGTAAGAAAAAAACTGGCAAGCAGCCAACGACTTCTCGCCTGTCCTCAGACACAACCACTTCTGGCACATCCGACCTTACGGGAGAGCCTTCGGAGAGCGGAGTGGAGGGTCTCACAGCCGAGCAGACTGTCTCTGGGGCCGAGGAGCGGACCACAGGCAAATCCAAGTCTGCAGTCCCTCCGCCCCCTGTGGCTCCACCGCCTTCTCCCCCCGCCTCTCCTGTCCCTCTCGAGGATCAGTGCGTTGTCGCCCCCGACACTCCACTTGTCCTGGTCACCGTTGGGGCTGACCTGCCCGTCTCTGCCTTAGACCCAAGTCAGCTTCTCTGGGCTGAAGAGCCGACGAACAGAACCACTCTCCACTCAGGCACTGGCTTAAGTGAGAGCAGAGAAAGTGCAAAATGGTGAGTCGGGCACGAGCCCCGTATTCCATCTGAGTACTGAAGTTCACTGATGCATTCTGTTGGAGACGAAGGAACCTAGTTTGCTTTCTTTTATAATTTAACCTACTGAGTGTTAGGTGAGCACACGTGTGACCCAGGCATTGGATTTCAGAGCCCTCACCCTGGGAATGCCTGGACTGCTGGAGGAAATGACATTGGTAGCGCCAATAAACACCACTTCAGATCTGTGGTTTTCACGTCCCTTCAGAAACTGCTTCAGCACTGCTCAGTGGTCCTTGTTTTTGTCCCTAGAGAGTTCCCTTCTCTTTCCTCACAGTTTTTATTTGAAATCTTCACCCCTTGGGTCCAGATTGCTCACCCACCGCTGCCTACCTCGTTTCAGCAAGTTACTTAGCCTTCTCCTTCTCCAAGGGCATAACGACCATCAGGAAAGCACTCTCAAATTCGAACTCCTTTTTCTCCAACCAGCGTGGCCCCCTTTCTCGTCCCTTTAATTCCCCACTGGGCTCAGATGTGACCTCCTCTGTGAAGCCTTCCAGTGCTTCTAGACAGAATTGGTCATTGTGTCTTCTATACTCGGACAACCTCTTTTTTCCTACCTATGGGACAGAATAGCCAACACGTCTTATTTACTGCTGTGTCTCCAGAAACACATTCAGAGTCTAGTATGCTGTAGGCACTCAAAAAATGCACAGTGAATTGTTGAATGAAGATGAAAAAGTGAGCGAAGGTCGTTATAGGAAAGTCAGCCTACTTCAGCATGGTGGAAGCTGTGTTGAACATGAGATGACCTTGGTGCTAGATTTTATAAATAGGATACAATGGAAGATAAAAGGTAGTGAGTGGTCAAGTAGGCTTCATTTCACTTAAGGTGACAAAACAAAATGAGTCAAGGAACTTGATGTTGCCCCCCACCACCCAGTTTCCCAGGCCAGAACCTGGAGTTCATTTTAGGGTCCTCATTCTCCTTCCTTCCTTGTGTCTTATCACTCACAAAGTCCTATAAATATTCTACTTACAGGTAAATAGGACATGTTAGCCCACCTGTCCACAGGTATGAAGGAAGATCTATCAGGGTATAATAGACACAACTATCAACTCTGTCTAGGGAAGGCTTGGAGTGCTTGGATCCAAACTCTCCTCTCCTATGTTGAAGAATAAAACCTGCATTCACTCTTCAAATCATTTAAAATGTTCTATTTCAAAAAACTCTTTTATGTTAGACTTTTTCAAAAAATTTATTATATTAATTAAAGTAGTTTTGATCAAGAGACTAAAATATCAACTTTAACTATTTAATTGCAGATAATAATAACCTTGATTCACTGAATACTTATTTAATTTCAGGAACTAAGCACTGTATATATATTATCATTTAATTTACAGATGTCTTCCCTGAAGTCTCCCCATTTTATACATAAGAAAACTGTCTCTCATAAATAGTTTGCCCAAGATTGCCCGCTTAGCAGTGGCAAAGCCAGAGTGCAAACCCACATTCTACGCTCTGAATAACTTTGTAAGTTTTCCAGAGCCATTGCTTCTACTTCTGTTTCTTTTCTGTTAGTTTCTTGTTTCTTTGTTTTTGTTTTATCATTTTGGGCACCAAAATCTGAAGGAAAGCCAAGGAAAGATTAATAAATGTCAAACTACAAATTAGTTTATTTGTTTGACATTTTAATAAAAGATGGGAAAAGACGATATTGAAATGAATCATTATGGCATCTGTCTTAGTCCATTTTGTGCTGCTATAACAGAATACCTGAGACTGAGTGATTTATAACAAACAGAAATTTATTGGCTCAATCTTCTGGGGGCTGAGAAGTCCAAGATCAAAGTGCTAGCACTTGGCAAGGACCTTCTTGCCGTCATCACATGGTGGAAGGTGGAAAGGCAAAGGCACACCAGAATGAACCCACTCCAGTGAGCCCTTGTAAAAATGGCATTAATCTACTTGTGAGAGCAGAGCCTGCATGACCTAAACACCTCCTGTTAGGCCCTACCTCCCAACGCTGTTGTATTGGGGATTAACTTTTCAACACATGAATTCTAGGGGACACACTCAAACCACAGCAGTTTCCTTAATACTTTCAGCACACAGGAAATGTCTTTGGTTAATCATAGTATTTTCCAGCATTGCAGTCATTTCCAGCATTTAGAATTGAACATTCATTCTTTCAGCATATATTTTTTGCTTGTATTTTCTGTGCTGGGCGATGTAGTAAGTGTCAAAGATACAAAAATGAGCAAGACAGGGTGGTTGAAAGTAGTTTTTACCAAAATGTCATCTGGTATGCCCAGGAAGTATAAATGTTTAACATAATGTCTGAATTTTGGACATAGGTTGAGCATATGGGTTTATTGGTCAATATACTAAAGAACAGAGTGCAATATATAAAACGCTTCCTTAGATAGTCTTAAGCATTCAGAAAGCTCATAGCCAGAGGTGACCTGACTCTGTGCAGTTCATCTCCACAGACATTCGGGGAGTACACTCGATTGTGCCAAGCACCACGCTGCTGTGGGGGCTTAATATCTGTCTTGAGCCCCGGAGTGTGAAGAATGGTCAGACAGAAGAGGTGCACATCTGTTCTGTTTCTACAGAGGGAAAGAGCTCAGAATGTCATTCGACACTGAGGATACTTAAGAAAGATTTTCCTGTCAGTCAGAGTAGCTATAACGTTTTCCTAGAAGAGGTTATAGAGATTTTCTTCTCCATGTATTCTTCAAAACTAAAAATTTAAATTACAGTTCATTCTACAGGCACGGTTTGTGTTTGCTCTTGAATTAATGAACCTGGAATAAGTAGTCTCCCAAATTTCCATCCAAATTCTTTCTTCCTTTTTCAAGTGGATATTTGAATTAGAATTTCTGGCTCTTAGTCACTTGCTTTACTTAGAACTTTCCCTGAGTTATGTTTAGTCAACTAATGTATAAAAATCTGTCATCTTATGAAGAGACTTCTGTTTGGAATACAAATATGAAAACTTGAACACACTGGCTGCCACACTAGAAAAAAAATTTTTTTTCCTTGGGGCCATGGTGTTTTATTACAAAAATAGAATAAAAACTTCAAAAACAAAATAATCTTTTCTAATATAATGAAAAATTTGTTATTTTTTATTGTTTTCTGTGCATGAGTTACATGCAACTTGAAAAATAGTTCATGCCGCTCCCAAAGTAAAGAGGCATATGAGTTACATATGCTTCACAAGGCCCTGGGCTCAAAACTAGTGTGAGTTAAATACAACTCACGTGGCAGTTAATATTATGTGGGGCAAGTGGCTATGTATAAAAAATACCTACCTCTATTCCCATGTTACAGTCTACTATTTGGTAGGCTTCCCTTCATTGGCAGCTTCATCAATAACACATATGTCCAGTATGATATAAGACAGAAATTATTATAATAAGCCCATTTGAAGGCCATATCCAAAAGTGACTTGACTCTGTTCAGTTCATTTCTGCAAACATTTACAGAATGCACTACATTGTCCAGGAACCCTAGGGAAAATAATGAGAGCTAAGTCGTGAGTTGATTAATACAAATTTGGAGTATATTTAATATTAAATATAACTTATAACATTAATATAACTTACAATATTAAGTGTAAAATAAAGTATAATATAACATTTAATATGTAGAATGGATTTTCTACCTTGGTTGGGCAGTTCACGTGTGGCCTTCCTCAGTTCCATGAACTGTAAATCGTCTGCCCTCCTTATTTAATACTATGGAACAACTTGTAAGTTGTAAAGGTATGCTGTACTCTTTGAAAACTGCGAAACATTATAAAATACAAATGGTGAGATTAAAATAATAATCAATGTCATGGTAAATTAGTAAACAGTGACACAAACAAATAAAGGGGCTCAACTCTCAAGCATCTTTTGTTCTGCCATCCAGAATGTATTGTTAATTGGCATGTCTTTTAAACATGCCTTGCTCACCCCTAATGGCAGACTGTTCAAACAAGGTTGGCTTCCAGTGGCAATCAACTAAAAATCCAGACTGTGGAAAAATTTTCCCATAAAAATAGATCTTCCCTTATTTAAGATGAAACTTCATGCTGTATAAAACAGTACGGTGGTGCCTCAAAAAATTAAACATAGAGTTACCATAAGACCCCAGCAATTCCACCTCTGTGTATATAGCCAAAAGAATCGAAAGCAGGGACTTGGATTTGTATGGCAGTGCTCATAGCAGCATTATTCACAATAGCCAAAAGGTGGAAATAACCCAAATGTCCATTGACTGACGACTGGATAAACAAAATGTGGCATATACACATGTACAGTATCATTCAGCCTTAAAAAGGAAGGAAATTCTGATACAACATGAATGAACCTCGAAGACATTATGCTAAGTGAAGTAAGTCAAACACAAAAGAACATTGTATAAGTTTATTTATCCGAGGTACTGAGTCAAATTCATAGAGACAGAAAGTAGAATGGCGGTCTTCAAGGGCTGGGGAGAGGGGTTATGAGATTTATTCCTTAATGAATGCAGAGTTTCAATCTGAGAAGATGAAAAAGTTCTGGAAATGGATGAATGGTACACTTAAAAATCGTTAAAGTAGTAAAATTTATATTATATAAATTTTACACAATGAAAATCAGATTTCATATTTCCCCCTTTGAGAACAAGAATTTAGTCTGTCAGATTTTTCTAATAAATGAAAAATAGAGAATTTTGAGAGTGCTTAGGCTTTTAACTGCAAAGTACAATTTTAAATACCTCATATTCTGATACAGTTGACCTGTGTTCATTATTCAAAAGTTTTTGTTTTGTTTTTTTTTTTTGTTTTTAGTTAATGAGAGCAGCAGATGCATGTTGCACCGTGTAGTCTTTGTCTTTCAGTCGTGTGACATCCAAATTTGAATCCTTCTAATTATATCAGAAAGCAGTCTGGGGGATCTTCTGAGTCTTAAAATGAAGAGTATGGTTTTTTTTTATATATGATACGTTTTTGATGTAATGCACTATTTTTTATTCTGGTCTTTGAAAATTGGCAATCTTTGTATATTTATAGTAACTCTTTAAACCAGAGACTCTCACCAAGCTAAATAATAGAAAATCATTGCATCCTTGCACATCACTGTTCTTATAAAGAATTCATTTAACTTCCACACTTTCCACCTCCTGTTGGTACTGTAGTCCTGTAAGAGAGTTTTACAAATGAAGAAATGAAAGCACAGAGAGGATAAATGGGATTTTGGACTGTTGATACACTGGTTGGGGTGGAAATAGGATTGATTCATATATTAATGAAAGAAGTACTTTTCTATGCCACTACCATTCTGGGTGCTGGGATGCAAAACAGTGTGAGTCCTACTTGTCAAGGAACCTGCAGGTGTTGAGAAGGCAGACAGGTAACAGGTTATCCAGGTGGAGTATGCCACAAACTCCAGTGGGGTTGTCTTCAGGTCACCATGGAGCAGATAAGGTGGGGCAAGGAATTAAACTGAAGGCCTTCAAAAGATTCCTGAAGGATCTGAGGCTTAGGCTAAGACTTAATAGATAATCAGAAGTTAATACTGGTCAAACGAAAAATGTAGACAAAGTCCAACATCCAGGAGCTTCTAGCTCATAATTTTTTCCACTGAACCCCCATTGCTATGGAAAAATAAACCTGCAAAATAGAGTGTTACCATATTCATTTACTACATGCATTAATATTAGACACCATCTAGTCAAGCTTTTTAATTTCACAGATGAAGAAGGTAAAACCTTGAGATTTAAGTCATACAGCACTGCTCTTCCATTTCAGTGACGTTAGCCTGACCCATGGCTGGTGTTGCTTCTCATCACCCCTGTGTTTTGTGCCTTTAACAGTTTCACGACCAAAGACGAGCTGGCACCTCAGCTACTGACTCCTGGGCTGATGGGAGAGTCTTCAGAGTCCTTCAGTGCCATGGAGGACGAAGGCCAGAGGGAGTACCAGGTCAGTGACTCCGATTCCGATGGGCCAATCTTGTACACCGATGAGGACGAGGATGAAGATGAGGATGAGGATGGCAGCGGAGAAAGTAAGATCATTTTCAGGAGGTAGTGGGGAGGGTGGGTGGAAGACAGAAGCAGCTGCATGTTGTAAAGAACAAAAGCCTCATTAGGAACCAGACACTGAGGTTTTCTTTCACCTCATCTTCCTTTCTAAAATTAGAAAGGTGTCTATCCTGAAGTTTTAGCTTTTGATGACAGGTCTTTCTGGAACATGACGCCACCGGGGTGGGTCTGGCCTTCGTCTATGAGATAGACGAGCAGATTTGTATTTGTACAAACAATCAAAGCTTTCTAATGACAGGCCTTTCTCAGTAAGACCAGAGATGGCCCTTCCACCCTGGGCCATTCTCGAGGAAAGAGCCCCAGTGCAGGACTCATTGACCTCAAACACTGGAGGTGTTTGAGATTTTCATGCACTTAACCTCTTTAGAATTAAAACCAGTCATTCATCCAATGACTGTAAGTGAGATAGTATGCCTTCCAGGAAGGAATGATACTAAAGTGGATAAAGCCTACCATTTATATATAACTTAGGGAACTAGAAAGTGCTGTTATTATATTGTTGTTAACTTGGGAACAACATGACTTGGGAGGAATTCACTGAGGATTGAATTTATCGATTATAACAAGTTATGTGCACGATTAAACAGCAATTTGTTAAATTCTTTTTAATTTGCATGGAGCAAAAAGAAAATCGTTATCATCCATCTGGTATAAATTATCATTCGTAGAAATTTTAAGGATGCCTGGCTGATTGAGGGATAAAATATTGGTATAGAAGGTAGACTCTTTCCCAGCAGGGTGATACGGGGAGGAAAGGAAAACGCAAGGATTAACTGTACGGTCTAAGTCAAGGGGCTAAGTTTTTAAAACTTGAAAGAAAAAGCATTGTGCAATCAGTACTTTCCATGATCCACCATGTCAGCAAAATAAACTTTAACTATCACTTTCCGAATGATGAGGTGACACTTCCAAGTTTTCATACGGTGTCTCAATATTTTTCAGAACATTTACAAAAACTAGTTCTTCAGTCTTTTCAGAATGAACTACAGCCAGCTCAAACTTTTTTTCCTTGGGTTAATTAAGAATCCCCTCTTGCATATGGATAAAGAAATTGGTCTGGGCTCCGTTGAAAGTCCACGCCACGCGTCACCTGAGCGCCCCTGGCTAAAAGCCACTCTCTCTGCATTTCTGCCCTTTTCAACTCCCAGGTGCTCTGGCAAGTAAGATACGGCGAAGGGATACTCTTGCTATCAAACTCGGCAACAGACCATCCAAGAAAGAATTAGAGGACAAAAACATCTTGCAGCGGACCTCTGAAGAAGAGAGACAGGAAATCCGACAACAAATCGGAACCAAGTTAGTCAGGTAACTGCTGAAATTTTAGGACAGTACTAACTAATTCATGCTTTTCTTTCTCCCAGAGTTTTCTGCCTCTCTGGGGTCCTTGTGCATGGGCACATCTGGCCTGTCTGATCTTTTAAAGTTGGCGTTCGATGGTGAACCACTCAAAGAACCCGTCCTTTGCTTCAGCGGGCCAGTGGCTTTGAGGTCTCCAAAGCCTACTCCAGGGGTCAACAAACTTTTTCTAAAAGGACCAGTTAGTAAATATTTTAGGCTTTGCTGGCCAGACGGTCTCTGTTACAGCTGCTCTACAGTGCTGTTGTTGCATGAAAGCAGACATAAATAATATGGAAACAAATGAATATGGCTGTGTTCCAGTAAAACTTTATTTATCAAAAGAGGTGGCAGGCTGGATTTGGCCTGCAGACCATAGTTTGCCCAACTCCTGGCCTAATCTGTGGGCTCCCTGGCATTCCCGTGAACCCCGTGAGGTTCTGCACTGGGGGCTGTGAGGCTGTAGAGATAATAGTTAGCTTCAGTGGCCTGGCTCCCTCCCACTCAGGTAACCGTAGCCCTCATATCTAAACTTCCCCCTTTCAACTTCGAATAAATGAGTCATCTGACATCTCTTCCTGCCTCTAACCATTGTGTTAGGATTGCCACTCTTGCCACTAGTGACATCGGAAGTCCATTTAACTGGCAGTTTTAATAGAAGTGAGTGTTCGTTCATACCAAAGCTCTTAGTTTTGATGATCAATTTAGCACATTTAAGAATTAGGCTGGGCACGGTGGCTCACGCCTGTAATCCTAGCACTTGGGAGGCCGAGGCGGGAGGATCGTTTGAGCTCAGGAGTTCGACACCAGCCTGGGCAAGAGCGAGACCCTGTCTCTACTAAAAATAGAAAGAAATTATCTGGCCGACTAAAAATATATATAGAAAAAATGAGCCGGGCATGGTGGCGCATGCCTGTAGTCCCAGCTACTCGGGAGGCTGAGGCAGAAGGATCGCTTGAGCCTAGGAGTTTGAGGTTGCTGTGAGCTAGGCTGACGCCACAGCACTCACTCTAGCCTGGGCAACAGAGTGAGACTCTGTCTCAAAAAAAAAAAAAAAGAATTAATTATTCTGCTGACTTCTCTCACTCTGCATATACAGCAGGGTACTTAATTGGGAGGAGGGAACAGTCTGGAAACCCAGAGCAGCATGTGGCGGTAGGAGGAAATCGCTGTCCTTGCTTGGAAGAGGTGTGACGGGAGGGAGAGGGGGTGTGGAGGGGCTCTGGAGGTCATTGACTGTTTCTGCAGAGGAACAGTAACCCCCTAAGAAACCTGCTTATAGCCGAGACATGGAAAAAGATTTCAGAGACAGCAGCTGTGGCATCCGTATGAAGGGACGTCTCAGCCTAACAGAAGATCTGGGAAGAGACTGAGAGGGTCTCTGCACGGGAACCAGGGGTCTCCTCAGTCTGGTCTTCTCACTTCAGCCCTAAACTCTGGCCATTTATTGCCCTAGGAAAGAGTCAGCAGCAGTAAAAGGAACGAAAGTGATTAACAGCATCGAGCTAGAAAGATCTACAGGTTTAAACTTGTCATCTTACCAAGTGAAAACAAGGGGCCTCTCTGAGGCCCAGAGAGATTAAGGAAATTTCTCAAGGACATGCAGTTACTTAGTAGCAGAACTGGGATTAGAATTTCATTCCTGGGCTCTCTGCCCAATTTTCTTTTTCATACTTTCTCCTGTTTTGTACTTTCTACACTATGCAAGAGAGTGTATGCTTGTAGGTTTTTTGTTTGTTTTATTGCCCTTGTTTATGTTTTGCCATGAAGAAAAACTGAAATCATTGAATAATATTTGCATGAAAGAATAATGCAACATAGGGTGTATCCCTTAAAAAGAATATCATCATAGTTTATCATAGTAAGGGGTAAAAAGGTGAAGAATTATATACCCATCTCAATAAATGTCAAGGTGGCATTAAAGAAAATTTTGTGTGTCTTTGTTAAAATCCTGAACAAATCGGGAGTAGAGGGTTTTTTTTAAAAAAATTATGCTAAATATCTTAGTATATGGAGAAATCCTAAAGTCATTTTCTTTAAAAATAGAACCAAAGATTTCCCACTCCTATTGTACTAAAAGTCTGGTCACAATCATTTGTAGTGAAGAAAAGTTATAAATTATGGCAAAGAAATACTGTTATTATATCTAGATATACACCTAGAAAACTGAAAATTTGACCAAAAATTGTTATATATAATAATTTCAGCAGGTTCACATGATGTAAGATTCATCTATAAAAATCAACATCATATTCATGTAACACTGACACATAACAAAAAAATACCATGAAAAAGGGAACTTGCTTTTATATTAGCAGCAACAACCACATTTTAAATACTAAGCTATTCGTTTAACTTGGGGCCCAAGAAATCCATTTCCAGAAAACCATAGTGGAACAAATGAAAACATATATGAGTGAATGGAGAGAGAGTAAACATTTTTATCAATGAGAAAATTTCAGCAGACAGGTTTATCAGATGCGTGGGTGGCATGAAGTTCGAAGGATAACAGATGCACTTTATAGAATCAGGGCATAAGTAATGGATTAGTTCTATAAATGAAACCAAACAGAAATAAATGTCACCTTTTTCAGCGTAGGCCAAAGGAAAATCTTCCATCAAGACAGGTTGAGGGGCCTGTGGCCAATGTTTGAGGCCCTGATAAAGTTCATGAGAATCACTATGAGAGCCATCCTGAGAAGTGACTGTTCGACATCAGAGTGTGGGCTTATCCAGAACTGGCAGAAATACAGTCTGCAGAGCAAGGGAGGGGACAGCCCCTGGTTGGCTGCATCTGTAAAACAGAGCTAACCAACCCAAGAGCTTGGGAGGATTAAAGGAGATGATACATTTAAGGTACTTTAATGCCTGGATCATAGCAAGCACTCAGTAAAATTAGTTTCTTATTATCAATTTAAATTACTATACATCTCTTAAACTGGTAAGGTGCATTTAAAAATTAAACCCAATGTTGGCAAGTTTATGGGAAAATAGGACATATACATTGCTCTTGTGCAGTATTTCTTAAGAACAGATTAACAATATGATAAAAGAATTGTAAGGCAGTCTATTGTTTTTGCATGGCAATTCCATTTGAGGGACTATATAAGAAGGAAATAATCCAAAAGGAAAAAAAAATGCTATGTTTTACAAAGATGCTTATTACAAGGCTATTTATAGCAATGACAGATTAAAACAAATGAAGTGCCTAAAAACAGAGGACTGATGAAGAACATTGTGAGAAGTTGACACTAGAATCCCATAGAGCATCAGTTTTCTAACTGCTTCATCAAGGATGCCTTGGAGATGAAACACAGGTGTCTACCGGGAGAGCCGGGGAAGTATAGGTGTGTGTTTGGGCTGGGATGGGAGGAGACTTCCTTCTCTATCCCAGGTCTAACCATCCAACCGAGACATCTTCTGTCTTTCTTGTAGATTAGGATTCTACCCCAACACCCAAAAGTTTGAAAGCCTTTGTAAATACGCACATAGACTATATCTATCAAAAATTTTAATGGAGCAGGGTTTTTACTGTTATTAACATGTATATTTTACAGAATTGTTTTTCTACAAACACAGCACATCTAATCATTGTCATTGAAAGGTAAATTACCCACAGTTCCAGTCTTAGGGAACTCCATGTCTAATGAAAGAGAATATACAATATATTGCATGGCATAGTCATGTGACAAGCACAAGAAACTAAGTCAAAGGACCTAGGTATGAATCCTGGCACCTGCATTCAGTAGTGTTTTGTCTTAGGCAAGTTAATTAATCTCTTATTTCCTCATCTGTAAAGTGGGAACTGTCTACTACCTTGCTGAATTGGTTTGAGGTGTCAAGACAATGTAAGTTAAGCACCTAGCACAGTACTTAGGACTTTAAAAGTATGACTAAATGATAGATATAATTACTGTTTTTATAATTACCTGTGTGATAAGTGCTTTAATAGATGTGTATAAACCACTGTATATGGGCAAAGAATCAGGAGCATTTAATTCACACTTGCAGGAGACGTCAAACATTTACCTTCGAAGTACTATTTTAATCTTTGTAAGATTTCAGTAGGTGGAGAAGGAGAGAAAGGTATTCCAGAGGGAAGAAACTTTATAAATATTAATAAAGGAAGGATGGTGTATTGGGGACATGATATAGAGTATAGTATATTGGTGGTACAGATAGGTAGTATAAGGGTACTTAAGTGGCACAGTGACTGGCATAGATGTTCACTGGGTTCTTTTGTGGACTCAGTTACTTGAGTTAATTTCAGAGTAGCTCTGATGAAGATTAAATTTTGACAAAATTATTAATGAGATATTTAACATCCCATTAATGTCTATTCTTCATACCATTTCTGTCATAGCTATAAATACTTAGAATTGGTAGTATCTTTTATTAAGATTACCTTTCATGAATATTAATTCAATTTGCACAAATTCAACCTACGTCCAGAGAAATTTTTCTCTGTTATTAACAACAAATTGATAATGTAAACAAGACCAAGAATTAAGTTATAAAGGGTTATTTAGGACATTCAACTTTCATGTACAAATAGATAGCTACTAATCACAAATGAACCTGGATTTTCTTGAAGGCAGATGGGAAGAGCCTGTAACTTTATATATAACAGTTTCATTTGAGGTCCCAAAAGCAGTCACTATGCAGTGTAGATTGGTCATCTACTGAGTTGATATGAACTGTTTTTTTTTTAAATTTGTCTTTTTATTTCTGTTTTTTTAGAGACAAGATCTTGCACTGTTGCCCAGGCTGGAGTGCAGTGGTGCTAACATAGCTCACTGCAGCCTTGAACTCCTGGGCTTAAGCAATCCTCCTGCCTCAGCCTCCTGAGTAGCTGGGACTATAGGCACCCACCACCACACGTAGCTAATTGTTTTTTATTTTTGTAGAGACAGGGTCTTGCTATATTGCCCTGGTTGGTCTCGAACTCCTAGCCTCAAGTCATCCTCCTGCCTTAGCCTCCCAAGTAGCTGGGATAACAGGCATGTGCCACCCTGCCTGGCTATGTGAAGTCTTGAGCAGCAGCCTGTTTTAGACTCTAATGATTTGTATATTAATCAGGCTATTGGCTAAGCTACTGTAACATAGACCAAAAGGTACAATGGTTCAAACAAGGTATGTTTATTTCTTCTTCACACAAGGAACCCAGATTCCTTTTGTCTTATTGCTTTTCCATCCCCTCGGATGGTCTCATCTGCATAATCAAAGCTGGCCCACACCACCAGTAAGTGGTATAAGTGTAAGTTATGGCCTGTGGAAGAAGGAAAGAGAAAAAAGAGAATACGGACCCAGTCATTGTAAGAGTAAAAAGTAGAAGTTACAAATATGATTCTGGTCACATCCCATTGCAGAAACTCACATAACCATACCTGGTTTCTAGAGAGGCAGAAGTCTGTAGCTGGGTACCTGGCTAAGATTCAGGCAGATCTAAAAGGAAGAAGGGAGACTGAATAGTGGGGGAGTTAGCAGTCTCAGCCACAATCTGTAGTCTCCAAACTAATGGAAAGGACACTTATTTTGTAGGTTTAAGAATTGATTTTTATTTCTCAAAACATGACAAAATAGAGCTTTGTTGTTTTATTTTGAATCTCTCACTAAGGGGGCCTTGTTTGTAACCTGTAGTATATCCTTTTTGTCATTATAGGAGGCTTAGCCAGAGGCCCACAACTGAAGAATTAGAGCAAAGAAATATCCTAAAACGTGAGTATCCTATACTAGACAATGACTCCTTCAGTTACCGTTATCGTTATATTCATTTACTCACAACTGACTGAAATGGCCCATTTATATCACCTTTATACATTTTAAAAAATAATCTCTTGAATTTTGTATTTCATTTTATGGCTTTGAGCCTGATATTTCCCATACTAGAGTTGTGGTCATGACAACTGTTTTTAAGAAAGACAAAATACATTCCATGTATTTTTTCACCCAAATGTTAAATAGAAGAAAATGTTCTAGTCAACTTACAAATATATGTCAAAGAAAAGGCCAAAGAGTCCACAAGGAAATAAATCAAGCATTCCTATATTGTTTTCTCAAAATATAGTTTGTTGCTAGGTTTTACAAATGACTCAATTTAAAACAAAATTATGGTAAAAAGCATTTTTCAATCCATTTCACTTTCCCTTGTGATAACTCTGCTTCCCTCTTGAGTTGTTTATAATTAATTCCTCAGCACTTAAAGAGTTTGCCATTCATTTTTCTACTTTATTTTCACATTCAGTTTTCCCCTCTATTCTCTCGGATTTTAATTTTTCACTCACCACTCCAGTAGTATTTGTTGGTGTTAGTGTGTTGAAGCTATAAAACTATCAGAAGCGCGATTTGTCATGCTATTGTGTATCAGTGTGGTTACTAACTGCAGTGAGTTAAGAAGTGGGTTATTTTTAAATTGAGCCTAGCTGTAGTGTTATATTTTATTAGCCTGGTTTCAAGAGAGCTTTTTCTTGTATGAAATATCAAAGAACAGGGTAGTACTACAATAGGAATGAGCCACTGGCATGGGGGGAAACCTTTTCAACCAGGCTTTTCGAGTCGTCTTGGCCTGACGGATGACCCCAGCTCTCCAGGATAAGTTATTTTCTTTCTCAAAGGAAAGAAAGATTTTTAGTATCGTATTATACTACAGTTGCTAGCACTAAGACAATGAAGATAGATATAACAGTGAGAGAAATGGCCCTCTCCCCTGTCTATAGGATCTTTTTCCTTGGAATGCTCTTTACTGGCTGTTTGTGAGCATAACTGAAATAGAGCCCATGGAAGGGTTTAAGTGACCATCAATGTATAGAAGAGCCAGTTTGGAGGAGGAAAAGCTCATGGCTAGAAAAGAAGGAAAAATTTGTGTTTTAGCTTTTCTGAGGAAGGGTGGAAGCAACATCTAATTTTGACAACAAAATAAAACCATATAGGCTCATCGCTTTTGATAACAGGTTCCCAGGAAATATTTGTTGAATTAAGTTTTACGTAAGCTCAAATGCAGACCCTTATGCAGACCATATACTCCTAAAACGCAGAGATTATGTCTTGTTGCATGCCTGATGCAATACCTAGAAAAAAAGGAAGAGCAGATTCTGGGTAATGTTTTCTTGCTCCTGTGAGACAAAAGGTGCCAAACCACACTGGAGTTTGGTTATTTGAGGAACTGTTTTACGGATCCAGAAATTTATCACACGTTGATCTTAAGTGCTGTGTTGGCTTTTATGCCCCCTGTTTTCCTGGTGGTTCGGGAAAGAGTGAAACACCAAAGTCAACTTCGGATTTGACTCCAGCCCTTTTTTCCTTCTGAGTTCATCTAAGCATGTTTATTCTGGAAACAAAAGGCACATTTCCAGTCTGGAGTGGCTGATAACTGGCTTGTGATCTCCTGACACAGTATTGTCTGCCAAGGGAAGCAGAAGGAAGCGGGTAGAGGTGGCCCCGGTCTTTTCCTGGGCAGTCACGGGGAACTGAGCGGCCCAGCTTACAAACACTGTGCCCCGCTCAGTTTTGCCTCTGGTTCTTCCACGCAGATTGCTCGTTTGTGTGTTTCATCTCCTGCTTTTGTTAGAAAGCAAGATGGTTGTCTATTTGAAGTCTGTGTGTGATATATACGGTGTGGTTTTTAAGGACACTTGCTTAAACTAGGTCATCTTTTCTGGACAGACTAGGAAATTAATTCATAGCATAAAACATCCAACAATTCTCCAATCAGAGCCCACCACTAATTTGATAAACATGAGTCAGACAGCTGTAAAGGCTGATAGCTTTCACTGGAGACCATAGGAAAAATTTTATTTCTTAGTATCATCCTGCATGTCACTCCTTTCTTGATTTCTTTACTGTTTTGGGGATACCAAATAAAGGTTTGGGGTTTTTTTTGTTTTGTTTTGAAGACACAGGATCTGGCTATGTTGCCCAGGCTGGTAGCTGGTCACAGGTGATCCTCCTTCCCACCTCAGTCTCCCGAGTAGCTGGGACTACAGGTGCATGCCACCACACCCTGCTGACAGAGTTTTATAAAAAGACACGTATATTAAGTTATATTTAGTTTTACACTTTAGAACCAGTTCCTTAAAATTGGTAAAATAGAAAGCAACCCCTGGTGACTTGGAAGGTCAACTTTTGCTAATCAGGAAAAGTGATGTATGTGGAACACCTTTTACAGGGCAGGAATTAAAAAAAGATGTAGATCCTCTTATAATATTTAGCTGTGAATGTAATTCTAGCTATATTTTCTATAGAGACAAAATGTATTAGGCCAATGAGTTCTGCATGTATTTTTCCCCAACATTTTATTATGAAATTTCTTAAGCATACAGAAAAGTTGAAGGAATTTTACAGTAAACACCCGTATACCTACCATCTATAGTCTACCATTAACATCTTGCATCCATTTATGCAACTTACTTTTTATGCATTTCATAGTAAGTTTATACATGTATTTTCATTTGTTAAAAACACCCACATGGAAACATGTTAAACAGCATAAAGAGAAACAAACCCACAAAAAAAATTTGTCTTTTTTGAACCCATTTTATCTAAATTGACAACTCAAGAATATAATACTCCAGTTGCTGATATTTCTGCACTTTCTTTCTTCTCCTTTTAGCTTATCCCCAAAATGCTCTGGGCAACAGTTGCTAGCCAGGCAAGTTTCCTGTAGTGCCCACTGCTGTTTAACCACATGTATTATTTCTGTGTTTATGGGAAATGCTTCCTGTGGCTCCTCCGAAATGTCCACCCCTCTCTGCTCTGATGACTGTCACCGAGAGCAAGATTTGTCAATGAGCCATGTCACTTCCTTCACGAATATCCCTCCAGTCTGTTTAAAGTGACCAGAAACGTTTACACCCTACTTTATCATTAGTCCTCTAATGAATCAAAACAGGAAGGAATTGTTAGAGAATTTAGCCTGTTCAACTAACAAATACAGACGTTGCAAATATTGAATACTTATATTTTTTTCAAAATAAAAATAATCATAGTGGTAAGGAGCCTATTTGAATTTTAAAAATAAATATAATTATCCTTTCATAGAAGAAGGAACCATGTGCAAAACTTGGTGCAATTTTGAAGTAAAATTTAGTAAAATTTAAGGTTTAACCTTGACTCTTGGTAAGAGATTTTACAATGACTATTTAATAAGATTCAGAGGAACAGTCATGTTGGCTTCTCTCCACCTCTCATGTTCCTCTTCTAACTTCTTTAAAGTACAGTTTTGAACATGGGAAATGTAAGGAAGTCAGTTCCTGATGTCAAAAAAGAATTACCACATGGTAAAATCCTATTTATTTAACTCCCCTAACTGCAGTTGGCCCTTCTCTTTTTAGACATCACTGGCTGTTACCTAGTTGTACCATGTGCTTAATAAAGCAAAACTATCTAATATTCCCTTCAAGGAACTGACATTTTGCATATTTAATGAAAACTGCAGCATTTGTTAGCTTTGGAATGTGTTAGATATCCAATTTTTTTTTATCTTTGAAAAGTCCCTTTAAAAAATGTAGCATAATCACTGTATAGGAAGAATTTACTAAAATGTTTTAAGGATTCTATTTTTCTTTTTACTAATAATATCATCAAAGCTCTTACCTTGTAAAGATCTGGTTTAAATCACATGAACCACAAATGTGGCAATTGTTTATTATGTATAATTGACAAGCCACAAGCTTTATCCAGCTCATATAAGGTAATTCTTTGAACCTAAGTATGTATATGAAAGGATATACATTTTGTGAAGAAATTAGACAAACCTACACTGCTTTCATAGGAAGAAATTTGAATTATAACCAAATTTGTTTGACACTCTCAGGCACTTAATCAAAGGATATTAACTAGTTGTTTCTTGTCTTGTGGGTAATTTCAGTTTATGCTCACTCTATCTAAATAACCAGACTAATCATTCTCTTTCTTATGAATTAAAATTAGTATTTCAGAAGACTGTGGAAACTTTTCCCTGTCCAAAGAAGGAAAATTGATAGAGAATTTAGCCCGTTCAACTAACAAATATGGATGTTGCAAACTTTTAATACTGACATTTTATTCGCAATAAAAATGATCTTAGTGGTAAGAAGTCTATTTGAATTTTGAAAATAAATATAATTATCTTTTCATAGAAGTTTTTCTTTCTCAGTCTTTTGGTTGGGCCTTAAGTGTGATTTTTTTTTCAATAGAGTTCATAACAGCGTTTTCTAAAAGATAACCTTTCATAAGCATTGGTATCCAAGATGTAAAATCTATCAAACAGGTGATGAGCTCCAGGAAGCAACAGAGAGAAGTTCCTCAAATAAGCAACAACCAACAAAAACTGAAAGGGTGTTTATTTCTTTAAAAATTCTGGACATTTTTCTTTAAATTCCATCCGTCAGACAGCAAAAAAATTTTACTAGTAAGTGAAGCACTAGAGGAAGAGAAGACTTTGGAAAATCAAAGTCACAAGAAAATAAATAATTTCCACCCACAGTACACCATACCCTACCCCATTTAGAACATTCTGGTTTGAAAGCAAAATCCAAAGAAATGTTTACATTCTGCTTCTATGGAAACCAAGGAAGAGAAATCAAATATTTTGGTTGGATTTGAGTGAAAATCAGCAGCTCAGACATGCATTGGATGGTTCTAATTTGCTCTTTTAATATGTCTCAGATTTTCACATGAACGCCAGATCCAGAAGTAAAGTTTTATCTGAATTCTGGTAAATTGTGCTTGTAAGCCCATGAGATGACCAGCAGTAGAAGGCATTCACCAGAATATGGACAGATACTGTTATGGTTTTTTTTTTTTTTTTTTCAGAATAGAACAAGAAGTTAGAAAGCAAAAAGTTTAAAATTAGTAAAGTAAGTAAATCAGTTCTGCAAGGGAAAAAATATATTGATGATGAATCTTTCTGCAAAATCTTTTGATGGCTTTTTAAAGATGTTGGTAAAATGTTTGATCAGTATCTGATAGAGTGAAATAATTGTGGCCTGATATGCTTTTCTGATTATAAAATCATCTCTAGTAACTAAGTCATCACACCTTTCCCCCCTTAATAAACAGAAAAGAATGAAGAAGAGGAACAAGAAGCAAAAATGGAACTTAAACGCAGACTCAGCAGAAAGGTGATGAAATTATGATTGTTAATGAGCATGTGTGTTTTGAGATATACTTTGTTT
The DNA here is from genome assembly GCA_028533085.1 of Varecia variegata. Taxonomy (NCBI): domain Eukaryota; kingdom Metazoa; phylum Chordata; class Mammalia; order Primates; family Lemuridae; genus Varecia; species Varecia variegata. The sequence goes on along the minus strand of CM052441.1, from coordinate 17,196,713 downwards.
TTTTAAAAAATACAAATCCTCTCTCTATATGTAAATCTATGTTTAAGAACAATTATTTCTGTTTGTCTATAATCATAGACATTAAAATCAATATAATGCATACAATATGAATTATAATTATATATTATGTTAACTGTGACAAGTTAACAATCAAAGGTTTTTGAATTCCATTTACTGATTGTGAAAATACATTGTATGAAAATTTTTGAAAATACGAAAAACAAAAAAAATAAAATCACACAAAAGTCTTCTTAGCAATAGCCGTTATTAACATGTCAGTGTATATATTTCCATTTTAAAAAATCATTTTAAAAAATACTCACATATTCCATTTAGTCTTGGAAATATTAAACAAGTAAATATTTGCTACTACTGCAGATTTGCCACTATTCCATATTGGAGCTGGGTGCCTGATTTATTATGTGAACTTGATCGTCAGCCTGCTTGCTAGTGTTATCCAAACTGACAAATGGCTTACCTCTAAAATGTGAACAATTGTTCCCACTTTTTTATGCAAATATCAGTCTGATGCCAGGGTCATCACTTTTTTCTGTGTTAAAATAATAATAGTCTTTGGAAAACTTAAGCACCATCAGAGTTTATATTTCATTATAAACCCTTATAATAATAATTCTTCAGATATATCTTTCGCCCCTGAAAAAAGGCAGTGACTAGACTGTGACATCTCAGTGAAGTGTGTGACCTGATCCACATTTTCCCGGGCTGGCTGGGGAGTTCATCTGCAGTGAAAGTATTCCAAGGCAGGTGGAGGAAACAGTCCAATCCCCCTGGAAAAGTTATAGGGACTGTATTTTGAAAGTTTTGGATTGGGTTTTCAAGGAAGAAGGTCCTTAATTCATTTCTCTTTTTTCTCAAAGCTCACAATGTCAAATAATGATCAAGCTGAATCAACTCAGTTTCTAGGGATGGCTCGGCCAGCATTCCGTGGCCCTTAAGTCTCCAGCTGCAGGCAAGAATCTCCCTTCCCCGTTGCTCCGGGCTCACTTCTGTGACACATACAGCCTTTTTTCCAATCCATCTGGGCCTCTCCATGAGGCAAAAGTGCCTGCCCTTACCCTCTGCACCCACTTGCCGCCACCACACAGAGCTTCTGGTCATAGGAGCAAATCAGCCCAGAGCACTGATGGCTACCCTGTGGCTGACACAGGCCTGAGGCAGGATTGGATGGAGAACATCAGACCTGTGTAGCCACTGGTTACTTTCCTTCTGGCCAGTTCTCAGGGGCAAGGGTTTCTCTACCTCCTTTTCCCCACCTGCCCTGAAGAGTAATATAGATTGGACAGTAACTGAGAGCATAGCAGAACCACTTAGACTATTCCCTCCCTTGTCTACTGCTTCCCAGGGCTCTGTGAAGTTAGAAGGAGCCATAGTTGGCATATTCCAGCAGGTGTGGGCTCAGACCTTCTGAGAGTCCTTGAATGCTTTGCATATTAAAGCATTGACTTAGTTCAGCCTCTGGTTTTACTCAGGAGGAAACTGAGGCCCAGGAAAGAGACTGCTTTTGACTACAGAGTGGGCAACTGGTGTACCACCCTGAGACCATGCCAATAAGGAATACCTCCAAAGAGGACTGCCTAGACAATAGACAGTCTGGTTGTATACAGTGCACATAAGAGTGAAAAGATACTGAAAATGGTGGACCCTATAGGTTAAATAGAAACCTGGGTCTACCTGCCTGGAAATACTGTGACACCTCTCAAAAACGGGGTGAACCTACGTAGCAGAGAGTAGGTGATGCCTGTTGATCAGGGTGGTTAGGTTTCTTTCCTCTGTCAGAATTGTGTCAGTCTTATTCTTGGGCTTGACCAAGGACCAAGAGAGGAAACCAAATACTCCATAGGCTGGCTAGATTAAATATAATTATAAATCTGAACTTGACAAAGAACACAGGAAGGAACCCAAGTTATTAGAAATGTCTTAAAGGTTGCAGCTGATATTAGGCAGTTACGGACCCATGAAGTGCAGTTCTCCAGGGATGCTCCCCTCCTCGTTCCTGCACGTCAGCTTTTCAGCCGAGGACAAATGTCAGATCAGGGCCTTGGTCCTTATTCTCTCAGGGACGGCTGTGCTGTGGGCACACCCTTCACTGAACTATTTCTGTGTCATAACTTTGTGCATTTCCGAATATGTAGGTTTAATATAACAGAAACAGAGATTTTTATTCTCATTTCTAAAAAATTCACAGCTTTGGTCTTGATAATTCAGTCACCAAACCAGCCATCCCATATCTGGGTTACTACTGTGTCTGTGTTGCTGCATGTTCCTTGTGTCGGGGATGACAGGCCTTTATCACAGTGCCAGGCAAGTTGGGGAAAATAACATAATTTGAGTGGTTGCCAAGACTGTGACCTATCTAACAATGATGATTTTTTATAGTCTCAAAAATTAGGGCACATTGCTTTCTAGTTCTCATTAGAAATTCTCAAGATACTGCTGCCTTTTTTTTTTTTTTTGATACCTGAAAGTGACCTTATTTAACCATAACTTTGAAGTGTTCTCTGTAGAAAACTTGCCACCATGAGGCTGTAAATGGTTCCTGAACTGTGTCTTTTTCTCCTGTCCTCCTGCAGCTCAGCCTGAGACCCACGGTGGCAGAGCTACAAGCTCGAAGGATTCTGCGGTTTAACGAGTATGTAGAAGTCACCGATTCTCCTGACTATGACCGCCGGGCAGACAAGCCCTGGGCCAGGTTAACACCTGCAGACAAGGCAAGACTCCCAGAGGCTTTAATGTCAATTGTATTGCTTTTCTGAAAGCTCCAATACCCACTGACCCCCAACTTAGTTATCCTAGTGGATTAGCTCTTATAATCTTCCAACAATTTTCTACCTCTGATTGTTTAAACTGCTTAAGTGATATATTTAGTAACATCAATGTAGTTCTTTCAACAAAGTCTCAGAGAAAACTAGTTCTTAGTTACCATGTAACCTGCCTGCATTCAAACCTGGATGGGGAGGGCTTTCCCACAGCCAGAACTTATCCTGACTCTTAGAAAATATAATTTATGCAACTTATTTTAAAGGGATATTTTAACAGTGGAAAAGATTTGATCTATATCAAAGCCAGCACACTTTTTATACAAATGGCCAGAAAGTAAATATGTGGGCCAATCTATGTTACTATTGCTTAAATCTGCTGTTGTAGAATAAAAGCAACTATAGACTACATGTAATTGATTGGATGTGTATGTGTTCCAATAAAACTTTATTTACAAACACAGATGGTGGGCCAAATTTGGCCTGCAGTTCATGGCTTACCAACCCCTAAACTATATCATTGCACACAGTTCAGAAAAAATGAAATATGTAGAGGGTTGTATCAATGTAGAAAAACTTTTATGAGTATCATGGTTCCATAGCCAAATATTTACAGAAACTATTTGTTTTTAAGTTTTTCACTTTAGGATTTTCCTAATATCTTCAAAAATGAGTTCTAATTTTTATCTCTGGTAAAAATCTGGTATTGAACAAACTCATGCCATACCCAGTCTTAATGCTAGAACTAGCTATTATATTTAATAATACTCTGTACTGAAACTTTTTTTTTTTTTTTTAAGATACAGGGTCTCACTCTGTTGCTCAGGCTAGAGTGCAGTGGCATGATCTCACAGCTAAATGTAACCTCAAACTCTTGGGCTCAAACGATCCTCCTACCTCAGCCTCCCAAGTAGCTGGGACTACAGGCCTGTGCCACCGTGCCTGGCTAATATTTTTATTTTTTGTAGAGACAGGTCTTGCTGTGTTGCCCAGGCTGATCTCAAACTCTTGGCTTCAAGTGGTTCTCCCACCTCGGCCTCCCAAAGTGTTGCAATTACAGGCATGAGTCACCACACCCAGCTCTGACACTTTTTAATGGGAAATTTCATTCTGTAGAGCACCTACTATGTGTCAAGTACATGCTAGAGATTCTGACTCAGAGATCATTAGCTCATAAGTAGAAATGAAAAGTAGGAAGGAGTAAGATCACGAAGAAAAGCCACGGAGGCTGAGAATAGCGCCCCCTAAGTGTTGAGGTGAGAAGAGCACTCACCCCAACATTTAGGGTGGGCACTGGAGATACGGCTGTGACTCTGGAGGCTGTAAGCTTGGGTGGGTAAATTTACAAAGTAAAATAGAGTATCGGGGGAGTGTTTTGTTTTTTGTTAATTTATAGGAAATACTTGAGCAATTTTTAATGCTATGAGGAAGGAGCCAAAAGAAAGGAAAAGGTTGAATATACAGGAGAAAAAGTCAGGAACTGATATAGCGGGCATAATCATTGGATTGGCAGGTTAGCACTATGTGGACAAGGCAAGGAAGGGATCTTTGAGCATGGGATGGGGGTACAGGCTGAGGACTGTGCCCTGAGGATGGAGGCTGTGAAATAACACCTCATTGTGCTTCTCCTTCGCCTCTCATTATTAATGAGCATGTTTTCATATGCCTGTTGGGCATTTGGATTCCACTTCTGTAAAGTGCATGTCTTTTGCCCGTTTTCTTTTGGGTTGTCAGTTTCTTGTTATTTGTAGGAATTCTTCATATATTCCAGTTAGATATGTTGCAAATAAATGTATATAGCATCTCCCAATTTAGGACATTTCACTCTATTCATGGTGCCTTTTGAGGAAAAATGATTCTTAAATTTAATGCAGTTGAACTTATCAATCTTTTTCTTTATGGTTTATTATTTTGGTTTTTTTTTTTTGTATCAGGTAACAAATGAGATTTGTTAGATTTCCCACTATGTTTGTGGATTTTTTTTTCCTTCTCCTTATAATTCTGTCAGTTTTGCTTCATATATTGTGAGGTGTGTCATTAAATATATATAAGTTTAGAATAACTACGTTTTCCTAATGAAACTTTTTTTATGGAACTCTAAAGAAATGCTTTTTATTGTAAAGCTTGTTTTATCTATATTATTTTTAAACTAGATTATCAAAATGAGTTATTTTAGACCACCTTAGTGCTATGAATTCAGGTGGCACACCTCTGTGATGTCTGACTCATGGATTCAAATTCTCAGGGTAGGTTTCATCCCTCCCAGTCCTTACTTATTAAGCACCAACATGCAATTTCCTTTGCTGTTCCCTGGATATCAGATATTCTAGTTCGCCCTTACATTGAGGGCATGCCATTTGCTCTCTCTTTACGGAGGGGAGGATTATTTACTTGACTTTGGTAGGTTTTGTCTGTCTTCCATATCTTGCCAAGCTATGAAAATTACTGCTCAAATTTATCCATATTTAACACAAGTGACCTCAAGGTCAAAGCCAGTTTCAGTGCTCACTTATCTTAAAGGTGGGCATCCTTGTCTTGTTCCAGATCTTAGAGGAAGGGCTTTCAGCTTTTCCCCATTCAGTATCCTAGCTGTGGGTCTGTCATATTTGGCATTTATTGTGTTGCAGTATGTTCCTTCTATACCCAGTTTTTTGAGAGTTTTTATCATAAAGGGATGTTGAATTTTATCAAATGCTTTTTCAGCATCAGTTGAAATTGTCATATGGTTTTTGTCCTTCATTCTGTTGATGTGATGTATCACATTGATGTGTGTATGTTGAACCATCCTTGCATCCCTAGGGTGGATCCCACTTGATCATGATGAATAATCTTTTTAATGTGTAGTTGAATTTGGTTTGCTATTATTTTGTTGAGGAGTTTTGCATCTGTGTTTATCAGGATATTGGCTGGGGCCTGTAGTTTTCTTTTTATGTTGCATCTTTGTCTAGTTTTGGTATCAAGGTGATACAGGCCTCCTAGAATGAGTTTGAGAGTATTCCCTCCTCCTCCATTTTTTGGAAAAGTTTAAGTAGGATTGGCATGAGTTCTTCTTTGAATGCTTAGTAGAATTCAGCAGTGAAAGCACTGAGTCCTGGGCTTTTCTTAGTTCTGACTAAGACTCTTTAAGACTGCTTCTTTCTTATTACTTGTTATTGATTTATTCAGGTTTTGGCTTTCTTCCTGGTTCAATCTTGGTAGATTGTATGTGTCTAGGAATTATCCATTTCTTCTAGGTTTTGCAATTGTTTGGCATATAGTTGCTCATAGTAGTCTCTAGAGATTCTTTGAATTTCTGCAGTTTCAGTTGTAATATCTCCTTTTTCATCCCTGATTTTATTTATTTGGGTTTTTTTCCTTTAGTCTGGCTAAAGGTTTGTCAATTATATTTATCTTTTCAAAACATCGACTTTTCATTTTGTTGATCTTTTGTATTGTATTATTGGTTTTACTTTCACTTATTTCTGCTCTGATCTCTATTATTTCTTCTACTAATTTTAGGTTTGGTTTGCTCTTGTTCTTCTAATTCTTTAAGATACATCACTAGGTTGTTTATTTGAAGCTTTTCTACTTTTTTGATGTAGGCACTTATTACTGTAAACTTTACTCTTATTACTGCATGTACTGTATCCCATAAGTTTTTGTTGTTTTATTTTTCTTTTGTTTTTTGAGACAGGGTAGCGCTCTGTCACCCTGGGTAGAGTGCAGTGGTGTCATCATAGTTCACTGCAACCTCAAACCCCTGGGCTCAAGAGAACCTCCTGACTCAGCCTCCCATGTAGCTGGAACTATAGACACGTGCCACCATGCCTGGCTAATTTTTCTATTTTTTGTAGAGACAGGGTCTCACTCTTGCTCAGGCTGGTCTCAAATTCCTGAGCTCAAGTGATCCTCCCACCTCAGCCTCCCTCCCAGAGTGCTAGGGTTATAGGTGTGAGCCACCACGCTCAGTCTCTATCCCATAGGTTTTGATATGTTGTGTTTTCATTTTCATTTGTTTTAAGAAATTTTTAAATTTCCTTCTTAATTTCTCTGTTGATCTACTGGTCATTCAGGAGCATATTGTTTAATTCCCATGTGTTTGTATATTTTCCAATGTTCCTTTTGTTATTGATTTCTAGTTTTGGTCCATTGTGATCAGAGAAAATAACTTGATTTGATTTCAATTTTTCTGAATTTTTTAAAGACTTATTTTGTGGCCCAACATATGGTCTATCCTTGAGAATGATCCATAAGCTGAGAAGAACATATATTCTATAGCTGTTAGATTAAATGTTCTATAAATTTCTATTAGGTCTATTTGGTCTACAGTGCAGATTAAGTCCAATGTTTCTTTGTTGAATTTCTGTCTGGATGATATGTCCAATGCTTAAAGTGAGTGTTGAGATCTCCAATGATTATTGTATTGGAGTCTCTCTCTCTTTAGCCTTGATAATATTTGCTTTATATATCTAGGTGCTCCAGTGTTGGGTGCATGTATTTATATTTAGAACTATTATATCCTCTTGCTGAATTGACCCCTTTATCATTATGTAATGATCTTTTTGTCTCTTTTTACAGTTTTTGTCTTGAAATCCATTTTATCTGATAAATATATATTGACTCCTGCTCTTTTTCGGTTTCCATTTGCATAGAATATCTTTTTCCATCCCTTTATTTTCAGCCTGTGTGTGTCTTTATAGGGGAAGTGGGCTTCTTGAAGACAACATATATTTGGGTCTTGTTTTTTTATCCATTCAGCCAATCTATGTCTTTTGATTGGAGAGTTTATTCCATTTACATTCAATGTTATTAATTATAGGTAAGGACTTCCTACTGCTATGTTGTTATCTGATTTCTGATTGTTTTGTGATCCTCTTTCTTTCTTCCTTCCTTCCTGTCTTCCTTTGTATAAAAGTGGCTTTCTCTGGTAGTGTGTTTTAATTTCTTGCTTTTTATTTTTTTGTGTATCCGTTGTAGGTTTTTGATTTGGGGTTACCATGAGCCTTACAAAAGACATTTTATAACCAATTATTTTAAATAGATGACAACTCAGTTTACAAAAACCAAATAATCAAAGAGAAATCTTAAAGAAACTCCACAGTTTAACCCCACCCCCCCACTTTTTGCCTTTTTGTTGTTTCCATTTATGTCTTTTATACTCTCTCTTAAAAAGTTGTTGTAGTTATTATTTTTGATAGGTTTGTGTTTTAGTCTTCTTACTCAAGATATAAGTGGTTTATATGCTGCAATTATAGTAATAGAGTATTCTGTATTTGTGTACTTACTGTTACCAGTGAGTTGTATACGTTCTGTTGCATACCTTATTGTTCATTCCCATCCTTTTCTTTCAGATTAAAGAACTCCTTCTAGCATTTCTTGTAGGAAAGGTCTGATGTTGACGAAAGCCTTTGTTTGTCTCTGAAAGTTCTTATTTCTCCTGCATATTTGAAGGATATTTTTGCAGGATATAATATTCTAGGGTTAAGGTTTTTTCCTTCAGCACTTGGGATATGTCATGCCCCTCTATCCTGGCCTGTAAGGTTTCCACTGAGAAGTCTGTTGCAGATGTATTGGAGCTCCTTACATGTTATTTTTGATTTTTGGTTTTTTTTTTCTTGCTTCCCTTAGGACCTTTTCTTTATCTGTGACCTTTGGAAGTTTGATTATTGTATGTCTTGAGGTAGTCTTGTTTGGGTTAAATCTGCTTGGTGTTCTATGACCTTCTTGTACCTAATATTGATAAATTTCTCTAAGTTTGGAAAATTGCTATTAATCTTTGAATAAACTTTGTACCCCAATCTCTCTCTCTCTATCTCCTCTTTAAGGCCAATAACTCTTAAATTTACCCTTTTGAGGCATTTTCTAGACCTTACAGGTATGCTTCATTCTTTTTTATTCTTTATTCATCTTTTCCTCTTCTGACTATATATTTTGAAATAACCTGTCTTTAAGCTTATTAATTGTTTCTTCCACTTGATAAAGTCTGCTGTTGAGAGACTCTGATGTATTTTTCAATTTTTTCAGCTCCAGAATTTCTGTATTTTTAAAAAGTATTTCAATCTCTTTGTTAAATGTCTCTGATAGTCTTCTGAATTTCTTCTCTGTGTTGTCTTGAAGTTCATTGAACTTCCTCACGGCAGCTATTTTGAATTCTTTGTCTGAAACATCACATATCTCCAGCCCTCTGGGATTGGTCACTGGTACCTTATTTAGTTCATTTGGTAAGGTCACGTTTTCCTGAATGTTCTTAATATTTGTGGATGTTCATTGATGTCTGAGCATTGAAAAGTTCAGTATTTATTCTAGTCTTTGTGCTTATTAAAACCCATCCTTCTTGAGAAAGCTTTCCAGGTATTCAAAGGGAATTGAGTGTTGTGATCTAAGTTTCTGGTCACTACAGCCATATTAGCACTCAGGGCACCCCAAACCCAGTAATGCTGTGACTCTAACAGACTCCTGGTGGTACCACTTTGGTGGACTTGGGTCAGATAAGGGAGAATTCCCTTGATTACCAGGCAGTCTCTCACTCTCTTCCCTCAGTCTCCATGCTGGGCTGCTGAATTTGGGGGAGGAGTGATGTGGGCACTCCCTCATGGCCATCACAGCTAGGACTGTGCCAGGTCACACCTGAAGCCATCCCTGTCTCACCCAAAGCCTGTGGTGACTGCTGCCCGGCTACCTCTGATGCTTATTCAAAGCCCAAGAGCTCTTTAGTCAGCAGGTAGTGAATCCTGCCAGGACTGGGTCCTTCCCTTCAGGGCAGTGGGTTTCCTTCTCAACCTCCCAAGTAGCTAGGACTACAGGCTTGTGTCACCTCGACCAGCTAATTTTTTGGTAGAGACGGGGTCTCACTGTGTTGCCCTGGCTGGTCTTGAACTCCTAGTCTCAAGTGATTCTCCTGTCTCGGCTTCCCAAAATGCTGGGATTACAGGTGTGAGCCACTGCACCCAGCCTACAACTGGATTTTTATTGTGTGTGTCCAGTTATTTTCTCAAGGAAGAATAAGAAGAATTTCTTTTCAAAAGAAAAATATTATATAGTTTTTAAAGATAGAAAATAGAAAAATGCAACAATTTAAAATGTCATTTATATATAGTATATTGTGTATGCACAAGTGACACATGTTCATTGGTAAACATCTGAATATGCAAAAAGAAGAAAATAATTATTATGTACATCAATGCATGATATTTTTAAGAATTTCTATTTTCTTAGCCTCATTAAGATAGCACTTTGCATTTCTTTTTTTTTTTTTTCGAGACAGAGTCTCACTCTGTTGCCCAGGCTAGAGTGCTGTGGCGTCAGCCTAGCTCACAGCAACCTCAAACTCCTGGGCTCAAGCAATCCTACTGCCTCAGCCTCTCGAGTAGCTGGGACTACAGGCATGCGCCACCATGCCCGGCTAATTTTTTCTATATATATTTTTAGTTGTCCAGCTAATTTCTTTCTATTTTTTTAGTAGAGACGGGGTCTCACTCTTGCTCAGGCTGGTCTTGAACTCCTGAGCTCAAACTATCCACCTACCTCTGCCTCCCAGAGAGCTAGGATTACAGGCATGAGCCACTGCGCCTGGCCAGCACTTTGCATTTTAAAGAGCAGTAGCCAATCAGATGATAACCAGTCAACGCCTTTCTATGAAAGGACCTTGCTGGGTGCTGTGGGGAATCTCACAGATCTAGTAGTCTTGTTAAACTGCCCAAGTTGGGAAAGTGAAGTGGTAGGAGAAATGCCTTATTAATTGTGTTTTCAATTTTGGAATATATGTGGTTGGGTAGAGCACTAGAAACAGATACAAGTACAGTAAGATAGAGAGGGCCTAGCTTCCTGCACTGAGGTAGATAAATAAGCCGGCCCTCTGGTGACAGACAGGAGGAGCCAGAGAAGGCCATCAAACTGGCCTGAAGACCTTGCCTGACAGTTACCTTCTCCCTGGGATAGAGCTTGGAAGCTCCATGACAGAGAGGAGGGCAGGCTTTGGAGCTCTGGGCACTTCTGGAATTGATTCCTGACTTGGCCACTTGGTAGTTGTTTGATCTTGGCCAAGTCATTTAACCTGAGTTTCCTCACTAATAAAGTAGAGCTAATTATATCAATCTTTAGAATTAGGTAGTGTATCTGTAGAGTTCCAGCTCATCAATAAATGGTAGCTCTTACCAGTATTACACTCGTGGTCAGGCTTGAGGTTCCAAGCTTCACTCCAAATTGATGATATTGTCACTATTTATTAAAGCCTCAGTTTACGACCTAGTCTAAAATTGTCCAGTGAATGACAATGCATATTTTTTCAAATAGTACATAGATTTGTCAAACAGATCACTCAGTAATCATTTACTAAAACCCTTACAATATATTAAGTGTTGTCATAGATCCTGGGGACATAAAGATGAATAAAACATACTATCTTGCCAGGAACACACTGTCTAAACAGGTCCTAGGAAAGGCTGAGATTTTAATTCTCTATAGCTGTTGTCCCCAACCCCCAGGCCACGGACCAGTACTGGTCCTTGGCCTGTTAGGAATGGGGCTGCACAGCAGGAGGTGAGTGGAGGCGAGCGAAGCTTCATCTGTATTTTCAACTGCTCCCCATCACTCACATCACTGCCTCCTGTCATATCAGTGGCAGCATTAGATTCTGCATTATGGTGAGTTGTATAATTGTTTCATTATATATTACAGTGTAATAATAATAGAAATAAAGTACACCATAAATGTAATATACTTGAATCATCCCGAAACCATCCCACCCCCGCCACCCAGTCCATGGAAAAATTGTCTTCCATGGAACTGGTCTCTGGTGCCCAAAAGGTTGGGGACCACTGCTCTATAGGATATTCTTTGGCCTGTTTATGGTTGCCCTGGCAACAGAAGGGAGTACACTTCCTTCCCCATGGCAGTGAGCTTGATGAGTAATCAAGAAATCTTATTCATGTTCCATAGCAGAATTTTATCAAAGAAATAAACAAAATTTTAGTGAATTCTGGACTCACAGCTCATGCTGTTCGAGAAGACAGCAGGGTGTATACATCCAACAGATCACCTGTTGCTTTTTGGTGGGGACTGACTAAGCAGACCTGTTACCACTCACCAGTAGCCAATTTTAAACTTAGTTTCAGTCATGTTTGTTTCCCTTTTCCTTTCTATAATTCGCATGATACCAAAAATATTACATATTTGGTCTTAGTGCTATCTCCTGGAGTTCTGTTGTTGTTTCTACCCTAGAAATACCTAGTTCTGGCTCAATGGCTTCCTGTTGGTAATCCAACCTGGGCTCCAATCCCACTCTCAGCCCACCTCTTTCTGTTCCATATCTTCCGACAAAATCAGTCCCCTTTATACCATGTGAAGAGTTATTAGTTCTAAACTCTGGTCTTCTTTGCAGAAAAGAAAGTTAAGATTATTGTACATGGATTTCACTAACATAAAGGGTCTTAATTACTTTTTTTCTCTTTAAAACCCTCTCAGGAAATCTTTCTATTTATTCCAAGAAGTAACTCTTGGAATAAAACTGCGGTTGTTCTTCAGTGAATTTTTTAAATGAGTATTGCATTTCTTTAATTGCCTATAGTCACATCTTTCCGATTTATTTTTTCAAACAACTAGTCCCTGTAATTTCACATCACTTTCATTGCCACATCATTAATGTCAATGACTCATGGTTTCTAATTACAAACCAGCATACGCAACATGGAGATCAGAGGCAATGTTCTGGGTGACGTAGGCTGTGGAGCTCATTTGACTGGAAGGAGTGTAGGACTTGAAGTAAGAAGGCCTAGGTATGAGCGTCATCTTTGTCACTCAGTGCCCATTTGAGATCTAGCAACTCACGGGGCCTCTCTAGGCCTTCATATTATCATTTGTAAGATAAAAGGCTTGAAACAGCATTCAGGTTATCAACTGCTTTGTAACAAACCACCCCAAAACTGAGTGGCTTAAAACAACTATTTATTTTACTCACAATCCTATGAGTTAGGAATTTGGGAAGTGCTCAGCTCAGAGGTTAGCTTCTGATCCATGTGACACCAGGTGACGTGCTGGAGTTAGACAATTCCAGGATGGCTTCTTCACTAACTGCTTGTGCCTTGTTCGTCTTTGACCTCTCTCCCTCTATCCACGTGGCATCTCATCCTCTAGAGCCTTTCCTTGTACCTTAGGTTCCTCGTAATATGGTTTCCTGAGCAGTCACATTCTTTTTATGCGGCATCTGGCTGTCAAGAAACAAGAATTAGCCTAGGCAACATAGTGAGACACTGTCTCTTAAAAAAAAAAAAAAAAAAAGCCAGGTGTGGTGGCATACTTAGTCCTAGCTACTTGGGAGGTTGAGGTGGGAAGATTGTGGTGGCATACTTAGTCTTAGCTACTTGGGAGGTTGAGGTGGGAAGATCACCTGAGCCCAGGAGTTTGAGTCTGTGGTAAGCTATGATCACACCTGTGAATAACCACTGCACTTTAGCCTGGACAGCATCACGAGACCCCATCTCTAACAATAAAATTTAAAAAAAAAAAAAAAAAAGCAGCAGCAGCAGCAAGAAGCAATAGGTGCCGGACCAGTTAAGGCTACACTCCAGAATGGGACAGTGTCACTTCTACTATGTTCTGTTGTCAGATCAGTTACAGGGCTCACCTAGAGTCAAGGCTGGAGGGAGAGACTCCACTTCTTGATAGGGGAGGGGCAAGATCACATTGCAGATGAGCTTGTGCGATGTGCCCACAATGTTTAACTGGCTCTCTGGGGAAAAATGTGTGCATGTGTATATGGTCATCAGTGAATTGTAACTTTTATTAATATAGACGATATATAGCACACAAGTTATAATTGGACTGCTTTGTAAATTCCATATCTCAATTGATTCTCACAGAATGCTTTCATTGATTTTTTTTTTTTTTTTTTTTGCCAGACTCTTAGATCAGTAGCCAACCTAGTATTGTGAGTAAGGACTTTGACTTATTTATGTTTGAGTCTCTTTCAGTGACATTATCTTTCATTCCAGTAGACTCTCCATAAATAAAAATGAAAGAGTTGTTAGTCACAGTCACAAGTGAAAATAATTTGTTTTTGAAAAGCCTCATAATAATGATGTTTTATGGATGACTTTACAGCATACAAAGCACGTTCAAATATGTTCTTGATTAATTCTCATGCCATTGTGAAGAATTCCCTCCCCATTTTCCAGATGGGAAAACTGAGCTTTTGCAGCAAAGTGACTTACTGAGGGTCACACTGCTGTGGAGGGAATAGCCAGGACTAGAATCCATGTCTTCTGACTCTGAGTGTACTGCTTTTCACTTCCGTTGCTGAAACCTTGCGTTTGGAGAAGAAATTTAAAATGGACATCGAGACAGGATCTCTGTCACTCTTCAAATTAAGATGCCTCCTTTTAAGGAAGAATTTTTTATAGATGTTAGTTGGTGAGTGGGAGAGAGCATCTTCACTATTTCACCTGGTTCTAGGTGTCCGTTTTTACCGGGAACAAAACAAAGTGTCCTTCCTGTCGATCTGACTTGTGAGACAAGCTGGACAGCCCTGTCACAGGGCTCCCAGGCTCACAAACGTTTCTCTGCTTGCTTCATCTCTTCCAAAAGGCAGTAGCAAGATTATTGCCACAGTTCCCAGTCACAGGTTCCCCAAAGATACTGCAGGGACTGAGGAGGATATCTGGGGAGAAGGGACAATCTGTGACAACAGGACTCACACATCATTGAAAGGAGCATTGGGGGAAAAGCAGAGAGGTGACTAGTGACAGGAGAGAGACAAAGAGAAGCCTCAGGGCTTTCTTTTGTTTTTTCCCTTTTCTAACATTCATTTTCCAACCACAAGTAAATTTTCTTATCTCCCGGTGAAGTCACTCTCTGTGGTTTTATTGTCATTCTGTGTTTTGGCTGAAGAGTCTGTTTTGCCTCGAGGTTGCAGGGGTGTTTTAATTAGCACATTTGTTTTTCATCAGTAAAACATTCCTTGTAGAAAAAAATTAGGAAATAAAAATAAGCAAAAAAAATTGAAACTAAAAACCATCCAGGATTCTGCCGCTATTTGTTAACAGATAACTAAAGTTAATATTTTGATGAAGATCTCGGCTTTTCAGTCTGAGTGGTGTAAGCGCCTTTTCAAACACCAACAATTGTATGGCATGGATTGTGTGTTCTTTAAGTAGTAATGCATCCTATTTGATATTTTCTTTGAGTAGCTTTAAGTGCTATCTTGAAATTTCAAGTTCTATTTGTCTAAACTTGCGGTATTAAAGAATGTAATATAAAGAATTAAAGCTTTGCTCCATAGCAACTATCTTAAGCCATGTTGTCATGGGCAGTGTTAAATGCAGAACTTTCATAAAAGAATGATACTGTTTCTCAGAAAATCTCATGACCTGCACTTTCCTTAGGATCATCGAGGGTAGGGGATGTTCTGTGTGACTCATAGACTAGGCTTAAGGATGAGTTGAGCAAAGGCCTCCCTTGTCTAGTTTGGATATTGTGTGATGTATTTATTACATCTTTACCTGGTAAAAATTAGGAATCCCTTTCTCTCTCCAAGACATTTCTTGAAAGAATGCCTGCTTCGTTGTTACTGTCTATCCTAGGGAAATATGTGACCAAAATAACAATTCTATTTAACTATTTTTTCCTGTTTAGGCAGCCATAAGGAAAGAACTAAATGAATTTAAAAGCACAGAAATGGAAGTTCATGAAGAGAGTCGACAGTTTACAAGGTAGGTAGACAAAATGAAGTTTAGCACATTGAAAAGGCTTACGATGTTAAATTTTATGTTAGTTGTATTTTATCACAATTTAAAAAAATGCCTTTTATACAGTTTAGCATAAAACCATCCTATTAACATTTCTGCTTCTCCCACAACTCATCCTTGTTTGCTTTTACTGATAACCTCACAGTCAATATGGCAGTTTTAAAGATATGCCTAGATAAGAGTATAAATTTCTAGAATTTTGTAATAAACTCAGCTATCTCTTTTTAAGAACACTAAGGCTAATCATGCTGAATAAGAATTCCTAAAGTTAGTTTTTTTTTTTTTTCCTTTCAAAGAAGTCTGAATCATTCCAAAGGACTACATTTTGGTTCCTTTCTTAGTTTTATTTTCTGAGCCAGAAGACAAGTATCAACATCATTTATTCTGCTCTTGAACAGACTCAGTTGGAATAGATGCCCAGAATAGATGCTGGTGAGAGTCAGTGTGGGCATGTGCAGTAGACATAACTTAGGCTGGAAGCTGACTTTTCAGAAGATATAACTTGGAATGAGAATCCAGGTTTTACTGTGCCACAGAAGATTGCTGTCATCCCTTTTCCCTCTCGGCACTCTTCAGTTTCTTTCCTAGGCTACTAATATCCAAAGGGACCTGAGGCTCCTGTAGTCTGACCCCCACAGGTGTTCTTTGTATTTCTACCTAATGGGTGTATGTGCTTTGCTCTTTATAACAGATGTGTTTCTAAAAGTTTGCACACCAATCAAATCTTTAATAATTGATTTTAAGAATATACCGGGACAGACGATCACATGAAGCAGATCACAGTAGATCTTTCTGGAAAACAAATACTGATCCCGTGGGCTAGAAACAGCCTCTGTAGGGAAGCCATACATCCTGGTGCTGCTGTTCCTGCACTGGTTCCTCGTGGTGGTGGTGCTCTGTGCTGGGCAGCATGTCACAGGACAAAGGAAATAGCAGTATATAACCTTGAAATTTAATAGCAAACCCCTTCCCTAAAATTCCTGGGGAGCTTTGCTCCACAGCTGTTCCTCGTATGTCAATGTCTGGGATGCAGAAGAAACTCCTTTCTCTCTTAGAGGCATACTTGTCCCGCCATGTACACAGAATCAACCAACCATGATCCAAAATATTTTCAAAAATAAATAAAAAAATAACAACACAACAATAAAAATAATATAAATTTTAAAATACAGTACAACAGCTATTTACGTAGCATTTACATTGTATTAGGTATTATAAGTAGTCTAGAGATGCTTTAAAGTATACAGGAAGATGTGCATAGGTAATATGCAAATACTACACCATTTTTGTATCAGGGACTTGAGCATCTGTGGATTTCGGTATCTGCAGGGATCCTAGAACTAATCCCCAGTGGATACCAAGGAATGACTGTATTTCTTCTTTATTTGCTTCTCCCATGTTTGATTGTATATGCATGTAGGGCTTTCCAACATCCTGAATGTATAGGATTTTTGTCTATTTGAGGGCTTTATTCCATTGTAATCTACTACTGAACCAACAATATCCCCATATCAAGCCAGACTTGTTTGTCCTCCTTTTTTTTCCCCTCCACTTCTGGGTCAGGAAAAGTTCATGCTAAAATGTGACACCTGTCGTTGCCTTTTACCAGTAAAGTTGATCATAAAAAGGTGGCTGGATACTTTTGGTGACATGGAGCTTGCTGGGGTGGCTGCACAATTGGGAAAATGGCACATGAAATTCTCTTTTAATATACACATGGGTCAGTTTCTGGATTCTTCAATATGTTCTAATGAGCTATTTGTCTGTCCCTGCCTGTGTCATGCCGTTTAATTGGGACAGGTTGCTAGTATGTTTTTGTATCTGATGGAGTGTTGTTTTTATCCTCAAAATCCTATTGGCTATTTTTCTATATTTACTCATCTAGAGGAATTCTGAACATGCTTCTTGTGTTTCAGTCTATTGGTATCTTCATTAAGTAAATATTAATAGATGCAAACAGATAAGCTTTTGAGGGGGTAACAGCTGATATCAAGGGTAAACTTTAAAAATTTTCCAAAAAGTATATTGATTAACACTCTTTAAAATGTCTTTCCAGATAAGGAAAAATTAAATATTCATATCACTAAAACAAATATGCCTTGCTTAAGTATTCTTTAAAACTTGGCAGTAAAGCAAATGTCTACTGCTCTATTTCCATTAATTTATATGACATCATTAGAGTTGCATTCCAGGAGGGAAATATTTTGGCTCTGGGACATAAAAATCTTGCTTATGGTTTTCAAGTTGTTTTCAGTATTTCTTTTAAGAGGAAAAAGTTTTGGTAAACACTCCTGTTTCTAATCAAAATAATACAACAACATGATACTATTTTACATTTAGAAAATTGCTCATGTAAAAGATAGTGGCACTGTTAGCACCAGCCTCTCTTGGGGGAGGAATAATAAACACTCTATGAATCACTACCTCGCCCTTTAAATGCAACTTAGATACACAGCAGCTCTCTGTTCTTCTCATTAGCGTCAGACATTTATACCAAGTAAGCCTTCCCCTCAAAACCTAAATCTCGTAACTCCCTGAGATTTGGGGTGGTTAATAAATGGGTTGAGACAGTCCTGCCACCTCTGCTCCAGCACCCTTTATCCAGAAACAGCCTCCCACACAGTGATGTATCCGTGAACACTGGAAAGATCCACTCCCATCCACAGCTTCCTTTGCCTCTATCTCTGGGGGAATATGCAAGCTGGTGGCTAAGGGCAGGCACGGGACGGAGACTTCTCACTGCTCCCCCTTTGAACCTTTTGAGTTTTTGAAACATACAAATATATTATCTTCAGGATCTGGAAGAATTTGGAAAAAAAAAAAAAAAGAAGGTATTACCTAGTCTAAAACAAACATTTAAAAGAAAAACTAAAGGATTCACTCCCTAAGTCCTCATTCTGTAAATGACGATCTGACTTGGTGGCTTTTCTTGAGTAATAGTTTGGCACTAATACTAATCGTGACTCTCCCACTTTTTACGCACGAGAAGATACCTCTGATCCCTCCATCCTGGGATACATTCTGTGACATGTTTGATCTGTAGTGATGAAGAAGAATTGTGGTGATCTACTCTTTCGTCTCATTTTTCTAGCCACTTTCCCCCAGGATTTTCCAGATAGCTCTCCAGAGTTGGAATGTATTTTAGGGCCTTGCAGTGAGGGTGGGAGAAGTGGTCCCCACAAGAATCCATCCTGCAGCCTGATAGGTACCAAGTATATGTCACCTTGGGTCCTTAGAGCACTTGCTGCTTATCTGGCCACATCCTGTGTTTTCTGCCCCCAGCATCTGCCTACTCAGCCCACGGTTCAAAACCCAAAAGTCCATTGGAAGGGCCATATATTATTAGAGAGGGTCACTGTGTTCTTGACCACCATGGCAAACAAAAGCCACTTCGTTTCCATGGTAAATGGGATTTCTACAATATAAAGTAATTCTCTAAATTATAAAGACCAATTGCATGAAAAATCAAATTTTATTTAAAAACTAAATTTTACAATGAGCACTGCTGAGTATGAATCACTTTAATCTTCTGGATATTGTTTTCCAAATTTCTTTAAGTGTTAACATGTATCAGATTTATAATTAAGAGAGAATATCACTTTTTAAAAATAAACTTTTAACTTTGTAGATAATATTTTTCAAATGTGCAAAAGTATTCTCATTTTTTATTAGCTTATAAATTATTTGTTTATTATATTAAGGGATACTGTCAAAGACTCATAGAATCATTGAATTAAAGCTATAAGAGTCAAAGTGGGCCTCAAGAGATCATTGGCATAATGTCTAGCAGGAAAATCAGAATATTGACTAAATGCATATATAGCAATGATATATTTTATTTAAAATTCAGATGTATAGCAATAAAGATTAGGAAATATAGTGGAGTTATAGGTTTTTTTCTTTAATTTTCAAATTTTTTAAATGGTATATTGAGATAGAGATGTATATACATATATACATACAGTTGACCCTTGAACAACTCAAGGGTTAGGGACACTGACCCACCCTCGCAGTGGAAAACCTACATGTAAGTTTTGATTCCCCCAGAACTTAACTACCAATAGCCTACTTTTTATTGGAAGCCTTACTGATAACATAAACAGTTCATTAACACATGTTTTGTTTGTTATATGTATTATATACTGTATTCTTACAATAAAGTAAGCTAGAGAAAAGAAAATGTTATTAAGAAAATCACAAGGAAGAGAAAATGTATTTGCTGTTCATTAAGTACAAGTGGATCATCAGAAAGTTATTCATCCTCATCTTCATCACATTAAGTAGTAGGAGTAGGGGTTGGTCTTACTGTCTCAGGTGGCAGAGGCAGAAGAAACTTTGTGTGTAAGTGGACCCACGCAGTTCAGTCCCATGTTACTCAAGGGTCAACTGTATCTAGATACATATGTTTTTTTAAGCAATGATCTCATTCTGTACCTTCTAGAGGTATTACTATCCTATGTGGATTTACAGATAAAGTAAACCACTCTTTCAGCTTCTAAATATGCTTATCAAAATGTGACATGGCAGGACCTATATTTGGGACTGCAATAAAAATTAATTAAGGAGTCCTCCACAGAGGAATGGCAAAGTTGCTTCTGTAGTAGTACTGTCTTTCATGGATGCTCCATTTGCTTGCTACCTGGACAAAAACTAAAAAGAGTTGCAAAATGCAGCTTTAACTGCCAGAGTGGAAAGCGTGGCCAGTATTGGGAGTAATAAGAGCCCAGCCAGCATGTGGTCTGCCTCTCAGGCGGAACAAGGAGCTATAATTTAAGAGAGCATCTTCACTTGTTTAACATAAGTGTATGTGGTGTGATGGTGAAACTCTTTTAAAGAAAGGGGGAATGAATTATTTTGGATTTCTTTATATACCAAATAGGGAAGCACAAGAAAGTAATATTTTACTTTTGTGAGTAATTATATATTTTATATTATCTGTATGAATTTACAGGAAGATGAGTAAATTCTTAAAAATTAAATTGCGGAGGAATTATCTTCGTAGAAATAGTTATCCTTACCTGAATTCCATGACTTAAAAATAACATTCCCCCATTCACTCCCTCTCAACCGTATGAAAATAAGAAAAATGTTATTACAGTTTTTAAAAGAAAAAAAATACAGATAACTTCAAATTTGAGTCTCAGGAAAGTTCTGAAAAGAGGGTGGCCGAGAACTTTGAGTATCCTCAGGGCACAGTGAATCTATTTATTGCTCCACCAACTGGAAGCCTAAAGCCAAAACTGTCATTCTGTCAGGTAGGCAAACTTCCCAGGGGGTAGAGCTGAACTTCTCATATTTTAAAATGAATGCAAACCACTGAGCAATAGCAAACTAAGCAATAATTTGCATTTTTAGTACCTCTAACCATAAAATTTTGGAGCTGAATTTGAAGATAAGGTACCTAATTTAAACAGGATATAAATGTCTTTTTCTGGTTGGATAGAGCAGGAAAATGTATGGATTGTTTTTTGCTGTTGTTTTGTTGGGGTTTTTGTTGTTATTTTTACCAAATCTGGAGATTCTATATAAAGAAAAGTTACAGTTCTGACCCCAGACTCGGTCAGCATATTATCACATGCACAGTATCTGTTGGTCACTTTCTTCTCTTAGCCGTTAAAGCTACACTGGTAGCCTGTGACCTTCCAGCGCAATCTAGACCGTGGAATCCGTTGTCTACTGGGATCCACGGGCAAGTGGTGTATGCGTAGGGAAAAAAACTTACAGTGTCCTTGGTCATTTTTGAAAATTAAAAGCAAGATACTTTCCAGGAAGATGCTGGGCTTCTCTCTTCTGGTTTACTGACTACTGCCAGTGTTGCCCAACCCCAGGTCTCCCTCACCTTCAGCCCACAGACATTGCTCACAGGGAGAGAAGGCGTCAGGTTTCCCCACATTTGTCCTTTGAATTCAGGACCCAATGAACATTCCGTAGATTAGGAGACTGTGGGATGTGTAGTGTGCAAAGCCCAGCAAATTTGGAGAGGGCTAAATAATTGCTCAATGAGATGAGTTTTTATTTCATTCCTAGAAGAGCTGAACCTAAGCGCGAGAGAGCATTGGTAGCTCCTGGTGTGAGGATCCGGGAAGTACAATGTACTTGTCTCGTGTTGTCAGAGCTCCCCAGGCTCCTGCTCTCTCCGCCTGGTGTGCATAGTGCTGGCGGGTCCTGCCTGGCAGGGTCATCCCCGCGGATCTCCCTGGATGTACTTGCCTAGTCGTGGTCAAAAGTTTGAGAATAGACGGTAGCAATCAAGTGTAGCCTGGGAATGTGGAACGGGATTTTTCCCCGGTCAAAATTGATCAAAACTTGAATGGATAAAGAAAATGTGGCATATATACCCACTGGAATACTATTCAGCCATAAAAAAGAAGGAGATCCTGTCATTCACGGCAGCATGGATGAGCCTGGAGGACATGATATTAAGTGACAGAAGTCAGGCACAGAAAGATAAATACTGCATCTTCTTACGTGTGGAAGCTAAAACAATGGAGCTCACGGAAGTCGAGAGCAGGATAGTGTTTACTAGAGGCCGGGCAGGGGGAGGTCTGAGGTCAAAGTCCCGAGAACCTGGGGGTGGGGGTGGGGGTGCTGGTATAAATTCTGGAGTCCAAAGGCCAGGGAGCCCGGGGTTGTTGTCCAGGGACAGGAGAGGAAGAGTGTAGCCAGCTCCAGCAGATAGAGCGACAGATTCACCTTTTTTCTGTTTTTGTTCTCTCTGGGGCCGCCCACATTAAAGATAGATCTTCCTCACCTAGTTCCCGCAGACTCGTGTGCTAATCTCGTCTGGAAACACCCTCCCAGACACACCCCAAAATAGCGCTTTACCGGTTTCCTAGATATTCCTTAATCCAGTCATGTTGACACCTAAAATTAACTGTCCTGGGGGGCTCTTGAAGAACTAAAACTTGTTCTCTGATTTAAATGACAAGAGGGAGCTCTGAATACACTGTTGGGGGAGGAGAAAACCATTCCACCACCAAGAGAGGTGGGCTAATGTGGCAGGGACAGCTAGTGGCCTTCCCGGCTTGGGGCCTGCGGTGGGAAAGAATTTGGCGTGATCAGGAGGCAGAGAGAAGGCCCCCATGACTGGAAGGGTGACATTGCCTCTGTTTAACAAACGCAGGCGTGGAGGTCCACACTCCGCCCAAGGTTATGGTCAGGGGTAGATGAAGAGCTGAACTCAAAGCGGACACATTCCTTCTTTAGTCATAACTTGTTGGCCAGTTTTGGAAAGCCTGGGATATCTTATTTTTATTTTGACATCTGGAAATTTAAACATACAAAAGTAACATAAGCCCTATGTATCCATCCAGCAGCTTCTCCAGTTAGCAATTTATGGCCAATCTTGTTTTATCTGTTCTTATGTCTTTAATTTTTCATTTTGTAATGCTTAGATTCAGCACAGCGACATTTATTCAGTACTATCATGTTATGAGATACTTCATTCTATGAAAATGTAGAAGTGGACGAGAACAATCTTTCCTTAAGCTTCTCATGATCTAAGAGCAGAGGCAGACCTATACAAAGATTATATAATGGGAGCAATAACTGGTATAAAGCAAAGGTCACAGGAACACAGAAGTGAAAGCAATGAATGCTTCCTTGAAAGGTGAAGAAGGGGAGTTTGGGGAACTCACAGAATGAGATTGCAGAAAGTGGAGATGGGAAGAGATGTAAGGGTAGAGGAGAGAGCAGGAACACAAAAGCAAGTGATTGGAACTTAGAGTATTTCAGGGGTAGTGATGGAGATATAGCTAGAAACATGGGTTGGGCCACATGCTGAAAGGCCTCAATTGCCACTGTAGGAAATTTATATTTTATGTTGTAGGAAGTGGGGAACAATACAGTGCTTTTAAGGAAGAACTGGAATGATGGGATTAGTATAATATTTTATCAGAATAATGTTCAAGCATAGATTTGATGGAGAGAGCCTGAGACAGAAACGTTAGCAGACTGGCTTACCAGGGGAGATGAGCATTTAATTATAAAAGACGTGAAACTCTAAATAGAGCTGCATATGTGTGGAATCACGGAAGTAGCCTGAAGAGCTGGATCAGATAAGGGTTTATGGAGAAGCTGGCTTTTGACCTTGATCTTGAAGATGAAAACATAAATAGGAAATGAAGGGAGGGAATTACAGTGTTAAGGAACAGCATGTTCAAAAGCACCAGGCTACAAAAATGCAAGGAATGTTCAGGAACTGGCATGGAGGGAAATGAAGTCGGCTAGCTGGCTGGCTGGCAAGCTGTTAAAGTAGTGCCAGCAAAAGATGACGAGGACTTTAATGACTCAAAGACAGGCAATGGAGGCAGGACTTGGTGACTTATAGGACATGGAGGGTGAAGGAGAGAAATGAATTGCAAATCTGAGGTTTCTAGACTAAAAATATTTTAAAAGGTAGAACTTTAAACAAAATAGAAAGTGCAAAGGCAAGTTAACAAGAAAAACTTTGTGTAGTTGTGGGCATGCTTAGTATGTTACCACAGAACATCGGGGTGGAAATGCCCAGCAGGCGTTCAGAAATCAGGTGCAGAAAGTAGATTTGGGGTCGTCAGCCTGAGATGATGAGAGGCTGAAGCTAATGAAATAGTGACTATTTGTTGTTTTCCCTTTGTAACCACAGACCAGGTGTAACCTAAATCCCTTTGTGAAACATTTCACTCTGCTTAACAAGGGTTAGAATGTGACCCTCGAGAATAGCAATGTTTTGTGTCTTGATTGCCCTATAACCTGAATAATATAACCAGCATCTTTTATAATATATCAGGGTTGTCTCCAACATAACATTTATAACAGTATCCTGTTACGACAGCAATTTATAAGCAGTGATTCAGTTGGGGGACGTCTAGAGCTGCCTTAATTGTAAACATTGCCGTGCTTTGTTCAACTCACTGAATGCAGAGTGAGCGCCTCATACCGAAGACTCACAAAGTTTCCGTTTCTTACTCCAGGTTTCATCGTCCATAATGAAGTGTGAGACTATTTGGAAACATAGACTGATCATCTTTGGGGGAAGCCCTGCTTCCTGAAAACCTGATATTGCACTGGGATTGAATGCGTGTGTTTCCCTTTAACTTGTGGTGAGGGAAGTGTGTGACTCAGCTTCGTTGGAAATGTCCCTCACCTGTCCAGCCCAGATGGGGCCAAAAAGCAAAGGGAGGAGGCAGTGATCCTTGCTGCCCAGACTGTGCATGGACGGTAAGGGACACCGTGGTTACATCAGTTATTCTTCATCAGGAGTTTTAATCAAAGAGGATGAGCAGAAGACAATCGCTGGCTCCCTATTACCAGAAAGCCAAATTTTATAGTGTGGGTTAAAGAAAAATAGAGATTGGAATTGCTGGGCACAGGAAAGGGGTGGGAGTTAAAAACCAGAAAGAAAGAGAAATATTTCATTATGTTAATGAAGAAAAGAGAAAATTGACGCATAAATGTATTTTTGAAGTAGGCATTTGGTAGCTGAGAGCTTATTAAGGGACTTAGGAATCTAATTATCAACATGGATTCTTTAAAGACTTGATCCTAGAAGAATATTCTTGTTTCACCACTTTTGTCGGTACAGTGCAGTACCATTACTTTATGTTGTGCCAGTGAATCCAGTTGCCAGAAATGTCTGAATGTTTTCATGCATCTTTTTCTTAAATGCAAGAGGCTTCTGTTGACACTTAAGAAGCATGCTTACCCAAATTTTGTTGCATGCTTTAAATAGCATAGCTATACACACTTGACCTTTTTTTATACTGCTTTCCTAGTGCACCAAACTTCCACAAGGATAACAGGACTGGGAATAAAGTCAGATGTAACGGGACCCTATAAAACTGTAAGAAGCTTCAGAAGTAAATTTTTTGATCTTTCCCTATCTTGATTATCTCCAATATCAATGTACCCATACTTGATCTAAAGAAGATAGTATTGACAATCATGACACCTTTTTAAAAAACCTGAATCCAAAGTTAAAACTGAAGCAAGATACAGGTGTGCTGCCTGCAGTCAGTTCTGAGTGGGAATGCAGAAGACCAGTTATTTTTCAGTGCTGCATTAAAAAAAGTTGGGTTGCTGCTATTTAAAAAATACTCAAAGGCTTAAGAGAACACAGAACGTTTCTGCTAAGTTGTGTGCGAGGAAAACCTCATCTTGAAATTTAGAAATCTGCAGGTAGCATCCATAAATATAGTACAGTATTTACTTTCAATGCAAAACAATCAGTGAGATTAAAGTCATGGAAGGTTTCCCTATGAGCCTACAGTCAGTATTGTTTACATGAAGAAACCCTCTTTTGATGTGTTGCTATTTTCCATGGAGTCACAGGCACAGTATGACTTCTGCTCCCAAATATGTGTATGACCATGTGTAAATACTACCTTGCATTTAATTGTTCTTTCACAATTGTTTTGTGCCCCTTTTACTAAAAACACATAAAATATATAGCAAGACAAGACTTAAATAGAGTTTATTTTATTCTCAGAGCTTGGACTCTGGTTCATAATATGGAAGACTATCATTTTTTATTTCAACCGAAAAGTAAGCATTTAATCTGGTGGATAAATTTAGATCCCCCATTCATTGGTGTTTTGAAGAACCACTTGAAATTGGATGATTTGGTTTAAAAAGTTGTATCTGGCTTAGATGCTCATGGATTAAAAAAGAAAAAAAAAATTTTAGCCCCAATTGGCCTATTACAAAAAGCCAGAACCATTTTATAACTAAGAAAAGTAATCAGCATTATTGCTCCTCTTGTTGCACTCAGCTATGTGCATTAATAAAATAAACCTGGAGTTTGCACTGTTGTCATTTCACTAATAGGATAAGACATACTTTTGATTTGCAAAAATTTTTCTGCATGGCCAAGTGTCTGTCTCTGCCTGAGGTTTTGTCTATCTTATAATGTTTCAATCCAGCCATAAAAATGAACTTGTTCTAATTTTTTTCCAAAGTCATCCTTTTCTTGTGATATTTTATTTTATTATCATTTCAGTGTCTTGGGAAAAATACCAAAAAATATAATGTGTCTTTTAATTTTCTATGTTTATGATCTTTGAATATTTTTTTAAATGTTTTAATCACAAGCCCTGTCTATAATGATAAATATAAGACATTATCACCATTTTATCACTCAAGAAACATGTTATGGAAAGTTTCTGTCTGGTTGATAAAAGGAACAGTTTTTTCCCACTAGAACTAGACAGACTGTAAAAACCACTAGTGCATATGATTCAATTGTTTTATTCCCTACAATGAGATATACCTAGCGCAAAAAATGAAAATCTGGTACTTCAATATATTGTTTTCATTGTATGTCAGATTTATGAACTACCCACACCTTTTCTTAATACTCATTGATACATTTAGAGAAAATTTTGTAAGTTAGAGAGAGGTTTAACAGTAAAAAAAAAAAAAAATAACCACTGTTAGGCTACTAGTTAAGTAATTGGAACCACCAATTACTTCATTAGAATGATTCATTAAATAAAAACTATGGAAATAATTAAAGGATTATGAGCTAAGCTGTATTTTAATGGTTCATTTTAAAAGACAGAGGGACTGCACTTCTCCACCGACAGCCCAGCCAGAGGTCTCTTGCCTGGCAGCCCTAAGAGGATGTAGAGGTCGGACCACCCTCCATATAATCACGCCTCTGCCTACCACCAGTATTTCGGCAATTTAGCCAATAAGCGTACATTCTATAAGGAAAATAAATATGTGTGGGAATCAGATTTCTTTTGTTGTTGTAATAATGCCGTTCCAGGTTTTTTGCTATTTAAACTGTGGCATTAGGCTGACATAGAGGAAGTGAGTGGGTTTTCCTGAGTGCCCAAGATATGATTAAAGCAGAAAACAAACCCACCTCCAGGAAGGTCCCAGGCAGGAAAGAACTAGACAGACTGTAAAAACCAAAGTGACCCTCCAAGCCAAAGGGACAGATTAAAAAACAAAACAAAACAAAAGCTAAAAAAAAAAAACAAACCGAAGTGACCATTTCCATCTTTTTTTAAATGGAGGGGAGAAGCATTAATATTAAGGTGGTAGGAAGACGGGCAATGGGCTTTGTCAGCATCTACATGGTCATTACCAGTCAGACAAAATCAGTTCACTGGTGGCCAGTGTTAATTTAAGGCAGCTTGCCTGATAATTTCCTGTGTGTATGAAGAGTCTTGCAGTTCTTTATGTTAGCTATAATTCCTTCAATTATTTCACTGAAATCTATAATATTCAGCAAACCATTTTGGGTATTTGAACGGCTGTTTTATTTTTTATTTTTTATTTTTTTTGAGACAGAGTCTCGCTTTGTTGCCCGGGCTAGAGTGAATGCCGTGGTGTCAGCCTAGCTCACAGCAACCTCAAACTCCTGGGCTTAAGCGATCCTACTGCCTCAGCCTCCCGAGTAGCTGGGACTACAGGCATGCACCACCATGCCCAGCTAATTTTTTCTATATTTTTAGTTGGCCAGATCATTTCTTTCTATTTTTAGTAGAGACGGGGGTCTCACTCTTGCTCAGGCTGGTCTCGAACTCCTGACCTTGAGCGATCCACCCGCCTCGGCCTCCCAGAGTGCTAGGATTACAGGCGTGAGCCACCGCACCCGGCCCTGAACAGCTGTTTTAAATGGAGAAAAAAGCAAACACATCTGCCTCTCTGATTTACCCAGATAAATGGACTTTCTGGTTTCATCTTCATATCCTTTAGTAGCATAATGAGTCTATTCTCTTTTCTTTCTCTAATGTTAGTAAATATATTCTGTTAGTAGGAAGTTCTGAAATTTAAGTGAAAATGTATTTAAGGAAATAGAGGAATTGAATGTATCCTTCAGAAATCACCAAATACGGAAAATGAGAGATGAGTCCTTAAAACCCAGGTCAAAAAAGAGTCAGATTTTATACCCTGCAATTAATTCAGTGCTGGATTGGCATCTATATATGTAGTAGTTTAAAAGAGAAAAAAATCTGCATTAACACTGTATATCCTGATATAGACCACATGGACACATAAGGCATCTTATTTATACTTTATAGAGTCAGACACAACTTTCAAAAATTACGCTATATTCACAATAGAAAAAGGCAGTCTTATCTACCACAAGTTGTATGTCCACATTCAAACAGTGAGAACTTAACTTTCTTCCTTTCTTATTCAAAAATTTCTTCAGTCTGTTATTATTACTTTTTTCTTACCAAGTTGTGATTTGATGTTATTATTTTTAAGTGGCCCCTAGCAGCAAATTTCGCAAAGAGTGAGAAATTTTCCTCAGGAGGTGGATAGAATTAAAATAGTACAAGATGTATGAATTTATGTCATTTTCCTCAGTGTGGTAGAACTGTTTAAACATTCCTAAATTCCAATTATGTTAAGCCTATCCTTACTAAAAGTAAGTAAAAGTATATCTACTTTGAGATAAGAATTAGTTTCTTCACATCATTAGAGTATGCATGAGTAGTAAGGAGCCACTGAGATTCAACTTATTTATAAACTTGTCCCTTGGCCTCTTGAAATGGCGAATCTTTTACTATTATTTGCTCCCTACTCACTGGTGGGATATACTACATTGTTTTGCTTGGCAAAGCAGAATGAACTTCTGTCCTTAGACGGAAAAGCAATAGCAGAATTCATCATCAAATTAATAGGAACATCTTTCTGAGAGGAAGGAAGCACATCCTCAGATAGTTCCAACCCAGGTTTCAAAGAGGAGCATTAGGCTCTACTATAAAGACAGGCAGTGACCAAAGGGTGGTGGGGACAAAGGTAGAATATCCCCAAGTCATTCTCATTTTCACTGTCCATTTACTTTTTGTAATTACTAAGCTTAAACTCTGTATGGACATTCAAAGCACCTTTAGCATTTCTGGAAAGTGGCTTTTTTGAAAACAAGGTCTTCCCAAATTAAGAAATCCCATTGTATATGTTGTAAGATTTCTGGCCAAGAAATAGAGAATCCTGTGGCAGCTATTCCCACCTAAAGCCAACCCCATAAGAAAGGGTCACTTTTAGTTATGCTAGGATTTACTGCACAAAGAATGTCAGCTTGTCGAATTGCTAGCACAGCTGCACATGTGAGCAAAGCACGGTTGGTCATTGTTTCTCAGTGGGGGTGCCCTTGGCATTCGGAGCTGGGCAATTCGTTGTTGTACAGAAATGTTCCGTGCATTGCCAGATGTGGAATATCCTAGGCCCCCGCTGATGAAGTGCCAGGAGCATTCCCAGTCATTGTAAATTTCAAAAGTAAAAAGCCTTTCCTCGTGTTCAAACGCCCTTCCTAGGAGGGTGGCACCACCTCTCCTGAATACCGTCTACTGCAATTGGAGGACACAGAAGAGAAAGTGCCTATCCCCAAACACTGTCTCTGCTACCTTGCATTTCTTTGGGCCCTGAATAGTTTTCCCCCCTTCATTTTTCAAGCCTCTGCTTCCCATAGCTTTAATTTGCTGGTTCTTCAGGGAGGAGGTTACCGGGCAGCCCTGGCAGTTCAGTGGGCATAGTGACTTGGCCTGGTCCCTGTAGATACTTAAAGCAGAGATTTTGTAGGAAGCAAGCCTTTTTTTTTCCTGCCTCACAATTTTACTTTAGAACTACATTATTGGTCATAATCCTTGTCAATGTCATGAGGATTGTTGCATGGGTTAAACGCAAGCACGACAACTAACAATCCGCATACACAAAGCCGGTGGTCTTTGGAAATATGTCACCATTAGATTTCACCAGGGAATGCTGCATCCCATGAATTCCAAATGGATCGCCTCCTTATCCTATTAACGAAGCATTTAATTCACATGCAAATGCTTGAATTCCCCCTGCATAAATATAGTCGTGCGGTTCAACTCCTCTAATAAGATTTGTGAATTGGAAATGTGGATTAACTGTGGATTGCATGCATATTGTGCATATTTCAGTGATGGTCACACAAAACAAGATGAGTTTTGCCTACATGAAACATCATTAAACCATACTAACAATACAGAAACATACTCTCGTTGTTGTTTTTTAATCACCAAAACTGAATGGTAAATATGTCTTGAAATTATTTGGATGAATTGTGGCTAGTAGAATGGAATTAATTTAGCCACTATCATTTTTTAAAATATTAAAATTTCTAAAATTTCTTTTCGGGCAGAGGAACTCAGAGTCAATAAATGTGGTTATATTGTAAACTTTTAGATGGTGCTTAAGAATTCTTATCTTTTTTAATGCAGTATTTTTTTTTAAAGAATAAATTGAAAGGAGTAAATGAGGCAGAATGCCACTCTACCCTCAGGTCCATTTTTGGTATATTAAAATGCCAGTAAGATTTGTGCCACTTGCCAATTCGGGGGGTGGGGGGGGCTTTTCCCTTACTGGATGCTTTTGTTACATTTTATCATTACATTGCTTAGAGAGCCTCCACAATGAGAAGTTGCCACTGCAGTGCTCAGTAGCATTCGGAAATACTCCGAATGAGTCAAGGGTTAAACCACTTTCATCCTTTAAAATATAGGCACTAATTTTTCTTTTTCTTTTTTAAATATTTCTTCTGTGGCTTAGAAATGTGCCAGTGTGTTCAAAACATTCTGCAACAGATTTTGTACCTACTAAAAAGTCAAACAAGTCATTTTTTTTTTTCTGTGTAAGGGTGATTTTTTAAATAACGGACCATATGTGTTCGTTTGTTATTTCAAGCATCAGTTAAAGTGATAAGAACAGTAAGCTGTGATCATTATCAGACTGACTGAATGATTCCTGGTTTCCAGCGGGTGATCTAGTCCTACATATTACACAGGTATAGTATCTGTGAGTGTAAATAACTGGAACTATACACTGATTAACATGACAGTTTCTCTTTTGTTATTGTTCTCATCTGTACTGTATTATAGTATGTTGGTATAAATATCTACACGTATACACACATATGTATATGTATTCCACTATTGTAACCTGAAAGAAAGACTATGTATTCTCTTTTTTATTTTGTACTGGTGTTTGTGTTATTTAAAAAGCAAAATTATGCTCTATTTAGTTGTATAATATTATAGGAATACCTTGCTGTGCACAATTCCAAGTGCCTTAGAACATTGTTTAGCTTTCCTAAGTATATATAAATGCATATATGTATAAAATTGGGAAAAGTTACCTCAATAAAATCATTGGGAAATCCCCAGTTTTAGTTTGTTTCAATTTCTGTTCTAGCCAGACAGTGCTCGGTCTTTTTAAATTAAAAGCTCAAGTGGTCAGTTGTAAAGGAAGGTAAGACAGCTTCCCTGGCTGCCTGTTACTTCAATTCCTCCTAACTTTTTAACATTTCTTTTTAGGGAAGAGCCTGTGATTTGTACTTTTTATATAAAATATCTGTCTAAGGAATTACTGCTTTTAACAGCAACTTACAGCATATTTATAAAACTATCTCTTTATATTGAGGATATTTGATATTGATGTTTTTATTGCCATTATAATGTGTAAACATAAAAGATAGTCCCCTTTTAGAGTTTATAATATAGAAAATAAAGAGACTTCCTCATTATGCTTACTATTTAACGTATTACAAGCAGAGAGGTTGGGAGCGTATTTTGACCTGAAAAGGAATTGGAATATACTTTTCATGTTTCTCAACAGTGGTTACAATAGTAACTTCACCTCCTTCAACTCCAAGACAAGGTCAAAGGTATGAGAGGAAAGTTGAAATCAACGTGGGTGCCTATGCTAAACAGAAAACATATAACAGAGGAAGACTGGGACCAAAAAATTAAAAAGTGGGTTTGAAAAATTGGCCCCAGGTATGCTATTGAAAATGAGCAGTACATCTCCAAGTGGTTGTTACCTTTCCATTTCTTTATCAGACAAAACCAGGTTCTACATTGAAACATTATTTTTTTTTCCTAAGGAAAAGTTACATTGATATTTATTATCTTTTTTTAATTTCAGAATATTACCAGGGTATAAGTGTTTGGGTTACATGAATTGCTTTTGCACATTTTGAGTCAAAGTTATAAGTGTGTCCATCACCCAAATAGTGTGCATTGTACCTGTTAGGTGTGAATCTACCCATCCTCTCCTCCCCACTCACTCAACAGAAACAGTTTTTAAAACCCAGTGGAGGCAAGAAATGGACAATTTTTCATTTTACACAGTGCTGTGGTGGCATCGGATTTATGCTGGTTTAACTCTTCTCGGGACTCATCTCTGACTTGCAGTATGGAGTTGCTACTGTTAGCACTGCTGCCCACAAGCAACCCAAATCCTCCCTCAGTTTGTGAGTTTTGGACTCTTTGCCCTTTAAAGGGTGGTCACTAACAATAAAACAGAAAGGCTAAGAACCTAAAGTTTGTGTGAAGATTTTTTTGCACCTTTGTTAAAAACAGGCACCATGTCTGAGGATTTTAATGGGAAAAAATGCTGCAGATGCTAGCTTTTGTAATTAGACAAACATCCCAGGGAGGAGAGAAATTGTATTTTCAGTGCTTGTCTGTACAAGGATTTGTTCCTGGATGGACTTTTGACCTTGTTTGGCCCAGGTCAGACAAACCAGAGTAGCGGGCATTCAACATGGGCAAGAATTCGCCTCTAATTGTTCATGTAGCCGTACTCAGCAAACTGAAGCTACAGGTCATCTTTTCCACAGCTTAAGGTTGTTACCTCTTTAGTTCAGTCCCTGATGACCTTGGAAATGTCAGTCATTACCTCTCTGGGTTTTCCCCAACCAATTCATTCTGCATCCTGCTGCCACATTCGTCTTCCTAAAGGGCACTCTTATGTCCTTCCTGCTCAGAATTGGCCAGTAAATACCCTCTGCCTACTAAGCCACTCCCGGGCTCTTCAATCTAGCCCTCAGGAGTTTCTGTAGTCCAACTACAGACCACAGTTCCAGATTACACTCCCTTTATTCCACACTTGGGCCAAATCAAATGAAACTCATTGTTCCCCAAGTACGTGATACACTCTTTGAACATTACAACTTTGTTTAAGCCATTCCCTCTAAATGGAGTTCTCCTTTATGTGTTAACATCCCACACATCCTTCTGGGACAAGTCTAAAATTAGTTACATAGTTTAAATTGGAATTGCATGAAACTTTCCAGTTTTTAAAAAATATACAAGTGCCTTAATACCAAGTATATACAGATTGTCCCAACAATTATAAAACATAACACAAAATTATTACTTTTGGCTTTGATTTAATATCCATATTTAATTATAAACTTTCCCAGATTTGTTGAAACAGACGCTAAGAAAAGCAGATTTTGAAACCTCAAGCAAACTGAAATTACTAGGTTAACAATTCACCATTTGCTTAATGGTCAAAAATCCATGACTGAGAAATGCATCCTAAGCATAACATACTTCCGGGAAGAATCTACTTGAACCATAGAGACACACTCAGAACCATTTTTCAATCCCTGTAACATTAAGAGGTGTGTAAGTCTACAGCCTTCAGAAAGGATTGGTTTTGTTAAGCCTGATTCAAACTACATTCTAAACATTTTTTTGTCTGATAAGTAGAAGTCCCAAGTTGAAGTTTAACAATCTTTTTCTGGCCTACTTGAAATTTTGCAAGGCTGATGGAAGGCTGCAGTGGAGAGAGGGAAGAGGGAAAGGAGAGGATGGAAGTGTGGGGAGGGGAGATATTCAATTTTGGACAAACAATTCAATTTGTTTGAATTGTCTTCTGTTGGAAAGTCCACGTGTGAATAGATGTACAGGGTTGGGTATATGAGTCTGAAGGTCAGGAAAAAAGTATAGGCTACAGAGAGGAAGCTGAGAATAACCAGCACATGTAATGGAAGCTGTGGAAATGGATAAACCTCTAGCCTAAGACCATGAAGAAATTGCTACAACAACAATTTAATAAACTATTTTTTTCATTGTCTGACTTTGTCTCCAAGACTGTAAAATAAAATCATTTACACAACATACAAGTTCTTAGCACATTTGTTTTATATTTAACTGGGTTTTACTGGTTAGCTTAATTTTAAATAAGATGGAATAGCACATTATATAGAGGGTTAAGTTGTAAAGCAAACAATATATTTGAAAATGCCTTACATTGCCACAAATACTATTAATATAGACAGCCATACTAGCTCAATAAGTCTAACATAGTCTATTTTTACTTCAACATTGGAATAGGTGTCTGGTTCTTTAATTTGGCCACAGTTAAAGAAGTTAGTTGACATTTAGTTGCTATATATTACATATATATATATATATATATATCTCCTTACATTTAAAGCATAAGAATTACAGTCAGCACAGTGAGGTGTTATTGTATAAGAAGCATAGTGAACAGAGTGATTGTAT
Source organism: Varecia variegata (assembly GCA_028533085.1). Classification (NCBI taxonomy): domain Eukaryota; kingdom Metazoa; phylum Chordata; class Mammalia; order Primates; family Lemuridae; genus Varecia; species Varecia variegata. The sequence goes on along the minus strand of CM052441.1, from coordinate 17,161,961 downwards.
ACTCTATACAATCCGATTATGTAGAAAAAAGTAGATTAATGTCTCATGTCACTCACATTCTGAGTATGATGCAGTGACAGGGAGAATAGTCAATCTCCCTTGATAGTAATGATGGTAAACGTTATTTCTCATTTACTGAAAGCACAGAGTTAAATTCATAAGTTAAATGCATACATGATGTGATTATGCCATTTTTTAAAAAAGTTTTCATGTTTTTATAGTGTCCGTTACTCAAAGGAAAGAGAACTAGTAGTGACTTATGTGCTTTTTATGTCCTAAAGCTAGAGTGGGTGCAATTGAAATATAGCAAAGAATATTTAAAATTCATTTTATAATTACAAAAGTACAGTAAACAAAATGAATTCAGATTGATATTTCCAAGCAAAGCCAGGCATGGTGGCTTATGTCTGTAGTCCCAGCTACTTGGAAGGGTAAGTGGGGAGGATCGTTTGAGCCCAGGAGTTCAAGGCAGCCTGGGCAATATAGCAAGATCCTGTCTCAAAAAAAATTTTTTCCAGGCATATTTACCAATGAAATGTATGTATTTTCTACTCTAAAAACAGGAGTCAGTAAACAAAAAGCCAAGCAATATGAAAAGATTTGCAGTTAAAAAGAATTTTAAAGAACATACAATTACTAGGGAGTAGAAGCAAGTAAAAGATTTGAAATCTAATTATGTGCTATAAAGGACCTGAAAGGCACCAGAAATTTAGGGAAAGAAAAAGGTTAAGATTCAGGGAAACGGACAAGTTGAGTCAATGTTCAAGCAAACAGATTCTCATGATGTGAAGCTAATTTGAAGCAGAACTTGTGTCCCCTGACAAATCCTAGACGCCTAAGGTCCCATTTCAGGAGACAGCCCTCCTGAGTTACAATGTAGGTAGGTGAATAACTACATCTAACTGGGAAGAAGACAATAGCTCATGCTCATCGAACACTTTACTAAAAGCTAGGCACAGGTCCAAGCATTTCGCATACATTTTCTCATTTAATTCAACAACCACTCTCTAAGGTAGTAATAATATTATCATTCCCCTTTAACATTCAGGTGAGTAAACTGAGACCCACTGGTCCCAAGTCACACAATAAGAATGAAACAAAGATCAGAAACTAATTTCAGCTAGTATACAATGAATATTACTGTTATCATTTAATATTGTAGAGAAAAATTTGTGCTTCAGTGGGGAATGATGCATTACATAGACAAGCACACCCTTCCAATTCTGGCTTCTTTAAAAATGCTTGAACTATGATATTTTTGTGTAAAACATTTTTTCTTATAATTTTTTAATAAAAAAATGGCATCCATCATGATGTTCTGCAACTTGCTTTTTTCAGACTTAACATGTGGCTGTCTATGTCAATCAGCCTCCTCAACAGGGTCACAGTAACCCATTACATGAATGCGTTATTTTTTTTCAATTAATTCCTTACCAATAGAATTTATTTATTTATTAATTAGAGATGGGGGTCTGGTTATGTTGTCCAGGCTGGACTTGAACTCTTGGGCTCAGGTGATCCTCCTGCCTCAGTCTCCCAAGTAGCTGGGACTATAAGGGCATGCCACCATGCCTGGCTCACTAATGGAGTTTTAATTCTACTGATGGAATTTTAATTCCACTAATGGAATTTTAATTTTAATTCTCTATTACAAGCAGTGTTCCAGTGAACATCCTGGTATATCCATCTTCATTCATGTCCCTTTTTATAAATTAAGTACCTCCATAAGCTTTATTAGTATTGTCAAGGATGTAATTTTTAACTCCTAAAATTACTGCTTCAGGGTTTAATTAGTTTTTTTCTCCACTTTTGTGTACATTGGTTTCCTGGTGCTTAGGACTCCTTGAGTGATGCTACAATCAGTAGCTCTCTAAGTTGGAGAATGAGTGAATGTGAGATAGATTTCAATGGGTTAGTTTCATATGGAAAAAAAACTTTTAAAAAGCTACACTAAACCAGAAATTCTGTTTAATCACCTTAGAATGGAATACCATTAATTAGAGAATACTAATAAGAGAGTGGAAGATGTATGGTTTGGATTCATTATCCTTACGGTAATATTTCAATTATTTGTGCTTTTAATGGTAGGAAATAACATTTTTCTGTGTTAAGACAGCACTCAGAACAGTCTCTGACACATGTAAGCTCACCACATGTTTTGGGGGTATTTTGTAATGGTGTATTTTTTGGAAATGGGGTATCCAGTATTGTAATCGTTAAGGGTGTGACTCAAGCTACACTGGAGTTCACATTCTGGCTTCATCACATACTGACTTTGTGTACTGGAACAAAAGTCACTTAATTTTCTGTTCTTCAATCTCTACTCAGTAAAAAAGAATAATAATAGTATATTTACTTAAATCCTGTTGTAAGGATTTAATGAGTAAATACATGTAAAGCTCTTCAAACAGTACAATTACTATTGAGCCTTTACTATGCTAGGCTCTGAGGAAGTAAAGTTAGCAAGACAAAGATCCTTGCTTTCAAGTAGGTGACTGCAGTCTGGTTCCAGACACAGATGTAAATAAAGATTTACAATTCAGTGTAACTGTGTACAGTAGTGTAATCACAGGATACAATGAGAACATTTGGGATGGGCCCTGGTTTTGAAGAGAATGAGAAAGTTTCCTAGAGGCAGAGATGGTGTAGGTTCTCTCAGTTCCCCCTACTTTCTTTCCATGGCCTGAGACACACAGAGTGCCTTGACCGTTCTGTAACCTGGCCAGCTGCATGGGGTTTTTTTTCCCCTATAGGCTTGAACTTAAGCTGGAGCCTTGAACATTCCCAGGCACTGATAAAGTTGTGTAGGTTATTGCTTAAAACACCGAAAGATGAAAATAAGTTGCTAAACACATAGGAACCAGCCCCAGCCCTGAGCCAAATTCCCTAAACTCTCACATAAACTCCATAACCCGAACATCTTGTTGGAGACATCCCTAGGTAGAAAGAAACATGTCTTTTCTCCCTGTGCGCTGGAGCACTCTGTATGTAAGTTTCCTGATAAATGCTTTGAGCTGATCTCCCTGGCATTTAATGCTTCTTTCTTTGAAATCCCGACTGACCCCATCTGGGGATGGTTTGCGCCATCCCTTGCAGGAATTCCCCTGCAGCCCCTTTTGGGGCAACTTGGGTTCATCCAGCCTTGGTTCAGCCGGAAGGGACAGGCGGCTAAACTAAGACTTGAAGATCAAGGAGGGGAGAGGAAGAGCCTTTTAGATGGGCAGGAGAGGGTCGATGTCTTTCAGGCACGTTTGGGAACTGTAGACAGTTTGATAGGACTGGGCCACGAGTGGTCTGTAAAGGAGTAAGTGGACATGATGTTAAATTGATGGCAGGAGACCAGATGATATAAAGTCTTTGCTGCCAAGGAAAAGAGCTTGGACTTTATCCTGAGGCCAGAGGGTATACATCAAAGGATTTTATACAGGGAAGTGACTTGATTAGTGTTAAAAATGATAAATTTGATAAAATGGGTAATGAAGTGATAATGATACTTTTGGGTATTTAGAAAGTAGAACCAACAGAATTTGCGGGTTGATGGCCCTAAGGAGGCAGTGTAGCATATGGATAAGGGTATGGCCTTCCTAAACCAGCCTGATGGGTTACACTTCTAGGATTTTCCACTTACTGTGTGACATTGGGTAAATAATTTCAATTCTCCACATCTGTGAGATTGGCTTAGTGTTATCTAATTGTACATCATGGGCTTGTTGAAGGACTGAAACGACGTGATGAATACAAAGTGTTTAGCACTGTGTGTTTGGTGTTTAAACGGATAAATATATACAGTAAATAGAATATTGCTCAAAAGGAAAAAAAAAAAAAAAGCAAGCAATGTGATTAGGTGGCCAGGCTGAAAACAGACTTCTCAGAGTTAAATCCCTGCTCTGCCATTCACTAGTTATGTGAACTTAACAAAGTTACTGAACTTTCTCATGCCTCATTTTTAGTATTGGTAAGATGAAGATAATGGCATCTTTTTCATAGTGTTGTGGTAATGAAGAAATAGAGATAATTCATGTAAAGTGCTATGACATTAATTTATTTAAACAAATATTTATTGAGTATATGTGCCAGGCACTCTTCTAGCCCCTGGGGATAGATAAATTAGTAAATAGATTGAAACGAAACAAAAACCTGCCCTCGGGGATCTTAATTCTCTGTAACAAATAGTAACAATGAATGTCTAGCACATAGGAGTGTTATGTATTATTTCTGTGTTACAACGCAATATCCCAAGACAATTTTTATGGTCCTAACCTAAATTGTTTCTATAATTTTTTTGTAATAAAAGAATAATCCTCTACAAATACTTATAGTGGTAATATGTAGGACTTAAAGACTCAATCCAATATAACTCAGATATTGGGACGACACCAGACATCGGGAAGGGGAAACAAATCTGAGAAAAGATCTGCTGATAAAACATTTACCACACTCTTTTGCCACCACTCCCCCCTCCCCAAAAAAAGCTATGCGAGTGCGCCAGCACCTGCCTGAAATCTTCTTAAGAAGGTATGCTTATTGCCTATTTGCTTAAACCACCTTAAACCAATTGAAGAACGCCTTGGAAGAGAATTAACATCGTGCCCATCTAAGATAAGGTATGCAAACACCAGAGATTCCGAATATATTTTATTAGTTCAAATGCCTCTACAGGCAACAGAGTTTCGGTTTTGTTTTTTTTTTTTTTTTAACGGGACAGATGAAGGCAATTAATGGGTGGAGAATAAAGACCTGATTAAGTCTGGTCCAGGATACAGCAGCAAGACCCCGGCCCCCCGTTGCTAAGGCAACCGACCCCGCCCAGAAGAGAGGGAACCTGAAACCTTGATGAGCCCAGGAGGGTGGCCCCTTCCCTTCTGTGGACACGGTTTCTTGTTACTGTGGGGAATAGGTAAGGGACACACGTTAGTGTGGACGCTATATTCATCCCCTCTGGTCTCAGTAGAGGGGATATAAAAGGAGATTCGTCCACAAGCAGCAAACCCCCATTTTGCGACTCAACGCAAAAGCACCCCAAAACTCCCTTTCCCCGGCGGGAGAATTCAGGCCAGGAAAGCACCGCCCGCCTGGGGTGGGAACTGGACTAGCCCCACCTCCCGGTAGCTTCTCGCGATCGTAGAGACGCAGCAAGCTACACGGAACTTCCGGCAGCGACCCGTCAGCTCGTCGGCGATTGGTTTATTTCCACGCCCTGTTGCGTGACGTTACCGCCCGGCTCCTGGGGTCGCACGTGTGGCGAGGCCTAAAGACCTGTCCGTGAGCAGCGGCTTGGTCTGCCCCCGGACTTCGAGGGGGAAGTCGCGGTTCCTTTTGGAGGTGAGCGCCGCGCGGCTGCAGCATGGTAAGCAAGCTTCGGTCGTCTTGCCGGCGGGGCGCTGTGCTTTAGTAGAAGACAGGCAGGTTCCGGTAATGTCAGTGCCTACGGCAGCCTGGCTTTGGGTGATGCCAGAGACTGCTTGCGGCACAGTACCCCGGAATGGGTCGCTGTCACCACCCCGAGCACACTTTGCAAGTTGTAGTTCCCACGGCTGAGCCTCCCTGGGGAGAGGCCCGAAGAGGATGGTCTCCCTCTGAAGCCCCGGGGGCCCTGCAGCTCTGCGCGCCTGCAGTTAACTAAAAATCTGTGACACCGGACTCAGACGCTCCACACTGTGCTTCATGGGGTCAGGCAGAGGGGGAATTGCTGGTCTCTCTAAGCGTTGTAGTGGCAGGTAGATGTCCACTTGTCTGTTTGCTCAGGGGAAAAGGAACTTGTGGGAGAGTCTAAAGTTGGGCCCAGAGTAAGGCCCCTTAGTTGGTTTCTTCTCAGTTTGGAAAACCAAGATTGAATAGCGAAATAAGAATGTAGAAAGCGATGATAAATCTTACTAAACTATGTTTGTGTCTTGGTTTTATTTACTCGTTGGTAGATGAAGTGTTTGCCCTGTTCGGAACTGTCTACTCCATAGTTTCTTGTGTCAAGCATCTTGTCATTCTGGTTCCACCTCCCATGGACCTTCCCTGAGCACCCAATCTAAACTCTTAACATCACCTTGCGAATGTATTTTCTTCACCTGAAATCACTATTTCATTGATTTTCTTGCTAAGAACAGGGATTTTATCTGACTTTTCCTCAGTTGTATTCCCAACTCCCCTAACAAGGTCTGGCACAGAGTAGGTGCTCAACAAATGTTTGTTGAGGGAAGATTAAGTATGGATTCTGCAGAACACAGCTGATGTTACCTGCCCTAGAAGTGTAGATTTAAAAAACCTGTTGATCTTTCACATAACTTACTGAAGATGGACTATGGTAGTATTCACTGTTTTTTTTTTGCTGTTGTTTTTCTTTTTTAATGATTTGTTCTGACTCTGTTCCTTTGAAGCCTCACAGGAAGAAAAAGCCCTTTATAGAGAAGAAGAAAGCTGTGTCTTTTCACTTGGTCCACCGGAGCCAACGGGATCCTTTAGCAGCAGATGAGACTGCACCCCAGAGGGTTCTGTTGCCCACACAGAAAGTAGGTCCTGTTCTTTAGCCATTAAATTTGTAGGTGGACTGTTTGTAGTTTTAAATAAATTGCAAGCCAACTGTTATTCTCAGATAACTGGCCTTCTGGGAAATAATCTATGACTTAATTTTCAGTATGTGTGCTGATTTTTGCATCATGCGTATTTGTTTTAATTGGGAGGATTATTTGAGACATTTAAATGAACAGATCTTGTAGAGTAATGGTAAATATTCACTAAACCAGCAGTTACAGTGCTGGGTAATAATTAGAGCACAAGCATATGCTTAATCTCTTCTTTCCCTAAGGTCCTGCCATTGCATAACCACAAACTGTATTTTGCCTCCTGGTCAGTCATCTCCTGAGATGTAAAACATGAGCTCATGGGTTAGCTTTTGAAAATGCAAGAAAGTCTTGAAAGGGTTGATTTGATTATTGTTAGTTAGACTATCCTCGTTAAGTGTGGATAAGATGAAAGGAAGTGTTGGGGGACATTGGCCATGCTTACCTTTTCAGTAAGGCCAGTTTTGTTGCATACTGAAAAGTTTCCTTGCATATAAATATCAGAAATTGTATTTAGCTTTCAAGGGCCCCCCCAGTTTTGTCTTCTAACCCTCCAAATACATGATAAAAACAATGTGTGTGTGTGTGTGTTTCTTGAATTGTTGCACAGAAATGTCTACTGGATGGAGGAATTGTTTTCATTCCATTTTAATTTTATGTAGCACTCTGGTTTAGAAGCTCTGTGTTTGTCAGGAATTCTTTATCTTGTTCCTTTCAGCCAAAATGTTCTGTGGCACACCTGCCTCCTATTTGGAAAGCTGTGCTCATTATAAGGTTCCTGTGCCTTATCATTGAAAGAAATGCTAATTCCATTTTGTTTGTTATCCAAGATAAACGATGAAGAAAGGCGAGCAGAACAGAGGAAATATGGAGTGTTCTTTGACGACGACTATGACTACCTGCAGCACCTGAAGGAACCATCTGGGCCTTCTGAGCTTATTCCCTCAAGTACCTTCAGTGCATACAGCAAGAGAGATGAGAAAGAAGAGACTTTAGTAATTCCAGTAAGGCTTTTTGGCATAGATATTTAAGTATGAGAGAGTGCGTGTGGGGGTGAGCGAAGAAACCATCATTTTTAAATAAAGGTAACAGTTTGGGGCAAGAAGTGATGTCTGTATAAAGACCACAAAGATAGGCCATGCCTCCATTTAAAATTGTATATGTACACACATATCATCAGGAGAGAGTAGGCCATCTCATCTCTAGTGGCAGGTGTCAAAAATAACAGACTTTTGACAGGTCTAGAACTTTTGATAGATGCGGCCATGTCGGGCAACACTTTTCAGTAGGAAAAAAGGAGCCAACATTCTACATGTTAACAACTTAATTGTTTCATGATCATAAACTCTGTTCTAAGATAGTACTTTTGGGGAATGTCCAGATCTTTAACATTTTTATTAAAGCTGCAGCTAACCATAAGAGAGAACAAATAGACTAATGAAATTCCTGTTACTCTTATACACAAAAATGCAGTATACTTTAATACTTTTAAGTACAAATGAAAGTACATATTAATGTGAAATGTCTGGTTTTTTTCACCCCTGTTTATATTAAGGATGCCCATGTTGTATGCTTCTAGTATTTTTAATGTAATGTAGAGTACATTTCCCTGTGGGAAACTTCTATATCACCTAGCACTTTAAAAAAGGAGACATTCATTAGGTTTATGGACAAAAAGGAAGAGATAAAAAGGGCACCAGTTTCCCCTGCTGTTCATTCTCTCATTGTGTCATGGTCTAGGCATTCCTTTCTTCAGGGAAGATATGATTGTAGCCTTTCTAGTTCATAGATTGTTGCTTAAGGAGAGTCAGAGGATTAGGTTTCAGGGTATCATCCCTAAGGAAGAGGTAGTATCTGTAGCTATTCATTCACTAACTAGGTTTTGTAAGCCCCCAAATCCCACCACCATACCTCTGTCATAATATTTAATATAACCAACTTCTCTATTCCTCCTTCCCCAAGGATATTAGTAGTAAGGTTCTTATTGGCTCACTTCCTTCAAGAACCCATTGATGGGCGGGGGGGAGTCCAGTAGTGGCTCAACTTTATGTTAGGGAGAAAAAGTTTTAAGAAAGTCTTAACCTGGCTGAATTGTATTGACCAGGAAAAAGGCTAGCTTTTAATCTCTAACTCATTTCGAGTAAAAGTAATCACTAATTGGTTTTTTAACAGAATAAAGCTCTTAAATGGATACTTCAGTGATGTTTACAAGGACAGGTGAATTATATTTAAAAACAAAAATGCCATTGGTTTTCTGTAGCACTATGCAAAAATAGGGATTGATCCCATGTACTTTTTTGACTTTTTTTAAATTTGTAACAAACCTCTGAATTTGAATAGACTAGAAATATTGAATAACCCCTAGAAAGAGTGTAAGGCAGTGTAGAAAGGCAGGATAGAAATGATTAATGCTTGAGCAGGCCCTAACTTTCACATGCCAGTGCTGCCATAGCAGAAAGTAGCTGGACAAACTCAATATAGTTGAGAACTACTGCAACAAATGAAAAAGCAGTACTCTAGAAAGAAATCGTTATATAAACTCTAATCGTGTTTGTGATTCTTTGACTGCTTTTCAAGATTTGACAAATATCTCCCAAAGGTAAATTCATTAAACACAAGCTGACCTCTTCCCCCTTTTTTAACCTTAAACTTCCGTGGATAATCACAGAGTACCTTTAATACCTAAAGACTATGTAGATTTTAGCACAATTCTAAACAATTAATAGTGTGCTATATAAAACCCATTAGATTGTACGCTTTTTTTTGGTTGACTTTCTTTTCTAAAATTGTATACTTTAAATAGGTGAATTGTATAGTATGTGAATTATCTCAGTAAAGCTGTTTTCTAAAAAAAAAAAAAAAAAAAAAAAAAAGACTACAGTAGAAGAACAGATCTTTGCTCATGTTTATGCTACTGAGAAACTTATTTTGGAAGCCATAACATTTTGCTGTGTGTGCACTGCTGTATGTAGCCTTTACTCGTGCTCCTCAGAGCCTTTTAATTCAGGGTGCTCACGCTAGTGAGCCAGTGAGGATGTACGTCCCAGCTTTATGTGTACTAGTGGACTGAGGGCAGATGGGTGGAGAGATACGGAGACATGATGCGTGGCAGTTACCCTCATGTTATTACCGGTCAAGGAACGGAAACTAAAGCATAAGGACCAGAGAACATAGGCTAGCAGGCATTTAGGTAGATCACAGGGTGTCAAGAATGTGGAGAGTTCACACAAAGGAAGGTTCTAGGACAATAATCAGGAAGGGCCTTATGCAAGAGGGTAGGAACCGACCTGGCCGCTGAGGGTGGGTGGTACTGAAGTGAGAAGATGATTATTTCAGTCAGGAAGCAGAGACATAAACTAGTATTGTGGATCGCGGCGTCTGGCACATGCATGCTCAGTACATTATTTTGAAGTATGACATGACAGGAACTGGACTTGATTTGCATGATCATAATCAGTAACAGGGAGAAATTTGGACTACAGAGTAGACCTTGATTTTACAGGGCCTTGAAAACCAGGAGCTTGTGTAGAGAGTGAAAAATTGAGACCTGTTTTAAATTCAGGAAGGTTACATGGTAAAAATATTAAGGATGTTTAATCTGGCAGTGAGTATGAAGGTTGTATTAGGTATAGACTAGCTGAACAGTTGCTCGGTTAACCATAAATAGGGTGGTACCCAAAGGAAGGGAGTAAAATCATTGTATACAAACAACAGAATTCAAAGGAACACAGGGACAGAGAAAAATAATTTATAACCACCCTAGGATTTAAGACACCTGACTCAAAGAAAGCTGTGTCATTACTAGAGGTTGGGACATTATCTCTAGTTTAAGATGAAAAAAATTAACTTTGTTTTTGAAGCTTCAGGTGAATGGAATTATAAGGCCTAGATTTGAATCCCATAACCCCGTCTCAGGCAGGCATGCCATTTAACCTTTCTTAGCTTTTGTTCTCTTAACTGAAACATGCTGAGACCTCAACAGGATTTGAGGAATAATGTACTAGAGAAAGCGTTGTGAAGTAATGTAGGGGGGTTGCTTTTGAGGTGATGATGGGATTTACATGTTTTAAATATATAACCTAGAGCAGAGGTGAGAGAATACAGAATGAGTTGTAACAGTTTCCGAGGACTGTGATTACTGATTACCACAAACTGGGTGACTTAAAACAACAAATTTAGGCCACGTGCAGTGGCTCATGCTTGTAATCCCAACAATTTGGGAGGCCAAGGAAGGAGGTTTGCTTTAGGCCAGGAGTTCAAGATCAGCCTGGGCAATGTAGCGAGACTCTGTTTCTACAAAAAATAAAAAAAATTAACTGGGTATAGCGATGTGAGTCTGTAGTACTAGCTACTTCACAGGCTGAGGCAGGAGGATTGCTTGAGCTCAGGAGTTTGAGGCTGCAGTGAACTATGATTGTGCCACTGCACTGCAGCCTGGGCAACAGTGAGACCCCATCTCAGAAAAATCCCATTCTAAAAATGTCCTTTAGACCTTGAAAAGGAGAAAAATGAGAGGTGTTTTGAGAGGGAGAAAATGAGCCTCATCTGTGAGTAGGGAGGGGCTTTGGCTATACTCTGGGCCTCAGGGTGTGATCTGCAGGAGAGATGTGGAAGTCATGTGCCTTCAAAGTAGTCATGAACAGAAATAAGCTGCAGGAGAAAACCTGACCATGCACAACTCCCCTGCAGCCTAGAAGTCCAGCACAAAAACCGATTTTTGTTTCAATGCAATGTCAAAAAAAAAATTTCTCTGTTATAGGTAAAAATGAACAAGCTTTACCTTGCAATGATGGTACGAGAGTTTGGAAGAACTATTTCTAGGGTATGGAAAATCTAGTTTCCATCTGAGGGTGGTTAATCATTTAGACTCACTGCTTGCATACTTTGCACCTGCTGTATCTGGCCCTTCCTGCCTTTCTAAAGTTCAGCATTTAGGTAATAAGACAGAGGGGACTGGTGGGTATGGAAAATTGTATTTTCCAAATACTGGCCACAATAATACCTCTGGTCCACGTGTTCTACAATGTGACCTTTCCACTCCCCTGTCAAGATGTAGAGCTAATTCCTTTCCTCTTGAATCTTGCGCTGGCTTTATGATTTGCCTGTAACTAATAGTGGGAGTGTAGTGGGAGTGAAGCTGGGTGCCTTCCAAAGTTGGGTCAGAAAAGGCCATTAGCTTTTACCTGGTTCTCTTGGGACACTCACTCTGGGGGAAGCCAGCCACCATGTAAGAAGTGTGACAACTCGGGGACCACCATGCTGAAGAGGCCATGGATAGGTAGGTAGATGAGCAGCCCTAGTTGAACCCAGCCTCTGAGCCATCCCTACCAAGATACCAGACATGTTATAGATTCCATCTTGGAACCTCCAGAGTAGCCCATCTGTCGGCTTCTCAGCTGAGTAACATTGAGTGACCTCAGTCAACCTCATGAAGAGCAGAAGAAACCTTGTCTCTTAAAAAAAAAAAAAAAAAGCCCACAAATTTATGGTATGACAGTTCTGGAAGCCAGAAGTTCCAAAGTCAAGATATCAGCAGGTTGTTTTCTTGGGAGAATCTGTTGGATTCCTCACTGCTAGCTTCTGGAGGTTGCTGGCAGTCAATCCTTGGATTTCCTTGGCTTATAGATACATCACTCCAGTCTACCGTTATCTTCACATGGCATTCTCCCCATGCATTTCTGTGTCCTCACATGGCCTTCTTATAAGGGAACACCCTGATCCAGTATGACTCAACTAATTGCGTTTGCAAGAACCCTATTCCAAATAGGGCCACAGTCTGAAGTTCTGAGTGGTTTTTCAGGGGACACTTTTAATCCAGTACAGTAGTTCACAAGTATTTCCAAATAAGTCTAATCATTGTGTAATTGCTTTTTTCCAAGAGCACTGGAATTAAGTTGCCTTCATCAGTGTTTGCGTCGGAGTTTGAGGAAGATGTTGGATTGTTAAATAAAGCAGCTCCAGTTTCAGGTGTGTTTAG
>CM052441.1:17129393-17149333 GCA_028533085.1 Varecia variegata | reverse complement strand
CTACAGGCATGCGCCACCATGCCCGGCTAATTTTTTCTATATATATTTTTAGTTGGCCAGATCATTTCTTTCTATTTTTAGTAGAGACGGGGTCTCGCTCTTGCTCAGGCTGGTCTCGAACTCCTGACCTTGAGCGATCCACCCGCCTCGGCCTCCCAGAGTGCTAGGATTACAGGCGTGAGCCACCGCGCCCGGCCTGCCATCGAATTCTTACATCTTTAGAGTTCTGTTTGGAGAGGAAAGTCAAAAAACTATTATTGGTGATCTAGTAGGGGAATTTTAACATTCACCTAACCTCTCACAAGGATGATAATGTATTCGTTATTTAAATAGTGTAATTTTGAAAATAATCTGTTGTTTTTCAAAATTTCTCCTTAGAGTATACAAGTATTTTATAGAAGTTCATTTTATCATCTACTTCAGGTACACTGAAAACAATTTTTTTTTAATTTTCAGTATCAATATTTAGAAGAAACACAAAAGTCCACAGAAGTGATGTTTGGTTTCTCCTAAATTGCCTTAATTATTGACTAATGCTTGCCGTGTGGCATTCATTCATTGTTTTATGCTACAGACTTTTGAGTTGCCACTGTGTGGAAGAGTCTTGGGGTTAAGCCAGAATACGGCATAGTCCCTAATCTCAAGGAATTTACCTCATTTGGAAAAGATAGACAATAAATGGGAAATTACAATTACAGTACAGGTGGATAAACACTACTAGGTTGAGGGGCACCCAACCCAGCCTGAGGGAGTTGGGCATGGCTTGCTAAACGAAGTGATGTCCAGGTTGATTTCTTGAGTAGAAGTTAGGCAGGTAGAAGGAGGAGGGAGATGTGGGGAAGTGAGAATATTTCAAACAGGACTATGTGCAAAAGCAAAAGAACATGACTATGCATAACTGCATATAATTTAGCATACCCACAAGGAAGGATATGGATTGAAAAGAAATGAGGCCAGAGAGTTAAGCAGTGGCCATGCAGAGGGTGTCAGAGGCCACATCAGATTTTAAGCTTGGACTTGAACATTTTTCTTGAACTCTAGAATTTCTACAGTTGGAAGAATATAGCTAAAGGAAGAGGTAAAGATTTATTAAAATCTCATAGTCAGAAAAAACTACAAGGATAACAGTCTGCAAATATTTGAATTATTTCTAACAGATGAACTTAAATCCCAGTTCTTTCCTGCAGGTGAAAGCTTTGAATTTTTCTAAATAGACAAAGCTTAATATTACAGATCTGTAACAGAAGAGTATTTTTACCAGTGGTTATTAAAGCAAAGAGATTTTTTTTTTAACTTGAAATTAGTAAAAGTTAATTACTTTATTCTTCACTAAACTGAACTTCTTACAGTTCTTAATCATGCTTTTCTCCTCAATATATAAGTAGAATTTGGCATATTAATGACACTCAGATTAAGAATTTGGCATATTATAGACGCTCAGATTGTTAGGTGAATGAATTGTGCTTTCTTGAGAATTATTGCTCAATTTTTATTTTCCTTCTAGGACCTCGACTGGATTTTGATCCTGACATAGTTGCGGCTCTTGATGATGATTTTGACTTTGATAATCCAGATAATCTGCTTGAGGATGACTTCATTCTTCAGGCCAATAAGCCAACAAGAGAGGAAGAAGGAATGGATATACAGTATGTGTGGTTTGTTTCGAAGCAGAGATGACCTGTTAATTCTTCAGTGGGATGGTAGCCATAGAATATTACAGTTGGAAGAGATTTTTGAGAACATTTAATCTGAAACTTTTGTTATTTCAGAGCAGAAAATAAGAGACCCGAGGTCCTTATGAGCTGTTGATAGGGGCGAATGTCCTAGGGTCCTGATGGCCATTTCATTGCTTTTCCGACCATACCATTCCTGAAACACATTCTAGTTTTACTTATGTAAAGTTGTTTCGTTCTATTATTTTTTTAATTGTTTCGACAGGTAATTTATTACTGTTTGACTTTAGGAAATCTGAGGATGAGGATGAGTGGGAAGATGTGGATGATGAGAACGGAAGAGGCAGTGATGATGATGACTGTGACTCTGTGGGCCCATTGTCAGATGACGATGGTATGTTTGCCCCCGGAAAACCTCCTGGAGCTCTAGAAAATGACTTGTTCTGGGATGAGGAAACGAAAAGTCGCTTCACAGAGTATTCTATGACTTCCTCAGTCATGAGGAGAAATGAACAGCTGACCCTGCATGATGAGAGGTTTGAGAAGGTAAGATCCCAAAATAAAGGGACATTTTAATACTGTCTCCTGATAAATTTTATTTTAAAAAAAGAGATTGTGACCAAAAGCTAAAATTTTCCGTATTAGAAACAGTCTGTCTCTTTATTAAAACTACCCAGTTTTGATTCTGGAAAGAATTTTATGGGTCAAAGGAGTTGGCTGATCAAAATGTGCCTTTCCTCTTTGAGCTCTTGATTCTGAATTTCTCTAACTGCAGTCCTCAAGGTCATGCTGTTTTCCTAAAACAATGGCCTGAGTGTAAACAAAATTCCATTTCTTTCAGTTTCTCATATCTGGAGTTTTCAGACATAGCCAACACTAAGAAACTGAATGGAAATAGAGAGTAGAGTGCTTTGGAAGCCTGAAATTATAATGTATTGTGTCTGATGCTGTTTTGGCAGACTCACTCCAGGGCTTCTGAACCTGTCTGGTAGCTTGTCTATGCAGGTTCTGTATCCCACCTATCCTATTTTTCTGTAGCACTCAACACCTCCTGACGTCGTCTCTAGTGTGCTGCTTTAGTATGTTGTGTATAGGTTTGTCTCTGAATAGAATGTGGATTCTCCAAGGGCAGAGGTTTTGAACATTCTAAGCCCGAAAGTGGTGTCTGGCATACATTAATAGTAAGAATGCAAACTGTTTAATAAATGATGAATAAATGAAGGAATGGTTCCTTCAAAATAAATTTAAGATAAAGGTTCTGAATTTGCTACCTGCTCACTAAATACTAGTTTCCCTCCTCTCTCAAGAGAGGCAAACTGTTAACTACAAATAATCTCACTCTTTAGGAGGAGATATTGTCACCGGCTCCTTACTCTTTGACAAAGCCTAACAAGTGTTAACAGAATTTGAATAATGCAGTAAATATCATCTAAACAAGAATAAATTCATACCTTAGCAGGAGACCACTCAGTTACATTGATCTCTTAGTTTGTATAACCAAGGAATTTGAAAGTATCTTCAAAACATTCTGAGGTAAAGATATTTGCCTAGAATTTTGTTCTCTGAGCTAATTAGAATAACTGTCTTTCATTTCCATGTTAAATGGAAGCTTATTAGTCTAAATGTAAATGTTTAAGTACTGGGCAGAAACGTCTTCCATGTCCTATTGCTATGGTGATAAATCCCTGCTAATATTTTAATAGTAGTTGTGATCTTAAGATAGTGCTTAAATATTGTGTAGGAATAAAATTAATGTAAAAACATTTAAATGCTGTGGTCTTAATGAGTACATTTGTTTTTCATTTTATCTTTTCTCTGTTCATATTCAAGTTTTATGAGCAATATGATGATGATGAAATTGGAGCTCTGGATAATGCTGAATTAGAAGGTTCCATTCAAGTTGACAGCAATCGCTTACAGGAAGTTTTGAGTGACTACTATAAAGAGATGGCAGAGAAGTACAGTGGCTTTTTTTTTTCTTATTTAGCTGCTTTTTTTAAAATCTCCAAATAAGGTCTATAGTTCTACAACTGAATTGAGGGAAAAAATCTACCTAGTCAGATTCAATATTAAGAAAATGATACATGTTTTCATAAACATTGGCGCATATATATATATGCACACATATATATATCATCTGTTTTGCCTACATTTTGGTATTAAGAGTTCTGAAGCAGAATGTGATAGTGGGAACATACTGGGGACCACCACTTTTTCTGGTTCTTTTTGAGACAGGGTCCAGGCTGGAGTACAGTGCTTTCAAAAAACTGCATTATTTATATAATGCTCAATTGTGAAATGCCTTTATAAATCTTTAAAAGGGAAATTTATGTATGTATGTATGTATGTATGTATTTTTGAGACAGGGTCTTGCTCTGGCACCCAGGCTGGAGTGCAGTGGTGTCATCATAGCTCACTGTAGCCTCGAACTCCAGAGCTTAAGTGATCCTCCTGACTTAGCCTCCCAAGTAGCTGGGACTATAGGCATGCACCCACACACCCAGCTAATTTTTCTATTTTTTTGCAGAGACAGGGTCTCACTCTTGCTCAGGCTGGTCTTGAACTCCTGGCCTCAAGTGATCCTCCTTACCTCAGCCTCCCAAAGTGCTGGGATTATAGGCATGAGCCACCACACCCAGCCTGTATTTTTTACTTGAGAAGAGTCATGGCAGAATAACTGAGGATTAGAGTGGGAAATATGAGGGCACATTCCAGTTGAAAAATAAAATGGTGCTGCTAGCCTTTTTGACTGAAGAATTATTCTGACTTATAAGTACACACTTTCTTTTCATCTTTTGAAATACCAGGTGTTCTGAGAAGCAGGTATTTATATCTTACGGAAAGATAAGGGTTTGTCTCTCCAGCTGGATTAGCAGAATTGACCAGCCAATTATTTTGGCAAGTCGGCACCCACATCAAAGTGACTTTTCTGAGAGAAACTATAATGTAGTGTTTAAATCTACTTAAAAGGTCTGGTGTTCCATGCTCACCGTAATATGTAGATCCCACAGCAGGGCAAGGAACAACATACTTTGAGTGAATTATTTGAATACTTTGGAGAGACCCATGGAATAATGCTTTTCTAGGCTTAAAACTTGTTTTCTTAGGAAAGCTGTTATCTTGTTTAATGTATTATAACCTTGCAAAGACACAGATAAATCTTGCCTACTTATCAGCAGAATGGATTTCCATAATGCACTGGAAGGAAGATGCAAGACTTGGTAGGGCAAAGTTTGATGGGAAATGACAAGACAGGGGCACAGAATTATGTGGATTATAAAAATTGCTGTTTCCATAGCTCTTTAAGTGCACTTTTAGTGACATTGTCTAGTAATGGGTGTTTTTTTTCCCCCCATCTTCTGTCTTCATTTTTAAAAACTCAACCAAAGTTGTGTAAAATTGAATACTCTTGAACCTTTTGAGGATCAAGACCTGCCAATGAATGAGCTCAACGAGTCTGAGGAGGAAGAGATTGTTACTGTAGTTCTTGAAGAAGCCAGAGAAAAGTGGGATTGTGAATCCATTTGTAGTAAGTATATTAATGGTCACTTTAAAGTATGTCAAAGTATATCAACTTTGATAAAGTGCATATATAAGTAGAAGTTAAGCTTTTAGGGAATTTATGAAGATGATTTGGAAAGAGTAATATTCCTAAGTTGTAAGCAACTTATAAAACATTTATAAGAGAGACTTTATTGTTTTGCACTATGAAAACACCAAGGTCAGGGATATAGTAGAAAATCAGTAATTTTTGCTGAACTGAAAGTGTGCTTATTGATACATGATTTTTTTTTTAGGTACCTACTCAAATTTATACAACCATCCACAACTTATCAAGTATCAACCAAAGGTAAGTCCTAGTCTGCTGAGCTATTTGAAGTATGCAGTGCAGAAAATAGAGTGCACACATTTTCTTACAGTAACTGTATCCCTTTGTGCCTAGTAGTGCTATTACCAACAGTGTGTCGTTAATGAGCTATTTTTAATAGGAATATGAAATAACTCTAGTGCCATTTTATCTTTATTTCAGCCCAAACAAATCCAAATATCTTCTAAAACAGGAATACCTCTCAATGTCTTACCAAAAAAAGGACTCACAGCAAAGCAAGCTGAACGAATGCAGATGATTAATGGCAGTGATCTCCCTAAGGTTTCAACCCAACCACGTTCTAAAAATGAAAGCAAAGAAGACAAAAGGGCAAGAAAGCAAGCTATAAAAGAAGAGCGCAAGGTAAAATAATATTTTTCAAATGTGAGATTTACAAAGAACTAGTGGAGGGGAAGTTATTGGAATTTTCTTTTGTAAAAGTCTGTTTCAGTTTAAAGACTGGAATAACATGAGTATATTCTTGTGTAGGAACGAAGAGTGGAGAAGAAAGCTAATAAACTGGCATTTAAACTGGAGAAAAGAAGGCAGGAAAAGGAGCTGCTGAACTTGAAGAAGAATGTTGAGGGTCTGAAGCTGTAGATGGTGAGACATTTAGGACGAGGCATATTTCCTATTAGGAGCTCTTCATTATGTTCAATAATCAACTAAGATGTTCAGAAAGACAAAACTGTATGTTCTGCCATTTTTACTGGCAGATATTGAAGAGAAAAGTACAATATTGTATTATTTTTATACCAACAAGTTTCCCCTGCCACCTGTCTTGTAAATATTGTAATATTTTTAAGTTTAATATTATAAGCTTAGATTTGCTCTGAAATAAATGACTTCATGAATGCAAAATGTTGGGATAAATTAAAGGAAAATATCTTCATAACTTGAATGGAATTGGTGTATTCATTTATTTGTATGGTTGTCATAGTTGTTTTTTACAGATGTTCTCAAATATTTCTTTGAAACCTCTCCACGCCTTTTTAGGAATTACATGGTTTAATTTGCTATAAGTAGAAAAGTGGCCTGGTTAAACTCAATTTTGAAATGCTGAGTTTATTCTGTTCAGTGGTAAGATGAGTTTTCCTGAGAAGGTTCCACTGGTAGGAAACTAAGTTTTCCCTTGCTGTATGCAAAGAACTATTTCAGAAAGGATGGTAAAAACGAATATTAAGATTGTTCAGACTCATATTTCCTGTTATATTACTGGATGACTTGCTTTTGGGATTTAGGAATAGTGAAGGCAGGAAACCAAATAGAAGAAATAATCAAGAAAGCTTCTTTGGCTTCAGTGAGTCCCTAGCTCAAAATCAGAAATATTTACTTCAGTTTAAACTAGAAAGCTTGTCTTTTCAACATTATTTAATGTTTGGAACCATTTGCACTTGATTTAAGATGCATAGTTGAAAACTTTCCCTGTTTTTGAGACGTTGTTTTTAACTTCTTTAAACTTGTTCAAGGCTTAGGCAATGACACCATCACAATTGTTAATTATTTGGTAAACTCTGACTTCTTGTAACAGACAATTAGTGGCCCCTATTCATGTGTCCCTAACTAATGTGTTGTTATCTGGACTGGGCTGTAAAAATCTGTGGACACTGTTGGGTCTGAGTTAGGAACAGAATGGCTGGGTCAAGACCATTTTTGGCAGGTGAGCTGCATTTGTTATCTAAATTATTAGAAAGTGTCTTCATCTGTAATCATGATTGTGGCTTTTCCAAGAGTAGTATGTATTCACTTCTAACATGTGTATTATCAATTTAAATCTGAGTAAATTATTGCAGACTTCTTAAAAGAGTTGTAAAAAAACAATAGGATTGGATATTTTACCAACATTGATTTTGATTAGAAAAAACTTAGCTGAAGAGCTTGTCATTACAGAAGTGTAGGATACTGGAGCAAGTGTATCTAAATGCCAGCCTACAAAGTAAAGGGTCAGGTGATGGTTTATGTTTTGGTACTGAGATTGTAAATCCTAAAAGAATTGACCATTTATTTTGGCAGCTTTCTCAGTTAAAGGTTCTCAAAACCAGCAAGAGTCTTAAAGACATTGGATGTTACTTTGTTGTGGTGCTATTCAAATTCCACCTTAGGAGCTGCTTAATTTCACTGTACCTGACCCAGAGGGTTTAAGTCCACATGTTACATATTTTGCAACTAAGAGAATGTGACTCAGCCACCTACAAGTCTTGATGAAGCATATTGTTATTTAGGCTGATTATACTCCAAACTTAAAGATCTTAATTTTGTTCTGGAGAACAAATTCATAATATTTTAATGAGTTTTCTAATATTTTAGTTATCTATAAACAGTGGTTGGGAACTGAACATAAAAGCTCCATGCTAAGTGTTGTGAGTCCAAAGAGTTAAGAGGGTTTTTACATTCAGGAACCACATCGCTTGAGGGGCAGAGTATATGCAGTGACGGGTAAAACTCATATGGTCTCTGATAAGTTCCACTTCTCATGAGGATCTTGGTACTTGCTGTTCCCCCTGAAGTGCTCTTACTGTAGACAAACCTTCCTCAAGGTTGGTGCTCAGTAGTCACCTCCGCTATAGGCTTTTCCCTGAGCATGCATATAAAAATAGCACACGCATCCTTCCCTTGTATCCTTTATCCTCCCTGTTCTATGTTCTCCAGAACACCTGTTGGCACCCAAACCTCCCTCGAGGACAGAATATTTTGTGTACTGCTTTATTGCACTCTAGAACAATGCCTGGCATTTGGTATATGGTCACTAAGTAGTGTATGAATTAATGGAGAGACAGGAAAGGGTCTCAGAAAAGAATTACATAAATGTGCAACAGTACGACCTAGATTCACTGGAGTTAGCGAGGAGAAAGGCCTGAGAGATCTCGGGGCACAAAATCATGAGGAATTTGTTGTATTTTAAACCTACTTTGTTTAAGTGCTGTCCATGATTGGTTTAAAACCACTTTGTCGTATTTTAATACCACAGATGCTCCTTGACTTACCCAGTGTAAGTTGGTCCCAATAAAACCATTGTAAGTTGAAAATATGGTAAATTGAAAATGCATTTAATACACCTGACCCACCGAACGTCATAGCTTAGCCTGGCCTATCTTAAACGTGCTCAGAACACTTATATTAGCCTACAGTTGGGCAAAGTCATCTGGCAACACAGTGCACTGTAGAGTATTTGTGGTTTGCCCTTTTGGTCATGTGGCTGATGGGGAGTCACAGAGTAGTCTACCCCTTCCTATGGAATGGGTATGGCTTTCACGCCATGGAGTCTAAGTATCTTAAATGCTGTCCCCATTTGTGTATATTACCTATAGTGCCCTGTATCCACACTTCCATTGTGATGTCAGCAGATTAGCTCAGGTGAAGGTCAGAACTCCTAGCCGTTTTGTAACTTTACAGTTAACATTTTCAATACTTTTATGTTGCTTCTTCATGTGTATTGACATTGGTATGCTTTGCCAAGCTTGTTTCCAGTTACAGAGCAAGAGAAGGTAAGAATTCTAATGGCCTTAACATTTTAATTGTGAAACATATGGGAGAATGTATAAATAACACGTGCCCACTATTCAAATTAGGAAATAGAACATAGTCAGTCACCTATAGGTCCGTCCTCACTTTCATTTAACTCTTTCCCCTCCGGTAACTCTTAGCTACTATCCAGGCTGTTAACACAGGTTGAGCATTAATCCAAAATCTGAAATGCTCCAAAATCCAAAACTTTTTGACTGCTGACATGATGCCATAAGTGAAAAATTCGACAGATAGGTACTTAATCCAAACTTTGTTTCATGCACAAAATTATTGAAAGTATTGTATAAAGGCTATGTGTATAGGTGGTATATGAAACAAACAAATTTTGTGTTTAGACTTGGGTCCTATCCCCAAGATGTCTTATGTATATGCAAATATTCCAAAACCCCAAAAAAACCCAAAATTCAGAACACTTCTGGCCCCATGCATTTTGGATAGGAAACAATCTATCTGTATTAAGCATTTCCTTTTTCTTTTTTTAACTACCTGTATGGTATCTCTAAACACAATATCTTATTTATTTTTGAACAACTGAGAAATAAGCACAAACCTAGGAGGACAGTATTTGCTACTATTAGATCAAGGTGTCCTAGAGATGATGAACTGAACAGTCCCTGGGTATGACTTCTGCTTCCAGAGTTTACAAGAGTTCCATGTGCAGATGTCAGTGAGCAAGGTGATAAGTGAGTCTAGGAAACACAAGTTACCACAGTTGGGGCATCCTGGATCTGCAGAAATATGCCTAGAGGATTGTATGCTTGTTTTATATTTTATGCTTCTAAGCTCACCATGACCTGCCTCCATCTCTCAAGATCAATGCAGAGCCTTCCTGTGGGGTGAAATGAGTGTCCTCAGCTGATCTAGACATCAGGATATGAAGGGGAGAGCAGGTACTTCATTGGAACAGGGCCAAACAAGCCAAGTATAGAACAGAATAGGAATTGGATTTCCTTGGATATACTGTCCTGAGATTACAAAGGCAGTGAATGTCTTGGTCGTGATGGTCTTGCCTTCAACATGTCTGTCTCTTTAATCACACACCTCCACCCTGGACTCGTTGCTCTCCAGTTCTGGTACCCAACTGTCATCCTGGGAGTGCCCTTCTCTCCATCGAATGTTGAATTGCCTTTTCTCCCATTTTTACAGATCACATCCTTCAGTAATTCATAATATGGGATATGTGGGATGTAAATTTTTTGAGAACTTGGATGTTTAGAAATGTATTCTACTCCCGGTTGGATTGATAGCTTGACTGGGTATAGAATTCTAGTTGCAGATTATTTTACCTCAGAAGTTTAATAGGTTTCCTCCATTAATTTACATTTCCAATTTTGCTGTTTGGGAATCTGAAGCCATTCTGATTCCTGATAGTTTGTATGTAATTGGTCTTTCTCTGGAAGTCTGCAGAATCTCTATCTTCAGTGTTCTGAAACTTCACAATGATGTTTGTTGTTATAGATCTATTTTCATCCATTGTACTGGGTCCTTTCAACCAGGAGCCTGATGTCCTTCATTTCTGGACATTGTTAAAAATGTATTTCCATTGTTGTATTTTCTCCTTTTTCTCTCTTGAACGCCTGTTATTTGGAGCAGAACTATCTGGACTGGTACTCTAATTCATTTATGTTGCTTTCCCATTTTCCTGCCGTTTTATTCTACTTTCTGGGAGATTTCCCTAATTTTACCTTCCAACTTTTTATTGAGTTTTTTTTTTTATAAGACTTTTTTAAATTTCCAAGAGCTTTAATTTGCCTTTAAATTGCTTTTTTGTCTGTTTTGGACTTACATGTTAGAGACTTTCCTTAGATCTTTGGAAATCCCTGTCTGCTCATGATTAAGGTTGGAGTAAAAAGCCACTGGAAATTCTGAATGAGTAAGTAGCATTTGATGACTGAGCTTTATCGTAAGATGGTCTGGGTGAGCTGTTCGGGAATCTCCCAATATCGGTATCTTTAGGTGTTTCATCATGGAATGATTAGATTCCCAGGGAAGTTTCATTCTGCCTTGAAGGTAAGGATCTGCCACGCAGAGTTCTGTAAGCCAAGTAGAGGAAAATGGATATGGTGGTATTCTCTGCTTTCAGTATCACTATTCGTGAGATTAATCACTAGATGGTATATATGTACACACATATGTGTATATAGAGACACATATGCATATATAGTTGAACCTCATTATTTATGGATTCCCTATTTGCAAATTCACCTACTCACTAAAAACGTACTTTTAATGCCAACATCAAGACACGTGGCACATTCACAGTCATTTGTGGATGTACACATAGTGGTCAAGGTGAGCCTCATGACACACGTTTTCCCAGCTGAGGTTGAACAAGGTGATGCTTTGCCTTCTTGTTTCAGCACTCACTGTAAACAAGTGTGCTGCTTGTGGACTATTTGGTGCCACATTTTTTGCATTTTTGTGCTTTCTCTTTGGCGATTTCACTGCTTAAAATGGCCGCCAAGCATAGTGCTGAAGTGCCATCTAGTGTTCCTAAGTGCAAGGTGTGATGTGCCTGAGGAGAAAATGTGCATTAGGTAACCTTCATTCAGGCGTGAGTTCAATGTCATCGAATCAACAATATATATTAAATAAGGTGTCTTTACACAGAAACTCACCTAACATAAGTTTTTGTATTGATCCATTGACATGAATGTGACCAGAGACTTGCAGGAACCTAACCCTCTATTTCCTCTAGGAGCAATGTTTCAGTGTTTGCTAATTCAGTGTTTGCAGTGACTTCATAGAACATGACTACAAATAATGAGAATTAACTATATACATACATATATCTATATCTATACCTATCTACCTGTTTTTGCTATAGTGCCCATGCCTTCAGCTGTGCCTAATATTGACTTCCTTTGCACAGATGACTTTTATCATTTCCAGAAAAGTAGACTTCTGCTAGGGAGAGGGAAGGGCAGCCATCAGGGGTTATGGGAAGAGGGGAAGCAGAGGTGGAGAGGCATGTGATCTAGGAATCTCATTTTCAAACAACTTTCTCCCCTTGGTCCTCCGTATTTTGGTTGTCTCTTCCTCCTCATTCACCCTGCCCCAGTCACAGAGGTGCATGCTGTTCCTATGACTTCTAAGGTTCTGCAGTGTAAATCTGGATGGCTCTTAGTTCTTGCCTATTGTCAGCTTGGGAAGTGGATTTTGATGTAGCTTTATGTCCTCCAAGTCGGTTACCATGTCTATCAGCTTCCCAAATTTTAGTTTTTTTGTTTCCTACCTGTCCTGTGGTCCTCTGTTTCTATGTCCCTTTCCTGTAGGTTTATTGGGGATTTAGGGGGAAAGCAAAATTAGATGGTGTTCTATCCGCCATCCTAACTCAGTCTTTTTTTTTTTTTTTTTCTTTTTTTCCCAGAAGACCTTACCCAACTCCATCAACTCAGTCTTAATTCCTTTTCTTTTCTCGTGACTCATGTTCTTGGGATAAGTTAATAAGTTGAGGCTATTGTGCCACCCCTTTGCCATAGGACCTTGGAAGATGTTGATGTTGCTAAATATTTGCATGTTCTAGACTGCAAAGAACTTAAGATTTCTTTGACTTGCTGACATCTGAATGAGAAAATGTCTTCCCTTTTTCTTCTCTACCATGACTTTGTAAGAAAATATGGATTGGTAGGTGTCTCTGCAAAGCATTCTTAACTTCTAGATCAGGCAGAGAACATCTGGTCAAAAGTAGAATTTTTTTTCGATTTCATTCTGGCCCTAATTCTCTTCATGCTTCTTATAAAGCTCTTGAACTGAGATCTTTGTAATGCTTATTTTTTATTTTTGGTGTGCTAAGGAAAACTGTTTATCACACCTAGATCACTTAATTTTCCTCATTTTTAAAATTTTCAAAGATTATAAAGTGTTCTTTAAAAATAACAGCCACTATAATAACTTATCCAGTATGACTCCAAGTAGAGAGGGAAAAAAAATAGCTAAGTTGATACTGTTTTAGAACATTTTCTATTAAACAGGCTCTATATTTTTTTGAAAATAACTTGCTCTGATTTTTAAAATAGTTATGCATAATCTTTGTAAAAAATTTGAAAATGCAGGAAACTAAAGGATAATATTCACCTTTACTCACACCATTCAAAGGTAATTACTCTGTGTGTGCCCTTCCAATCTTTTTTGTAAATATATGAATAAAATATATTGTTAACATTTTTCCATGTTATTCTCCCAAAATCATTTTTAATTACTATATTCTCATTTACCAGTTGGCAACCTATTTCTGTAAAGGGCCAAATAGTATAACTTTAGGCTTTGCAGGTCATATAGTTTGTTACAACTACTGAACTCCGTTGTTGTAGTGTGAAAGCAGCAATATATATATAAACAAATGAGCCTGGCTATGTTCCCATTAAGCTTTATTTACAAAAACACAAAGCCTCAGATTTGGCCCACTGGCTGCAGTTTGCCAACCCCTAGATAATATTTTAAAACCCTTTATTTTGACATAGTTTTACAAAATGTTACAAAATAGCACAGAGAGATCCCTATGCCCTTTTACCCAGTTTTCCCAAAATTACATCTTAAATATCTATAGTACAATATCAAAATGAGGAAACTGACAGTGATAGAATGTTTGTTCATAGTCTATACTTATCTATTTATTTATTTATGAGACAGGGTCTTGCTCTGTCACCCAGGCTGGAGTGCAGCAGCCTGTCCATAGCTCACTGCAGCCTCCAACTCTTGGGCTCAAGCAGTCCTCCTGCTTCAGCCTCTCAAGTAGCTAGGACTACAGGTGTGCACCACCATGCCTGGCTAATTTTTTAAATTTTAATTGTAGAGATAGGGTCTCACTATGTTGCCCAGGTTTCAAACTGCTGGCCTCAAGTGATCCTCCCAACTTGGCCTCCCAAAGCTGGGATTACGAGGATGGGCCACTGTGCCTGACTGTCTGTGCCATTTTATAATGTGCATAACCACCACCACAATGAAGATAACAGAACTATTCCATCACACAAAGATCTCCCTCATTCTACCCTGTTTAATCACAATGACCTTCCTCCCCACCTAACTATCCCTACCCCTTGACAATCTTGATCTGTTTTCCATCTGTATAATTTTGTCATTTTGAAAATGTTATGCAAATGGAATCACACAGTATGTGATCTTTTAAGACTGGCTTTTTTTTTGTTCAGCATTGATGTCCATCCAGGTTGTTGCATGTATCAATAGTGTTCTTTTTAATTGCTGAATAATATTCCAAGGTATGGATATACCACAGTTTGTTTAACCATTCACCTACTGAAAGGCACTTTGGTTGTTTCAAAGGGTTCTTTTAAAGTTCTAGCAATCACATTCCATATGATTCAGTGTACAGTAACAAACACTGTAGACTTCATTGATCTCCATGTTTGATTCAGCAGGCTAGGCAGGTGTGCCCTTTCTTCCCTGTGGTTAAGCTTCCAAGGTGAACATGGTTCAGAATGTGGTGGTCCCTCTATATCCAAGTGTTGAATTGAGTCATATTGTATCTGTCATTATTTTAAACTCATTAAAACTCACTGATTTGAACCAAAGGTCATCAATCCTTTAGGGGCTTCGAATTGCTTTGCAGGTAAGTATTGACATATCTGTAGTTATGCTGATGACTGAATCAATAGTCTTAATATTTGTAGAGATAGAGGCTCAGTTTTACATCTGTGTTACCACTTACTACCTATGGTCTTAAAAAGTCACCTATCCTTGAGGCTCCATTTTCTCATCTGTAACATAAAAAAGTACCAACCCTGTGTCACAGGGTCACTGTGAGGAGCACATGAGATAACACAGGAAAGGTGTTTTGGGAATAGGAAAGCCCCATGCAAATGTTACTGTACTATTCACACAAATAGATTAATCCTTCACTAGTGTTTTAGAAAAAGCAGCAGTTTAATAATCAGGATGAGTCTTACATATTAATAAGTATATGGAGGGTTGGGGTATTTTTGCTGAAAAAAATAACTTAATTCCCAGTTTTACAGCGTCAGAAGGCCAAAAGAATGGGGAGCGAGAGAGGTATTTCTGTGTGCTCTGATGGATGACCTGTGTTGAAAGTACAATTCCAATTAGCAGATGTGAGAAGAAATCACTGAAATCAACCAGGTCTGTAGCAGGCTACCATCTGCTTCCTGTTAGCTGGGCCTTCCTTTCTCAAACTGTCTTTCCTTGATTTCCATGACCCTTTTCTCTCCTGCTTCTCCTGCTGGCGTATCATCATTGTTTTCTTGGCCCTTAGATGTAAGTTTCCCTAAGGATCATATCTGTACTTCTCTTTCCATGACTTCTTCCCTGGAAGTATCATGCCTTTACTTCATTCCTCAAAGCCTACATCTGTGTCTCTAACCCCGACCTCCCTCATTTCCATCCTGCTGGCTGGACGGCTCTATTTCTACTCAGTGTTTCCAAAGCTGAGGTCATTGTTCTTCTTAAGATGGCCCTTTTTCTCAAGTTTCCTATTTCTGTCCACAGCCCCACCATCTTCTCAGTCCTTCTGCCTCCAAACCTAGCACCGTCCTCAGCATTCTTCTCTTTGCCACCTCCCAACCCCTCCCAAAATCTAGTCATGTTGTAGATTCTTTGCCACGGCGTACTCATGTCCTCTTTCCTTTCCATTTCAGGCCTCCACTTCCAGCTTTTTAACTAAAGTGCCCTCGTCTCCCCTGTCCCCTGATCCATTCATCCCTTCTTGTCTCTGTCACGTGAATCTTCCACAGCTCAGTGTCCCTGATGGCTCTCCGTGCTTGCAGAGTAAAGTGCAGATTATTAGTCTAATATAATTAGACTAATTATCCATGCTCAGACCTCAAACTGCTTTTTTAATCTTTACATACTCCAGATGAACCAAAAGGAAGTAATATCAAGTAAAACTATTTTTTCACAATTCCAGAATGTTTTGCTTTTCTCATGACACTTTTCTAACTTCGTTTAAAATTTATCTGCATACTTCCTCTCCTTTTCTATATTGGACCCATGTAGAGTTTCTCTCAATATTTCCACAGAGTTGCACATAGAAGATAATTATTTATTGAGTGAATAATTGGTCTTATGGTAGAAACTCAATTCTTGTTTGGTCCATACATTCAACCAGTATTTATTGAGTGCCTTGCTATGGGTCAAATACACTGAGGCATTTGGGGTATACTAGGCACAGTCTCAGCCTTTGTAGAACTTACATTCTAATAGGAATCCCAAGATGTTATTATTGGATTGTACAACTGACTTTATACTAAGATATTAACTTTGTACTTATGTCTAAAACAAAGCTATTAGGCACTCCATTTAAGAATACATTAGGGTGGGCGTGATGGCTCACGCCTATAATCTCAGCATTTTGGGAGGCCGAGGCAGGAGGATCACTTGAGCCCAGGAGTTCATGACCAGCCTGGCAACATAATGAGACCCTGTCTCTATGAAAAAAAAAAGAAAAGAAAAGAAAATTAGCCAGGTGTGGTGGTGCACACCTATAGTCCCAGCAACTCAGGAGTCTAAGGCAGGAGGATCGGGCCACAGCACTCCAGCTCTGGGTGACAGAGCAAGACCCTATCTCTATTTTTTTTTAAAGAATATATTAAATAATTATATTCGAGTTGCCTGAAGGATATGGAATTTACCTGTTAGTGAAGTGAGAAGTTTCTACTAGGAAAAGAAAACACGGGTAAGTGTATACAGGATCTTCTTAAGAGGAGGAAGCAGTTGGTGGGGAGAGAAAAGAAAGAGGATATCAAGCTATTGAGGTCACCTCCAGTCAGTCATTTCTTCTCAGCCAGGCAATTCCACGAAACTAACATAATGTACTCTTGAATCTTACGCAGATGGCAAGCAGGAGTTATTTCCCTGTGAAGTCTGTGGAAGATGCTTTGCAGCAGATGTTCTGGTAAACATAAAGACATTGTGTAGATGTGTTTCATTGGAGCTAAATGAACTGTCAAATCAGTGAGGAGGCGGCGGTGCAAAGATTAAAGACAGATGTGGAGGGAAGCTAAGGAAGAGAAGTCCATAACCTATGGCTGGCAGGCCCGGAGGACACGGAGGCTGATTGATGCCGCTTCATTCAAAAGCGACCCTATTAAACATGGTGCTCCTAATACAATGGGAGATGGAAGTATCTTGGCACAGTCAATTATCCCTTGAGAGGTTTTGGCTCTTCCGCCTTTTCTTTAAGCATCAAAAATTCAAATTTCAAGGCCAAAGCACCAGGGAAATTAGCTAGTCAAGAGGAATGAGCATTGAATTTCAGACATCTGCAAACTTGCCTTTTAGCAGCAAATTTGTCACTAATTCTGACAAGACCTTTAACCTTCCTGTTTTCTGCTTTGCCACGTATACGGAACCTTCCAATTCCAGGGTTTTTATACCATTTGAACAAAATAATACATGGATGTAAGGCCTGTTCCAAGATCTAATTGTTACCCAGATTCAAGCTAACCGCATGTCAAGTCCCCTGATTGATGGCCATAACGTTGGATAAAAGCTTGATTTATTTCAAGTCTAGGGAATCAAACAGGTGGTAGCCTCCAGTATTATAAAGGGATTCCCAAGAAAGATAGTTTTTTTAAAAAAAAATAAATCTAAGATGATAATGCAATTATTATTCAGGCCATTTTCGATCAAGGAGACTTAGATTTAAAGCATTTGGATTATAAGCCTGACTACGTTTGGGACAAAAGACAACAAAATGAGGTTATAGGTTTGGTTTTTCTGGGAATTTCGACAATGAACTTACTGGTTAAGTGTGGTTAGAGCTTCCTGAAACTAGAGAAGCAGCTCACGGAGCCTGCTAGGGCCCTGCAAGCGACCAGTGTGCCAGCGTTGCCTTTGCCAGCCCAGAGCTGCCCCCCAGAGAATCTGTTTGAGACCCAGGAGGTACCATTTGAAGAGGGAATCTCTAAATGTCAAACATGTCCTGGGTCCTCCTGAGTTTCACTTCCTCAGCCTACCTCTAGGCTAGAGAGAGCATTTGATCAAGTGATCGGATCTCTCTCTCCTTTAGTTTAAAATGGGATGGCTTCTTGTTAGCCAGGTGCAGAGATTTTCACAGAACGTGCACTTTTGGGGTTTGGACAGAGCAACTGTATACATACTAGCTATCATGTGCTACAGGTCCACCAAGGAAGAAGGCAAAGATCCCACAGTGGCACAGTGACAGACTTTATGGGGTGGCACACAGGCCAATCTCTATGTGTTGGGTCCTCAGTTTTTTTGTACCAGAAATGTTCTTAAAGGACTACTGGTTGGAGTAAAGAGCATACCGCCCAAGTTTGAGTTAAATATATAAAACCAAATTTGAAATGAGTCTCTTTAACGCTAAAAGCTTTTTATTGTCTTTGCCCAAACACAGTGTCTAGTTTTCTGTGACACGGGTGAGGAGAGGCTGACGGATTTGCTCTGCTGTGATCTGTTAGAGAATGAACTAGGCTCTAAGGGGCAAGTCAGAAACCGTAGTGAGGGCTAAGTACTCCTGGATATTAAAAACTTCGTGCATTTTTAAAATCCTACTCCCCACCTTTCCTTTTCTAGGAGAGACATGGACCAATATGTAAAAAACTCTTCAACAAAAAACGTAAACCTTTCAATTCCTTGAAGCAAAGATTACAAGGCACTGACATTCCTACTGTGATGAAGGCTCCTCAGTCCAAGGTACTATTGATATCTTCTTTCTTGTTCTTTATTACATTCTTCATTAGAGCCTACGTCTGGGCTTTCTGGTTTCATTTTTCTCGATAGTGCAGTGTAGTGTCACGAGTGTCATCCACCTTTGCTGTTTACTTTACAGTCTTGCTCACTTAGATTTCCAAATATATTCCAGATACTTTCCAGATGTGGCAAAAATAATCTTGTTTATACTTTCATTAGAGTAGCTTTAAGTCTAGCAATTAACTTGGGAAGAAAGTCACTTTTAATATTACTTTTGTCTTCCTTTAAAGTTTTGTAGTTTGTTTTTCTGAATTTTATTTCATGTTTTCCCTCACTATTGTGTCTTGCAAATTTCATTACTATATTTTCCAAACCTCTTTAAGTAGTTCCTTTGAAAAACAAATTCTTTTTTCTCCAAATTTCACAGTCCTGTTTCCTGTAAATTCAAATCCCAGCTTTAAAAAACAATTGTAATTAAGTGGTATATGGCCTACGGTAGTATTTGTTGGTTTTATTTTTTTACAGTCTCAACCTGTGAGGAAATCTAACTGGAGACAACAGCATGAGGACTTCATTAACGCAATCCGATCAGCAAAGCAGTGTTCGCTGGCCATTAAAGAAGGCCGGCCCCTCCCACCTCCACTCCCTCCATTCGTGAATCCAGGTGTGTGGACAGTTTGGTTTACTTTTGAGACTGAGGCTACGCTTGACTTTTGGCCAAGTCATTATGCCTTCTATGTACTATAAATTGACAATAACAATTATATAGAAATAATTTTATCAATTATATAAAGGTAAATTTACCTTATTCTATTTTTTTTTCCAATTCTGCATAAGGATTCTGTGCTTCCTCCTAACTGTCTCAATATGAGAACACCACTGTACCTGTGCCATGGCATTACATAACTCTAGGGGACACCATTCATGTCATGGCTGATGCACATGGCACTGTGAGAGCAGTCTAAGCAATTCCACAATGTACACTGCTGGTGGGACTGCAAACTAGTACAGCCTCTGTGGAAAGCAATACGGAGATACCTCAAAGAGATACAAGTAGATCTACCATTTGATCCAGCAATCCCACTACTGGGCATCTACCCAAAAGAACAAAAGACATTGTATAAAAAAGACATCTGCACTCAAATGTTCATAGCAGCACAATTCATAATTGCAAAGATGTGGAAACAACCCAAGTGTAGCCATCAATACACAAATGGATTAATAAAATGTGGTATATGTATACCATG
>CM052441.1:17086186-17129293 GCA_028533085.1 Varecia variegata | reverse complement strand
AAGTATCCCAAGAATGGAAAAATAAGCACCAAATGTACTCACCATCAAATTGGTTTTAAGTGATCAACACCTAAGTGCACATTTAGGAATAACATTCATCTGGTGTTGGGCAGATGGGAGGGGGGAGGGGGGTGGAGGCGATGGGTATATACACACATAATGAGTGCGGTGTGCACTGTCTGGGGGATGGACACGCTTGAAGCTCTGACTTGGGGGTGGGGGGCAAGGGCAATATATGTAACCTAAACATTTGTACCCCCATAATATGCTGAAATAAAAAAAAAAGCAATTCCACAATAGCTCCATAGTCAGACACTCACAGATTGCTCTTTTTTTTTTTTTTTTTTTCCTGAGACAGAGTCTTACTCTGTTGCCCTGGGTGGAGTGCAGTGGCATCATTGTAGCTCACTGCAACCTCAAACTCCTGGACTCAAGTGACCTTCATACCCTTAGCCTCCCAAGTAGCTTGAACTATAGACATGCACCATAACACCCAGCTAATTTTTCAATTTTTAGTAGAGACAGGGGTCTTGCTCTTGCTCAGGCTGGTCTCGAACTCCTGAGCTCAAGTGAGCCCACCTCGTCTTCCCAAACTGGTAGGATTACAGGTGTGAGTCACCTCACCTGGCCTCTATTCTGTTTCTTTATAAAATTCCCCAAACATAAAATTCACCATTTTAATCATTTAAAGTTATACACAGTTTAGTGGCCCACAGCTTTTTTACGGCAAGGTTTTTAGTTTGAAAATTTTCAAATCTATAGAAAAGACGAAGGAAAGTACAATGCTCACCCATAGGCCTTCCACTGAAATGTGACAATTGTTGACATTGTTGCCATATTTTCTCTCTTTTTCTTTTTTTGCAGAACCATTTAAACATAAGTTTCAAACATCTTTAACACTACCCTTAACTATTTCATTATACATATCTTAAGCGTAAGTTCATTTTCCTGCATAATTATTATACTATTATCACACTTAACATATAGACTCATATTTTCACAATATCCTAAGAATGTCTTTTAAAGCTCTCCTCTAACCCCACCCCAGCCACAATCCAGGATCCAATCAAAATTTACATATTGCCTTTTGTTGTCTCTTCAGTCTTTTTTAATCCTACACAACACCCCCACCAGGGTATTTCTCTTTTAGAATGTTTCATATTCTGTATTTGCCTACTTTTTGAGTCATATTAATGTTTAACTTGTTCCTCTATCCTATCTTGCTGTAAATTGGAAGTTAGGGCTAGAAGCTCAGTTAGATTAATATTACTTTCTTATCAGATACAGTATATGATTTGCAATTTTTTTTTTCAATTCTAGGGGCTGTCTTTTTACTGTCTTGATAGTGCCCTTTAATGCACAAAAGTTTTTAATTTTGAAGTCTAGTGTATCTGTTTTTTCTTTTGGTGCCTGCGCTTTTGATGTCATATCCAAAAATTCATCATCAAATCCAATGTCATGAAGTTGGTCCCTTGTGTTTTCTTTCTTTCTTTTTGTTTTAGCTCTTACATTTAGGTCTTTGATCCATTTGAAGTTAATTCGTGTGTGTGATATAAGGTAAGGTTCCAACTTCATTCTTTTGCCTGTGGATATCCAGTTTTCTCAGCACCGTTTGTTAAAAAGACTGCCCTTTCCCCATTGAATGGTCTTGGCACCCTTATCAAAAGTCACTTGACCATATATTTGAGGGTTTATTTTTGGGCTCTCTATTCCATTGGTCTATATGTCTGTCTTTATGTCAGTATTGCATTGTTTTGATAACTGTAGCTTTGTAGCAAGTTTTGAAATCAGGAAGTGTGAGTCCTTCAAGATACAGCCAAGGTTGTTTGGGCTATTTGGGGTCCTTTGGGATTCCATATGAACTTTAGGATGGTTTTTGTCTCTTTATGTAAAAATGGCATATTGGGATTTTGATAGGGATTATATTGAATCCATAGATCCCTTTAGGTAGTACTGTCATCTTAACAACATTAAGTTTTCCAATCCATGAACATAAGATGTCTTTCATTTATTTATATCTTTAATTTCTTTCAGCAATGTTTTATAGTTTTAAGTGTACAAATCTTTCATCTCATTGGTTACATTTATTTCTAAGTGTTTTATCTTTTTGATGTTACTATAAATGGAACTGTAAACTTTCTTTTCAGATTGTTCATTGTTAGTGTATAAAAATGCAATTCATTTTTGAAAATGTTGACTTTTTATCTTATAACATTGCTGAATTTGTTTATTAGCTCTAATAACTTTTTTTTGCAATCTATAGGTTTTTGCAATAAGCTTATGTCATCTGCAAAGAGATAATTTTACTTCTCTCTTCCCAATTTGGATGCCTTTTATTTTTTTGCCTAAATCCTCTGGCTAGAACTTATGTCAATAATACTATGTTGAATAGAAGTGGTGAAAGCACACATCCTTGTATTGTTTTCCACTGAGTATAACATTAGCTGTGGGTTATAATTCACTATTTCAAGCATAAATAATAGCATATTATGGGTATTATAACAGGTGGAAGTGAAATGTATGAAAATAATACCATAAGGTTGAATGAGGGAAATAGATATACACTGTAAGTTTCTTACATTATATACAAACATATATAGTATTATTTGAAGGTAGACTATTGTATGTTAAAGATGCCTATTGTAAATCCTAGAGTAACCATTCAAAAATATGAAGGCATAGCTAGTAAGACAATACATGGAGTAGAGATAAAATGGGAAAAAAATCAATTCAAAATAGGATAGAAAAAGAGGGAAAAAAGGAACAGAGAATAGATGGGATCAAGATAAATAGGAAGATGGTAGGCTTCAACCTACTCATATGAATAATTGCATATAAATGACCTACAGACTCCAGAAAAAGGATAGAGATTGGATACTAAAGCAAGACCCCACTATAAGTTTCCCACAAGAAATACACTTTCAATATTGAGATGAATAAGTTAAAAGTATGGGAAAAGATATACATGCAAACAATAATCATAAAGCTAGAGTGTCTATAGTAGGTAAAGTAAACTCTAGGACAATTATTAACAGAGATAATGATTCAAAAGATATATTCATAAAGAAGACTTATCAGTTTTAAATGTTTATGAACCTAATAACAGAGCTTCAAAGAATGTGAAGCAAAAACTGACAAAACTGGAAGGAGAATTAGACAAATTCACAATTATGTTTGGAGATTTTATCACTCCTCTCTGATTGAATACACAGTAGGGAGATCAATAAATATATGGAAAACTGGAGCAACAGTAACCAATTTGACCTAAGTGACATTTACAGCTATAATGTGACACACAGCAATAGCAGAATACACATTGTTTTCAAGTGTACATGGAATATTCACCCAAGACAGACTATATGCAGGACCACAACGTATTAATAGGTCTCAATAAATTTAAAAGGATTAAAATATAGAATATGTTCTGTATTTCTGTATTGTGGCCAAAGAAGTTTCTATATTTACTCAGTCACGATCATGTTGTCTGTGAATAAAGACAGTTTTACTTCTTCTCTGATGTTTATATTTTTCATATAGGTATATAAACTATATATAATAGAATAGAATTAGGAGTTTATGACAAAATATATATATCTAGAAAATTCTTGAATATTTGGAAATCAACAAGTCATTTCTAAAAAATTCATGGATCTAAGAAAAAATCACAGAAGTTAGAAAATATTTTTAACTGAATAAAAATGAAAACATCAATCTGTGGGCTTTAGCTCAACCAATGCTTAGAGGAAAGTTTATAGCTTTAAATATTTATATTAGAAAAGAAAGTTTTAAATAAATTACTTTAAAATTTCTCTTTAGAAAGTTAGAAAAAGAACAAATTAAACCTAAATTAAGTAGAAGGAAGTAAATAATGTAACTCATCATATTAACAAAATATAAAAGCATATGATCATCTCAATAGATAGAGAAAAAGCCATTGACAGAGTGCAATATCCATACATATTTAAAAATTACATAGAAATACATAAAAACCTTTTAGCTTCCTCCATAAAGGGCATCTCTGAAAAATCTAGAGCTAATATCACACTTAATGGTGAAAAACTGAACACTTTCCCACTGAGATCAGAAAAAGCAAGGATATCTGTTCTGACCACTTCTATTCAACACTGTACTAGAGATAATACCCAATGTAATAAGTCAAATCAATCAAAATATATATTATATAATATACAATATGTTTATATATATTTCATATGCATATATGAAATATAAAGGTCAGAGAAGAAGTAAAACTATCTTTATTCATAGACAACATGATCGTGACTGAGTAAATATAGAAAACCCTAGGGAACTACAAAAGAACGTACTGGAATTAGAGTGAATTTAACAAGGTTTCAGGATATAAGGTATAGACAAGTGAATTGTATTTCTATATACATACACTAGGCATATACAATTGAAAAATGACATTAACAATATCATTTACAATAACATAAAAACATTAAATACTTATGGGTATATTTAACAAAATATGTGCAGGACCTGTAAAATGAAAATCATAAAACATTCCTTTGAGAAATTAAAAAGGACCAAATTAAATGGTGAGATTTACTATTTTTATGGTTTGGAATACTCAGTATTGTGTTATGATGTCAATTCTACCCAAATTGATCTATGGATTCAATGTAATTCCAAAAGAAATACCTTCAAGTTGTTTTGCCATGTGGGAATCGACCAGCTGATTCTAAAATTGTATGGAAATTGAAAGGATTTGGAATAGCCATGATAGTTTTTTTTAAAAGCACAAAATTATATCAAGCCTTACCATAACATTACAATAATCACGACAATTTGGTATTGGTGTATCAGTTGAACAGAAAATAGAACCTAGATAAAAACAAAAACAAAAAACACCTCTCCCCCCCTCCATCTATGGGCAATTGATTTTTTAAAAAGATGCCAATGTAATTCATTGGGGGAAAGGACAGTCTTATCAAGTGATTCTGGAACAGCTGGATATCCATATGGGAAAAATGAACCTTGATTCTCATACCATATGTAAAAATTCATTCAAAAAGATAATTTACCTAATGTAACTGCTACAACTATAAAAATTCTAGAAACAACAAAAATCTTTGATATAAAGGACAACAAAGGTTTCTCAACCAGGACATAAAATGTACTAACAATTTTTTAAAAAAGGAAATTGAGTCCAGGCACAGTGGCTCACACCAGTAATCTCAGTACTTTGGGAGGCTGAGGTGGGAGGATCACTTGAGGCCAAAAGTTCGAGACCAGCCTGGGCAACATAGTGAGACCCTGTCTGTAAAAATAATTTTAAAAAATTAGCCAGGTGTGGTGGCTCACACCTATAGTCCTAGCTACTCAGAAGGCAGAGGCAGGAAGATACCTTGAGCCCAGGAGTTTGAGGCTGCAGTGAGCTATGATCATACCACTGCACTCCAGCCTGGGTGACATAGTGAGACCCTGTCTCAAAAAAATAAATAAATAAAAATAAAAAAGGAAATTGGTAAATTAGGCTTCACCAAAATTAAAAATTTCAGTTTTGAGAGACACCGTTAAGAGAATGGAAAAGCAAGCTGCAGCCTGGGAGAAAATATTTATAATATATATATATCTGACAAAAGACTCATATAAAGAATATATAAAGAACTCTTAAACTCAATAATAAGGAGACAACCCAATCATAAAAGGGTGAGCAATATATTTGAATGGACACATCCCAAAATAATAGCCAATAGCCCATGAAAAGATACTAACGTTATTTTCATTAGGGAAATGCAAATTAAACGAGATACCCTACACAACCACTTGAATGGCTAAAGTTAAAGACTGACAATGCAAGTGTTTGTTGGATGTGGAGCAACTGGAAGTCTCATACACTACTGATAGAAGTTTAAAATAGTACTCCCGCTTTGCCCTGGTATTTTCTCAATAAGTTAGACATATACTTAACCTATACAATAATTCCACTTCTATGTATTTATGCAAAAAAATGAAAACATGTCTATAAGAAAGACTTACACATGAATGTTTTATTCATAGCTTTATTCATGTAGCATAAACTGTAAACAATTGAAAATGTCTACCAACAAGTGAATGGATAAAGAAATTGTGGAATATTTACAAAATGGAACAGTGCTCAGCAGTAAGAAGGAACTACACAGAGCAACATGGATATTTGTTTATATGGAATTATAGGACAGGCAAAACTCATCAATAGTGACAGGAAAATGGATTGTTGGTTGTCTAAAACTGGGTTTGGGGGAATATTGACTGAAGAGGGGCATGAGGGAACTCTTTGGAGTGATGAAAATATTCTATATTTTAATTGGAGTGGTTATACAAATGTATACGTCTGTCAAAACTCATTGAACAGTACATGTAAAATAGGTGCACTTAATTGTGTGTAAATTATTCCCCAAAAAAGTTCATTTTAAAAAGTACAAAAACTCACAGTGTAATCATACTATAAATATCATCTGAAAAATAAATCATCTGAACTTCTGTACCAGAAAATAATCTTTATAACTGCTTCACTTTTGCTAGGTGCTAATGAAAATATAGTTTAAAATAATTTGTTGTCTTAAGATGCTCAGTAGGAAGATCTGTGGCTATGATTTTAGTAATACGCAAGTACTTTAGCAACAAGTTTCATATAACAAAAACCATCTTTTATGAGTAATATATTCATTTTAAGATCAGAGGCTGCAGGGTTGATGGCTACCTTATGGTTCTCTAATTGAATAAGTGAAACCCTGTCGGTGTCCTGCTGTGTGAATTTCTCTCACGTTTTAGAGCCAACTTGGATCTAAAATGTGACTTGGATCTAAAATGTGGGGATTATTGTTTCTCTAAAAAAAAAAATTCCCTTTGCAAGGCCTCATCAAATGTACAATTTATTTTTCCTTCCTTTGCATTCTTATGCTAAAATATAGTTTAATAGTTAAATTCTGTGCCCTTAACTATAATTTTATGCAGCAAGCAAAATGATTATATGCAATAGCACATTTTTATCACAATTTGGTTATTTTGATTGTGCAGGGATTTTATATTAGTCCAGTGTTCTCAAGCTTAAGTACTAGAAAATTTATACACACATAACTAGAGTTATACATATTATGGCCTAATATGCATGAGTTTGTAAGTAATTTCCTTTTTTCTTTCTCAGCAGGATTCCCTATTTTCATGACTCAGTTCTCATGACATGCATATATTTATTCTACTTCTTAGTGACTTAACCAATTCTGCCAATGACTCAAATTTCCAGGATGTTGTGACAGTTTATGGGGAGAGTGATGTCGAATATTTATAATTGGGATTATTCTGTGAGGCCTGGGATGTTCCATTACCATTTTGTATGGCTATGGAGACTCTACATGTTTGCATTTTGAAATGATGCTTGTTTTTCTACTTTAATTTTTTATGAGATCTCACCACCATATTTCTCATAAGAATCCATTTGTACTCTGACTTGTAAAATGATTATCGAGCTGGGCCTGGTGGCTCGTGCCGATAGTCCCTGCTACTCAGGAGGCTGAGACGGGAGGATTGTTTGAGGCCAGGAATTCAAAGCTGCAGTGAGCTATAGTCATGCCACTGCACTCTAGCCTGGGAAAGGGAGCAAGACCCCATCTCTAAAACAAGTGAAAAATAAATAAAATTATTATTTATTGAAATAAATAGGACATAGTGATTTTTATGAAAGCATTGATAGAGGAAGAGGTGACTCACTTTGAGAAGAGAGTAGAACATGTAGCTTAGTCATGCTGTGTTCAGATTATTGTTGCAGAAAAACACTTTTTCCATTCCCAGAGCAACCTGAATGAATGCTTAGCCATGGTACCCACCTGTCTTTTGCCCCTCTGTGAAGCTTCCACTTTCTCGTATGGGCCCCCAGAAGTCCCTCCTCTCAGTTTATCCCACCAAGTGGTAATTGTCTATTTTCCTAGTCATCTCTGAGATTTTCATTGGCAGGGAAATAAACTTCAACTTTGCTGTCCCCATGGTGGCATGTAATGCCCAGAACATAGAAGGGCAGCAATGAATGAATGAACGAGTGGGATTAAGGAAGTGACTCAGTATTGCCATGGTGATTGTCATTGCCTTATGTGAGCAGGATTTCTGATGTAAGACTTGACTTTCTAGTTTCAGTGTTAACTGAAGAAAAAACCACCAAGACAAGAGCCCCACATTCCAGATGGTTTTTCTACACCATTGTAAATGAGTTCTGAATGATAATGACACTTCACGTTTTACTTTTTTCTAAGCAGTTTCACTCTTGTTTGGTAGCTGGAAACAACCTTGCTGGACCTGTTCTCTTACAGCAATAGCTAGCATTTAGAAAACATTTGGTATGTTCCACCCCGCCCACTGTGCCAAACCTTTGTGTGAATTATTGTAGTTAACTTTCACAGCAACCTGATGAAGTAGGTGATATGTAGGCGCTGATGGAAGCTTAAGGAGGTTGAGTAACTTGCCCAAGTTTACACACATAGCAAGTGAAGAGTCTGGTCCAAAACCAGTCAGGCTGGCTCCAGAACTGGGCTCTTTATCATTTCCCAATGCTGTCCTGTTTTATTTTATTTTGTTTTTGAGGCATTTATCACCATGTGAAATTTTTATTTATTTGTTTCTGAACTAGAATGTTTACTCCTTACTAGAATGCATCTCCTAGCAGAGATGTTGCATTTCTAGGTATAAAACAGTGCCTGGCACCAAGTAGGTGTTTAATAAATATTAAATCAACAGTTAAGTACTGCCTTCCAGAATGTGAAATAAAGGATAGAGTTAGTAGATGATTTCTAAGTGCTTACGATTCTTACATTTTATAAGTATTATGGACGGAAAAATCCAAACTCTGAAATATTTGAAAGAAGTTTATTCTAAGCCAAATTTGAGGCCCATGGCCTGGAGCCACTCCTAAGAAGCCTTGAGTAAGAGGACTCGCTGTGGCTGGGTTACAGTTTGGTTTTATACATTTCAGGGAGACCGGGCTTACAGGTAAAGTCACAGATCAATACGTGGAAGGCATACATTGGTTTGGCCCCAAAAGGTGGGACATCTCGAAGTGGTGTTGGGAGGGCTTACAGGTTATAGGTGGGTTTAAAGATTCTTTGGCTGACAATTGGCTGAGAGAGTTAGGCTTCATCTAAAAGACTAGAAAGGAAGTGCTTAATTTAAGATAAAGGTGTGAGCACTCTGGGAGGTCCAGACAAGAGAATCTTTCAAGTTAAGATAAGCATCTGCTAGGATGCTTGAGTTAAGATGGGGGCTTTCTATCTTTTAGGTCATGTTAATGCTATACCGGAATCAGGTTGGGAAGTAAACTACACTATATTTGGCTAACAAAACCTGCTTAGTGGGAATTTACCATTTGTGAGTGTGACTCATCTGGCCTCCTTAGGAAGGAATTTGAACAAAAGAAAAAGATCAGAGTTCAGTCCTCAGTGTTCATCTTAGGAAATTATTTTCTTCAAATAGAAAACTCCCCAAACTGCTTAAAAAGATGGCTTACAAAAACTCTAAACTTTGAAGACATCACTGCGTTGAATATCCATCCACACATGTAGGATTTTGACTATATACTGTGAACTAAAATAACATTTAAAGGCTCACTACCCACCCCCCACAGCTGACTAAATGGACCCCCCTTGTGGCCAAAGGAATATCCTAAAACTAAATTGCCTGCCAGGAGGAAGGAGGTTCAGACATGCCTTATCATGCCCTCCTCCCATCTTGGGGACATTCTTTGTAACCCATTAACAGGCCTAAGCATATGCAAGATGAATCTACAGGTTCTCAATTTACATAACAAATATATGTCTGGTGGCTTCTCTCTGATAAACAGTTCCTATGTTAAAACATTCCAAGCCTTTAGACAAAGCTTCATGTCTTTAACCAATTACAAGTCAAAAAATCTTTAAACCCACCTATAACCTGTAAGCCCCCGCTTGGAGATGGCCCACCTTTTCGGGCCAAAGCAATATATGCCTCCCACATATTGATT
Source organism: Varecia variegata (assembly GCA_028533085.1). Lineage (NCBI taxonomy): Eukaryota > Metazoa > Chordata > Mammalia > Primates > Lemuridae > Varecia > Varecia variegata. Next base: position 17,119,305 of record CM052441.1, on the reverse strand, counting down.
TATGACTTTACCTGTAACCCCTGTCTCCCTGAAATGTATAAAACCAAACTGTAACCCACCCACAGCGAGTCCACTTGCTCAAGACTTCTTGAGCATGGCTCTGGGTCATGGTCCTCAAATTTGGCTCAAAGTAAATCTCTTTAAAATTATTTTACAGAGTTTGGCTTTTTTTCCATTAACAAGATTGGCGCCCAACGTGGGACTCAGAGAAGACTCAGGACCTCCAAAGGAGCAGCCCGAACTCGGCACCAGCTACCGGCTTGGCCTTTTTGGGCCCTCCGACTCCGAGCTTCTCCTTGGGTGGAACTGGTAAGTCCTCCTGAGCTCGGGACCTCCCATTTTTGGTTGATGGTCTTGGTTTACACTGAGCTGGTTCTTTTCCTAGGAATTGTTGTTAGGGATCCTAACTTAGATTTGGAGGTGCATTTGAAAGGGTCTTCTCCATTGTCTTTTTATCCTAAAATTATTCTCAATTGGCTTTTCTATACATTTTTGAAAGAGGAAACTGAACTGTCTTGTTTGTAAAGAGATGAGAGACTGAGTTCCTCAGCTCCGAAGAGAAGGGGCATCTTACTCCTCCCAGCCTTGGCAGCCCTGGGTGACCGGGGTCTTGAGTGGGAGTTGCCTAGGGTGATTCCCCAAGGCATGAGTGACCCTATAGGGAACCCCCCAACTAATTAATTAAAAGAAGGCTCGTCCAGGAAATGCATATAAGAGCTGATCACTCTGCATTTTGAGCCCTCTTGAAGGTACTAGACCCCCAAAAGAGAAACTGAGACACATAAGAGGGTGGGACCGACTCAGTGGTGAAACATTGAGGAGCCCCACCCACATTCAGCACACTCTGATCCATGGCACCAAACCCTATATTACAGTTCGGTTGCTTCTTTTAAAGAAAAATGGGAAATCCTTTAAAAATGAGGAAAGACAAGGAGAATGACCCCCATTGGGCACCCCAGTTCATCTGTGCCACCTGTAGTTGCAAGTATTTTTTTGTAAATAAAAAGATTCAAAGACATGCCAAGTTTTTCTAGGGCTCCAGCCAGTTATAACTAATTCTTGTGCACAAGTTTTTACGGAAGGGCAAATTACATCAAAGAATATTCAGAGCTGAAATGGTCGACCTCCTACTATAGGGTTAAAGTGTCTCAAGCCATTTCTCTCTTTTTTTCTGGCTCCTCTAAAACCTGCTAACTTTTCTATTGCTGTTAAGATAACTCATTGTTTATGGTATTTACGATTAAATGGCTACCTGGAGATCCTACAGCCAGTTCTAACTAAAATACAAACATTGAAAATTCATTTTAAACTGAAGGGAAAAAAAGGGCAAAGAGGTTTTTAAAAAAAATCAAACTGCCACAGAAAGTGCTTTACCCAAAACTTTGATCCACAGGCCTAATTAGTTTACCTATCAGGGCAACTAAAGTTTGCCATGTGAACAAGTTCCAGTTTCATCAAAAGGAATTTCGACCCAGCTGTCTTTTACAGACTGGTGAGTTCGTGCTACCATCTCATGGCTAAAGTTCTAGGGTAAAATCTGTTAGAACTTCGTGTACTTGTGTATGTGTGTGAGAGTGTAAATATTTAGGTATGTTTTGTGTCTGTCCATGTATTACATGTTTATACTTACATGGTTCCAGACTGACTTAAAAATAAGGGAGCACGCATAAATTAAACCCAAACGGTTCACATGAATTTAGTAATCTTTGGTAAATAAGCTACATTATTATTAAAAAATAAAAAGATGTTATTAGTAAAGTAATAAAAATACTTTCAAGTTATCAGCATACATTTGTTTTTGCCTGGGTTTTACTGGACATTTTTATGTTCTTGAGGTGTCAAGATTGGACATAAAGGATATAAAAATACAAACTCAGCCAAAGACAAAATAATGTGTAATTTTTGATAAGTAAATTTAATATTTAGTCTAATGATAATCACTAAATCTGAGTTACCAACAAAAATACCTATGTATTTAACTTTAAGGTAAAAATACAAATGTGCCTAAATGTCAACAAATTAGAATAAATAAAACACTAAGTAGAGTGCAAAAAAACAAACTTATGGTCAAAGGTTTATGAAAATATTTTGGTTTTGGTCTGTTAACCCTAACTGCAGATATAGTTTAATTCCACTGATTCAATGTCTGTAGAGAGGTACACAAAATGTGTTTCTAACTCACTATCATCTAATATTAATGGTACTGTTACTGTGTAAGCCACCATAGTGAAAAAAAAAAAAAATGGTACTGTTAGAGATTCAAAATTGTCCTAGAAATTGTAGTTAAAAGAGCTTAAATTGAAAACTTTAGTTTTCCCTTGCTCTTGTCCATTTTTGTCCCACACTTTACAAGCTGGCCGGTTATATACACATTATGTTACTATAACAAAGTCTGTGCCTAGAGAAAAAAATTTTAAATTATTAATTTTTGTGTAGTAATTTATTTTAAGATAAAAAGTAAATGATAAAATCCAAAGAAAATCTCAAAACAGTCCTACTGTTTATAAATATTACATGTACTCAAGTTTACACCCAAAAAAAATTATTTTAAGACTATTTAGATTGTTTTTAAAACAACTTGATCTTAACTTACAGTCAAATTGATTAAAATTAAATAGATTTATTTATAAAATTTTATTAAAATTAACTATCATTAATACAATGAAATTTGGTTTTCTCTTTTGAACTAGATTTTAATATGATATTAATAGAAATAAAAAATTTTTTATTTACTTTTTAATAAATGACAAAAAACAAGGGAAGGAAAAAAAACATTTCAGCCTCCTTATTAACTTGTACTTCAGTCTGTCTATAAGGTCTTATACTTGTTTAAGAAACTGAATCCCCTCACAAAAAATAGAATTTTTGCATTAAAAAAATATTTAAATTACCAGTTTGACTATAATTTTATAATAACCTACAATCTTACTTCATGATGACAAGTGTCTTATGATGAACAATTCATGACTTCCTACTTTTTAAACTTTCACTAAAATTTAAAATTACTAAAAATAAAAATTCTAGTCAATACATATGATTCTATATATAAGGTGTACCAAAAAATAAAAAATATTTTTAATACAAAAAAATAAAAAAACAAAATATGTTCTTATTAAAATATATATAACTTTGTCTAATTCAGAAGTTATTTAAAAGTTAAATCAAAATAAATTTAGAAAAAAAATAACAAAATTCCACTGTAAATTAAAAAAATGTAAAAAGAATAAATATAAAAATATATTTTTGGTAAAAAAGGTTAAACAAAATAATGTAAAAAAAAATCTTATATAAAATTTTTTGTCCTAAAATGACTGGCTATTTAGAAAAAAAAAATGTTAAGACAAAACAAAAAGTTTTTAGACATATTTTGTAAATAAGTGTATGGTATGTACAAGTTGGAATAAAATTTATAAAGGACAATTTTATTAAAAAATTTTATATGTGGTCCAGTTGACTATAAAAAAATTTTTTTTTTTTTTTGGCTAAAACAAGGATTTCTATTAATGTTAATTTACTCTTAATAAAATAACATGATGTACCCATTTTGATTCTATAACATATTTCCTTTTTAATTTAAAAAATATCACACTACAAAAAGTTTTTCTTTAATTTTGATAACTGACCTAAAAGAAATAAATATTTTATAATTTATCAGATAATCCCTGTACTCTCTTTATTAGTTTTTGACTAACTAAGAAAACTAACTTTAGAAGGGTTAAAATTTATACCCATATAACTTTATCACCTTTAGAATCTTTTAATGACTATCTTTTGGTTAAATAAATGACCTTTATTTTATAATGGTTTGTAATTATTTATAAACAAATGTTTTAAGCCTTTAATATTTAATAGGCTTTCCAAAATTTAAATTCTAAATCCAGCCTTTTCACCTTAAACTTTTTATATATTAGGGCCACTAAAAGTCTAAAACAGACATTAGATTTATTTAATATGTCAAAACCATACAGGAAACATTGTCAAATATAAAATGGTGTTTAACTTTCTTTGGGCTATACTTATATAAATATGTTATTAATATATATTCCAGTATTATAAAACATTAACATGTCTTGGTATACATTATCAGTAATAATTATGGTTATTATATAAATTGCTATATGCCACAAAAATAACCAATTTGGTTTGTCAATTATCTCTTACCATGACTAATTCAAATTTTATAATCTTTAAAAAATTATTATTTTACTTTAATTCATCTCAAAAAGTGGTTCTTTCTGGCTAAGTCCAAAGTTGATTTCTTCAAGTAAAGTCATAAAAAGGACTGACAAATCCACTTAAATACTGGTTTCTAATATCTTTGGAGATTATATATCATTGCACTAAAACAAAACAAACTTCCAGGACTTTAATTAAAAAAACTGATATAACCATGAATAAAACTAACTCGACCTCATGAAACCTAACTAAATTTTCAACAAAAAGACTCTTTATTTAAACATTACTAATTCTTTTATGTTTTTTTCCAGAGTCCTGACAAATTTTAAGTAAATAACAAATTTACCTAATCTCTGGGATCCAAAACCTTGGAATCTGCCAAAGCCCTATTCAAATATCCTCCCTCAAATTTGGATCAAAGTAAATCTCTTTAAAATTATTTTACAGTTTGGCTTTTTTTCCGTTAACAATACTAACCCAAACTTCCATACTGAGTTTAAGATTGATGCTGTGTCAAACCCTTCCTAGAGGAAAGTTATCCTTTTATGCTATCTGTTAGGGGGGCCTGAAACAAAGCAAGCAAACCCCAATCCCCGGAGGCGTAGGCTCCAACCTAGCTTAGCTATGAGCAGCTCCATGGTCTAAGAAGATCTTGGATTTTCCCCACTTCCCATTTCTCTCACTAGCCAATTCTATCTGGTAATTGCAAATGAAAGACAAATTTAGACAAAAAGGTATTGTAGAGGACCACAGAGCACCTGGGGCTGCAGGAGTGGGACGTTGTATCACCGGAAACTGAAGCCGTCTCTGCAGCCACTTTCCTATCGTCCCTCCTTGTTTTTATTTTCTACTTTTTGACACCATACCCCGCAACTTTTACGCTTTTACTATCTCCTTCTTGAATATATTGTTTGCCTCCTCACTAATCAGTGAGATGAAAAAAAAGCTAGCCAATGCAAAAGCAATATGTCTTTCTGCCAGTGACACAGTGACACTGGCCTGCAAGCCTATCCCCCTCACCCATCTTTTGAAACATCTTCTCTCCCTCTGTAACTCTGTAACTTCTGTGTGACCTTCTGCCCCACCTGGTACCATAACTTGGGTGTTCGGATTTTCTATGCTCTTTGGTACTATCAATACTAACATTCCGTGACTCTAGGACTACTTTCTTTACACAAGGATTCACTAAATAATTCATTTAATTGGGAAGTTCCTAAGTATAATTAATCTATTTTCTAAAATATATACCATGTGAACATTTTAAAGGCACGTTCTTAATTGAAATGGATGCATAGGTAGAATTCTTTATCTGAGCCCCCTCTGGAATCAACTGTCTCAAACCAGAGTTTAGGACCTTGTTTTTTCACGTTGGAGCAGAATTCGTATCCTATTTATTTCATTTCATACAGTCCATTCCATGGTTATTTTTGAAATGTTAATTGTCATTTGTTGTTATCATTACATTCAGATTATATTCAGTGCCCATATTGTATGAGGAGGTTTAATGAGACCGCAGCCCAGCGACATATTAATTTCTGCAAGGATCAATCATCTCGCCAAGTCTTTGATCCAGCCCAGACAGCAGCCAAAATGGCATCCAGAGCTCAGGTAAATACCCCTCCCGAGGTGTTGGCTCTTGTGTCCTTGCATGCCTGGGGCAAGCAGGTAGAATTTGTTAGAGAACTTCAGTTACCCATGCTAAGAAGTACAAGGATCAAGAGAACTGAACTCTGTCACGTGGCCCCATGGCAGTCAGCTTCTCTGGGGAGGGATGCTTTCCAGCTAACAGCACCTTTGGGTGTTGTAGAAAAAATATTGCTAAAGTATTTGAAGCTTCTTTGGATGAAGAGTTGAATATGTAAATTGTGTTTCTATAGCATTATGGCAAAACTCTGTTTAGCCATCAGTGGTTATCAGGCTTAGCCACTCAGAAAAGAATTGTGAATCTGGGGAGAAACTGCCTGAGTAGGGAAGAAGGCTGTTGTAAGGAAACTGCCCTACAGGCTGTGTGCTTTGCTGTACAGAAGAGGGGTCTTCAGCCCTTTATTTAAAGCCACAGAATCAGCATGCTAAAGGGGTACGTGGATGAAGGGAAGCAGCTGTTATAAATAGGTACAAATAGGTAAAAAGACGACCTGAGGTGGAATCCAATATAGGCTTATGACACACAGATAGAACTGGAGTCAGCAAACAGCTCGGTACACACCAGAGGTCCCAGGGACATAACTTACAGTATTGCATAAAAATGATTTGTGTTTTATAAGCATGGCTCAGACTCCAAGATAAGATTAAGTTCGTCTGAATACTTTAAGAGTACACAACATGTTTTGAAAGCTCTCCGTTAAATCCGGTATCTAATGGGCTAGGATCCTTTCCAACAATAGTATATCACACAGACTGTGGATTCTGAGCTCTGTCCCCGTACACATTAGAGAATTGAGAGAATTGTTGACTATCTACTGTGTACCAGACACTGTGCTAGGTACTGGTTGAATTCAAAGGAGGAATGGGACTTGGAAACAGTACGGTATGAGGTGGTGTAGCTGACGTCTGTATCAGGGCTGCAGAAGAAGATGACACTATGATTCCTGGAAGTCTTCAGAGGCGAGCAAACATTTTCCCCTTAAATATCAAAATGGGTTCACCAGCCTAGAGCTGGAGTTGGGAAGGATTTTATGCACAAAATGTCCAGCTTGTGGCCTGAGCCCCCCACCTGTGGGGCTAAAGCACAGCACACCTGTGGAAGAGTGAAAGGGACAGCAAGGTGGGCAGCCAGGTCTAGAAGGGCTTTTACTCAAGCCAGTTCAGAGAGGAGGAAAAGAGGAATTTGTTGGATAGATGCCCTAAAATCTGAGGACAGCCAGGCCTGACAGCCTGGAAACAAGAACTGGAAAGTCCCTGGGAAGCCAGGCAGTCCTGTTCCCACCTTGCCACCCTGTCTCTTCCTCCTGCTGTGCTTCTGCCACCTCCTCTCACCTCCTCCCTCTGCAACTTGACTTTCTCGGCTCTTCCGTCCAGCTGTCTCTTACTGGCCTCATGTGTCATCCTGTAGGCAGTGTGGACTGGTTGAACAGTGGAGACTGGAATGACATGGAAATGGGTTTTTAGAAAGGTTACATTTGCAATTACTGTTCAAGATGGATTGGCGAGAGGCCAGTAGGAGCCACAGCAACAGAGAAAGAATCGGGCCCCTGGAGTAGGAGAACTATGGGGGGGTGTGGGGGGAGAATCTGAGAAATAATCGATGAGACTGAGAAAATGATTGGACATAGGGTGAAAGAGGGGATGAGGGTTGACAGTAAGGTTTTCAGCTCCAGAGCCTGGGCAGATAGAAATACTCTGTCTCTAGGTAAAAGAACACAGGAGGGAGGACATATATTTGTTGAAGGGCAGTAGTTGTGATAAATACAGTTTTAGAGATTCGGGCTTTACATCTGAGATAGCAACGTAGAAAGAGCCAGGATTCTGCAGTCAGTAGTCAGAGTTTGAATTTCAGTTCTATAGTTTATTATCTGTAGGTAAACTTGGCCAGGTTACTTGGATTCTTTGAGGCTCACTTTAATGTGTAGAATGAGGTTTATAATGTGTGCCTTGCTGAGTCACTGGGAGCACTACAGATAACGCAAGCGCCCAGCTCAGTGTCTCGCACACAGGGTTTCTCTGCCCTTCCCCTCTCCACATTCCGCATGCTTCTTCCCCTCTCTGCAAGCCTTCTCCTGTTCTTAGGACTGACACCACAATTTTGGAGGGCTATGAGTGCCTTGGGCTTGAATTCAACCTAATTTTGGAGAAGTTTCTAAGTATCAATCTACCCACACCTTGTAAAGCAGTAGAGGACGAGTTACATTTCTGCAAATGGTTCTTCTAACCAGTCCACGAAGTTAGTCGCCATTAGTGGGGCCAAAGAGAGCACGGGGAAGCAGCAAACGGAAGTGTTTTTCCTTCCTGAAGGAGGCCAGCTGGCTGTCCCGAGTGTAACCAGTGCCTTGGCCCCGTTCCTCCTCTTGTCTTGCAGAGCTAAGTGGTGACTGGGAACACAGAAGAAAAAGTGCTTGCTCTCTGAATTCCTTCCCTCACTGTAGAGCGTATCTGAACAGCGTTATTTGTTTCCCTCGAGCCAGCTTCACCTGATAGTGAAGCTTATTCAGAAATGGAGCAAGAAGGGAGGGGCAGCTTCAGATCTGAAGGGCTGTTAACCACACAGCCGAAATGTGTTTCTATTTTTAACATAATCAACTTTAAAAACATGTCATACCCTTAACCAAAAGAGCCAAAATGAGCCTCTAAAAATAGTTTTCTTTGTTTGGATGGGGATGAGCTGCCTGCTGTAACCTCACAGCCACCCTTGCCCAAGCAAGAATTCTCACTCGAAGTAGCAGGTTATCTTTGTACTATACTTTCCAAGGAACTGGGGTGGGATCAGTCGTGAGGTAAAAAGGAGGTTGTAAGAAGCCTTTTGGTCCTTATTATGTGTTATTATAACTCTTTGGCCGCTGCTGCTCTGCAGGGAGGGGGATGGCATAGGGATGTTGGAATTTCATGCGTAAAACATTTGCTGCCTGCCAATCTCAGTTTTTCTTCTCGGTTCATGTTAAAGAACAGAATCATCTTCGAGTGTAATGAAAAAATAAAATGTTCTATAACTATGTCCTTATTGACATTAAGTGAATCCTTATGTCTCCATATAACTAATTTTATAGGATAAACATACCACCAACAACCTCAAGGGTTTGATTATGGAATGAAAGCTCCAAAACTCAGATATGGCTTTGAGCAACAGCAGGGAGGACAGGAACCCGAGGTGCACGGTGTGTGTTTGTCCCCTTCCACGGGGAGTCCCTGCAGATGACTCCAATCTGCTGCTGGTTAAGTGGAAACAGCTTTACCTCCTACGTGGTACCTGAGATTACAGAACTGTGCTGTGTGTGTGTGTCTCTCTCTGTAGGGTATGGCTCAGATGGGTCCAAAGAAAGAGCCAACTGTTACCAGTGCCGTGGGAGCTTTGCTGCAGAACAGAGCCCTGGAGGCCATGAGCGGGGTCCCAGTCAAGTCAGGTGAGTCACAGCAGGCATTTCAACTTTGCAATAATGGAGCATTAAAGGGGGCCACACTTGGCTTTGGGACTCATTGGTAGTCGGCAAAAGCTATGATGACATTCACTGTTGCTTTTGGACACAAAGATATGTGGGTTTGTTTGAGGACAAAGCTTATTTGCCAAAAGGGGGAATAGTTCTTAAAGATTATACAACTTTGACAATGTACAAAATCAAATCTGATCACAGCAGCAGGAGTCTAGAACCGTTGTTCTCCAGTCTAGTACAATTACAAAGAGATTGAGAATAAGAGAAGACCACATGTCAGGTGTTGTGTTGAAAATAAGGGGAGAGTTTCCTTTCTAGAAATAAATACAGATGCTCCTTAATTTACAATGAGGCCATGTCTCTATAAACCTGTCCTAAGTTAAAAAATACAGTAAGTTGAAAATGCATTTAACACTCCAATAAACCCATCATAAAGTTGAAAAATCATAAGTCAACCATTGTAAGTCAGGGACTATCTGTATATTCATCCCTTGGTATCCACAGGGGTTTGGTTCCAGAATGCCTGAGGACACCAAAATCTAAGGATGTTCAAGTCCCTGATATAAAATAGTGTGGTATTAATATTTGCATATAACCTATGCACATCCTCCCATATACTTTATCTCTAGATTACTTATAATACCTAATACAATGTAAATGCTATATAAGTAGTTATGCTGTATTTTTTAAATTTGTATTAATTTTATTGTATTTTTATTTTTATTTTTTAATATTTTCGATCTGTGGTTGGTTGAATTCACAGATGCAAAACCTGTAGATACAGAGGGTGACTGCAGTTTCTTCAAAGTAGCAGCAGACATAACCACCATTACAGTTCTGGATGACAGTAGCCATCTTCCTGGGTGTGAGGTGTAGCTCATGGTAGTTTTGATTTGCATTTCTCCAATGATTAGTGATTTAAGCATCTTTTCAGGTGCTTATTGGCCATTCATATATGTTCTTTGGAGAAATGTCTATTCAAGTCCTCTGCCCGTTTTTGAATTGTTCATTTTTTTGTTGACTTTAGAAATTCTCTATATGTTCTGGATATCAATCCCTTATCAAACATATGATTCACAAATCCAGTAGTTGCCTTTTTACTCTATTGATATTGGGTTTTGGTTCACAAATTTTAAAATTTTTCATCAAGTCCTATTTGTCAATTTTTTTTCTTTGGTTTCCTGTGCCTTTGTTGTTACACCCAAGATAGAAATTTACTCTTATGTTTTCTCTTAAGAGTTTTATAGTTTTAAATCTTACATGTAGGTCTTGGATCTAATTTTTACATGTGGTATTAGGTAGGAACAATCAGTGATCAGAGCATAGATCCCTGATATTTAAAGGACAGGGTTCTTATTGCCTACCACAGCTCCCCTAAACCATGTGCAGATTGATCCAGGAACATGCACACAGCTGCGTGCCACATGGCTGAGGGGTTGGGGATATGTAGCTGCTACTGTGCTAAGAGCTGAAATTGATGAAATTAACTGCATTTTACTGTCCCAGCCTTCCCTTGGATGTTGTAAGACTTTAGTAGACTCCAGAGTTCCAAAATAGTTACATCAAACAGATGCCGCCAGTGCAGTTATTGTGTATAGGTGGGCAGACAGATTCCCTACTCTGCCATCTTTTCAGAATTCTGACCAGTCATTCATTAGTTTTTTCATGATCTCTGAAAACTTAACAATGAGGTGGATTTTAGTTTTCACTAAGAAAAAATAATTCAAACTGTATGTATATTCATTTGGCCAAACTTTCACTAACAAGCTTTTTTCTAAAGAATAATGGTTAGCATTCTTCAGAAAAAGCAATTTCTTTATATTATGGTTTCTCTTATTATTTTTTAGAAAATATATTGTAATGCTTAAAGGAGTAAAAAGCACTTTTTAAAGTTTGAGGTCAACGCTTATTTGCCAAGAGGGAATATTTCTTAATTTATAAGGATTAGATAACTTTGATAGTGTTCAAAGTCAAATCAGTACCAGGGGTATACAACCATTGATCTCTCTGATCTAGTAAACTTAGAAAGATATTGGGAATGGTAAAAGACAGCATGTCAGATGGAATGTTAAAAATCTTCAAAGTAGCAACAAGACATAAATGAAGTACTGTGTCCTACTATGTGATGTCAAGCAGAACATTAGAAAGACACCATTCTGGTACATCAGAAAATAGATTAGTAGGCCAGTAAGTCTCAGCGAAATGGTATTATGTTTGCTCTTGACTAGTCGATGGTTATAACCTCTGTGGTGTTACTAAGTAAAAGGCAAAGTTTTTAAAATGGCCCACGCTAGGTTCTACAATACCATCTGAGCTCAACTTCTATTGTTTCTTCTCCATCCTGCTCCCACTGCAGTGGCCTCTGGTGTTCCTTGACGGTAATGGGCATGGACACTCCTGCCTCAGGGTCTTTGCCCTGGCTTCTCCCTCTGAGGAAAACAAAAACACTCTTCTGCTAATCTGCACTGCTCACTCATTCACTTCCTCCAGTTCTTTTCTGAAGTGTCTTCTTCTCTCCCCAACTTCTGTATTTAAAATTAGCCAAGCCTTCCCTAACTCCTTTGTAGTTTTTTTCCCCATAGCATTTATTGCCTTCTAATAATCAATATATACACAACTCATTTTATATCCTCCAACAACAAAAAAAAAAAAGATGGAAAGTAAGTTTCTAGAAGGCAGTAAATTGTCTACGATATTTTTTTTGTTTGTTTTTTTAGAGACAGGGTCTGTGTCACTGAGGCCGGAGTGCAATAGTGTCATCATAGCTCACTGTAACCTCCAACTCCTGGGCTCAAGCAGTCTCCAGCTTCAGCCTCCCGAGTAGCTGGGACTACAGGCATGCACCACCATGCCCAGCTAATTTTTTCTATATATATTTTTAGTTGTCCATATAATTTCTTTCTATTTTTAGTAGAGACGGGGGTCTTGCTCTTGCTCAGGCTCGTCTCTTACTCCTGACCTCAAGCGATCCTCTCAACTCAGCCTCCCAGAATGCTAGGATTACAGGCGTGAGCCACCACACCCGGCCATGGTTGGCTAATTTTTAAAATTTTTTGTAGAGACAGTGTCTCATCATGTTGCCCAGGGCTGGTCTCAAAATCCTGGCCTCAAGCAATCCTCCCACCTTGACCTCCCAAAGTGTTGGGCTTACAGGTGTGAGCCAGCATGCCCAGCCTTTTTAAAAAAATATTATACTGCAATATTCCTACTTTAGAATTGTTCATGGCACATAGGAGGTGCTCAGTTAATACTTGTTGAATGAAATACATGAGAGAAAGTGGAAATCTTGATTCCATAATTTCTCATGTAAATTACTGGCATATGGATAGAATTGTCATGTTAATTAGCTTTAGGAGATAGCTTTTTGTTTTATTCCAGGCTTAAGACACTTTTTAAATTTAATTTCTTGTTCTTTCCTGTGGTCTTACCTGCTTATATTTAAAAATAAGATTGATTGGGTTAGTGTGCCTTTAAATTAGTCACATGTTCTTTGGAGCCATTGTAGGGAAGAAGCAGAAGCATATTGAGGAAGGTGAATTCTCAAAAATGTTTAAGACTTGGATAAAAGTACAAAATGGCTTTCATGGATGTGAACAGGTCCATGCGTGAGTCAGTATCACATCTAGTGTCCATTCCTTTGTTATGGTCTCCATAAGGTCATTTGTAATATGAGGGTCCTTTTAAAATTGATATATAATATTTGTTCATATTTATGAGGTATATGTGGTATTTCGATACATGCATACAATGTGCAATGATCAAATCAGGCTATTCAGGATATTTATCCTCTCGAGCATTTATCATTTCTTTGTATTTGGAACATTTAAGACCTTCTCTTCTAGTTATTTTGAAATATACAATATATTGTTGTTAACTATAGTTACCCTACGCAGCTGTCAAACACTATAATTTATTCCATCTATAAAATTGTATGTTTGTACACATTAACCAACCTCACTTCATCCCCCACCCCCACACCCTTCCTAGCCTTTGGAACCATCATTCCACTTTCTACCTCCATGAGATCAACTTTTTTATCTCCCACATATGAATGAGAACGTGCAGTATTTGTCTGTGTCTGGTTTATTTCACTTAACATAATGACCTCTAGTTTCATCCATGTTGTTGCAAATGACAGGATTTCATTCTTTTTTTGTGACTGAATGGTATCCCATTGTGTACATATACCAAATTTTCCTTATCCATTTATCCATTGATGGACACTTAGGTAGATTCCATCTCATGGCTATTACCAGGTATCCCTGGGCAAAGCCACATATTGGCTGTTATACCCCCTGCAATAAACATAGGGGTACAGGTATCCCTTTAATATACTAATTTTCTTTCCTTTGGATAAATACCCAGTAGTGGGATTGGTGGATGATATGGTGGTTCTATTTTTAGTTTTTTGAGAAACTTCCATTCTGTTTTCCATAATGGCTGCTAATTTACATTCCCACCAACACTATATAAGAGTTCCCTTTTCTCCACATCCTCAACAACATTGGTTATTTTCTGTCTTTTTGGTAATAGCCATTCTAATTGGGGTGAGATGATATCTCATTGTGTTTTTGATTGGCATTTCGCTGATGTTAGTGATAGTGAGCATTTTTTCATATATCTTTTGGCCATTTGTATGTCTTCTTTTGAGAAATGTCTATTCCAATCCTTTACTCACTTTTTAATGGAATTATTTGGGTTTTTTTGTTTTCTTTGTTTTTGCTGTTGGGTGAGTTTCTTATACATTCTGGATATTAGTCCCTTGTTAGATGAGTAGTTTGCAAATATTTTCTCCCATTCAGCAGGTTTTCTCTTCACTCCATTGATTGCTTCCTTTGCTGTACAGAAGCTTTTTAGTTTAAAAAGTCCTATTTTTTTATTTTTGTTTTTGTTGCCCATGCTTTTGAAGTCTGAGCCATAAAAATCTTTGCCTAGACCAGTGTCCTGAAGTGTTTCCCTGTGTTTCTTCTAGTAGTTTTACGGTTTTGGGTCTTGCACTTAAGTCCTTAATCCATTTTGAATTGATTTTTGTATATGTTGAAGGATAGGGGTCTGGCTGGTTTTATTCCTGGATAAAACTGCACATGGATATCCAGTTTTCCCAGCACTGTTTATTGAAGAGACTACGGTGTATGTTCTTGGCACTTTTGTCAAGATCAGTTGGCTGTAAATACATGGATTTATGTGTGAATTCTCTATTCTGTTCCACCGATTTATTTGTCTGTTTTTATACCAGTATCATGTTTTGTTTACTATAGCTTTGTAGTATATTTTGAAATCAGGTAGTGTGTTGCCTCCAGCTTTGTTCTTTTTGCTCAGGATTACTTTGGAAATTCAGGCTCTTTTGTGGTTTATGTGAATTTTAGAATTGTTTTTCTATTTCTGTGAAGGATATCATTGCTATTTTGATGGGGGATGTATTGAATCTGTAGATTACTTTGAGTAGTATGGTCATTTTAACAATATTCATTCTTCCACTCCATGAGCATGGAATGTCTTTCCATTTGTATCCTCTTCCATTTCTTTTATTAATGTTTTGTAGTTTTCATTGTAGAGGTCTTTCATCTCCTCGGTTAAATTTGTTTCTAGGTTTAAAATTTTTTTGTAGGTGTTATAAATGAGATTACTTTCTTTATTTCTTTTTCAGCTGGTTTCTCAAAATGCTACTGATTTTATGTGTTAATTTTGTATCCTGCAACTTGACTAAATTTCTTTATTACTTCTAAGAGTTTTTTTTTTTTTTTTTTTTTCAAGACAGAGTCTGGCTCTTTTGCCCTGGATAGAGTGCCATGGCGTCACCCTAGCTCACAGCAACCTCAAACTCCTGGGCTCAAGCGATCCTTCTGCCTCAGCCTCTCAAGTAGCTGGTACTACAGGCATGTGCCACCATGCCCGGCTAATTTTTTTCTATATGTATTTTTAGCTGTCCAAATCATTTCTTTCTATTTTTAGTAGAGACAGGGTCTCACTCTTGCTCAGGCTGGTCTCGAACTCCTGACCTCGACCTATCTGCCCGCCTTGGCCTCCCAGAGTGCTAGGTTTACAGGCGTGAGCCATCACGCCCGGCCAGTTCTACGAGTTTTTAGTGGATTCTTTAGGGTTTTCTAGATATAAGATTATGTCATCTACAAAGAGGAACAATTTGACTTCCTCTTTTCCGAGTGAATGCCTTTTATTTCTTTTTCTTGCCTAATTGTTCCGGCTAGGACTTCCAGTACTATGTTGCATAAAAGTGGTAAAAGTGGGCATCCTTGTCTTATTACAGTTCTTTCAGCTTTTCTTTATTCAATATGATGTTAGCTGTGGCTTTGTCATATATGGCCTTTATTATGTTGAGATATGTTTGTTCTTCACTTAATTTGTTGAGTTTCTTTTTATCATGAAGGGATGTTGAATTTTATCAAATGCTTTCTCTGCATCTATTGGGATGTTCATATGGGTTTCTTTCCTTCATTCTATTGATGTGATGTATCATATTTATTGATTTGTGTATGCTGAACCATCTTTGCATCCCTGGGATAAATCCCACTTGATCCTGGTGTATTATCTTTTTGTTGTATTATTGGATTCAGTTTGCTAGTATTTTGTTGAAGATTTTTATATCTGTGTTCATCAGGGATATTGACCTGTGTGTTCTGTTGTTGTTGTTGTTGTTGTGTCCTTGTTTTGGTATCAGGGTAATGTTGGCTTTGTAGAACAAGTTAGGAAAATTTTCTTCTTCAGTTTTCTGGAATAGTTTGAGAAGAATAGCTGTTACTTCTTTATAAGTTTATTAGGATTCAGCATGACAGCATGGATATGGTCTTTTCTTTTGAGAGATTTTTTTAACTGATTCAATTTCTGTACTTGTTACTGACCTGTTCAGGTTTTCTATTTCTCCCAGATTCAATCTTGGTAAGTTGTATGTTTACAGGACTTTATTTCCTCTTAGTTTTCTAATTTGTTAGCATGTAGTTGTTTGCAATAGTCTCTTATGATCCTTTGTATTTCCGTGATATCAATTGTAATGTCTCCTTTTTGGTTTCTGATTTTATTTGGGTCTTCTCTCTTTTTATCTTGGTCCATCTAGCTGGCAGTTTATCAGTTATATTTATCTTTTCAAAAACCCAACTTTTCATTCTGTTGATGCTTTTTATTGGTTTTTTAGTCTCTATTTTATTAAGTTCTGTTCTGATCTTTATTATTTCTTTCCTTCTGCTAATTTTGAGTTCGATTTGTTCTTTTCTAGTTCCTTAAGATGCTTTTTAAAGCTTATTTGAAATCTTTCTACTTTTTGAAATAAGCATTTATTGCTATAGACTTCTCTCTTAGCAGTGCTTTTGCTGTATCCCATAGGTTATGGTATGTTGCATTTCGAGTTTTATTTGTTTCAAGATTTTTAATATATAATAGATATGGGGTCTCATTTTGTCACCCAGTCTGGGGTGCAGTGGAGTTATCATAGCTCACTGCAGCCTCAAATTCCTGGACTCAAGTAATCCTCCCACCTCAGCCTGGGATTACAGGCACGAGCCACTGTGCTCAGTTACTCAAGATACTTTTTGATTTCTTCTTAATTTCTTCATTGGCCCAATGGCCATTTAGGAACATGTTGTTTAATTTCCATGTATTTGTACAGTTTCCAAAGTTCCTCTTACTGATTTCTAGTTTTATCCCATTGTGGACTGAGAAGGTACTTGATATGATTTCAATTTTTAAAAAATTTGTTGAGACTTGTTTTGTGGCCTAATATATGCTCTGTCTTGGAGAATATTCCATGTGCTGATGAGAGGAATGTGTATTCTGCAGCTGTAGGATGAAATGTTCTATAAATGTCTGTTAGGTCCATTGGTCCGTATTACAGTGTAAATCCAATGTTTCTTTGTTGATTTTCTGTCTAGATGTTCTGTGTAGTACTGAGAGTGGAGTGTTGAAGTCCCCAATTCTTACTGGAGTCTATTTCTCCCTTTGGACCTAATAATATTTGCTTTATATATCTTGGTGCTCCAGTGTTGGGTACATATATACTTAGAATTATCATATGCTCTTGCTGAATTGATTCCTTTATCATTACATAATGACCTTCTTTGTGTCTTTTTACTGTTTTTGACTTAAAGTCTGTTTTATCTGATATAAGCATAGCTACTTCTGCTTGCTTTTGGTTTCCATTTGCATGGAATATCTTTTTTGTTTCATGTGCTGATGAGAACATCAGGCTATATATCGTGTCTTTACAGGGGAAGAGAGTTTCTTGTAGGCAGCAAATAGATGAGTCATATTTTTTTCTTTATCCATTCAGACAATCTATACCTTTTAAGTGGGGAATTCAATCTGTTTACATTCAAGGTAACTATTGATAGGTGAGGACTTCTTTCTGTGATTTTGTTCATCATTTTCTGGTTGTTTTGTATATACGTCATTCCTTTTTTCTCTCTTATTGTTTATTATTGAGGTATGGTGGTTTTCTGTAATGGTAACAATTGGGTTCTTTCTCATTTGGGTTCTTTCTTACTCTGCCAGTGAGTTTTATATTTTCATGTATTTTTATGATGGAAGATATTGTTCTACTTCCAGATGTAGGACTCTCAAGCATTTTTTATAGGGTTGGTCTAGTGATAATAAATTTCTGCAGTTTTTGCTTGTCTGGGAAAGACTTTATTTGTCCTTCATTTTTTGAAGGATAGCTTTCTTGGTATAGTATTCTTGTCTGGCCATTTATTCTTTCAGCATTTTGAATATATTATCCCATTCTCTTCTGTCTTATAAGGTTTCTACTGAGAAATTTTTTATTAGTCTGATAGGGGTTTCCTTATATGCAACTTGATGCCTTTCTCTTACTGTTTTTTGAATTTGCTCTTTGTCTTTGACTTTTTTTTTTTTTTTAATAAATAGGGACTTGCTTTGTTGCTCATGCTAAAGTGCAGTGGCATCATCATAGTTCACTGCAACCTCAAACTCCTGGGCTCTGGCAATCCATCTGCCTTAGCCTCCCAAGCTGGGACTATAGGTGTGTGCCACCACACCTGGTTATTTTTTCTGTTTTTTTTGTAGAGACAGAGTCTCACTAAGTTGATCAGGCTGGTCTTGAACTCCTGGCCTAAAGTGATCTTTCTGCCTCAGTCTCCCAAAGTGGTAGGATTATAGGTGTGAGATACTGCACCCAGCCTGTCTTTGACTTTTGACAGTTTGACTGTAATGTGCTTTTGGAGAACATTCTTGCATTGAATCTATCTGGGAATATTTGAGCTTCCTCTATGTGAATGTCGACATGTCTCATAAGGCTTGGGAAATTTTCATCTATTATTTTTTAAAATAGATTTTCAATAAATTTCATTTTTCTATTTATGTTTACCTTTAAATTACACTCAAAGTTTTTATTCTGTTTTCGTGATGAAACACTGTGGCCCCAAGAAAAAGTTTGATTTTTTTGTGTGGCAATCAATGTGTTAAATTTTATTCACTGAATTCTTCAGTTCCATGATTTCTGTTTTGTTTTGTTCTATGATATCTATCTCTGTGGAATTTCTCATTCAGATTATGAATTGTTTTTCTGATTTCGTTGTATTATCTATCTGTATTCTCTTGTATCTCACTGAGCATCTTTGATATCATTATTTTGAATTCTTTTTCAGGCCTTTAAGTTGGAATCTGTTGCTAGGGAATTATTGTGTACCCTTGGTTGTGTCATTTTTCCTTGCTTTTTTCAAATTTCTTGTGTCCTTATGTTGATATCTGCACATCTGATAAAACTGTTGCTTCTTCCAATTTTTTGAATTGGCTTTTGTATGGAAAGACTTTTTCCTATAGATGCATCTACAGTGTTGGTTGAGTAGCGTCCTTTAGCTTTGATTCTAGGTGCATGCAGTAGTGCAGTTTCTGTATAATTTCTTTGGCTGTAATCAGCATCAGTGATGTCTGTGAGTTCTTCAGTGGCTTAGGCTATGGTTGTTCATGGAGGCTATGATGAGGCTTTGCTGGGGATGGTGATGCCAGGTGGGCTGGTTCTCAGGCCCCATTGGTGGCAGCAGCAGGCTAAGTGTGCCTGTTCTTCGGCCCCTTAGTGGTGTACATTGGCATCAGTGTTAGCAGGTCCAGGTGGGTCAATTCTTGGTCCTCCATCTGGCTTTCTTGGGTACTAGCTACGGCAATGGTGACCTGGTGGGTGGGCAGGTCCTCAGGCCCCTGGGTGACATGCATGGGGTTGACAGTGTCAGTAGCTGTGGCAGGCCAAACCTCTGGACCCAGGCAGTATGTGCAGGTGCCAGTGGTGGTAGCAGCAGGCTGGGTGGGCCTGTCTGCAGGCCCCTGAGAGGAGTGCACAGACATTGCAGATGCTGGTAGTGAACAGGGCAGGTTGATCCCCAGGCCCATAAATAGCATGTGTAGGCACTGGTAGGCTGAACAGACTTGTCCTCAGAGGCCTGGAGGGTGTGCTTGGGTGCCGGTAGCAGCAGGTGGGGTGGGTCATGAGGATCTTTTTAGAATTGTTGTTATTGGGTTTTGTTGTTTCTAGACTCTTTTTTCTAGGCACTTTGTTAGCCTGCCTAAAATTTCTTTTGAGAAATAGCATTTAAAAAATGATGTAAGAAATTCATGCTTATTGTAGAAGATATTGGAAAATGGAGGAGAAAGTATAAAGAAAAAAAATCATTCATAATTTCATCACCCTAAATCTGTGGTTCCCAACCCCCGTTCTGTGGCCTGTTAGGGACCAGGCCACAGAGCTCTGCCACGCCCCCCAACCCCTTCCATCCATGGAAAATTGTCTCCCGTGAAACTTAGGAATGGCGGGGGGAGCAAGTGAAGCTTTGGCTTTGCTGCTCTGCATCGCTGGCATCACCACCTGAGCTCCACCTGCCCCCCACCAACCCACCCCTGTCTGTGGAAAAATTGTCTTCTATGAAACTGATCCCTGGTGCCAAAAAGGTTGGGGACTGCTGCCCTAAATGACCACTGTTAACATTGATTTTTTTCCCCAATTTTTTTCTATTCATACTCTTCCTTTTCTGTTTTCCTTTTATTAAAATTAGAATCATTGTCTATGTACTGTTACACATGCCGATTTTTTTTCCAACTAACACACTTTTGAGTATTTTTCTATGGCAGAAGAGTTTCTTTGAAAGCACAGTATCATCACAGGAATACAATTTAAATCATTCAGTTGTTTTCCTGATGTTGAGCAGGTAGATTGCTTCTACTTTTTTGCTATATTAAATAAATCTCTTGTTCATGGACAGCAGCCCCCACTTACATTGGGCACTCTTGCGAGCGCTTCATTGATGAACTCAATCCTCACCATAGCACTAGAAGGTCAACGTCCTATTCATATCTCTGTTTTGTAGACGAGGAAGCACAGAGAGCTTAAGCAACTTAGACAAGCAACTTAATAGAAAGTGGCAAAGTGTTTCCCCAAAGCTTTGTCTGCTTTGAAAAACTGGATCCAAAAATATAAATATTGAGGCTATAGATAGATACTAGGAAATTGTTTTAGAAAAAGGTGTGGCTTTTCTTGCATTGCCACAAGGATTATAAGGTTTAGATGGGAAATAATTTTTTGGCCTAGTCAGCAAATATATACTGGCGGCAATTATCTGGATGCTTTTGGTATAAGAGTGACTAATATACTGGGAAGTTACTACTGAGCAGTAGCTTCTCAGGTACCTTTAAACAGAGACTAAAATCACTATGAAAATGTTGTTCTGGGTTCTATACCTGCATTATTTCATATCTGTAGCAGTGAATTGCATTTATACAGCTGTGTTGGCAAGGACTCTGCTTTTATTTCTGGAGCCAGTAGATTTTTATCAAGGTAAGCATCTTATCCACACTAGCCTCCCTACTTCTTTACTTAATTTAATTTAATTGTGCAAATCTAATGAATATCAAAGTGTCAGTTGCTGATTCTTTGGAAGAATTAAAACCTGTGTATCTTTGGGTAAAACTTACACTGAAAGCTCTTTCTATTCCTATATACTTTGATAGTTTGATTCATAATTTCCTTATTACTGGCCCTTCATAAAGCGCTTGAGTAGAAAGGAAGCCTCTAGGACAGAGGAGTCCTACAGAAAAGGACTTCTCTGAGAACCCTATCCCACACCCTGTGGTCAAAACTAAACTGTGGTTGATGTGCCCACGTCATAAATATCTGCTTCTCCACACCTAACGGTGCTGCAGGGCACAAAGGGAAGAATACTGTTTGTGGAACTCGTCCATTGCCACATACATCACCCCGGGGAGGGCTTCCACAAGGCTTCTAAAACCCCTTTTTGCATGAGAGCTTGCAAAGAATTGTGAAGATGCAAAATGTCAGGGTAGATTTTGAAAGCCAGGGTAGCAGTCGGGAGGAATGTTAAGTCATAGTGTCTCAATTGTGGGTCACCTGCGGTGGAGGTCCAAAGACCATGGGTGAGCAGAGGGCTGGGAGCAGAGGGGAGAAGGCACCAAAGACAGCCCCCTTTTTCCTTAGTATTTGGCCCAGGCCTGAGAGTGGGGTATTTGTCTGTAGCTACCTCCTCTTCCCCAAAAAGGGAACAATAGTGTTTTGAATCCGATGTGGGGATTTCACAATCATTTTTTTCTTGGTAATATCCCACTTTGACATAATAACAAATCTATTTATGTTTGCAAAGGATCAGCTATGGACCCTGCTTCTGAAGCAAAATCCAGACAAGGAATTAATAAATCTTCTAAAAAAGATTAACTCCTAGAGGCCAGGTAAGAAAAAAAAAAAAAAACCTTTAATCCAGATGTTGCTGATCATCTAATGTGCAAGATACAGTGAACGACCCTTTGAGAGAAAGGTCCACAGCAGGCGAACCAGAGAGAAATGTTGGCAAACCCTGAGTTAGGTTAACAAAATGTATGTTCTCAAAATTTACTCTTCTGTTAAACCTACAGTTTGAAAAGGTTGTTTGGTTTTTGATTCATGACTTAATAGGAAAGGGGAATTATTCTTCACTTCGGACCTGGAAGGCTACTGCTTATCCCTTTTTCCAAACACATTACTCCAACAAGGATAGTTCCCTGAGATTGTGAACTGTTTGTAAAATAATTAAAAATATAAAGAGGCCTAATTAAACACTGTCAATGTGGAAACAATGAAGTTCTAAAGTAAATGTCTTTTCTTTCTGCTTTCAGACTGGCTCCCTGAACCTCATCAGCCTGGATGGTTGTATACCCAGGAAAGCCACCTACGGGGAAGGAACAGTAGAGGTGATGTCTGTTTACACACCCATGGCCCTTTTCAAGGCATTGCTTAGAATAAGTAAAACTAGCTTCAAATTTTCTCCTTATTTACTGCCTTCAGAACAAAACCATTAAATACACCAACCTGTCCGATAATGCTTGCTTTAAAGATTTACTTGAAGGTTTTTCTCTTAATTGGACATTTAGTAAGTTCTTAGAGATAATGTTGCTTTGATACTAGAACCTTTTCGTAAAATCATCATTGGAGTTACTAGCATTATTTACTGACCAGGAAGATCATTTGAAATCCCAGTTTTGATATTGGCATCTAATAAATATTAACCATAATTAGTTATTACACCTAATTTAAGTGTTCATCTATGTGCCTTGTAGAATCGTCTTACACATACCAGTCACACAGACTGTATTTTTGGGGAAACACTGAAAAGGAGGAGAAAAGGTTGCAGAAACCTTCCATGCTGTTCTGCTTCAAAGTGCATTGGTGGTACAGTGGTGAGCATAGCTCCCTTCCAGAAACCTTCCATCCTGTGGGACGAATGCTGTAAGTGAGCTCAAGCCATGTATTTATCATGGCCAAATCAGAAGTCACTTCTAATTTGGACTAGAAATGAATGGTAAACACCATTGTAAGACTGGATCCTGGTAGCTATTCTGACCTAAACATCATTAGAAATAAGTTACATCACACTAAAGAAGGATTTAGAATATTATACAGTCTAATTATTCTACTTGAAAAAGGGAAAGTTCTAGAGGTCAGAGTAGTAGTTTCTGTGGGGAAGTAATGACCAGGAGGGGGCAGAATAGGGAGCCGGAAATGTTTTCTATCTTGCTCTGAGTGTATTTGTTCATGTTGACACAGCTATAGCTATATGAAAAGTTAATCAAGCCATACTGCAATTTTGAAGAGTTTATTATACGTAAGACACAAGTTTAAAGAAAAGCAAGCCTCTAAAAACAAGACAAAGGAGCTTTAGCAAAGGTTAGGTTTTACATTTTTAAAACGCATTAATATACCAAGATAGATCACAGTTACATTTTACAATGTAATCCTCTGACTAAATGCTAATAATGACTTAAACTGAATTACAAATGCACTTATTTACTGGTGATTAAACACAATACTTGAACACAACAATAGTTGAACACAACATAATACTTGAACACAATACTTAGGAACTTAAGCAGCTTGAGTAGTTATTTAAGCTAGACAGAGCAAGAAAATTCTTGTTTAATATATATTTTTAATTCCAGTAATAGTCTTAAATTCCTGTTAATATATAATCAACATTAAAGTCAGCAAAATGCCTTTGACTGACACCAGCACTATTTTACCACTTAGACTGGTTACACAGTGATTTTTTTTTTTCTGTCAGAAGTAACTGACAACCAGTTTAGTCTTTAAGATAAATGAAGCGATAACTCACATTGCAGCATCTTGTGGAAAATACTCAACTACATTTGAATGCTTTTTTAAAATGGAGAAAGCTCTTGGTCCACAAGAAATTGTTTACGTAAAACTACAGGTTGGCTATGGTAATAGTAACTAAACTACATCCAACCCTGAAGGTACAAACATCCCTGACAAGAAATACACAGCCTAGTTGTAATATACCATATAAAGGTTACAGTCTTATTTAAAAAAAATTCTCCCAATTTGGAGACATGCAAACCTTTTCGTAGTTCCCTTCCCTAAGCAGTGCCACATAAAGTTATTTAGTTAACATTATGATCATGGCTTACAATTAAATTCCATATGACAAACACATATATAGCAGCCGTCATTTTGGATGTTGGCTTATGACAATATTTGCAGTTTGATTGAAGAACACACGTTCATTACATTTGGTACAAAGCACAAACACACTTCACAAAAGATTGGCACAATACATGCAGTTCGAGAATTCTCTCAGCTCCAGCCAGTCATCACTGAATAAGCCATATTCTCAGCCTTGTTTTCCAAATCTTTCCTTGTATTATAGCTGACGTCTAAAAGGCTTCTTAAGACATCTTCCAGGATAAGGAAATACGCTTTACAACGCTTAGCGGAATGCGTGGTGGAAATGAGGCAGGATGGCAGAGCCAGTGCCAGTTGTGAAGACGTGGGGGGCGGGGGGCAGGGGGAGCTGGCCCAGGCTCATGGTGCCCATGGCTAGTGGGGGTTCCTGCTGCTGCTGCCCCTGACAGCTTAACATGTTGGGCAGAGATTTCCCTGGCCCCAGGGTGACAGTGCTATTCCCACAGCCGTTCTGGGGAGCGGGAGGGGACAGCTGCCAGAGACCCAACAGGGAGGACAGGTCGAGAGAGGCAGGTATTGCTACGCTCACAACATCTGCAGGCAGCTCCCTGGGCAGGTTTATTTTACCAGCACTTCCCCTGGCCAGATCAAAACCTGGGCTGCGCTTGGGAGGTGACAGAGGCTCTTGCAGCGGCAAGTCCTCGAACAGATTGATATTGCAAAACCCTTTAGTATCTGCTTTGAGGGGCAGGCTTGCAAGTTGGGCGGAGTATGAAGTAGAAGTGTTGTTGTGATTGGGCAGGGCTGGAGGACAGCCGGGGGACACCGAGGGGTGCAGGGAGGCAAGGGGCTCTAGCAGCAACTGAATAGGCTGGGCGGCCTGTTCTGGGGGGCTGAGGGTGAAGCTGTGGACCTCAGCCGGCAAGCTACTTGCAAGCCCGCTCGGGGCAGATGCTCCTATGGGGAAAGGAGACAGTGGGGCAGCCTTCAGTTGAAACGGAGGCGAGACGGGGAAGAAGGTGCTCGGAAGGTCTCCGGTCTGCAGACTCTCTTGCATCAGCTCCTCGGGGTGTGTCTTCTTGGTATGCCGGGTGAGGTGGTCCTTGCGCCCAAATCTCTGGGCGCAGAACTGGCACAGGAAGTCCTTGCAGCCTGTGTGTACCACCAGGTGGCGTCGCACATCCTTCCGGGTATAGAAGCATCTTTCACAGTGGTCGCATCGGTGCTTCTTCTCCTTGGTTCCACTAGGGGGCTTTTCTTCTGCGTGGGCTTTGAGGTGATCCAGCAGCACCTCGGTGCTCCCTAGCTCCAGGGCGCAGACCCCACAGGTGAGGTCGCCACTGCTGGCCGCATGGAGGGCTAGGTGCCGCTTATAGCCCAGCACGGTGTTGTACTTCTTCCCACACTTCTCACACCCAAAAGCCATTTTGTTGGGGGCGTGGGTCTGGAGGTGGTTTTTCAGGTGGTCTTTCCGGTTGAACGTCTTCTTACAGTGAGCACACATGTGAGATTTCTGGGGAGAATGGGTAGCCATGTGCCTGTGGCAGAAGGAAAAATTTGACAATAGAGAGTTGTTTTAAAGAAAAGTTTAGAAACAATGTTATATCAAATTATATTAATAGTTTTCTCTGGGGTTTGGTATAATTTTCACTTTAAAAATACTTTTTTATGTTTTCCAAATACCTAAAAAGTTTATAATTAGGAATCTGTATACATTAAGAAAATACGTTCTCAACGAATATTCTTATATAGGTGTGAAAGTTGCAGTATGCCTTTGAGTGCTTGTTTTTTAAACAAATGCAAGTACACAAATTTAAAAATATGTGATCATGAAATATATTTTTCAGGAACAAGGTAAAGGGGTCTTTTATACTCTTTGGAAATTCCTAAATTTCCAAAAATGACCCAATTTGCCTTTTCCACAGAGCCCTATAACACCCCACCCCCCACCCCCAGTTTTAGGTTATTATTCCCAACATAATTCCTGCATGGCTCTGTTGATTGGGACAAAAAGTTCGGGCCACAGACACACGACTCTTAGGAGCCTCTTAAAAAGTCTATCCTTAACCTTAGAGAAAGTGTCTAATGGCAGCCCACCACCCTCGCTCTGCACTCAGCCTCGGGCCTCCCGCGAGAGCTCCACACCACGTCCTGGCTTCCTCCGTCTCATACATCCCTGTCAGCCGTCATCTCAGCTGTGTGCGGCCCCTGCTGCTATTTCTTCACCTTCCCTCTTAGACATCAACCCACTTCCTGAAGGTCACTGGTAATTTCACTGGCAAAGTCAAAAGGACTTTTTCTAGAAAGATTAAGCTGCTACTCCTCACAACAGTTGTAAGTCTGTCTTCAACCATGGCTTCACGGACAAGTCAATCCTAGTCAATCTGGAATTTCAAAACAGCTCTTTTATATTTATGTTTGTAAAGCACAAATTAGTTTTGGAAAGCCATCACAATTCCTTCATCTCTGTCATAGTTCAACTGAATTCCTAAAATCTAAACTCTACATTGGCTTTTAAAAACTCAATGATATAAGGAAACCCTGAGTTTGTCAACTTTAAAAAGGCTCATTTTAATAACTAAACCACCAAGCACCATATGTTAGTAGTTTATAAATACCGCTTCATTACAGCTTGCAGGTACAACATAGATTGCTTCATACCCCTTATGACAGTTACCTCCTTGAGGTGTTGTGTTACTGGAAACTAAAGCTTGTCCTACCGACAATTTAAATGCAATTATACCCTGTGAGTTTTGACATTAGATACAAAAGAATTTCTAACAACTCATTCTAATAAAAAGACAGGATCTCTTTAAGACTCTGTCAAAAGTGTACTTAATTATACCTTTCAACCCAGCCCCCTACTCTACATTGTCCATTCCTGATCCTTTTCTAGAGATAGACTTGGTAAGAGGTCTATAATAGCAGCTGTTTAGAAGACAGTGGTGGTCCCCACTAAGAGACTAGAAGCCAGTTAAAAAATACATAAAGCTGGTCTGAATCCAACTGTCATTTTTTTTTTTTTAAAGTAAAATCTCATACCTCCTTCCTCTCTCCCTTCAAAAAAATAGCCTACTGGGATCCCTTCCCTTCTGTCCAGGACACGACAGTTCAGCATGCCTATAACATGGCAGTGCTGTAAGACCCAGACAAGAGCCAATACAACAGGAATTGTAGAAATCTGAATTATGCTGATGTCTCCAAATTCACAGCCCGCAGAAAGGGTTTTTACAGCATGTTAGAGGGCAAATAGTCATATTGTTCTACAAAGATGTCCAGATATATCTCACAGGAATAAATATGAAGGGGCACTGGCTTACAAACTTGGCATTTGAACCATTTTCTGTTTGGCCCACTACGAGTGAACAGGACCCCAAAGCTCTGTCCTGGGTCTTCTCTTCTTGCTTCTCTTCCCTTTCTTTGTGGAGGATTTTAATCAGATTTGATTTCATTTATCATCCGTGGGTGGTTCAATACCAAGTTAACAACTCTGGACCTTGTATTCCCTACCTACTTTTTCCTGACCTATGCCTGTACTATCTATGAGTGGGGTGCAGGTCAGCACAACTAGTACTTGAGCAAGAGTACACCTTGCACATTTCACCAGCTCCCACCCCTCTGAAGTTGAGTCTTTCCCTTGCCTGGCATCCAACTCTTCCCCTTTTAATTTATCCCTTACTTACATAGGCAACAGTCCCAATCTAGAAACATCATTTTATAGCTGAAATAACTTCAACAACTTGTTTCCTTCCCTAAACTTCCCTTCTTACCTCACAGTCCATGAAACCACTAGTTTTATCACGTCCTCAAGTCAGTGCCAAATACTACCATCTTTGGGTGTCATCTGGATCATGTCAATGATCTATACTAGAATTCTTCAGGGGTGACTGTTCACGTGAGACTTCCAACCATGGACTTCAGTCTGCCCTGCGAAATCATCTCTTCTTGCACTTTGCTATTTCCACCTAACTGGTTTCATTATTTGCTGGGCTGGGGGCCACATTCTCTTTTCTGATTATTTTCTCCTTCAACCTCTGCTTATAGAATGGAGCTTATGTTGCAATTGATGGGAAACGAGACCTCATGCTGCACTATCATTTTTTTTTTTTAAAGCCTAAAGCATCCTGCCAGCTCTCACTCCTCGATTCCTTTATTAGATCACTGCCTCAGGTCAGAGAGGCAAGAAACGTCAGGGGCTGTGGCAGGGAAGGCGGTTCTTGCACAAAGCGCACTGCTTCCCCTTTTGCCTCACTTCATACTGAACAAGTCATTTCCCTTGCTCAGAACTACCACCTCCTAAATATTGCTTAAGACATCTTCTTCAGTGCAGTTTACCCTGGTACAGTTGTCCCTTGGTACACGAGGGGCATCGGTTCCAGGACCCCCCAGACCCCTATCTGTGCATACTCAAGTCCTGCAGTCGGCCCTGTAATGTAAAGTTGGCTCTCCATAGATGCAGGTTTCAGTTTTTACACTCCAATAATACTGTGTTATCCATCTGCATTTTGTTGGAAAAAATTCACATATAAGTGAATGCAGTTCAAACTCATGTCATTCAAGGGTCAACAGTAATCCCAACTAATTCTACTCATTCCAATCTGTTAGTTCTACTGTCTTTTCTAAATGTGTATCTCCTGTGTATGTTTCTGTCTGCATCCACAGTTAGAATACCCTCACTGCAGCCCACTGCTCTCAGCGTCTGGGTGAGGATGCTGACTCTGTGTACACAGGAGATGCTCGATGCAAAGCAGGGAGCCTTTGCAACAAAATCGGTGCACACGGCAGGCACGCAGTGCTTCTATTTATGACAGCTAGAGTGGTCTATGTACAGAGGGCATTTGAACTTTAAAATGCCTAGCATTTAACATGCTTATTTTAAAAATCAACTGATATTACATTATCTACAGCAGTGGTATTCTTAAGGACCAGGAGCATAATTTTAATCATCTTTTCAACTCTTTCAAGTACCTTCTTCCAAGAGTACTCCAAGATTTAATAATGGGGTCTATGTTAATATCATTAAGATGGAAAGTCTTACTTGCTCAATTCTGACACTCCCTATGCATTTATTATCGCAGATTTATGTGAGCATTCTGAAAATTGAGACCTTTAAAGTTCATTTCATGAAGATTAGCAGCAAATGGCAGGTATCAAAAGGAGTGCCCATTAGTGGGAGTCCTGGGCATGTGGCTCTGAGGGTGCTGCAGGCAGTGCGGCTTATGTGTACTAGTCTTCCCTGTGACATTATCAAAATCCTCTGGAGGCAGAAACTACATCTCAGATATTCATTTCTCTCATGGGAGTACCTAATAGGCACTCCAGAAATAACTTAGATTAAATGTATATATTTTTAAAAGACTCATCTATTAAAACAGTGCTTTTTATCCTTTGGTGTATCATGGGTACCTTAAAAAATCTGACTGAGTGCACATACTGAGCATCTGTCTACCCAACTGAAGTCCACTTATCAGGGTGGCTTTTCAACCCAAGTTAACAAACTGCTCCAAAAGCTTACACTTGGGAGACATCTCCCTCCTATCTTCGATCTCAGGATCTGGACTCTTACACCAGGTTTCAAATCGGTCTGCCTGCCTCCTCTTCAAATTACTACCTCAAATCATGTGAGTTCACTACTTAGACTCACTAGAACAACCGAACCCTGTCAGGCAGTGGGTGAGGCCTGTCATGGACTGCTGCCTTCTTCCTGCACTTCCCGCCTCCCCTGCTCCTGGGGTCCTCCCCTCTGAACGCAAAAGGCTCATGGCCTCCCCAGAACCTCCCGTCTGCCCACCTCCTTTTCATTCTTTAATGTCACAGGAAGAGACAGTCCCCTTCTGAGAAGCCTTCCTGGGTTTCCTCACGCAGTAAAGAACTTCCTCCACCTGCACAGCTGTCAAAGCACTGAGGTTGCATTTTAATTGTGTCTTCCTGACTGTCTCCTGAGCCACGGGCCTTTTCATTTTTCTGTTCTCAGGCCCAGTATAGTGCAGGTGCACAAGAAATACTTGTTGACAGAATGAACTGATACCGCAGAACTGTCACATAGAACCCTAAGAATCCCTGGAGATACAGCCTTAAAGAATCCCTAAAAGGCTAAAATGCGTCCATATCCTGTGTCTCCTTCCCCTTGCAGAGTGTGGTCCGAGGACTGGAAAAGCTAAGGAACTGGTAAAAGTGCATACCTTTTCTAAAGGCTCTCACCTCATCAATTTGTATCTGGAAGCAAAGGCTTTGTCACACTCAGGCTGCTCGCATCTGTGCGGCCGCTCGTTGGTGTGGGAGTAACTGTGGATAGTGAGCTTGCCCAGGGTGAGGAACGTCTTGCCACATGTCTGACAGGAGAACGAGGCCATGGGTTCTGCTTCTCACACTTTCCTTGTTAGATGTACTGAGCCAATGCTGTGCCACCTAAGTGCGCCAGGAAGGACGGGGCCGGGCAAATCAGCAGGGTCACCGCAGCTGAGCTCTGGACCACGGCGGAGGCAGCACCGCGGGCCTGGTTCCACCCAGACACGGGCCACTCAGTTACTCTTAGCTTTGCTTCCTGCTTTCCCACACCCCAGTTTATACGCGGTCTCACGCTGGGAGCAGAAAGTCTGAGGCACTGACAAGATTCACAGGCAGAAAGGTACTTTGCGTCACTGGAGCTGGGGCGCGGCTGGGATCACCAGACTGTCTGTGGAGAGAAGAGGAACAGTTTTCCTGCATTAGCCATTTGAAAACAATGCTTTTCCTTCCCTACCACCTCAGAGTCAACTCCCTAGAATCACCGTGTTCCTTTAAATAGATTTAAAAGAGCATAATTCTCCACCCAACCCATGTGTTTCAAGGTCCTTTTGCATACAAACCCACCCATGGGTGCTTCTCCGAGTGTCAGGGGTCCAGCAGCCAGCAGGGTTCCGCCAGCCGACAGGGCACTCTTTCCTTTGTGACAAGGACAGCTCTTTCCACAGATTCAGGATTATCTACTTCAAACCATGATTTCAAGTCAGTGTGAGGCTCAGTTAACCAATTAAAAAAAAAGCAAAAACATTGCTGCATGTTCGAATGTTTCACCGGTACATAAACAAAAATCAGCCCTGCTTATTCAAACCACTGGTTTTTCCTCTCCATTCTTTGTGAGTATAACATAAGTTGTTTGTGACACCTGTTTAAACTTCCAGAGGATGAGAAGAAATAATTTGTATACATCTAAGTTAATTTGTTTGTAAGATTACTATGCAGAAGCACTGATATAAACAAAAGGGGAGTAGTAAGGCTAGGCTAGTTGCCCCCAGGTGGTGAGAGGGAAAACATGGAACAAAACTCAGGGCTCAGGTAAAAGCCCTGGTCTGTAGGCACCAGCCTCTAGTGAACTGCTCTACTAATCTCTTCCCCTTTTGTTTATGGAGACATGCTCTCATTCCCCAGCCCCGCCTGGAGGGCCAATCCAAATACCCATTGGTAGCTCACTTGCAGGGGGTGAGCCCATGACCTCAGCAAACTCAGCTTGTCTCAAACCCAAATCATTGTCACCCTTCCAACCCAGCAGAGTCACCCGAAACCAGGTGGTTCTTTCTGTATGCATGGACCAGCATTTGAGGAACCTTAAGTGTCTGCAGTAGCATCATGAACTACAGGCAAAACCCCGGCTCACTAGAACCCTGTGCTAATATAGAGAGAATTATTCTCCTAGGTGGATGCTAACCTTTCAAGTGCCGATACTTAAAAATAATTAGAGTACTACATGGTCACATGGAATACACTTGAGTCGCTTTTGTATGCAGGCCAGCCTTTTCTGAACTTTGTCAAGTAAGCAGGGCACTCGTGGTACACTGCCCAATCCTGGCAAGTCTTTAAAGCTGTTCCCTGCACTCACGCATTTATCGCCAAGTCTTTAGAGTTGCTCTTCATTGTTAAAAGTTAATTTTTAGTTACCTTTTCAGTTACTTTCAGATCAGAAAGTTGGAGTCTAGCTAGATTAAACTTTATCATAATAATAGGTCAAGCATCTTTAGATACACCAGTACCTAGCACATGTACACAGACAAACACACATTCCTTTTCTAACTGGCCAGAATTGCAGGAAACTTGTAGCGTGCCTCACCTCCTGTTGCAGATGTTTTCAGTGTCTGGTCAGAGTTCACGGCACCAGCCAAATACCCCTCACCATCCTGCCCCACCCTCTTGGAGCCTTTAGAGCTGACAAGTGCTTTGGCCTGAAGGATCAGCACCAATCCAAAGCAGGGGACACACAGCTGTCCTTGGCCAGCACACCCTGGCACCAAACCTTTCTGTTGGTTCTGATCCTAGCAGCAAGCACCACCTCATTCCTCTGCAACCAAGTGTGACTTTAACTGGGCACCTCTTGGCTCTGCCCAAACCCCTCTGCCCGAACCCCCGGTCACCTTCCAGTCTTCCAGCTCATGCCTAAGGCCCCACCTTGATGCACCCCCAACAACCCTGGCCACAAACAAAATAATTCCTTCTAGGAATTCTCTCCTGCCTGCTGAGTTTGTGCTGCCAGGCCTCATGACCTGTCCCACTTCTCATCCAGCCTGGGTCTGGCCGGAACACTGGCCCAGCTATGAAATGCACTCCTTTGCTTGCCATTGTTCCGTGTTCTTTCCAGGTCTTATTCTTTCCAACTCTTGATCTATGAGACGACCAGTATGTTCAAGAGAACTTTTTGTGAGAATCATGTTACATATATGATGGCTACTGAACACTCAAAGTGTGCCCCCTGAGAAACTGAAGCTTTTATTTTGTTGGACAGCACAGGCAGACTCTTAGTTTCCCTGTCAAAAGAGATGAAGGCAAGGCTGTGCTTTCCTTGGACACAAGTGTGCCGCTGATTCATCCTCAGGTGTTTTCCCTGAGCGTGGGAGGAATGGACATAGGTCCAGTCCCTTGTTCTATGAATGCAGTGGAAAGATTCCACAGTTCAAACTCTAGCTTACCCA
>CM052441.1:17058924-17085686 GCA_028533085.1 Varecia variegata | reverse complement strand
AAAAAAAAAAAAAAAAATTGTTAAGAGTTCAGTTTTAGACATGTTGTGTTTAATGGTATCTGATGGACATTCAGGCCACCAAGGAGACCTGAGGAGCTCTCCCCTAAAGAACAGGGAGTGACACCCTTTGGTTTTTGGGAATCAGATGCCATTCTGAACCTGCCTTAAAAAGGTGACTTTATAAATTACTCTGAGCTCTCCATGGGTGGCCTCAGATCCTGTCAGTGAGCTCACAGGATCACCTTGCTCACCAGTGTTTTTCCTCTCCAGAGTGGTTTGGTGAGGTGGGTTAGCCCTGGGGGGAAGCAGGGATTTGTTTTCTTTAGGGCAGGCTGCAGCTAGACTGATGCTTCCTCAGGACATCCACTCCGCACGGCAGCGCGGGGGGCGGCGGGCTTGTGGGGCCATGCAACTCTCAGGGTCCAAAGGCGAAAGCAGCCTCTGCCTCTGAATTCCCCCAGTTCCTCCTGGGCATAGTGACAGGCTTATGGTGATAAAAATAAGCAAAACAAGAATTAAGTCTGGATTGAAAAACTTGATAAGACGTTCGTACATAACTTCTAGATGGTGATAATACAAACAAGACACTAACAACCAAAACAAAATAAAAAAAAATAAAAAACCCTTTGGTTGCCTAATCCACTCGAAAAAAGTGGGCTTTTTCCAGATGAGAGTCTTTCTTTGCTATGATTTGTTTAGCAGACTGAGCATATCATCTAACCTACGCAGGCAACGCCAGCCCCCGACTCTGTCTGCAGGGAGGTGGAGGGAGGGTCTGGGAGAGAAGAGGTGGGAGCAGGTGGAAAGTAACAATAAACTGTGGCACCTGGAATGGGAAGCAGCCCTGAGAGGCGATGGGAAAGGCATCAGTCCATGAATGGAGCCTCAAAGAGCCATGGAAGATGGAGAGAAGACAAACTTCCAAGGGCAAAGGATGAATCTGATGACCAGGGAGCTGGGACCTATCACCACAGAGTTGCCACACCTCTCTCATGGGTCTGTCACCACTCACCACTGCCCTTCCTCACCTGCAGAGTGGAAGCAAGAGGCTGGCACAGCCAGGACTCTCCCGACAGGGCCAGAGGTACTTCTACTGGGCAGGTCATTTGGCATGGAACCCATCAGGGAGAAAGGAGGGAAGGAAACAGCTCTTCAGACTCTTGAATCTTCGACACGCCTCCTCTCCCCACCGTACACACCATATTTGTATTTGTATTTTTAGAGATAAGGTCTCACTCTGTCGGCCAGGCTGGAGTGCAGTGGTACAATCGTAGCTCACTGCAACCTCAAATTCCAGGGCTTAAGCAACCCTCCCACCTCAGCCTCCCAAAGTGTTGGGACCACAGGCATGAGCCTCTGCGCCCGGCCTTGTTTTCAAACAGAAACATTCAGAAGGAAGCAGACCAGTGTCTGTAAGTAAGCAAAATCAGTATGTACAGCCAGAGAGGCATGTGTTAACCCCAAGACTTGTTCTCAAGCTGAGATGGGATCGACATTGTTTTAAGATGACTATTTATTAATGAAGACTCTCAGCAGCCTGGTTGGGGTGAGGGGTGGGAGAGCGAGCCCCAAAATCCAGACAAGAGCTTTCTGTATTAAGAAAAGATTTTCTAATTGTTTAAACCAGGGATGGGGACTGTTCCTTTGTGACAGCTGAAAATATATCCCCCTCCCTCCCTCCCTAGGAGCCCTTGAGGACTCGTCTTTATAGACCCTTTTAGGGTCCGCTTGTATAGCTGACTGCGGTGATCTCTTTCCCTGGGACTCAAGTGTGGGACATGAAGGGACCAGAACTCTAATTAGCGGCAGGGCCTATTATTGTCCCAATACGCTTACCACTCTAGGGGATAAAAAGCCTGTCTCCTTCTCAGGAAGTGTGTGAGGATAGAGGCTCACTCTGAGAAGAGGAATGAGAGAAGCATACTAGTCATGTTGACCACAGGAAATCAATCAAAAATCACCTGACAGAACCATGAAGGCTTCGAGATCTAGAAAGGATGCCCAAGACTTGGGTGGACCGTATGATCCTAAAACAGCGCTATCACTAAATAAATAGAATCGGGACTAGAAGTACAGATAACAATATGACAGCAGGGTATCTCAGTAGGGGAATTACAGATGATATCATTTTTGGTTTGCCTTTTTGAGTATCTGCACTCAGTGACTGCCAAGTCTGTGGGAGCACCCGGTGGATAAAAGGGAGAGGCGACCTGCAGGCCGAGGCCAGGATGCGGGAAAGCACAGTCATGAAGCCACACAGCGGCCGTGGGACATGCAGTGCAGCTGGCCAGGGGGCCGCTCATGGAAGGGGAGTAGCAGGAGAGGGCCCTGGAGTGGGGCCCGTGCCAGAACCGGAGAACCTGGGATTATCCCAGAGGGAACTGGGAGCCCATGAAAGTGAGGATGTCTCCTCACCAGATCACTTTACAGAGAGGAAAACAGTGACAGGCCATCACTTCCCCCTCCCCACGGAAGGAAGAGCAAATATAAAGGTCCTGTTCTGAAATGCCGACTGGTTCTTTTCACACAAGATGAGCCCAAGACCAAATCTGATTACCCTGGACACAAATGTGACAGGCAGTTTAAGATGACAGCGTAAGGGGGGAGGAGGGGACGGGGGGGGGGAGGAGGGGACGAGTAAATTCACACCTAATGGGCACAGGTGCACACTAACTGGGGGATGGGCATACTTATAACTTGGACTCAAACGGCACAAAAGCAATTCATGTAACCAAAACATTTGTACCCCTGCAATATTCTGAAATAAAAAAGAAAAATAAAATGACAATGTATACTATTTTTTTTTAAACCTTTCTCAATGGCGGCTAGATCCAGAACTCTTCTTTCCCCAAAGCACGGCTGTCCCCCTCTCTGGCCACGGGCCTTATTTTATTAGACAAAATTATTGCACCCAGCAGTAGTTTTTGCCTGTCTAGGTCACGTCCGATAAATTCAAAGGATGTAAAGTGAATTGTTCATCCAGGAATCCTTAATTTGAAATATAAAAATATTTATTCACCGCTCCTTTAAGATTATTCTGGTTTTTAATTTTTTCTTTTTAAACTAATAAACACTTCATAGGCTTTCCCTTTTCAAAGAAAAAAAAGGCGCTGAAGAGACAAGGCAAGTTTTCCAAGCTACTACACTGGTTTCTCTGAAAGGGGAAAGGAATGTTAAGGAAACGGGAGAAAGCTTAAAAAGAGTGGAACACTAGCAAGCAGGACCTCTTCTCCTTTTCACCTTTTTTTTCTCTCCCATTCACAGCTTTAGGTCCTTTGTTTGTTTAGCAAACCATTACAATCATACCCAGCTCAATGGGGGAGGAATGAGAACTCTCTAAGTAGCTGTCCTTGCAAACCACATGTGTGGTCCCATCCTGGGCCCAGCCTCAGGGCTTTCATGTGCTGCTCTGCGCGCCTGTGGCCCTGGGAGCCCGGCGCCTTGCTCACAATGATCCCAATCTCTAGTGCTGCGTGCTGGCTGCTCCTTCCCAGCAGCCTGTAGCAATGTCTGCAGTTGCTCTCCCTTCCCTGCTTGCCTAGCGACTGTACCGTCGCCTCCTGCTTGGGCCTGTCCCCTTCAGCTCCTGAGACAGACGTGGCCTGGTGTGTCAGCCACCTCCACCTGTCCTCAGCCCATGGGCTCGCCACTGAATACTGGGCAGACACATTCCAGGATCTTCCTGGTTATCACACCCAGTCTTCAAATGTCAAGCACACTGTAAACAGAAGATACAAGGCAAGGCGCCCTCCCCTGCCTCCCAAACCTAATTAGAACTGCTAGTGCCTTTCTCAGGTCCTAGCAGATAGGTTGGCCCTGTGGGGATGAATTTCAGTTTCCTGGGCAATAAATCAAAAGAATATTTAGCGATATTGTATTTCAATAGGAACCAATATTTCATAAATTATATTTCAGTTGTGCTCAGAAAGCCCTCTCGTGCTATTTTGTCTAATAATTTCCATCTCACGGTCCTGTGAGATAGGTAGCAAAGGCATCACTGTCTCCATTTGACAAATAAGGAAATTGAGGCTCAGAGGATTTAAGCCGATTGCCCGTAAGCATGGACTAACTGCAAGGAGTGTACTGTTCTAAGCAAGACGCCTAGCACATAGCAAGTGCCCAAAAGGCATTAGCTTCCATTAATCTCATTTCTGATGACAATGATGAACAGAGGCTACACCCAGGTGTTCTGAGCTTAGCCATGCACTCGCCGCACTTAACACCTTGCCATCCCTCCTAGCCAAACTGTGTGAGCAATGAACTTTACCAACAGCTTTGTCCAAAGAAGCTTCCTTTTCTTCCAAATCAAGCTTCAGAAGATGTGGCTAGATTGCCCGGTGCAACTGATATGTGATCAGCATCTTCCTCAGATTCATCAGTCAACATCTTTCCCAGAGGGAGGAAAACCTTTCATGCCTCTTCTTATGTACACACTTAGGAGTGTAGCCAGGGGCAAGTTTCATGTTTTTGAACTGACAGTGGTGTCGGCAGAAAACTCCACAGATCTGCAGGTATGACTGGGCCGTGGAATGGGGACAGAAGAGGATATGAAAAGTTGCTAACTGTATCATCGGGTTCCTGAAGCATAGAGCATACAGACGCTTTGAAAAAGAAATGGCTACAAGAATCCTGTTCTAAGGCATTTTGCAGTTTCAAGGGGAAACATTTTTTTTTCCCACTACAACCTTTTTGAAGTACCTGGAACCTCCAGCACATCCTTGCCTAAGTTTACTGGGTGTTTCCAAGCAATCATTAACAAACATGCCCAACTGGAAATAATTTTAAAACTTGTGTACCTACTGGCTAACAGGGAACATCAGCTGCAAGGCAGGTATGTAGTCCTCCCAGAGGCTTGTCTGAAGATTCAAACCTGTAAAAAGAGACCTTGCATATCGTCAGTGAATGGAGCTAGAAAGACATACCCCCCCCTTATTCTATAACCCGAGCTTCACTTCAAGAGCACACCCACACAACTTATGATGTACAGAGATTTTCTAGTGTTTTTTTACATGCATTTTAAGTAGATTCAGTATTTTAGATGATCTTTAAGTACTTATATTTTATCCTTTGTCCTACTTGAAACTGGATTAGAAAAACTCTCAAGTTTTCCCCTGCTTTCTGCAAGTGGAATAAAAACACATGAAATTGCTTACATAAAATATTCAAAACAGCACTCAGAGGAAATGGTATTTTTTTAAACCAACAGTATTAAAATGCCATAAAACAGGTATGCAAATCTATGCAATAAGAGAACCTGAAACAAATTATGAATTGAAAGAAAGTCAGCAATGCAATAAGCCGCTGGCACTCATTTTCACCAAAAGCCTCATGTAAACATACAGATTTATCAAATTTGCAGGGCGAAAAGGATGCAGTCTCCAAATTGAATATTCAGATAAACGGTTACTAAACCTACATTAGAATTGGTATGGAAACCTTTTAAAAATACAGATTCCTAGGCCACAGGGCAAACTAGAGCAAACTGAAACAGCATCACTGGAGCCCAGAAAATGTATGTTTTTAACGAGTCCTCAGAAGCAAGTCTACAGCCAGCTTTGTACCACTGAACCCTGATGAGCATCTGGAAACCAGTATCTCCAATCACCAGTTAGTTACAAAACCTGGCTTCTTCCAACTAAGACTATTTCAACCCATCGATCCTCTTATGGGGAAAGATTTTCAGGATTTTCTTAACCAGTACAAAGGTAAATCTCTTATGAAACAAAGCCAATTATATCTCACCTAAGTGATTTATTCACTTGGTTGCCTGTTTTCCTCTCTAAATTTGATTCAAAAGGCTATGTCCATTTATTTTGTATGGGAACATCCTTTTTAAGTTAAAAATGGGAAAATTAAGGCCATTGTTAGACAATTAATGTTAAAAATTACCCCTCACAATTTGGGAAAAAATTGGCAGTGAGTTTATTTGTCTGAATCGTTCAGAGACTGTGTTCCATGTTTTCCTTGTTTTGCATGTATAAACACTTCACAAATCATCATCACGGTCCATCCCTTTTCTCAAAATGCTCAACCATTTATTCTGGTGGTTTAATTGGGTGGTCTCCAAAGGCTCGTATTTTTTTTGGAGCATTAAAGCAAAACAGAAATTCTTCTGGATGATTCCTCCTTTGCGCCTACCCATCTCGCAAACGGACAATACCAATTTATGTATTCAGAGGGGCGGGGCTCTCTTCTGCTTCACAGGAAAGGGAGGGCATCACGCAAGGTACACCAACCAGGCAGTGGAGTAGCTTAGCTTCATTGTCAAAATATTCAAATCATCACTAAAAGAAAACGATTCCTTTCTGAATTCAACAACACTCCTTGGCCTTGGAGGGCTCACACAGGAGCTTATGCTTAAGCTGTTCAATGTAAGCAGTACTAGTGAAAGGGGAGAACCCTGGCAGGGAGGGAGGGAGTCCCTCGGCCCTTCCCGCCTGCCATGTAGGCACCAGTACGATGCTGAAATGGTTAACAGTGCACCAGGGACCCACGGCAGGCTGGCCTAGGGGAGAAGCATGTGCAGCATATGATGGTTTAATAAAGCAGAGAAGAAACGGTTAGGAAAAATAACACATCTCAGTTTGACAGGATGCTACTTGGAGATTGCTTTTCAGGTCAGAATTTAGATTTCAAAAGCAGAAAGAAAAGGTTTTTGTACGCCAATTTCTTTTTTTAAGTAAGTGGTAAAAATGACCATATAAAATTAAGTAATCCTAAAGGTAAAAGTTTCTGAGTCCCAGAGTAGCAAGAAAAATCACATTTTTCTAGAAAAGGAGACTGGCACATGGTAAACAGATTAGTTAAGTGTTTTAAACGAAGGGGAAAATATTTTGGGGGAAATGATTTGTTTATCCACTGACGACAAAAACTAAGCCATCGTGAATCTAGAGCGTATGATTTCCAGAATGCATTTTTGCTGTCACAATGTGTTTTTCTAGGCATTTGCTTCTGAGAACAGCATTTAAGAACATGTCTTTTTCTCAGTTAATGGACTGGTTTAGCCGCCCGCTGGGCATTCACTGAAACCCAAATTGAACAAAGGGATTTCCTTCCAGTTTCAACTCATTCACTTCTAGCTACTCCTGGTTTTACTTAAGCAAATTCTTCAGACTGACTTTTGTTTCTAATGATCTGAGTGGGAAAGAATTGGGCAACCCCCAAACTCTGGAAAGTCAGCCCTGGTTTTCAGTGAAAGAATCCTCCAGATTGAAGATGTGCAAGGTTTGTTTTTGAAAAGCCCCTCCGATATGTTTTCTTTTCTTTTCTAAAGACAGCAATTCCAGATGGAAAGGAGCCCAGCCAATTTGGTAGATTATAGACAACTAAATCTTATCTCAGAGGGATGAATCATGGTAAAGCATCAGATTGTATCTTTCAGGTGGAGACCCTAACTGCAATATTCAGATTCACCTCCAGACAATAATGTCATCTGAAAGATGACACAGAGGGCCATGTTGCTAAAGGGTCACTCGAAATTGGAACAGACTGTGGGCCTGGCACCTGGTCTTCCACCTTTCCACATTGTACATTATCTCCCTGGGGGGCCTTATGCACAACCCAAGGTTTCCCACTACTCCTGAGGTCAGAGGCCTCTAAAATCTCCATCTTCAATCCTGAAGTTTCTTTCAAATTCTGGGCGAGTATATCTAACTACCTCCCACACCTCTCAGCGTGGATCCCTGGCAGTGCCCCTCAAGGTCACCCGTCCTAAAGCAAGACACTCTACGCCCCACGCTTGCTCCTCCTCCAGCATTACCCATGGTAGCTAATGGCGCCACTCTGCAAGAGCAAAACGCTCCCCAGCTGCCAGCCATCATCGTAAGTACTTTACTGAACACCCTCAGCAACCACACAAGTAGACAGCATTAACCCTATTTTACTTATGGGGGGACTAAGGCTTAAAGGTTCCATGCCCACAGTCCTACAACCAGCAAGCGGCCGAGCTGGGATGGGAATGCTGTGTGCGACTCCAAAGTCAATCTCTTCCCATGTCACTTCCTAGCCTCTCCAAAGTCAGAAACTCTGCAGTCTAGATTTTTCCACTGGTTAAGCTTTACAGATTCTATGAGCTTATTGTCTCTCAAATTTGTTCCTTCTCTTAATTCCTATAGTTACCCATTGTTAGGGTGAAGTTTGCCTTTTTGGTGGCCTCCGAATCAGCATGGCAGGACAACTCAGGAATTTTACTGTTTATCCTTCTCAACAATTTTCCTTCCTAGCTTGTTTAAAGCAGGTGGCAGGCTTTGTAACCCCTGGTATTTTCGTCCAGCTGAAGACAGAAGCAGCCCGAAGAAGTCTGTCTTTGTTAACATCTAAACCCAATGAGGACATTCTGCTGGACTTCTGGGGGCAAGGGGAGGAGAGGGTGGATAAGAAGGTGCCAAAAAGGCACTCTCCCTCCCTCCCTCCCCCGCCCCCCAAAGAAAATGAGATCTGTCAGCTCCCAGCAAGGGATGCTTCAGGGGGGGCCAGACCTTAGGCAAGAGGTTTCCAGCTTCCACTGGTGGCCCTGAGGCAGACACAGCTGCAAGGCTTTAAGACCACTATTATGATAAACCAAGGTCAAGGCTGGGTCCTCACCTTGCAGGTGCCGTGGAAATCTCTGGGTCCTAGACACATGGGGAAGGGGAGGCACCTAAAAATGTCCGACATGAAATTTCCCTCTAGGTTGGCAGACTGGGGGCTGGAGTCTGATTTAAGATGCTTACAGGGAATACAAAAGGCAATACTTCTTGCGTGCTTGATGTTGTGAAATGAGATCCAGACTTGTGGCGTGCCTCAATGAGGTGCTAAGGATCTTACGTGGAATAGCGCGTATCTGTGCCATAGACCAGCTACAACTGTGGCAACTGGAGCCTATCTATTTTTCAGAAAAGGCCACTACCTTGTTTGTTGCAGAGAGAAGTGTGGACTCTGCAAAGGCATAGGTGACCTGGGGGTGGGGGGTGCAGTCCTGTGCTTTAAAACCCTGAGGCAGATAGCAAAGGCAGGAAGGAAACAAGGGCAGATGTTAGAGTATACTCACAAGATTAACTCCTCTGAGTCCTATGCAAATACCTGGAAAGGGAGAGCCAGAGAAAGTTATCTTTAAGGTCTTCATTCCACACTAAAAACAAAAACATCAAAGGTAACAAAAAACAAAGTCTACTTGGATGAGGAAGGAGAGTGGCCAGTGCTGCTAGAGTTTTGAGGTCCAGGACACCCTGTTTCCCAAGCCTGGACAAGCCTCCCAGGCTAGCATGCTGGAACAGGGAGAGGGACTGCTGATTTCCATATGGAAATGGCACGCTGGACACCAAGGTGCTTTGGGGGAGGGGAGATTCCTTCCCACAAATCCTTAATGTGCCAAATTTGTTGATTGAAAGATGTTGCGGTAATGGTCGGTACTTATGGCACCAAATGACATGTCTAAGGGGGTTCAGACTTTGAGGACATTCATGCCTTGTGAGTAAATTCCACTGCAGGTCTGTGGCTGAACATCTGAGACCTTCAGAAAAGGCTTATAAAGGCCCTGATGAAAACTGAAGAGGATTTTAGATAAGCCAAGATATATCAGCCATTATGCAGAGATCAGAACTTTTAGTGCAGAGAGCTCTGGCCAGAATAACTTCAGATTTGCAAGAATTAGCAAACCAAGGGCCCACGTTTTCCTGCCAAATGGTCAGGCTACTAAATCCGAAGGGCATGCAGGGCATGGGGCACATCCAGAGAGAAGAGAACCTGGGAGAGGAGGAGTGGCCCAGGGAGCAAGTGCCCTGTCATAGAGGCAGGGTTGGCCAAGAAGGTCCCCTAGAGTCTGAAGCACAAAGTCCCCTCTATCTGCTTTGGTTACAGGGAAGATGGGCATGTTGTATTAAACTGTACCCAAGAAGAGAACCACAGACAGGGAACATGGAAGCTAGAGCGTGTTGGGCAAGCAGGCAGAAGTCGGAG
This sequence comes from Varecia variegata, assembly GCA_028533085.1. Classification (NCBI taxonomy): domain Eukaryota; kingdom Metazoa; phylum Chordata; class Mammalia; order Primates; family Lemuridae; genus Varecia; species Varecia variegata. Next base: position 17,075,750 of record CM052441.1, on the reverse strand, counting down.
AACCAGAGCTACTGCTCTGGTCTCACAAGAGTCTAGCCTCTGTTGGCACTTGCTTCCCTTGTCACACCTGACAGGTGAGACCCAGAAGGGACGAGAGAAAGACACAGCTAGTGAACACTCACAGGCCCCTCCCAACACCACCTCCTGACATGGGCAACCAGCCACAGGAGGCTATCTTCCAATCTGCGGTGCCGGAAACCTTGGCAGGGATGGGGGGTGGGGAGCGATGCTAGAGAATGGGGAACCAGCCTGTCCTATTGGCCAAAACTGAATTTGCACGTGGCTTCCTTTATCTGCACCACCAGCGTGGTGTGACGAGAGCCTGAAGTCAGCTGGGTCAAGGAAGGGGTATTTCCACATGCTGGAGACAGACCCGCACTGGCTCCCCAGTCCTCTGTTTCTGGACTGGCTCCCCTTCATTCTCATCAACAATGCTGCTGTCAGAGTGATTCTTCTAACATGCAAATATGTTCCTGTCACTTGCCTGTTTGGAATTCTTCAAAGGTCCCATTAGTTTCTGTCAGCTGCAACCAAGAGTCCTGTCTAATCAGAACCACTGAAAAGTTTTTAATCAGGAGAGCAGTATGTTCAGGCTTGTGTTACAGAAACCGACCTCAGACAGCACACATACCGATTATTCTCCTGGATTTATCCATCATATACATTAAAACAGGCAAACACTAATTCCCATGGCAAAACAAACAGACCCACTGTGCACAAAAAGAATAAAAGCAATGACTGAACTCTGAAGTTTCTCTATAAAACAAACTGTTCACAGAGAATTCTAAATCTTCCCTGAATCAGAACAACACTCTTATGCACTTTGAGTTGAATATATGGGGCAAATGAGAACCATTTTAAGGAAACGACATAAAATGACTATGATCTTAATGTGGTTCCAATTTTCATGGTGATCGTGTGTGTTTTATGAATCACTTTTAATTCCTGCTGCTAGAACAAAAAGGAAAAAATTACCTTGGTAGATGCCACATAATGGATCAATTAAGTTATTCCCCAAATAAAGTACGCTTTGTTATACAGTATAAGCATGCATAATTTCTAGCATTATTTGAAACATCGATAGAGAAATGTGCTTTATTTTCTAATTTTAATAATAATAATATTTAACACTCTCCTATAACTCCCTTCATCCCCAACTGCCTTCATTTTAACTTTGTTTGTTTTGTTTGTTTGTTCATGGAGAGGGAAGTAAGGAAATTTTAATGATATTCCTTCGATAATAACTTTTCTTACCTAAAAGTGGTAGAATGCATTTTACTTTATCTCACTCCATTATGTAGGACACATGCTCTACTTAATACTAAGTTGTGCTCCTACAGTTAGTTAAGAAACTAACCAAATGGTAGTGTTTTTCTAGATACAACCTAAGAAAGATGGGATGGTCTGGCATAAAGGGCATTGGCTTCGGAGTCAGATGGCTTTAGATTTGAATGCTGGCTCTGCTGCTTGCAAGGTGTGTTATCTCAGGCAGGCTGTACAACTTCTCTAAGCCTCAGTCTCCTCTGCCATGAAATGGGGATGTCTGCCTATCTTGCAGAGTGGTTATAAGATTATACATTCTATATGTACGTACAGAGGAGCAATGGCTGGTACAGCGTCCAAAGTATGTATAAACTAGATGTGGTCTGTGAATAAGAAGTGTCAAAAATGATTTTACATGGTGGGCAAGCTCATAATTAGGAAACATTGATAACTTATTTTGGAATACAACATATGTAACAGGAAGTCAGATTCACAGCCTTCATCTTCAATGTGGATCATGACATAATTCCATCTCCTAACGTGTAGTACTTATTATAAAGGGCATTTCTGTTATTATCTGTGTGCTTCAACATATTGTTTGTCATGTATTTGAAAGATTCCTAAATTCTTAAGCAGTATAATACTATTTGCTGTGCTTTTAATGGTAATATCGTATTTAACTAGAGAAAACAATTACGAATGCGCCTGGCACAGACTGGTCTTAGAGGTGTCATAAAGTGACCCAAATGATATACTGAAGTGATTGAGGCATTTTTGGATTTTGCTACTTTTTTCTTTCTGAATCTATTGGTGGGGAGGAGGACCAGTTTTAATCAGAATCATTTGGAAAACAGGAATTTAAACACACGACCTAATATTCTCCTCAGTTAGCCTTCCACCCAAGGCCGCTGTGGGCACCCTTCCTAGAGGTTAGCCTCAAGATCACAGAGTTGGGAACTGGTTTGTCTAGTGAGAGGTTTGGGGGTGGGGAGAAATCAAATATAAGATGGAATATAAGAAAACTTACAAAGACAACTAGAATAAAAAAAATCATAGCATTATTACAGTCAAGGACATTTTGCAAAAAATGTGCAGAGAGAGGCCAAGAATTGTGATTCAGCAACAGTCAGCACTAAAGCTGCAAAACGAGGGCTGCTTTAGGGGGAAGTGGGCTTGAACAGAGAGCCAAAACATATTATGGGAAAAACAACAAAAATGTTGGATATGCAATTTAAGGCTGGAGTTAGGAATCATTATCTTGAAATAGGTGGTGGCTACAAAAAATCGTAATCTCCACATAAATAGTGGAAAATAAGAAATAAAAACTTCTGATATATAATGAGGACCTTGCCAACCATGAATCCCCTTGAATAACCACTGGATTTAGTGACATAGCCTATTTCACAACTTCAGAAAATCTGGAGATAGAACATATGTAAATCGAGAATTGCCACATATTATGACTTCAGGAGAATGATTACACCTCAATTTTTTTTCTGGTATTTAAAACATTTGAAAACATCTTTTTAAAATGTAAGAGAAGGAGATCACAAAGTTTCTAGCAAGTCCTAATAAATACAAATCAATTGTATAATACCCATTATGTCTAATTTAACAGGAACAAACAGCAAGGATATTTCTTAGCATGTTCTCTTGATTTTTTTTTTTTTAAAGTGAAAAGTAGGCTTTCATAAGTTCTCAACCTTTATTCCCCAACCTTATCTTTCCCTCAAGACCTGAAGTCCCTCAAATGCAAAAGTGTTTTCTGGAACGTAACACGCTACAGTGAAAGAGGCAAACGCTGTGGTGTGTGCTGCGATGCAGGGGAGAATGAGCCTACAGAGCCTAGGCTGACCACGGGAGAGCCGTGGAGCAGGAGGTCCAGGGTTTAGCACAAGACACATTTACCTTTCTAAGTGAAGTACAGATGAGTTTTAGATGTGACACGAAACAGAGGCCACACCAGACGTGACAGCAATCCTAGAGAAAAAAAAAAAACAGAATCAAAAGGTTAAAAAAAAATCATCAAGAAAAACCACACTGGTAGTAAGCAGACATTGGCCTACACGGAATGCGAGTTCAAGGGCATCTGAGTAAAAAAATCTCTCTCCATCCATATGCCATAACGCCATATCCCAACATTCCAAAGCCACGTCTCTAAGTCCTAAGGGGATTTCTAATTTTAGAGAGGTGATACAGTGATGTGGTTAAGAGCACACAATGATGCCAGAAAGCCTAGTCAAATCCTGGTGCCACCTGGAGCCACTTGGAGACCTCATGCAGTTTGTTTATTCTCTACCTCACTTTCCTCACCTGTAGAATGGAGATAATGATCACACTTACAGCACAAGACCCTGTCCAGAATTAAATGAGTTGATCTGAATGAAGTGCTGAACGCCTGTGTCTGGAAAGCAGGGAGCACTCCTGTATTTATAATTATTTTTCAAAGACCCCAGGTGAAAATACCTTATAGCCTCAAGCAGAAATTAGAAGACAATCAGAACTTTTTTGAGAGAGTCAACTAAGAAGAACACTATCCTTTGGGAAAAGGAAACAAGTACCCGGGGTGGGGGTGGGGGTGGGGGTGGGGAAAGGAAGAGCCTAAGGAACGAGGAAAGGCCATAAACAGCCTCTCCCCTGGCCCCCAAAATGCACATTTTGCTTAACTCCATGATGTTTTCAAAGACAAGATTACTACTCTAGGAGGAGGGCTGTAGGACAGAACTTGTTGACAGTGAGCATACCCAATTATTCACCTTGTGATAAGAAAAAGGATTAAGACAGGACAGCAAGTGATGGAAAGGCAGCAGAAGTTTTAAAGACTGAAAAAGATGTAAATATAATTTTCTGTGAAAAGAATGAAGACAGGACATAGAGTAATAACAACTCAAGCCCATCAATCCTGGCCTTCACAGACATAAATTCATTTTTGACCAAGAGTCCAATCCAATTGGACAAATACTTCAGCACCGACTCCAAGCAACCTCCTTCACTGGGTAGTCCTCATTTATACACTGACTGAGAAGGTTGTTGTTTGTTTTTGTTTCTTTTTTAAATAGCAAAACTTTATTAATCTGAATCCTATTCATTCTAGAGGTATGATCATTTAGGTACAGGTTGAGTTGGGGTTTTCCTCTCGAGTTGAGATCTTTCCTTGAGGAAAAATGTCTCACTAAAGTAGACAATATGTAATGTTGCAAAGGAAACATATAAACTATTGAAAACATAAACCAAGTATTTAACAGCCTCACTAATATAGTAATACAAATGATTAATTACAGATGATTTGGTATCTAGTTATTACAGATGATCTTTATAACAGGAGTAACATCTGGCCTTATACCACTTACACATTATTTAATTTTGAAAAATTCTATATTTCAGAGTACCCTTTCTTGCAGTTAAATCAAGTGGGTAAGGACCTGTCTTGTTTTCAATGACTAGACAAGCCTTTATTAGGGCTGCTTTATTTAGTCAGTCTGGGTGGATGGGAAGCCCGCTAAGAGGGAAGTAACCAGGATCTTTCTACTAAGAAGTTTGCTTATGTAGATGAACACACATGCAAACACAGGGACCTAATATATGTTGATCCCCAAACCAATTTTGAGGGTTTGACCCTTAAGTTACTTGAAATTATTCTTGCTGGAAAGCACAGCAGGCATCGGTATGAAGAAAGAGGCTCTTTTCTGGAGGATCATGTAGTTGGAGTTATCTGATTCTATAAACATAGCAAGAACACAATTTTTAACTGCAGTCACTTCCTTGGCCTGTCTGTAGTTCTTTTTATCAATGTCAACAAAGATACGCCTCGCCGCTGAAAGCTGAAATAGCATCAAATGGAAAAGTGCGGTTTGATTTCCTACTTTTCCCTCCACCCTTCCTGCCTGTCCCCACTTTGGTAGTATGTCACATGAAATTACTTCCAGAAACTGGGAGGATCGAGCAGCCAAGTTATAAAACCTAAGTGCTATGCTTAATGCTTTCTTATCTACAATACTTGTGACGGTGAGAGTCTACCCATGATCAAAGCCATGGTAATTTTCCTGTTTCGTAAGAACTCTAAAACCTCAGCAGGATCACAGCCTGCTGAATCCACCATGTTTGTATGACTAACACAAACAACGTATTCCTTCACAAGATGCCTACCACAACCCACAAATTTGTAAACCTCTATTTTAAACTTCATCCCTACCTTTAATCAAAACAGAAATCTAAATAGATTCCTTTAAAAATAATCTTGGTGGTAAAAATAAAAGATGGAGAGTAAAATATTAGCCAGTTCCTGTACTTGTGTGCTTACTTACTTTTCCTCTTCACGTTTTCTAAAAATTTCCGTTGTGATTTTAAGATATTATTTTCCTAAAGAATGTTGACAACTATTTATTTCCCACTTAAAGTTCTGGCTTAAAAAAGAAATAGGCTGTAACTTGAGAATAGCTCAGAAATTGGTTTTGTCCTATGGTCTGAAATCAGAGTAGCCAGTCCTTTAAAATCAAAATTTCCCTTACACTTTTCACTGAGAAGTGAAGGTGTTCGTTTGCTTCCTTTGATAAGGAGTTCATGACATACAGTGGTAGTAAATCCTGGTGAAGGAAATTGTCAAAGGATGTTTTGTGTTATATATTATTTAGCATTACACTGTAGAATTAAATCGTGTAAAATGGAAGCTTTATCTATCTCAATTACTAAGTTTGGTCAAGTGAAAGTTTACAAAATTCTACATTCAAAGATTTAATGAAAATAAATATGACATTGGGGTTTATTTTTAGGAAAGAATAATAGAGAAGAAAGCATGGATAGGAAAAGGAAAATGCCATACACCTTTTATGCCTCCTTCTAGAGGCTGCGGACCGGCCAACAGACTTGCCAAAGCAAAAAAAAAGTGTTTAATAATTATCTATAAAGGAAAGATTTTTAAAAGCAATAGCAGCAATCAAGTAAAAACAGACCAATCAGGTTTCCCTAAAATACAGTATTTGGAGTTGAAACCTGCATAAGTAATTACTTTCAAAGGAACGTATGGGGAGCCATTAATCCCCATTCATTCAGCAACCATTTACTGAAACGAGAGCTTTGCTAGCCTTGGAGATATAAAAATGAATACAACACAGCTGCTTTACCTCCAGCTAGAAGAATACACCTAAATAAAGAGCTGCTGGGCAATGTGTTAAGGTGTTAAGTGCCATATTAGAGGTGTGCACAAAGGGCTGCAGGGCCAGAGGAAGCAGGCATAAATTCTTCCTGAGAAATCAGGCAAGTGAAGGGAGACGTGAAAAAGGTATGGAGATGTTTCCTTGTGATAAATGCAAGACTTTTTCCATACTGTGTTCTAAAAAAGGCAGAATTTTAAGATTTATGAATTACTACAATTTCAGATGCTATCCTGCTCTATTGGCCAGATTCATTTCTGTTTGATGCAGACTTCCAATTACAATATCCTAAGAACAAAAAATTTTAAAACTACGTGTATTATCATAACATTCCCATGCAATGCACACAATCCAGAATGGCATGAGTTGCTAGCGTGAGTGGAACAGAGATCTCGAGTTCAAAGATGTTTTTAAACGTAAATGAACAACAGACATTTTAGAGAATTCGTATATAATATTAATAATGCTTATTTTAAGTATCACTTTTTTCCTTTCTTCTCAAAGCAAAAATAAAATAAAACCACCCGATTATATCATGGTTAATATTTGTCTTTCTCTACTTCTGTGTTTAAAAAAAAAGGGGGGGGGTGTTGAATCAACTTCTACTTAACATCATTTATTATGCATCCCATATTCCTACTTATAACATAGTTGTGACAAAACCTCCATTGTTCATGACACACTAGCCCCAAACTTGAGTAATTCTAATGTAAGCATGAGAAACTCCTGTCTGCTTTGGGGTGAATTTCCCAATTCCTCTGTGCTAAATTGAGGTCTAATTTTCCCTGTGCCTGGTTTTCACAAGAAGGTCCATTCCAACCCCATGTGCTCCTTTTCAGCTGTCAATAAACAGAGGCAGTGAATTCCCCACGGCTTCACAAAGCTAGTTAGGCAGAGCCATTCATTCCTTCAGGAAAACAGGGCATTGATTTCAGCGAGTTCCCAGGGAGCAGCTGCAACAAAGAGATCAAAGGCCCACCTCTCTTTCCCTCCATTGCTTTCATTAGGCCCAGCCCAGACAAACAGCGACAGGTTTCCTTGAGACAAGGAGAGGGCCCGGCAGACCACCTCATGGTTCAATGCAAATTCATCCGTTTCCTACATTCCAGTGACAGTCCAGAATGCTAACCATGACAAACCAGCACAATCACCCAGCATAATATACTGCTCGCTAGTTCATCCAAGGTCAGAGGGAGAAAACAAGCACTGAGGGAAGTCTTTGCTTCTAGGGCCTGCTAAGCCTCAATGGCCCCCTGACACTCCATAAATAAACTTCTCCCCTCACTCTCCCTTTCTTCCTCCATCCTACTGCCCCGTAAGTGATGGTCTCACTTAACAATCTGCAATTTCTTTCGTGTGACTGTGCCCAAACTATAAAGAAACTGTATTCTCCATCTAATAGTTCTAATGGCCAGAGGAATATGGCTATGTGGGTAGCCTTTATTAGTTCGCTGCTGTGTCAACGCCAATCTGCTATACCCAGTAAGAACTGAAATGTCTAGGGTTTCCCTAAGGGGCGATCTCCAGTGAAGCCCACACAACTTGAAGAGAGAGTTTGTGTAAATTCTGTTTGTAAAACAAAAACGTGAACAGAGATGCAACAGTTAGTGTTTTGATTTGATCTGGGTTATCACCCAGACTGGGTAATCCAAGTTCCTAAATGACAGTCTGTGTGTGAATGAGGGGTGTGTGGGGGGAGGGGAGGGCTGTGGGTGTGTAGGGGGGTGTGGGTGTGTGGGGCGGTGGGAGTGAGGAGGGTTAGCCAGCAGGACGGGAGAGCAAGAGCGAATATAAAAGAAAATGAATTATCCTGATTGGTTACCTAGACTGAACAAACGTAATTAGAAGGCTTCCAAATTCACTGCATTCGAAACCGCTTCTTTCACACAAGCTTCATGAAAGCCTGTAACAAAATGAGTTCATTTATATTGTGCTCCGTTCCATTTCTGTCACTAATCCTGAGTAAACATGGGAATAGATGGGTTAAGTTTCAAAATTCCTAAACCAAAAAGAAAATAAACACTATTGGGATGAAAGGCATGGAGAACTCATTCCCCGACGCAGAACACAGCCTCTCCATGTGCCCATCTTATAAGCTTCAGTTCTGACCTGGGGGATCAATTAAAGACCTCCAGAGACATCCATTTGCCACTTACTCATCTTTGCCTGACAAAGATACCATTTGGTAAAGGGAGCCGAGCAGCCCGCAAGGAAAAAAGATGTTCTACCCTCATTTTCAAATCGGGACAGAAATGAACTTAGAAAATACAGAACTCTAAACTGCACAGGAAAGGTAGTTCTGATAAAGGCAGTGTGACAAATTAGGAATCTGAAAGCTAACACTGGCATCGACTAACTTTGGGCTTAGGGGGTACATTTAACCTCTGTCTTCCAACTTTTCCAAAATGGAGACAGAAATATCTGTCAAGAATTCCTTGACAAGGGACTGTGAAATAATCATTCCTCAAAAACTGTTAATATGTATCTCATTGAAGAAAGCTAGTTGTACGAGTAGAACTTCCTTATGTAATAGATTGCTCTGTAATTCAATAGATATTACCTGGAAACTCACTACTTTCTATAAAGCAAATCATATTTTAAAAGCACTCAGAAAATTTACTACTCGAAGTCTATGGCAAATGGCCAAATACACATATCAACTCATTTACATATCTTTCAAAAGCATTTACAAAGCACTTAGAAACATTATGCATTGGATCTTCACCACCGCTACCTGGGAGAGATGGTTTTATCAATGTATTTTTGAATGAGGAGATAATAGGCTCAGGAGAGGTAAACTGGCTTGCAAAAGTCACAGAACTGTAACTAGCAGAGTTAAAACTTAAATTCAAGTATTCTGTCTCTAACGTTCATGCTGTTTCCATTATACTTGGCTGCTTGACTGTGGATATAATCATTCACTGAAGGTCTCTCACCAGTACTATATTAAATAAGTAATCATAATCAATTTTTAAGCCCAATGCATTGTACCACTTTCATGCAATGAGAGTGGTTAAGAGCATAGACTCTGGAATCAGATCCATATTTAAATTTTAGTGTCACCTTTTAAGCATTTTGTAAATTAAGCAATTAACAGTATTTTCAGAACCTCAGTTTCCCCAGCTGTAAAAGAGGAACAATACTACTTTCTCTCACAGGGCTTGTGGAGGATCAAATTAGATAACTTGCATAAAGCACGTAGACCAATGTTGACAAATGATAAAAGCCCAAGATTGATAGCTATTATCATTAATGTTGAAAACCAAACCAGTGTAAAACTTGTTAAAAATGAAAACACCTCTTCATTTTCAAGAAAAAGACATAAAATTTAACTTTCAGTCTCTAGATTACATAATCCCCTTTAGCATTAAAAGCTTAGGACTCGAGTCCGGGCCTTTACGCGGACCAACTAATGAGCCAAGATCAAACTGTTTTCAAAGATAATGAAAGCTACTTTACAAAATGGAAACATTAATTGAAGTGTCTTTTTAAAAGGAAGCTAATTGAGGCAAATCCCTATTTGCTACAGAGCAGCAGTGCAGTTTTTCTGCACAATTCAGCTTTACTCCCTGCCATTTAACCATTTCAAGTAGAAATGCATTGGTAACAAGAAGAAATCTGCAGACTGATACCACTTGAAGAGAAAAATACACACAGGGATATTTGTTGTCTGTAGACAGTGCTTTAACGTTCTCAAAGAACTAATATATATCTTATTTCACTGACCCTCCCACTAAGAGAAAACAGATTCATTTTCTAGCACAGAAAAGACTGCCAGTGGCAAACAGCAAAGCTTATTTTCTTTTATGCCTTGTCTCATTTTTCCTAACACCCTATTAATGAACAGTAGCACAGAGATGCTACAGTACAGCGTGTACAGCCTGCTGCGGGAATACAGAGGCCACTAAGTCTGGGAGAGCTACAAAAGGCTTTGAAGAGAAGGTGACATTTATCCAACCTGTTACCTAGTATAGAAGTACTTCTAGGATATTCCTGATTGTCCTTGAGCTTGAGACAGGCTTTGTGATGGCCCACGGCCAAATCTGGCCCCTCTATTTCTATAAATGAAATTTTATTGGAATACATTCCAATACATGTAAATACATTCACTTACATATTGCTCAGCCTATTTCAATTCTTCTCTGTCAAAATGACACAATTATATAATTTAAAAACAAGGATGCCATAAAGATGTTTTAGATGAACAGTATAATGTCCAACAGGACAGATGTGTATACATCCCCAGCTCCGCCGATGGCCCTTTGCTCCCCCTGATCACACAACCTGATAGGAAGTCACTCCAAAGAAATGGAGGCCCCAGCCCAAGATGTGTAATTCCAAGTTCCTCAAAATAGTTATCACCTAATGGTATCAGAAAAAGTGAAACAAACCTTAAAATGAGAACCAAATAATGCAAGTTTGGCTCCAATTGTTGCTCCGGGACCTCTAGAGAAGTAGTCATGTTACTAGAGAAGACAAAGCATTGAGGGAGGAGGATAAAAAAATTGAAATGTCAACTTACAAAAGTTGTCATACACAATCGCTAAGTGTATGAGTCAGGCAGGAGCAATCTGAAAACAAAAATACAAATTATTAGTTTTATATAATAGTTGCACACACATTTCTTAATTTTAACTGAGGTTGCTATAGATTCTTACGCAGTTTTGAGAGCCTTCACTCAGTTTCCCACAATAGTAATATTTCACAAAACTATAGTACAACATCACAACCAGTATATTTGTATCCACTAGTTTATTGAGATTTCCCCAGTTTAATTATACTTGTGTGTGTGTGCTCATGTGTGTAGCTAGTTCCATATGAGATTTCTATTAGTCTATTGAGATTTCCCCAGTTTAATTGTACTTGTGTGTGTGTGCTCGTCTGTGTAGCTAGTTCCGTATGATTTTATCACACATACAGGCTCACACGTCTACTACAACAGTTGAGGATAGTGAGCAGCTCCATCACCAGGATCCTTCACATTGCTCTCTCATAAACACACACCACACCTCCTACACCACAACCTCTTGCTGTCTCTCTAATCCCGTACATATCTGTTTTTAATGCTAAAATAACGTCCACTTATAAAAAATAAGTATTTTACTCATTGTTCATAAGAGATTACTACCTAGTTATACGTCAAACCATGAATAAAGAATTCTATTTTTCTGCATTAAAGCGTAAGTTTTAGTTTAAGAAACAAAATCTCTGGAGAGAAGTTTCTTCTCACTGTTGGCACAGCACAGACCACTCACTTCAAAAATCAAAGGGTGAAAAGTAAGATAGTTACTACAGAAGTGTTGTCTGAATCCACAGATTCCATATTCTTGACATTTTTCTAACAAGAAACCTGTGAGTGCTATCATGGGACAATCTAGGTGTTTTACATATGTGATCTCTTTCAAATGCTCATAACCACCCTCTGGTATATACACCATTATTATTCCTCTTTGGCCCAAGAAGGAACTTAGGCACCAAGAGATTTAATAAGTTCCCTGAGGCCACATAACTAGCAGTGGAAGATCCTGGAACCTGGGACCAAGTTCTTAGCACCTGGACTATCTTGTACCTCAAGGAAACCTATGATGATGAAATCAAGATATTTTGTGTCACTGCTCATTTGCTATGATGGACAAATCACCTGATTATTGGTAAACTTCACTTTAATATGCAGGAATTAAATAAAGAAAATGTCCAAAATGATTTTGTAAAATGAAAGTAGCATTTTATTCAAACACTAAAACGATGGGAAATTACTAAAAACAAAAGTTGGAACACACAGGGAAAATGTAATATTAAGGACAAAAACTGTTTGCCAGCCTTGAACAGCCAGTCTTCAACGTTCGTTGCCGACTGTCAGAGGCAGGAGTTTATACGTAGCCATGATAACTCTTGAAAAAACTGTACTCGGTTGGGCAAAGATAATGATGGGAGCACCGAAATTTGTGAACAGATAAAAGCCTCAAAATTAGGCTCTTTAGAGACATCTAAAACTCCAAAGCTAATGTTCCTATTATTATTGCCATTATAATAATTTAGTAGACACCTATTGTGACAAACTTTCTGTAGGTTTATTAGCTTAATAATACAGCATTACTGAAGATTAGCAGATATTTTCTCCTGTTCACAGCCCATTTATGCATAGCTATGGCAGTTTTGTCTATCATTCAACAGTGCTTAAAGGACACCTACTCAATAAGCAATTGGTATGCTGTCCCCAAATACTCTGGCTAGGCTTTCTTTACAGTGCTAATATTACAGACACCTGTATGATCTAAGCTCAAGAGGTAGCCAGGGGAAGAGAACACATTACTAGCATTTTTTGGTGGACATATAACCGAGTTATAGATGGGAACTAGGGAAACACGGCTCTGAAGTTCGTCTTCCACACAAAGCCATGTGTGACGTGGTATTCTTTTTTTTTTTTTTCTTCAGAATCTTCTTTATTCATCATCGAACGAACAGAGCTTGTCAGCTTGAACCCAAACAAACTAAAACCGCCTCAAAAGGCCTGCCTCATTACAACACATCAGAGCAAAACCAGAATTGGAGACAGAATTTGGCCTCAGTTCTTTTCAGAGAAAAACAATCATGCATTTACACACAGGTGCCTCATGACAAACTGACTGGCACAAATCTAGCCAATGTGGGAATGAATCTTTGTCATTCATACAACCGCCTCTTCCTCAGCCATAAACAAGCTCTTGCTTTTTAGAGCGGAGGGTGATCAGCAGGTTATCTTGAGCGATGGCATCATTTGTTTACTCTGGAACTTTGATGGGGAGGCGACAACTTATTTTCTCCTTGAATCTGGGATGCAATAGCCTGTCAGAATATCTAAAACATGTCCTAGAAGACAGGTAGGTGGCAGCGGTTGACTTAATAAAGAGTTTATAAGGGTAACTGTATAGGGCCCTTTAAATATTTAATCCTATTGTTTTTCAGAAACCCTTTCTACCTGGGCTCCAGAGGCCTGTGAGTGAGCTGCCTCTCAGAGCAGTCACCCAGGGAAGGGAGGAGGGTGGGGAAGAGGGTCTGGGGGAGATGCAGGGGACAGAAATCAGCTGGAACACTCCATGCTGGTTCTGACTCGCTCCATCTCGTGCAGGAAGCTGTAGAACTGAGGCAAAGTTAATTCTATATATAAATTTTCAGTTTGATTTCCTTTCTTAACCACCAACTTTAATTGTAAAAATATACTTCCCACTTTCTCCAACTCACTGCTCTCAGATGTCACTCCAAATTTCCACTCCATATCTATGAGCTGGTTAATCATCAGAGTCTGACCTATGGCCCATCGGGCAAGGGTGGGGGCATTCTGTTTCCACTTTTCAGAAAAGTAAGTGGCTTCTTCCTCACTAAGACCCAGAGTTATAAAATCTGCCTGCTCAGCTGTAAGACTCTTCTTCAGTGCACCATTTGGAACCAGGAGGAGGCTTTTCACAATGCTTCTGAGGGGGCCAAAACTGATCTGATTGGAGGTGGCAAATTCAGAGAGCTGAGCCAGAAACCTTTCTACCTCTTTTGGCTCAGTTAGGAAGTGGAAAAGCACTTTTGTCAGGGCTGAGAACTGCTGCGCGCCTAGCTGGTTCAGCTGCTGCATGTCGCCACCCACAGCTTGAGGCCCTGTGTGCAGTGCAGGCCGCCCATGCTGGCCGCCCCAGCCCCGCCGGTCTGAAGTGGTATTCTTGACTTTAAGGTGGGAAGTGAGCCCGGCGCAGTGGCTCACATCTGTAACCCTAGCACTCTTGGAGGCCGAGGCCGGAGGATTGCTTGAGCTCGGGAGATCGAGACCAGCCTGAGCAACAGCAAGACACCGTTCTATACTAAAAATAGAAAAAATTAACCAGGTGTGGTAGTACGCGCCTATAGTCCCAGCTACTCGGGAGTCTGAGGCAGGAGGATTGCTTGAGCCCAGGAGTTTGAGGTTGCTGTGAGCTAGGCTAATGTCATGGCACTCTAGCCCCAGTGATGGAACGAGATTGTATTTCAAAAATAAGGGCAGGGGGAGTGAATTCATTACCTCATTAACATTGAGCTGTATTAAGAAAAAAACTTTAAAATGTTTATATTTTGTGCAATTTCTAGAAATCACTATTAGTTTACTCTAACTAAACATTATAACTCTCCCAGTTACTTAAAGCTCACCTTTCCCTAAAGGTGGGAAGGTGGAGGATGGAGGTGAAGCTCTGCCTTTTCGGATCCCACCCCATGCTGCCTGCTCAGCTTTCCTCACCGAGCTGCCAGACGCCCCGGGGCGGGGCCAGTGTGACGGATTCAGGACACACTGGTTGCTTCCCCTTACGGAGTTCGTAGAGTTAAGACTTTTGTGAACATGAGTTCAAGAAAACACTGTGCTCTGGTCTTCTTGGGTAAATATAAGGCAGATCAGGCAGCAGCGTTTTTGGTTAAAGTCGGCTCGGCGCCCCTGGTGACAATTTGTCGGGGTTTCACACTTTGTCCGTGGAGCTCTAGACCCCCGCCACGTACGCGCGTGCGCATAGGCACACCTTCCCCGGCGTGGCACCAGTCCGGGACCCTCACTGCTGCGCCCCGCCGCCCCCAGCCCACCGTGGCCCGCCACCACGTAGCTCGGCCACGAGCGCTCAGGTACCTACCTGTATGAGCCCCTTGGATCTCAGGCAAAGCCACTCAGGCGCGCCACCTCCGCAGCTGCGTCAACGACCCGGAGAAGCGCCCCGCTAACCAGGACCCGCGCTGCGCTGTGCTGTGCTGGGAGCTCGGCTGTTCCGTCCGTCCATCCGCGCAACCGCCTGCCAGGAGAGTGAGGACAGAGGATGCTCCAGACGCGTTTAAATCAAGGCTCCAGGCGTTACCGACGGGCTGGCTGACACCCGTGGGCTCCCCACACGCGGCAGCCGAGAGGATGGCTGCGCAGAGTCTGCACAGGCAGAGCCCGGGACCCAAAACAGCGCGTTTGGGAGGAGGGCACTGGGGCCCTTGGCGAGGGTGTCACATGGCAAGAAGAGGCCCCGCTGGTGAGCTGGGGGGTCCGCAGCCGGGGGCGGAGGAAGAGAACAGGCACCCAGAGTCCTGGCCGATTGAGTCATCGGTGTGGGCAAAGCCAAGTTCGCTCAGGTGCAGAGCTGGTATAGGTAGACCCGAACCAGCCCGAAGCTCCCCATTGGAGACCGTTCACTTCAGGCTCCGCCAGGGCCACCCTGAACCAAATCATAAATGAAAAACATGACAGACGCTGGGAGCGTGACAGTGGGTGGTCCCGAGGACAAACCGAGCTGCACACAGAGTGGGAGAGTCAAAGTTTATTCGCTGGCAGGTCAGAGGGGTCTCGCCACCAAATTCTGAGCCCCGTCTACCCGATTTTTCCCACTTTTATTAAGTTGGGGTGGTCTGAGGGGTGGGGTCTCAGGTGGCTAAGGTAATAGGTTAGTTGATGTGTCAGGTAATAGGTTAGTTGATGGGCCAGGTAATAAATAGGTGAGTGTTATGCTAATGCGAGTCTTCCATGAGAGGTGGGGTTCTCAGGTGGCTGATGCCCCAAGTAATAGATGGGGGTTTTCCTGATCATTCCCCCCTTTGATGCCCTTATGTGTCTCCTATAGGGCATCATTTCCCTCGTAAGGCTATTATATGAGCCATTGCTCTCCGGGTTACATTTGTCTCTATGAGCATCATAACCACGCTCAGTATGCAAGGGTGTGTTAATGGTGCTAGTCCGGTATTTCTTTAACCCACTGTGGCACACCTGAGCCTGACTATAACATGTCTTTGGCATGTAGGTGCGGACTGTGAAACCTCTTGTGGTCCAGAAGCCTGGAGTAATCCTGGTAGTAGAGGGAAGCCAGGTCCTACCATAACAAGCCTCAGAGCAGGGTTTCTCTGCCATAGTTGTTAGGGCGAGTGGCCCAACCAGGAGGAGGGTAGGGACTGAGGCAGTAGACATCCTATAATAAGCCAAAATACCACAGTTAGAGACACCCTCTAGTCTTGTCCAATCTCCCCGAGCTACTGAGAAGAGTCCAATCCCGAGTAAGGGTCACTACAACCCCAATGAGGGCCAGGGCCAGTGGTCCCATTTACAGGGTCCTGTTCATGCGCTCTACTTTCCCTGAGCTCTGTGGCCTGTAGGCTGTATGTAGTTTCCACTTGATTTCTAATGCCTTGGTGAGGGTTTGCATGACCTCTGTAGTGAAGCTTGGTCCGTTGTCACTGCCAAAGGAGAGTGGTAGACCATACCTGAGGATGATTTCTCTTAATAGAAACTTTGCCACTTCCCTAGCCTTTTTGGTGCGGGTAGGGACTGCCTCAACCCAGCCTGAGAAGGTGCATATCACTACCAGCAGGTATTCATAGCCCCAACATGGTTTTACTTCTGTGAAATTAACCTTTACACATCCTTGAACAGAGAGATTCCGGTGTACTGAATTCCTG
>CM052441.1:17005522-17058424 GCA_028533085.1 Varecia variegata | reverse complement strand
TGGGGCTATGAATACCTGCTGGTAGTGATATGCACCTTCTCAGGCTGGGTGGAGACAGTCCCTACCTGGACCAAAAAGACTAAAAAAGTGACAAAGTTTCTTTTAAAAAAAATCTTCCCCCAGTATGGTCTACCACTGTCCTTTGGCAGCGACAACAGACCAAACTTCACTGCGGAGGTCATACAAACCCTCACAAAGACACTAAAAATCAAATAAAAACTACACACAACCTACAGGCCACAAAACTCAGGGAAAGTAGAGCACATAAACCAGACCCTCAAGACCACTCTAACAAAACTATGTCAAAAAACACAATTACCCTGGGCAGACATACTAAGCCTAGCCCTGTTCAGAGTCAGGTGCACACTGGGGCCCACAAAATAGTCACCCTTTAAAATTCTGTTTGGTAGACCTCCCCCACTCATCAAGCAATTAAGGGAAGACATCAGACAACTAAAGAAATTAAATATAAACACACACCTCCAAGGCTTAGCCAAAACTATGCACCATATCCACCACACCATCCTAAAAAAAAACCCTATTGCCCTGGGTCTCCCTGTCCACCCCCACCAACCTGGGGATCTAGTCTGAATAAAAGACTGGAAAAAAATACCCCTGGAGCCCATCTGGAAGGGTTCTCATACTATAATGCTAATTACTCCCACTGCTGTTAAAGTTACAGGTATCACTCTGTGGATCCACCACTCCCAAATAAAAAAGGCTAAACCAGACAATGAAACTGATCTCTGGACTGCACATCAGGACCAGCAGAACCCACTAAAAATCCAACTTAATCATCTGCCAACAAAGACAGCCACACCCAGGACTAACAGGAGTAAATGGGACCACTGGCCCTGACCCTCATTGGGGTTATAGTAACTTTACTGAGAATTAAACTGTTCTCGGTAACTCTGGGAAATTAAACTGTACTGCAGAGGGCGTCTCTAACTGCAATATTTTGACTCATTATAAAATGTCTGCTCCTGCCTCAGTCCCTACCCTCCACCTGTTTGGGGCACTCGCCTTAACACAGCTATGGCAACAAAACCCTGCCGCGTGAGGCTTGTTATACTAAAACTTAAATCCACTACACTAACGGGATTACTCGAGACTTCTGGACCACGGAGGTTTCACAGTCAACACCTACATGCCAAAGACATGTTATAGTAAAACTCAAATGTGCCACAGTGGGAAAAAAAACTACTGGACTGGCACCATTACAGGTAATATTCAAACCTGTATAGCCCCAAGGGGCAAACCAGCTGTTAGAGTTATTACACCCACTGGGGTATATCTAATGGGAAAGAAGCCCAAAACCAGACTAAAATCCAACAGGTCAAAGACACAAGGGCTCAACTAATTAAAATAGCCTCAGTAACAGAGTCAACTTATAAAAAGCCAGATCTTACTGACATACAAAAAAAATCACTGAACCCCTGGAAACCTCTCCTCTAATAACCCGGTTCCTCAATATGACCCTCCAGGCCCTACCCAACCATACTTCATGTTAGGTCTGTTTACTCCTCCAGAAACAAGTCTATATTGGGGGCCCTCTGCCTCCGAGATGAAACTCTAGTATCTTAAATCCAGGCCCAAACAAAACATCCCTGGTGTGCCCAATAACATACAGTGTCCACTTAGCCATAACTTCCCACATACATATCACTTACATTACTAACGCAGGAGAAAATAAAATATTAAAATTCATACTGGGTAAACTCTACACAAATAACCAAACGCTACCCAGTAATCCCACTGCCACCTGCTCCCAGGATGGCATACTCTTTCTTTGTGAAAACACTGCCTACCTCTGCCTCCCAGAAAACTAGACCAGGACCTGCACCCAGGTCTTCCTCACCCCAGATATTTCCATCTTTAAAACCCAACAACTAAAAACCACACTAAGCCCCCACCCAAACACTCGGAAAAGGCAGGCCTTACTAACATCGATCCTCATAGGGAAAAAAATTGCTACTGGGATAGTAGCAGAAATAAAAGACATAAAAACATCCCTGGTTGGGCGTGGTGGCTCACGCCTGTAATCCTAGCACTCTGGGAGGCTGAGGCGGGCGGATTGTTTGAGCTCAGGAGTTCGAGACCAGCCTGAGCAAGAGTGAGACCCCATCTCTACTAAAAATAGAAAGAAATTATATGGCCAGCTAAAAATATATATAGAAAAAATTATCTGGGCATGGTGGCACATGCCTGTAGGTCCCAGCTACTTGCGAGGCTGAGGCACAAGGATTGCTTGAGCCCAGGAGTTTGAGGTTGCTGTGAGCTAGGCTGATGCCACGGCACTCTAGCCCGGGCAACAGAGAGACTCTGTCTCAAAAAGAAAAAAAAAAAAAAAATCCCTGAACATCTACCACAAGTTATCCCAAAAACTAAAGACATAAAACAAGTAACAAATTCCCTACTGTCCCTCCAGAGTCAACTAAACTCACTAGCAACAATAACCTTACAAAACAGACGGGCCTTAGACCTACTCACTACTGAAAAGCAGGGAAACCTGTATATTTCTAGAAAAAAAGTGCTGCTACTATATAAACCAGACAAGAGTAGTAGTAACCACAAAAGTCAGGGAACTAAAAAAAAAAAAAAAACACAAAAAATTGAAACAAAACTGGGGTTTCAACTTAGAACAATAGACTTCATAACTACTACCTCTGTCTGGGCTGCTAATAACTATTCTTCTCCTTGTCACTGTGGGCCCCCTACATACTAAACATGGTTATAAAATTTATAAAAACAACTGTAACCCGGAGAGCCAACAACTCACATAATAACCTTACAAGGCTATCTATCACCCACTAAAAAGTAATGCCCTATAACAGACATATAAGGACATCAAAGAGGGGAATGATAGGAAGACTCCCATCTATTACCAGGCACAGCAGTCACCTGAGACCCGCACCCCTCATGGAAGACCGGCATCAGCATAACACTAAACCTATTACCAGGCCCATCAACTACCCTGTTACCTGGTGGATCAACATAATACTAACCTATTACCTGACACATCAACTAACCTATTACCTGGCAGGTATTAGTCACCTGAGACCCCACCCCTTGGGTCACACCAACTTAATAAAAGTAAAAAGAATTGGGTAGACAGGGCTCAAAATTTGGTGGCAAGACCCCTCTGCGCCCGCCGGCAAATAAACCTTGATTCTCCGACTCTCCGTGTGCCACTCCGTTTGTCCTCGGGACCACTCACTGTAACACTTGCTGTAACAACAGTACGGTTGTAGGGCGGTGGTGGTGGCTCCTCTTCAGGAGCTTCCCGATAGATGGGTTTGGACAGTTTGGAGTCTCTGGTCCTTTGGGCCACAAAAATCCTGCTCTGTCCCTTATTAGCACAGAACCGGACCCAAGGGGGCAAGGTCTGAGCAATCTCTAACCATGAATCTATGTAAGGGAACTGGTCGGGGTGGCCGGGAGCCCCGTTCACGATTCTCCAAACTGCTCGCATGGTGGGGAGGTCTGAGGTTCCTGTTGCGGCCCAGTTGACCCCGAGTGCGGGCCATTCACGTTTACAGAGGGCCCTAAGTCTACTGGGACTCAGTGTGATGCCGTAATCTCCCGTGAAACCCTTCTTAAAGTTTTGTAACATGCATTTAAGGACTGTAGGCTTAGATTCTACACTACCCATCCTAGACCCTTGAACGGTGTCGCAGCTTAACAGACAAATGGGGTGCTTTCCTCTCAGGTGTCCACCCAGCTGCATCCCTCATGGGAACTTAGGCGTGTCTTGGCTATGGTTTGCCTGTATAAACCCCAGGCCTGGTCGTTCCCTTTAGGGGAGTGAATCATCACTATGCCGTATGACACCGTCGCAGAACCGCAGGTGAGAACCCACTCAGGTTCCATAGCCATAGCTGTGGAACCACAGTCACACTTCACTCACTCTCCACTCACTCAGAGAGGCAGAGGTTACACATTCCCGCCCTGGGAAGTCCCTGCACTCAGGAGGTGATACAGCTCCTCTTCTGTTGTCTGATGGGCCTCACTCGGACGGGTCCTGGGACCTCACCTAGTCCGATGCCTCCAGACCTGATTTGACTTGTCCTTCCCTCCAGCGTGTCTGGGTGAGTTCGGGACCCGCGGCCGGCGGGAGCTCCCGAGGAGTAAAGATATTCTGCAAAATGGCAGTTGGCGCCAGTTCGCTTCTGTCGCCAAGGTCCTGCCAGTCGCTGCGCCCGTCCCTGAACCTGAACCGGTGGCTTCAAGGGGCCAGCGCGGTCGGTTTTCCCGGTCAGGGAACCAAAATGTTACAGCAAGTGTTACAGTGCATGGTCCCGAGGACAAACCAAGCGGCACACAGGGGAGTCAGAGAATCTAGGTTTATTCACCAGCGGGCTCAGAGGGGTCTCGCCACCAAATTCTGAGCCCCATCTACCTGATTTTTCCCACTTTGATTAAGTCGGGTGGTCCGAGGGATGGGGTCTCAGGTGGCTAATGCCCGCCAGGTAATAGGTTAGTTGATGCACCAGGTAATGGGTTTAGTGTTATGATGATGCGCCAAGTAATAGATCAGTCGATGAGCCAGGTAGTAGGTTAGTATTATGCTAATGTAGATCTTCCCTGAGGGGTGGGGGTCTCAGATGGCTGCTGTGCCAAGTAATAGATGGGTTTTCCTTATCAGGAGAACAGTGCATTAGGCCAAACTAACTTATCTCCTTTGTGTGCAGTGTTGAAGTAATGGCAGCCTAAAAGTTTGACCACTGCTTGTGAGCCAGGTACTGTTCTAAATAAGCACTTCACAGGTAAATAAATTTAATCCTCACCACAGCTCTAGAAGAAATACTCTTATTCCCACCTTATGGCTAAAGAAATGAAGGCACAGAAAGATTAGTTGGAAGTAATTTTGTAATTATGGACTATGTATGTTTTACCTAATTTAAAAATTATTTCAGTGTTATTTAAAGAAAAAGAAACTCAAGCCTCTGGGAGGCTAAGGTGGGAGGATCGCTCGAGCTCAGGAGTTTGAGACCAGCCTGAGCAATGGCAAGACCCCATCTCTACTAAAAACAGAAAAATTAGCCAGGCACCATGGTGTGTGCCTGTAGTACTAGCTACTTGGGAAGCTGAGGCAGGAGGATGGCTTGAGCCCAGGAGTTTGCGGTTGCAATGAGCTATGATGACACCATTGCACTCTAGCTAGTACAAGAGAGTGAGACTTTATCTCCAATAAATAAAATAAAATTTAAAAATAATAAAATGAAATGAATTAAGGGAAATGAAATGAAATGAAATGAAATAAAATAAAATAAAATAGTACATGGCAAGCTAACTATACTCACTTATTTCTTCTCCCTTCCAAATCTCTGCTAAAACAAGGACATCAGAGGAGAGACATGAACAGCAGTTGAGAGGGTTCGGTGGACTTTGAAAGGAAAATTTTGAAAAACAAACAGGACTGTGAAATGACTTAAAGGGAGCTCACTTAGTGGTACCAGGGAGCAAGAAGCCGAGGTGTGAGCTGCCACAAAAGCATCGGTTGGAAGTCTTCGTTGTGCAGAGACCTGAATGACCAGGTCCCTTTCAGTCAGGCATCCATACCTCTCCCACCCCAGAAGAGACCAGAGATTATCTGGACAAACTGAATTGAAAAAGATACAGATTCAGAGATCCAGAAATTAGGAAGATTAAAAAAGAATTACCAAGCATCTAAAAACTGAACTTCAAAACCATATATGCTTTGGCTTTAAATATATCATACACTTCTTAAAAACTTAAAAACACATTTTAAAAATTAAAATAATGATTAACTGCTCTGCCATAATTGCTTAACTGCTTCAACATATTCCTTCTTGCTCATTTTATTTAGAGTTTTCCCTTCCTTTTCATAGTTACCAGTCTGATAATCTGAACTCTTGATCTACTGACTTTACCAATAGTTACCCGTGATTATCAAAAGATGCATTTAACTTCCCCTCCCAAATCCTGCATGACTCCTAAGCCCCTGCTTTAGCACACAAACTCCTAGAACTCTGCCTGAGAGCAGGGGTAGCAAACTATGGTCAAA
This sequence comes from Varecia variegata, assembly GCA_028533085.1. NCBI lineage: Eukaryota > Metazoa > Chordata > Mammalia > Primates > Lemuridae > Varecia > Varecia variegata. Next base: position 17,052,396 of record CM052441.1, on the reverse strand, counting down.
TCTGACCTGATGGCTTTTTTGGTACAGACTGTAGTCTAAAAATGAGTTTTACATTTTTAGATGGTTGAAAATAAATATCAAAATGAGAATACCTGATGACATGTGAAAATTTGAAATTTATATGCAATTTGAATTTCAGTGGCCATAAATGAAACTTTATTGGCACATAGCCATTTTCATTTGATTATGGATTTATCTATGGCTGCACAGACAGACTCACAGCAGAGTCAAGTAAGCACAGCAAATATATGTAAGACCCACAGGTCCAAAAATATTTACTATCCAGTACTTTACAGAAAAAGGACCAATTCCTGCCCGAAAGGTTCACACACAATCCTGACATCAGCTCAAACCACCCCATCTCTGTTCTTTTCATGCCTTACCCTTGGATCCTCAATTATCCACAGGGGTTATTCTCATCCCAGGACTGCCAGAGTCCCCTGCCCTCTCACTCTTTACCCGCTATGGCCACGGGTCCTACTGCCCGCTGTGGTTTGAATGTTTGTGCTGCCTCCAAAATTCATCAAACTTAATCAACAATATGATAGTATTAAGAGGTGGGGCCTTTAGGAGGTGATGAGATTAGGGCCCTTATAAGAGTGTGAGGAAGCAGGCTGCTCTTTTCTGCTCTTCCACCATGTGAGGACACAGCCAAGAGGTGCAATCCTAGAAGCAGAGGGCAGTCCTTACTAGACACTGAATCAGCCAGTGCCTTATCTTGGACTTCCCAGCCTCCAGAACTGCGAGCAATAAGTTCCTGTTCTTTACAAATTACCCAGCTAAGATATTTTGTTACAACAGTACAAATGGCCTAGGACACTGCTTTTTCCCCTACACCCTTTGAGCCTATCCATATAGTACCAAAGTCATGCTTCTCCCTCATCTTCAAATCTTTCTCCAGCTCTTCACTTTAACTCTGAAGGCCTGGCTCTGCTCAGCAGATACTCCACATCTGAGGGCCTCTCTGGTGGTGGTGTTGTAATCTCTCAGTGCCCATCAACACTGGGAGAGGTTAAGAAGATGGTATTATTTTTATTTCCTACCCCCACTTCCAAATCATTGCTCCTTCACTTCCTTACAGAACACTTCCTTTTGGGTGTTTGATATCTGGCTCCTCAATCCACTTGTCACTGTCATCTGGGGACTCACTATGGACCCTGCTCAATGGAAGACTTTGGCACTTGATTCATTAAAATTTCTCCTCTAGTCACCCCATCATCCTGGGCCGATCTGACATCCACGTGGTAATTTATTCAAAACACTAGTCTTAAAATTCCTTCACTTCCTCCTAATGGAAAACCTTCTCTCCACTTAAACAGTTCCCTGAATCCATGGCAACCTGCTAGACTTCACCAGCCAGGATCTGCTCTACCCTGGAAATCTTAATCTCCAAAACCCCCACCTCTCACCATAACTTCCTGCCCTTCCTGATTGCTCATTCTCTTACTCACAGGATATTTACTCTGATTGCAGTGAGGCCCCCCATTCTCCTTCACTCTCCTTGTTTCAGTGCCTTCCCTCGCCAGCCTAGACTGACAGCTCACTGCTGTAATCATTTTCTCATCACCGTCTTCAGATCTTGTCACCCTGTCCTTACACTAAACCGAACTCCAAAGCTCCAGCCCAGCCAACTAATAAGCACAGAAGGAATAATTTAGAAAAGCTGCATTTTGTAACCATCTTAGTAACAGTTGATATGTGCAAGAATCATCAATGGATGCTAAAACTACTGGAGGAAAACTGAAGAGGAATAGGATATTTACATGGTCTATATAGTCTCAAAGTACTCACAAGTTACTTATTAATTACAAAGATGAAAACAGTAACTTTACAGTGAACAAACCTAACAGATACCACCTTAACTAAGTGATCAAAGCTAGTGCTACCCCCACTTCTGGGTATACATCCTAAGGATATAACATCAGTATATAGAAGAGATAGTTGTACTCCCATGTTCATTGCAGCATTATTTACAAGAGTCAAGATATGGGATCAACCAAAGTGTCCATCCACAGATGAATGGGTAAAGAAAATGTGGCACATGTACACAATGGAATACTATTCATTCTTAAAACAGAGGGAAATCCTGTCATTTGTGACAACATGGATGAACCTGGAGGACATTATGCTAAATGAAATAAGCCAGGCACAGAAGGGCAAATACCACATCGTCTTAATGACATGTGGAGTGTGAAAAAGTTGAATTCATAGAAGTAGAAAGTAGAATGGTAATTACCAAGGCCTGGCCGGGTGAGGGGACTGAGGAGAGAGTGACCAAAGGATACAAAATTTCAGTTAAAAGGAATAAATTCAAGAGATTCATCATACATCATAGTGACTACAGTTAACAATTTATTGTATACTGAAACTTGCTAAGAGAGTAGACAGTATTCTCACCACAAAAAAAGCAAGTATGTGAGGTAATGCTGTATTAAATAGCTTGATTTAGCCAATCTACAATGCGTATGTGTACAAAAACCTCAGGGTGTACACCATAAATATGTACAATTCTTATTTGTCAATTTGAAAAATAATTAAAAAAATAAAAGCAATGCTCACTAACACTGATTTAAATTCCTTCAGCAATAAATTTTTTAAAAAGTTAGTATCACTAATAATGGCACAAATGGACATGTACTTCCTAATGTGAGATACTGATCAAGAAATAACATCACTTATGTAGTATTTCTGCCAAAAACATGTAACCTAAATCTTAAAATGATAGAATACTTAGAGAAATCAAAATCAAGGGACATTAATTAAAAAAAAAGACCATATGCTGCAAAAACAAATGTTATAAAGGCTGAGATTCCAGATTAAATGAGATTAAAAACACTAAATTGAATGTAATGCTTGATCCTAAATGACTCCCAGATTTTTTAAAAAATGCTATAAAACATTGAGAAACTGGATAAACTTGAATATGGACTATACATTGAATAATACTGTGCCAATGCTAAATTCCCCAAGTACAGTAATTGTCCTGTCATTATACAGAATCTCATTGTTCCTAGGAGATAAATGCTGAAGTAGTTAAGATTAAACAATCATAAATCTAATTTACCCTCAACCAGTTCAGAAAAATAAATAGGCACTATATATTAATGAATCTAAGGGCAGGGGATCTCATTGTCTATTCTTCTAGCTTTTTGTTTTGACAATTTTCAAAACCACAAAAAAGTTATGAAAAAACAAACACATAAAATCTTCCAGCTCAGTTCAACCATCTGATTATGATGTTCCTTCATTCAGGCTGTTGCAAACTGCTGGAAAAACTCCCGCAAGTATAAATATGCATAGCTCCCAACTGAGCTATGCCCAATATTACCCAGAAATCCTACTGAATGTCTGTGAGAGCTTGCTTCCTTGTCTTTCCCCATCATGTGATGAAATGAGAAGACCGCTGTCTACAAACCAGGAAGAGGATGCTCACCAGATGCCAAATGTGGTGGTGGCACCCTGATCTTGCACTTCCCAGCCTCCAGACCATGAGCAATACATTTCTGTTAAGACACCTAGTCTATGTATTTGTTATAGCAGCCTGAGCTATAAGACATACATGGTACACATGAGGAAACAAAGTTTAGGAAGGTTAAGGAACATGCCAAAAATCTTTCAGATAGTAAGTAATAAAGTTAAAACTCTGATTCCAGAGCCTGGGCTATGCTACTCCCACAAAGTCATTAAGACAAGACAATATGCACTTGATTGCAGAGGAGAGAAACAGAAACTAAATGGTAGTAGGTCATTCTGAGCATGAGGTCTGAGCAGGTTCATTATGCATTGCACTAATTAAAGCTGAAAAAGGATTAAAGGCTCTGGATTTATTTAATCACACCACGGGGTGGAGTAAGAGTCTCTACAAGTCCTATTTTGTCAGAAAATTTTGGCAATTATGACTGTATTTTTTTTGTGTTACTGTTCTAATGTTGTGTTAGCATTCTTTCTAAAATGATTCCATCTATAGATAATCTTCAAGGTACTGCACCCTCATTCTGTGTGAGCCTTTCTAATATCCTGTAGCAGCTTTCCTCTTCTGTTCTTCAGGAGACAGTTTTGCAGGGAGAAAAACAACTTTTATAAAAATGGGGTCTGCTTTTTAATGATGGAATAACTACACAGAGGAAGGATATAGAGAAATTCTAAATTGTTTCCGCACCTGCCTACAAATGTGCAAAGTTTGTAATATATGGTAAATGTGGAGGTCATTTCTGTGAGCAGTACCTCTGAGACATGATCCATTTGACTTTTGTCCTATTGTGATTTTAAAGTTACTGACAGATTTATTTCACTCTAGCATGCCATCATAACAGTTTAGGCAGTGGGAATAATAAAATTCCACAAAGAAACGAAAAATTCTTAGTGTCTGGATCAGACCTTTCTTTTCCTCTGTGAAAGCAATTACAAAGCTAAGGAAAGCTAAGTGTACATTGGTAGCATTCCAGGAGGGTTTCCAAAGGTCAAGTGGTCATGGAATCATAGAACTGAAAATTGAAAGATACCTGCTCTCTGGCAGGTAACTTTATATTCCTATTTTATACATGAGGCAGTTAAGACTCCGAGAAGCTGACTACTAAAAAATAAAAAAGGAGAGAAGGTAACAGCAGAAGAGGTGATCCAACTCTATCTCAGGTAGATCTGGGGCTTCAAACCAGAGGTTCAGAAATCACCCAAAGAACTTTTTAAAAACCCATGTGCCAAAGACAAACCACAGACTGGGAGAAAGTACTTGCAAATTACATATATGATAAAGAACTTCTATTCAGATATACAAAGAACACTTAAAATTAAACAAGAAAACAAACAACCCAATTTTAAAATGGTCAAAGGTCTGGACAGACCGCTCAGCAAAGGAGATATGCAGATGGCATATAAGCATATGAAAAGGTGCTCAACATCACTTGTCTGTAGGGAAGTGCAAATTAAAACACAGAGATATTACTACATACTTATTCGGACTTATTAAAGTCCAAAAAACTGACAATACCAAATGCTAGCAAGGTTGAAGAGCAACAAGCCATCATTGGTGGTGGGAACACAAAATGGTACAGCCCCTTTGGGAAGACAGCTTGGCAGTTTGTTACCAAGCTAAACAGACCTTGCCATACTACCCAGCAATTGCATTCTTTGGTATTTAACCAATTGATTTGAAACTTATATCCACACAAAAACCTACCCATGAATGTTTATGGCAGCTTCATTCATAATCGCCCAAAACCTGGAGCAGCTGCCAATATCCATCAATAGATGAATGGATAAACTATGATATATCCATAGTATGGATTATTATTTAGTAATCAAAAGGAATGAGCTACTAATTCATGCAACAACATGGAAGAACCTTAATGCCTATTGCTAAGTAAAAGGAGCTAATTTGAAAAGACTACATACTGTCTGATTCCATTCATGTAACATTAAGAAAGGAACACTATGGAGGTGAAAAACAGATCAAACTCATCAGGAGTTTGTGGAGAGAAGTAAATTTACTGGGTGAACACACGGCATTTATTTTTTAGGACAGTGAAGCCATTCTGTATACTAATGTAGTGGTAGATGCATAACATTACGCATTTGATGAAACCCACAGAACTTTATAGCACAAAGAGTAAACCTTAATGTATGCAAATTAAAAAAAAAAACCAACTAGGAGGTCAGAGGATCCTAGGATGGAATGCAGCCTGTGACAAAAGAATCTTCCTTTATTACTAATGTATGTCATAAACTCATTAAAGGGGGTGAGAGAAAAAAGATGCTGCTCTAAAGTAACTTTGGAAATTACTAAAGACAAAAAGGAACTGTACATAAAATAAGCACAGCATTCTAATTGGTAAAACTGTTTCTCATGACGGTAACAAATTAACAGTTCTGAAACCACTGTCCACACACACTGGGAATGAACAAATAAATCAATATTGATGTCAGATGGTGGGAGCCAAGTTTCTCTCACTGTTGAAAGGAAGGTTTTCAACAACAAGAGAAGGCTTGAGTAAGCCACGTAGGACTGGACTCACATTTAACTTTAAAAAGATGCATATGGATATATAATTATAGATACGTGTGTGTGCACAGGTTAGTGCACACACACACATATTTCCTAGCTCTGTCTGTTGAGAAGGCCTAGGTGCAATGACACCCTATTTAGCCATGGGCACACCGAGCACTCAGCGGTTTTTATTTCTAATACCATTCTCCAATAAAAGGAACCAGGCTCCTTGGAGAAATTCCTCATTCTAGGGCTGGGGCAGGGAATATACAAGATGAACCTGGAGCATCTTATAATGCCAGAAAGTAAGGAAGTGCTGAAAAATAAAACAGTAATGGTGGTATGTCAAAGTGACATGAGTGCCAACCTGAAAGAGTTCCCAATGACCAAAACTGAAACAATTTTAGCAGCCAAATAATTCATGTAGTATTGAATTATAATCCAATACCAAATTGGACAAAATATCAGTTCATACTGATATAAATAATTGAATAAATAAGTAAATGAGGGAGAAGGGACAAATTCTGTGCAGGAGAATTCCTAATAATTTACGCAGATACTGTGCTCTCAAGGAGATGGAGCATAACTCCCTACTCCCTAAGTGCGTGCTGCACACGGTGACTTCCTTCCAAAATGTACAGTACGGAAAGGGGGGAACTTTGCACTAGAGAAACCAGACAAACATTACCTCAGCCAGGTGACTGAGGTCAACATCAACAGTGATAAGTCGCATTTGTAGCATGCACTCTTTACTTCTGTGGTCTTCCCCCAAACCCCGATCTAACCAGGAGAAAAACATTAGACAAAACCCAAATTGAGGGACTTTCTACAAAATACCTGATCAGTACTCCTGAAAACTATCAAGGCTATCAAAAAAAAAAAAAAAAAAAGGAAAATATGAGAGACTTTCACACCCCACAGGTCCCTAAGGAGACATAATGACTATATGTAATGGGGTATGCTGGATGGGATCTTGGAATAGAAAAAGGATATTAGGGGAAAATGAATGAAATCCAAATAAAGCATGGGGTTTAGTGAATGAGGAAAACTGGGTGCTGGGTATTTATTATAGCAACTCTCTGTACTACCTTTGTGGCTTTTTTTGTAAATCTAAAACTATTCTGAAATAAAAAAAAATATATTTTTAAAAAGCCACCCACTTGCCTGAGCTCCACCTGAAGAGATTTGGATTCAGTCAGTCTGGGAACACTGCCACAGACTAGCAGGAATACTAAGTAACAATAAGTAATGCACAACATCTACCTCTAAAGAATTTCTCCAGGTTACCCCAGCTCTTTTTCACTCTCCTAATTCAGTCATTCATTCATATACTCGGCAAACATTTACAGAAGGCCTAACATGTCCTAGGAACCCTACAAGGTACTGAGAATTGAAAATGAAATAAACTATTCTTTCTAAACAGTGGGTCATAACCCATTAGTAGGTCATGAGAACAATCTAGTGGGTCACAAACTAGCATTTTTTTCCTACTGAGATGAAAAAAAAAATCAGAATTAATTTACATTAGGGTTTGGGCTGGAAAATTGTGTGTGTGTGTGTGTGTGTGTGTCCTGGATTATGATGTAAAATGCATTTCTTTTTTTTTTTTTTTTTGAGACAGAGTCTCGCTTTGTTGCCCAGGCTACAGTGAGTGCCGTGGCGTCAGCCTAGCTCACAGCAACCTCAAACTCCTGGTCTTAAGCGATCCTACTGCCTCAGCCTCCTGAGTAGCTGGGACTACAGGCATGCGCCACCATGCCCGGCTAATTTTTTCTATATATATTTTAGTTGGCCAGATAATTTCTTTCTATTTTTTTAGTAGAGACGGGGTCTCGGCTCTTGCTCAGGCTGGTCTCGAACTCCTGACCTTGAGCGATGCACCCGCCTCGGCCTCCCAGAGTGCTAGGATTACAGGCGTGAGCCACTGCGCCCGACCTAAAATGCATTTCTTAATGTAGGTTAAAGCCAAAAGAGTTTGAAAGCTACTGTAATAAATTATGTCCCCGGCCTCAAGAAGTTTAAATTTAGCAGAGGAAAAGAGACAAGTGAATCTTATAAAAAAGATTTTTCTTCAATTATAACAAAACAATTTTCTATGATTTATGTAAAAAATACTATGTTAACTGGTTCATACAATCCTAGCCTAAGAAGTATCACAGCATGTTTACATTTATTTACTTAATAATTTATTCTACCATATCTCCCAAAACACACACACACACACACATACACACACACACACACAAAACACCACACTTAAGGCAGCTGCCTAATTAAGATAGTCATTCCAGACTATGAAATTTAAAGACCTGGCAATCAACTTCTGTACAAATTTTCTCTACAAATAGCCTAACAAATTTCTGATGGTATATTTTTTATAGAAATCCATACTTCCATGACTTTCCAATAATTCATTTATACCCAATCCCCTGATTTGTCCAAATTTCTTTCCCTATTTTTTCAAGTTAGAACACATTTTTAATCTCTAGATTACTTTCACATGAACACAGTAATGCTCAAGATCAATTACTGTTTAATCTTTTGGATGCCCTGCAAACCACTGTATCTACTGGCAAAGCAGACAGAAAAATTTCTATCGAAAGACCAAAAAAGCAACTATTCAATTTAAGATTTCCAGGTTGTATCAATTTCCTTAGGTTTCTCAATGCAAATTAAGGATATCAATAAAACTCAGTATTAACATTTTATCTGAAGTATAAAGTCTTTAAGAAGTTAAAACTGTAAGTACTCAGAATAAAAAGTGAAATTGCATGTGAGGGTCTTTTTGTTTCTTCCACAATCCCATGAGAAGCTAGGAAGGAAGAGAAAACACGACAAACAAGTAGAAAGGAATAGGAGAGAAATAGTTAATGGGAAGAACAGCATGAGAAATGCACAGCCACTCAAAAGCGAGGGAATAGAACAAATACAGGCAAGGACAACATTGATCCTCACCCCCACCGATCACGATCACGGGCACCAACTGTACCCACTGAAAAGAACGCATGAAAGTACCGCAGTCAAATTCTGAGAATTGTACAGTGTTTCGATTTACACAAACATAACCTCTTGCTCCAACAGGTGAAAGCTTCTTTCAGTGTTCTTTTTTTGAAACGAGGTTAGATATTTAAAAGTCTCTTTACTGTGAAAGACTTTGCTCTGCCAGGGAAATCTTAATTATATTTGCTAAGCTATTATATATCCATTCTAATAAACTCAATTTCTCCAGTCTTTGCAAATACGTGCACAGACTCACATATAATAAGATCCTAAAGAAAGGATTTTGCCAACACCCCCCCCCCTCAGAGTCCCAGAGTATCATTCATTTTGATATGAGAATAAACAGATGCCTTGTGGCATTTTAAGAAAAAAAGACACGGAAATGCAAAGAAATCACAATTCCAAAAATGCACAGGATTGTCCCTTTGAAGTCTTAGCATCTCAAAGAATTCAAATAATAGCTCGTATGGTTCTTTATTACTTTCTTATAATCTTATGCTATAACCAAAGCAAGATTCCTTTGTGAGATTATTTAACTATATACAGTTACTATATAAACCATTAACTTTTCAAACATTTATTCCTTTTGAATACTCAATCTAAAATAAACTATTACTCTTATAAGTGTTGCAGAGTATATCAGTGTAAAACACATTATATTTTTTAAAGTATATTTTTAAGAAGTTAGGTCTCTATAATCTCCCGATGGAACTGTTCTATCTTAATTGTAGTGACAGTTCCAAGGATAAACAATTTGTCAAAACTCAAGTGGTACATTGAGATTGGTTTCATTTTATTGTGTGTAAACTGTAACTCAACAAAGCCAATGAGAAAAAAAGACTATCAAATGTATGAGGATGTGGGCGGAGGGCATAATTTTAAAAGAAAGATCATTATTCAGAGGAAGAATTTAAAAAGAAGAAATAGGCTGGGCGCAGTGGCTCATGCCTGTAATCCTAGCAGCACTCTGGGAGGCCGAGGTGGGAGGATCGCTCGAGGTTAGGAGTTGGAGACCACCCTGAGCAAGAGCGAGACCCCATCTCTACTAAAAATAGAAAGAAATTAGCTGGACAACTAAAAATATATAGAAAAAATTAGCCAGCATGGTGGCACATGCCTGTAGTTCCAGCTACTTGGGAGGCTGAGGCAGAAGGATTGCTTGAGCCCAGGAGTTTGAGGTAGCTGTGAGCTAGGCTGACGCCATGGCACTCTAGCCCGGGCAACAGAGTGAGACTCTCAAAAAAAAAAAAAAAAAAAAAAAAAAAGGAAAAATAAAAATTCACTAGTATGTGCTAATTTTTGGGTACCATTATAATTTGAGTGGCACCTTCTCTGCAGTGAAATACATAACAGAGAACATTTCCTGAGAGCCTGATATCTGACTATAAAAGAAGAAAATCTGGATAAACTAGCTCTATTCTGATCAACCACCCACCAGTTTTCTTTGCTCCACTTTTGGGCTGCTGAGGATGTGGAGAATGTCAAATATCAATGCTAGTGGACCCTGTACAAACGCATGTTACACACATGCTGGACTACAATACTATCCATGCTGTTGTATTTTTTCGTTATTACGAAAAAACTTGCTTGTTTTAGAAGTTTACAACAACCAGGAAAATATTTAAAAGAATAAAATAATCTCACCAAATTACAATTGTTAATATACCTTCCATTTTTGTCTCTCCATTTTTTATATTCTTGAAATGATCTGGAATAGATGTGGTATTGATTCTGGTCTCAACCTGAACAAACATCTTCCCATGACATTCATTTGTAAATGTTTTACCACTATATGAGGTACTTCCTGTAAATATTATTTACACAAATTGTCTAAGAACCCATTATGTAGCTATATCAAAATTAAAGCACCATTCTTTAATTACTGATCTTCTATATTATCATTTTTAAAAATTTACAAAGGATGCAATGAACATCTTTACATAGAAATCTTTCAGCATATTTAAAGTTATTTCCTGAGGTAAAAAAGGTATTCCTAAGTTTGACAAACTCCAGAAGCCATGAAAGAAAACACTGACAAATGCAACCATATAACAAAACTAAATTTTCTGCATCACAAAACAAAAACAGTTTAAAAAAAAGAAAAAAAACAAGCTGGTGTGGGGAAGGGGGGTGTAGGTAAACTCTGATTCATGATAAAGGGCTAATTTCCTTCATATAGAGAAAACTTCTATAGATCAGTAAGGAAAAGACCAACTCACTAGAAAAATCAACAAAGGAAATGAAAAGACGTCTCATTTAGTGAAGAATATTGAGATAGCTCTTCAGTCTAATTAAAAGATGCTGCTCACTATAAAAAATGCAAATTAAAACTATGCTGGGATTTTTTTGCTTATCAGATTGGCAAAGATCCAAAAATTTTTAACACATACTGTGCTGGCAAGGGTTTGGAGAAAAGGCATTCACCTCTCACGTATTGCTGGAGGGGATACAAACTGGTACAGCCTTATGGGAGGCAACTAGGCATTATCTACCAAAAGTATAAATGTATGTCCTCTTTGATCCACTTTTAAGAATATATGCTGTAGATAAACTAGCATGTGCAATGTGACATATGAACAAAATTAGGCAATAAAGCATTATCTATAATAGCAAAAGTTCAATAAGAGAAGACAAATTTTCATACATCCATACAATGGAATAAAATGAAGCTGTTAAAAAAAAAAGATGTTACAGACATGTAACAATCTCCAAGGTATTAATAAGTTTTTTTAAAAAAAGCAAAATAAAGGCCAGTTGAAACAGCATGTTACCACAATTTGTGTAAAACTGAAGTGTGAGGAAGAGGACAATCTCTCTCTCTCTCTCTCTCTCTCACACACACACACACACACACACACACACACACACGGATTAGGATGATTAATGTACAATATACCTTTGAAAAGAAACATGAGAACAGGTGGCTGGGGTTCATGGGAGCAAGCTGTCCACTTTTCACTGTCTGTTCTTTAATACCTTTTGGATTTAAAAACATCTTAATGTATTCCTATTAGAGAAATAAAGTTCTAATTTTAAAAAATAAAATTCAAATTATTTAGTACAGACACCTAGAAGTAGACTCATCCAGCCAAAAATCTACAGCTAAACGTTATAAGATTTTTGACTGTGGAATTGCTTTCCAAAGGATTTCCCAAATTCTATTTCTGGTAGTAGCCTGTGGATATCTTTCACAGGTATTACAAGCAATGTAAGATTCTTATATTGATAACATTATTAGAAACAATGGTATCATTTTGATTTGCATATATTAACTAACGAGTTTGAGCATTTTCTCCTATTTTGTTAACTCTTTATATTTGCTCTTTTGCAACTTACTAGTCATGACCATTTTCCCTTTTCCTACTGGGGACAATGTTTTTCATAAAATATGACATACTGTGTATCACCTTTCTCCCTGTAACTTATTGCAATTTTTAAAAGCCAATTTTTACCTGCCTTCTAATTTTTAGCCATTTGACAAAAGTTTTAACTTTTGTGTGGGAAAATATGGTCATAATTTCTTCTACCTCATTCATTTGCAAGCATTCTTTGATTGCTACTATGTTCCAGGCAATTACTAAGCCCTGAGAGATAAGAGAGATACTACACTGGGGCAACTAACACATGATAGGTAATTCTAATATGACATGGTAAGTGAAGATGAAGGACCACATGCTCTTTATGGATACAAAAAGTTGGGCCACTTAGCTCAACTCAGCAGCACAGCCCAAGTTTCTAGAAGAGATTATGCTACAGATGAGTTTTAGAAGATAAGGCTATCAGCCAATAAACACAATGGGAAGAGCAGGCGTGGTGAAGGGAATCCCACGAGAAGTGCACAAGTATGTGCGAGGTACCTCCAGCTGCTTGCTGTTACCAGAGCCGAGCATGATGTTAAAGAGCTGTTGCAGGGTCAGCTCCAACTTGTGACCCACAGAACTGGGAAGTAATAAATGCATGTTTTAAGCCATTAAGTTTGTGGTAATTTATCATGGCAGCAATAGAAAACTAGAGCAGACTTTGCTGCCTGAAGTAGCATGTTTTTGTAACACATACCTAAAAATAGGGAATAGCCTTGGAATTGGGCAGTGGATGGAGGCTGGAGAATTTTGAGAAACTTGGGTTTCTCAAAACAATCTAGAAAAGCCTAGATTGCCTTGAACAGACTGAAATACAAACATGGAAGGTGCTACCACTGAGGACTCAGAAGGAAATGGGGAACACGTTACTAGAAACCGCAGTAAGGGTGATCCTTTTTACTTGCTGATAGAAAGCTTAGCAAAATACGTCCTGTGATTATGTGGAAAGCTGAAATTGTGAACAGTGGACTGGGATATTTAGCCAAAGAGATTTCCAACCTTAAAACTCATCCCAAGTAACTTAACTACAGGCCAGAGTAAAGTTTAATACTATTTAAAGGAATAAAACAAAATCTAGCATAAAACAGCGTAAAAGCACAAGGTCCACCTTCACATCAAAAGATTACCAGGCATGCAAAGAAGCAGGAAGATGTGACCCATAACTAAAAAAAAGGTCTATCAAAAGAAACTGTCATTTCTTGGTCTGAGATAAAGAAATTTGGACATTAGAACGGCTGTTAGAAACATGTTCCAAACACTCAAGAATGTAGAAGACTCCAAATGGAATTATTAGGGATGAAAGATACAATATCTGAAATTAAAAACACACGGATGCTTTCCCTACAGAACATGATCTCCAGGTAGTACACTGCAGACTGATGTTTCTGGAGTGCTTTATACTGTTAATTACATCTCTATATAGGACTGAAAGGAGTGACCCATGTTTATACAAAATTGTGTTGCTGGAGGAAGGCAGGCGAGTGCAGCACACCCTTGGCCTCTGTACTGGGGCGTCTTACCCCAAGGCTCCCCAGTCTCCCTCCAGCTGTCAAGGCCCAGGCTGATCCCCTCTGTCCCCAGGGCCGAAGCCTCCAGGCCCTGGACCACTAACTCAGGCCTCGGGTGCACAGCCCCTGGCCTGACCAGAGGATGACTTCCCTGCACACTCATCCCAAGGGCGATGACTTAGGCCTCTCCAATTTTCCCGTTAACTAAGCCTCAGGTCTTTTTCAGTGTTTATTTCCTTTTAGGAAAATCAAAGACTTCCTATTTCTGCTTCCTTTGTATCCTCCTCCCATTCAGGGGACTTGAGAAATTATCTGCTAGGAAAGCAGGGTGCAGCTGATGGAGTCCTCCAGCAAGGAAAAGCAAGGGTCCTGAGGAACTGTCATCATGCCCATAATTAACCATGGGTAGCCACAATTTCATTTAGAGTATAAAACATGGAACTAAACTTCAGAATTCATTCTAATCTAAAAATTGGGGATTCCCCCTAGCTTTTAGAATTTTTAAAAAATCCTACTTGAGAGTGATCATCATCTTATACAACTGAGAGTCATTTCGGATTTGTGGAATTTTGCAAGCTTTAAGCAGAGCAGATAAAGCAGACCCAGTGCGTTGGCTTTTCTTAACATCCCTGGGGTAGAAAAACACTTCTCCCAGAACTGGATCCAGGTCTTCAACTGAAGGTGTGCAGGCATGGGTAAAAAATCACTGGGTATTAACTTGGAAATAAGGTGACCTGATAGATGATGAATAGATGGAGTATGTAATAGCTCAAATACAGTTAAATGTTAATAATAGAATATAGGTGGTGGGTATGAGGGTGGCCATTGTAAAATTCAACTTTTCTGTATGTTTGGAAAGTTTTTCACCCTAAAATGTTGGGGGGATGGGCTTTGTGTCAAACATATTTGGCCAAATCCCTGCTGTATTAGCTGAGACTGGAACAAAATGCCCAATACTCAAATCACCTCATTTCCTCATCTATGTAATGTAGCTCATTACCAACCTCATGGAGTTAATAAGAAAAATGACAATGTCAGGAGCATTTCTGCCTCTACAGAGGCCACTGCCTCAGTAGTGGGCAATGAAATCCAGGTTGGGAATCGCTGTGGTTGGCTGGTGAGAAACACCTTTAAGGAGGGGGAGGAACAGGGCTCCTCTGGGTTTAATTGTACCCAGGTGGCCATCAGGTAATACATGGCTTGGCCTGGAAACCCCTAATGCATGACTCCAACCCAGAGAAAGTGCTTCTAGGACAGCCCAGAAGCGCCCAGACGGCAACTGCAAGCCTATTCCTCGTGCTCTTCTTCCAGAGCACCTTTCTCCAATTCCCACTAGTTCTCTAGGGGCATGAAGAGAAGCCATTTATGCCCAGAAATGACAACGATATTCTCTGACTCTAGTGACATTCCATCTAGGCTTTTGTTTTTGCCAGTGTCGTTTTAGGAAACACAATGTTACAACCAAATTCTGAGGAAATTGGCTGTAAAATATGAAAACGTCGGGAGAAGCAGCAGTGCAAGCAGGCAGTGCTGTCTTAGTGACTGGGGACAGCCAGCCCACGTGCCCAGTGCCAGTGGGACACAAGCACCACTCCAGATGGGCAAATTCCACGGCCGAGCCCACCCCACATGAGGGGACCCGCCACACACAGCCCCAGTCCTTTGACATAGGACAGTGCTTGCCACATGTGGGAACTGGGATGGCAGAGCTGCCACCAGGTGCAAGTGACATGCTGGACAAAGCACAGTGGTCATCTAGGGCTGCGGTCCCCAACCCCTGGGCCACAAACTAGTACCGCACTGGTACATGCTAACAGCATGGATGGAAATACTATGCTATGTGAAGAAGAAGTCAGTAACAAAGGATCACATCTTGTATGACCCCATTTGTATGAAAAGCCCCAAGTGGGCAAATAAAGAGAGACAGGAAGTGTATTAGTGGTTGCCTAGGGCTAGAGAGGATGGAAGGATTGGGGGTGATGATAAAAGGTAATAAATTTCACATTCAAGCAATGTAAAAATTCTGAAACTGATTATGGTGAAAAATGCACAACTCTATGAATATACTAAAAGCCACTGACTGAGCACTTTAAGTGGGTGAATCGCGTAGTGGGTGAATTTCATCTCAGTAAGCTGCTTTTTACAAAAAGAAAAAACACACCAAGACATATCACATCATAATAAAACTGTTGAGAACCAGTGACACAGAAAAAAATGTCAAAATCACAGGGGAAGGACATAAAGAAGGTAAAAAGACAAGGCACAGAGATAGGCTGGTTATTCCAGCATTATAAAAAGCTACTGTAAATAAGGAAAAGACAAACAACCCAAAAGAAAAATGGGCAAAACATAAATGAGCACTTCACTGAAGAACAAACAGAAATGGTTAAGAAACAAAAAGATAGTTGACTTTATCAGTAATCAAATAATAAAATTTTAAAATATCAGATGCCGTTTCATATCCTAAAATTAAAAAGGCTGACAAGATTTATACTTCTGATGGGAATATAAAATAGCATAATCATTTTGGAACAACAGTTTGTAATAGTCAATGACTACAAAGGGGTATATACTCAGTGTTGCAGAAACTCCTTTCCTAGGTAAAGATCCTAGAAATACTATGCACGTGTGCACCAGGATACGTGTACAAGAATGTTCATAGCAAACCTGTTTGTAGTAGCAAAAGGCCAAAATGTCCATCACAGAGAAAATCAATAAGGTGTGGCAGATAATGACTCTTTATGCCAATAAAAATGGATCAAATTATAGTTAGGTTCAAATAGTAAGCTTCTACATAATTTATATCATATGATTTGGCTCCTAAAGTTCAACAACAAGCAAAACTAAATATACACAATGTTAGGTCAAACTATGAAGAGGGTACGAAAATGATTAACATAAAAATCTGCCCAGTGGTAACACTTAAAGGGAAATAGAGAAGGATTTAGGGACAGACTCACAGGGAACTCCAAAGTTAATGGGTTAATGGTGAGTAGCAGATACACAGTATTTTAATAACTGCTTATCTAGTTAATATCTTATTAGAAACAATTTCTAAAAAGAAAAAAAAAGCCAAGAGGAGGTGAAGAAGTAGAGGCAGTTAATCTTGCATAATCTTTAAAACATTTGGGTAGGAAGAGGAGAGGGAGAACACAGTAGACAGAAGGGGATCTGAGGTTAAGAGACAGTTTGGCTTTACTCTTTTCCACAACAGGAAATGCTTTGCAAACGTATGGGCTAAGGGGTGAAAACCAATAGAGACTTAGATATTAGCACGTTAACAGTAGTAGTAATAGGAATAGTAAAAGCTAACATTTATTGAGAGCTTGTGCCAGATACTGTTCCAACTCTTTACCTATGTTAACTCATGGCATCCTCACAACACTATAAGGCAAACTCTTTCAGTAGTCCCATCTGTCATATGGAAAAACTGAGGCCCATGAGGTTAAATAACATGCTCATTGTCACACATTTAGAAAGACGGCCGCTCCAGGGCCCGGGTTTTTATCCTTTGTGCTGTACAGCTCCTGATTATGAGCGAGAGGCTGTCCGAGAAGATCCTGGTGGACAGAAGACAGGTCTGGACTAGAGAGATACTCAGAAGCTGGAGAAGAGGAGAGAAGGAAAGGTACAGATGTAGATAAATGGATAAACAGCAGGGGTGGGGAAGGATGAATGGAAAGGAAGCCATTCACAATTTAGAGCCTCTTTTTTTTTTTTTTTTTTAATGAGGTAGGGGGTCAGGGTTCCCCACTCCCCGAAAGCAAGTGAGGGTACAGGCTGTGTTGAACTCAAAATATTGATTATCTGGTGAGTGTGGAGGGGAATTGAGACTGAATAAGGGAACAAGAGATTCACATTGACCATGACATACTCATTCCTGTACATATATCCATTGGGTGAAATGCTACAGACAACCTCCTGTGCTAATATTATTAGTTTGTTCTTCTTCTTCCTCTTGATCTTGGCTGGTTGAATTCAAGTAAGTTAAATGTGCCCATAACTCAATGCCACAAGATCCTTGATACCAGCAACAGAGGCTTGCTCAGGTTTCCTGCCCAGAACCCTTCTCAAGGCATCTTTATCCTTTTTATGTTACTCTCCTGTCCTCTGAAGAGAGAAAAATACTTCTATGTTCTTTTAAGGCTAGCCTTTCTTCTATGTTTATGTCTCCATAATTAGATTATAAGCTTATTCTAGGGAATAAATATCTTATTTATGCCTTACAAAGAATAAGCACATAATATTTAAATATATCTCTGTTCTGGCCATTTCAATAATTGAGATTCTTCACATATTTCTGAAATAAACTACAACATAGAAAAGTAGATTTTTCTTAAGTGATTCCAAAAATATATTTTTACATAGACTTAACTCTTGACATCTTTTTACACAGTTAATTTTTGGGGCAACAAGCTCTTATCTTTCCAAGGTATCAGTTTAATCTCTGTACAAATTATCACAAATTCCAAATTAATGACATTTTCCTTTAGTATATTAAAAACCCCAATTTAGGGAACTATATCTGTTACTCTTTTATTAAAAATATGCTCAGTCAAAATCTACTGATAAGATTTTTTAAAAATTTAATTTATAAATGTTTAAGTCAGCTTTAAAATAAGTCAGTATGTAACATGTAAAATTACATATTAAAGTCTATACAGCTATAAACTTTATCATAATCAATGTCTAGGAAATCACCTCAATTAGATACTTTATTTCTCTAAATTTCTATATATATCACAAATTACAAAATAAATGCATTTTTAAGAATGACAAAGCCACTCAATACAGGAAACCACAGTAAGCACAAGTATAGGACACAGGGAAACTAGTAACTGCAACATGTATGGGTTTAATGAAAAAAAATCGGTACAGGAATATATTCAAACATAAAATAACTCGTACTTTCATCACACAAATTCTAGTTTACTGCTCTGAATCCTTTTGCAAACAACACACACATGCTTGAGGGCACGTACACACTCAAATAACAGCTGAGAACAATTATTCACCTTTTTTCCCCCACAAATGATATCTTATCTGATATCCTTTAAACCAATGTTTCAAATGTTTTGACAACTCATACTGAGAAAAACATTTCATATTGCAACTTAGTTCAAACATATATTCATCAAATAAAAGTTTTATATAATATTTACCTTACTAATTGTAATGCACTTTAAGAGTTTTTAAATTTTTTAAATGTTGGTTTCATTTTACCAAATTAAAACCTAAGAGTTTGAAAACTACTGCTCCAATTACTTTTCTTTGCTCATATATTATTTTTTAATGACAAGATCCTAGGTTGCTATTCAAAAATAAATACAATTTGCCCTAAAAACAGAAAAAGGTGTAAGTGATCCCCACTGGCAATATATCTTTCCTCTGAATACATCCATGCCATTCCACATGGCAAAGAAATGTGTAAACTGCCACCAAGGGAGGAAAAAGAAAAGGCAGATATAACAGATCTGCCAGTATTGAACCAGGGTCCTCTAAAATCATGTGAGGCAGTGTGGTATAAAGGATGGGGCCTTGAATTTGGAATCTGGTTGCTCAGTTCAAGTCCCAGTTCTACCATTTTGGAAAAGACACTTTGTAGAGATCCGATTTTCTCATCTGTAATGAACAACATGGGGCAGGGGCTCTGTCTCTTGTCTCCCGCTCTATTCCCACAGTGCTTGACATACAGTAGGTGCTCAGTAGATATTATTAAATGAATGAATAAACATCTTGTTCATATGGTTGCACAGACAGGATGTCATACAAATGCATGATTTTAAAATTCAGTCTGAAACAACTAGAGACCCAATGGGCTGCAGCTTCACACTACTCTGTAATTAAGTGCTTTCCTCTTTCCACACAACTCCTAGACCAAAAAAAAGGAGGGGGGGGCGGTGGATGGGACTCATTTTCTGTATTACTCCTTTTCCAACAGCTAGTCTTTATGAAAAGAAAAAGCATGCATGCCCTTCTCTCCATATCCAGGATATATGCAACACTGGTGCCTTCTTAGACCAA
Organism: Varecia variegata; assembly: GCA_028533085.1. NCBI lineage: Eukaryota > Metazoa > Chordata > Mammalia > Primates > Lemuridae > Varecia > Varecia variegata. Next base: position 17,032,522 of record CM052441.1, on the reverse strand, counting down.
CAAAAAATGTAAAAAATTGGACCACTCCTTGTTCATACATTTAAGCCACTTAACTCTATCTTTGTATCATGAACTGAGATGAACGAAGCGGTCACAAAAAGAAATTACAATCACAGGACTCAATTTTTTAGTTTAGCATCAATACTTGTAAACATTTTGATAAAATGAAATAATTTAACTGATGCTCACTCATATTGGATCATCCTCATTACCCATAACCACACATTGTCAAAATTATGAACCAGTCATTTCTTCAATTAGTCATTAATTCTTGACTAGTTCATTCAGGTATAGTGTCTTGCTAATATCTCTCAGGGATACAAAAGATTTTAGTTCTTGCCATCTTAACATGATTTGCCATGAAACTACTCAATAACTATGCAAAATATTATGTAAGTAAATATAATAAATAGTACAGACAATAAGTCTGTAAGAAATTTGGATAAAAAAGAAATATTTATCTTCAGAAAGAAACTTATCACCTAAAAGTCTAGGCTTCAGGGATGGCAAATACATGGCAAATGATCAGCTATTTTCCCCATCCTCTAGTACCTGTCAGGCCTGCTACTGATCATGGTATTCTTGCCCAGTGAACACAGATATGACTTCAAGATCCTTCTTAACACAGTCCTCTAGGAATATGATTCAACCAAATACGACTAAACTTACTTGTCATCTCTGGCCCCAGCCTCTTTCGTTAGCTAGAGAAAAGTCTTTGCTCACATTAGTTATTGCATGAATCCTGTCCAAGTACACACCAAGAACACCGTCAACTTCAAAATCCATCAGAGGAAGGAACTCCTTTCTCTAAGTTGTCTAACAAAATGATACTATTTAACCCTAGGCCTTAAACTACTTATGTCAAATGGTATTTGTATCCATAAATCAAATAAATTACTTTATAATTATGAAGGCTCATTCTGTAACAAATCACATGCATGAAATTATAAAATATATGTTCATTGTAAGAAACAATACAAAAGTATATAAAGTAAAAATTAAAAGTTCACCAGCCCCTCTAATAGTCCAATCTTCAGAGTTAGCCAAGATTAAGTTTGGCATATGTTCTTCCAAACTTCCTTTATATTTACACAAGAAAAAAAATGTGTGTATGTGTATGTATTCATATATAAGGTATACTAGAGCATCTTTACAAAATTATTTCTACAAAATATTAAATTTGTAAAAGAAATGCAGTATTTTAAATATATGATATAATGCAAAATTTAATGCTATTTTATTTTGCATCTAACATAGCTCAGTGTTTAGACACGTACAAATTAAAACATGGGAAAAATGCATTACCCCAGCACTTTTCCAACATTAATCGTTATTAAAAAAAGATTCCATTCAAGTGTAACTGAAGCTCAAAAAATAGAACTCTCTATTGAAAAACATCATTTACATATAGTGGTGCCACATATTTTGAAAAAGAAATGTCTAATGAGTACTGAGAGGCACATCCACAGATACTCATATCCATAGATATTTGTGAAAACAAATTTACCCAGAAACACGGTTTCAACAGAGGAGAAAGCTCACCAAGTGCTTAGTTTCCCACTTTCATTTTACATACAAGGAAGCAGACTCACAGGTCACAGAGCCAGGAACACAGGCAGCTCCAGAACCACAACCCACTGTCTCTTGCTGGGCCTGCTACACAAAACCACACTGCCTCCTGGTATTTGTTTAACACGAGGAATTTTATTATGCAGAAGAAGGGTTTTATATGGTTTAAACAAGTTTTTATCTGTACTAAATTGCCTTTGTCCCCAAATCTAACTCTTTAGTACCCCGAATGCCTCTATCACAGGACACCCAGTTACCCTCAAGCCTGCAATCCTTTCTCCTTGCTCCAGGTCATCTCTATAGTCTCTTCTACCGAGAACCCTCATGCTGGCCCCATCTCTGCTCTGCCCCAACCCTGACTTTCTCCTTAAGCAAAACTCTGAGGCTCAACAGAGGGACACGTGCACGTGCTCCTCTCCAGATCTGGAGCCATGGTTGTCAGAGATCTAAGTCACAACTACAGGTGCCTGTAGGAAAGTGAAAGGTGCATTTTCATTATAACTGATAACAAGGTGTGGAAGAATGAATCTGATCCTCACAAAGGATTCAGTAGCCACTGTCTTCCTTCAGGGATATATTCACAGAGATTCATGTTCCAGATACATGGCAGCCCTATTATTTGGGCTACAATTTAACCTGTGGAAGCCCATAAAATGGTAGCACTCTTACTGTTGAAGGCTGATACACACCTTTTCATAGTGATATATCAGAAGTTCAACATACAAGACAAAGTACAACAGACAAGTTGAAGCAGCATGGTAAAAGACGATTCACTTTTCTTTCCCCCAACCTCTGAGTAACCCTAGAGCTCTAAAGAATCAGTTCGAGAACCGCTACTTTATCTATTTTGATGCATTCACTTTAAAAAAAAAAATAGAGTATTTTAGAGCAGTTTTAGGTTCACAAAATAATTGAGCAGAAGGAATAGAGATTTCCCATACACCCATGATCCCCACACATGCATAACCTCCCTCATTATCAATATCCGCCCCCCACCAGTGGTACATTTGCTCCCACTGTTGCATCTATACTGACACATCACTGTCACCCAGAGTCCGTAGTTTACAGTAGGGCTCACTCTTGTGAGTTGTACATTCTATGGCTTTGGACAAATGTATAATGACATGTATCCACCATTATGGTACCATGCAGAGTAGTTTCACTGCCCTAAAAAAATCTGTGCTCCATCTACTCAACCCTCTTTTCCCCAACCCCAGACAACCACTGATCTTTTTACTGTCTCCAGTTTTGCCTTTTACAGAATGTCATATAGTTAAAATCATACAGCATGTAGCCTTTTCAGATTGGCTTCTTTCACTTAGTAATATGCATTTAAGGTTCCTCTATGTCTTTTTATGGCGTGTACCTCATATCCTTTTAGCCCTGAATAATATCCCATTGTCTGGGTGTACCACAGTTTATTTACCCATTCACCTACTGACGGACATCTTGGTCGCTTCCGAGTTTTGGCAATTATGAATAGAGCTGCTATTAATGTCCTTATACAGGTTTTTGTGCCGACATAAGTTTTCAACCCCTTTGGGTAAATACCTAGTAGTATGACCACTGGATTGCATGGCAAGAGTCTATACAGCTTTGTAAAAAACTGCCAAACTTCCTTCCAAAGACACATTCACTTTTATTAAACAATGTGAAGACCTACATAAAGACAGGGCAAATGACATTTTACACATTGCAAATCAATAATAATGGGTAGTGTTCTATTTATTGTTTGCTTGATAAAAACTTCATGCCTTTACTTCTTTTGAACATTAACGTTAGTTGTCTGTAAATATCCTCTGTATTGGATAATATATTAAAAATCACTTTTCTTCTGATTAGAGGCACCCTACTCGTATTACCTGGCCAAGGGCTGGCCCCTCAGAGGCAGGAGGATGCACGCCCCCGCACCTGTTCCACTGCAGCCTGCTGTATACACTCCAGAGGAGTGTACCCTTCTCTGCCCCAGTGCCACCTCCCAGTGTACTCCAAAGATTCCAAACCCTCAAGCTGCAAAAAGACACTATATTCTTAGATCTTCCTCCAAAAGTACCATAAAAATTATTATAGCTTTATCAGCTCATGTCTCTAGCTCCTTCCCCTAAAAGCCCAGTCCAAGTAATTGGGCCCCAGGAGAGGGAGTTGTTGGAGGGGCTATCAAATGCCACCCCCTCCCCCTCCACACTATTTCCCTCCATTTTTTAAAATCTCTACATGCTTCTCTCTTCCTCCAGAAGTTCTCAGGTTCGTGGACTCATGCAAATTAATGCCTGAAAGAACGTATTATTACTATCACCATTGTACCTTCAGCCAGACCTCCATCCAGGTTTAAGCTGAGCCAATGAATACCAGCTTATAAGAGTGACCACAAATTCACACACCTAACAGAAGCTAAAATGAGTGTAGTTGCCAAAATAGCACTCAAAAATAAATTTGTATGTACTAGCATTTCTTCTAAGAGAAATGACTTCCAAGTTGGGAGAAGTCATCATAACTTACTAAATGAAAATCATAAAAATCTGACATGTAGTTGACAAACACAAGCAAAGGCGGTGGTGATCTGGAGCCCAAGGAAGGGATGTTTCAGGAGGACTATTTGATCAGTCACTGCACCCCCAGCACTGCGCAAGGGAGAGGCTAGCCCATCTGCCAACCGGCATGTCCCTATTCACTGACAGGTGAAGGGCAGATTGGGCTCCCACAGTTTCATGTCACTATCACTGAAGATCAATCAACTCTTTTTGCTCTGACTCTTTTCTCAGCAAGTAGCTCACCAGCCTTTATTTGCTTTCCTCACCATGAAGAAAATGTCTAAACCTGCTTTGGAAAAAATATATGGGCCTGCCAGACACTTTCATCTTTCTGACGTAAATCAATACTCCGAAAATGGGATGTGTTACGTTCTTACGAGTTTACTGAGTGTGATTCAGACCCACAGGTCTTGCTAAGGTTCCCCCAACTGGCTAGGATCTAAGGGCCTTTGTGCCTGTTAACAAAGGCCCCAATCAAAATTCTCTCCAGACACCTCCTCTGCAATTCCTTTTCTCAGGGACCCTGTGGCTTCCTGCTCTTAACATCTTTTTGCAATAATAGCGTGGAATCGTTTATACTTTGATAAATACTGTTCACAGCCCTCACTCTAACTTCCTCAGGTATTTTTAATATATTTAGCAAATGCATTCAACAAATGTATTCAGCAAATACCTACCACCTGTAATAGCCACTAAGTCAATCACCCCTTGTGAATTTGCGGGAGCCTTGTTACTGGCTGCAAAAGCTTTTCCTTGCCATTAGTATTTTTCTGTTTCCAGGCTGCCCAGCAAGTAAACTGCTTTAGTGTTTTGGGGTACATGGGGCCATTTTGGGAGATCAGTCTCGAGGTCCCTGGCTACTAGTACCTTTACTCTTTCATTTCTCTAGCCCCAATGCCACCTCAATGTTCTCAGGTGGCCAAAGGTTTGAAAGTTCATTCTCACCCCCAGCAAAGGCGAGTCCCCTCTCCTCCTCCATGAAGCTTTCTCAAATCTTATGAGAGCCCTCTGATCCCTTCCTTTCAGGAACCTGTGCCACACCATCTAGCTCTGTATGCATTCTACCTGGCTGGTTTCTTCATTGCTCGCTAAATGTTGACTTTCTGCCTTCTATGTCACCTATGATGCCCAACGTTATCCTAGGCACACAGTTGTTGTGCAATACACTCGTTGATTACTTGATTGAGCAGGTTAAAAGTGCTGAATTGGAAGACACGAAAGTGGGGGTCATCTACATCCCAAACTAGAAAGGTGACCTTATGAAGATTAAGAATGCTCCTTCCTAAGAAAAAAATGAACCAACACTGGGACCTACTCTCAAAAACATTCCTCCTTTATACTTTTCTGTGTCCTTATTTTTCAAAGAAGAGATTCTTGGTCATACTTTTCCATTCCAAATTACCAATTATCATTCTAATTAAAATCTGACCCACATCCATGAGCTCTTTGTACAGAACCATGGTCCGCTCCCCTACTTCTCCAGGGATCAGACAAATGTGAAAGGGGATACGAAGGAAATATCATTTCTCACACCAGAACCACCAGCTGCAGATGAAAGCAGTTAAGTCCCTAAACAATGAAACGGACGATTATTTTGGTAATATTACAACACGTTACTGGAAGTTGGAGAGAGGGGTTCCCTCTTTTAAAGCTCTTCCATATACAACTTCCTTATGGTTTTCCCACTGTCTTACCCCCCTCCAAAGGAACTGACCCCACCCATAAGCGTCAGAAAGAAAAAGGTAATTTTCAAAGAAAAATCAACAATGAGAAGTGGAGAGGTTCTGAGTGATGGTGTGAGTAGAAGAATTGTAACAGACACCCCGGATTATAGCCTTCACCCCTATGAATTCCAGGGAGAGTCACAGCAGCTGGAACAGGGCCAACCATAGCATGGAGCAGAAGAAACACTCAGGACTCAATTCCAGAAATCATAGCTTCTCACTTCAGTTCAGCTACCCATCAATTATACGACTTCAGCAAGTCAGTCTCTCCTAATTCCGATTTCTTTCAACAACTGGAAAAGAAAGACGGTGCTCTCTGCGCAGCCTACCAGTGCTCTCACCAGGATCAAGTAAGGTACAAACAAGAGCAGCTGCCACTCGTGCGTGGCCTGATGGCAGCCAGGTGCCTCTGAAACACAGCTGTTAATCCTCACAAGTCTCCTGTAGATCATATTATTATCCCCATTTTACAAATGAGCAGACACAGCTAATTAAGGGCCTGTCCAAGGTCACCAGCTAGTAAGTTATTCAAACCCATGCTTTCATCACTATATTATACCGCCTCCCTCTATATTATGGTTTGAAATAACTTTAAACACCAGTATCTATACATGTTTAATAAAAAGGTATAAGACAATACATCCCCAAGGAAGAAGCTGGCAGCCAGATTTGATTCACTCATTCCTTTTCCACCCACTCTTCCCACCATCAATTTTATCAAACTCCTTTCTCCTCCCAATTTCCCTCTTCCAGTTATTCCCTTTTTATTCCTCTTACCATTTCCCTCTTGTGCCCCTCTCCTCTATTGTAATTTTAAGTTTTTGTAATTAACATACAGAGAACAAAAAATAAAAACTTTTAAAGGAGGATGTAATTAAAACAATTTATCTGAATATTATCCTTAAGTGGACCTAAATATTTGGTAAGAATGCAGGACACATTTTGAAATTTTCCTTTTGTTTAAACAACCTCTTTCTTGGGTTAACTTTAGAACAGCCGAGACTTCTACAAAAACAAAATGACAGAATGCCTAGTAAATTTAAGAAAGAGTCATCGTGAAATTCAAAGTCATTTCCATTTTAGATTATCAGCATAGGATTACACTAGAATTTTATCTGATTGAAAAAAACCCCCACAGATTTGACTATACAGAGTCTGAAATTCTAAATTCTACGTGTGGCTTTTACAGAAGGGCGCTGTTTACTACCCAGCTCTCGTGTTGTCCTTCTAAGGCTCTTCCCCCTAAGATCCATGCAGCCTCCTCCCTCCAGGCCACACAGCCCTTTGTTCATTCAACACCTCAGCTATCATAACTGGGTTATAGTGTGGCCTGTTTTCACATCAGTCTTTCCCACTAAACAGAAGGCTAGGGCAAAAACAGCATTTTACTCATCTTTATGTTCCAAGAATGCCCAGCTCATGAAGATCCCCAACCCACATCTGTTGAATGATGGAACAAAAATTCACACTTAGCAGGAAAACAGGCAGCCTTCAGACAGCCTGGGGTTACCATAAAGCAAGACACATTGGTAATTACTGGCTCTTGATTTGCCTAATAATAATAAAAGCTTTGGTTCTTGAGAAGAGGAAATAGACATGGTGCATTTTTCAAACCATCCTCCACTGGCTGGAGCTGGCTCACTTTTCATCTGGATGATACTGATTTTCTGAGTTGTTATACAATTCACACCAACATTTTCATAGATCTGATCACCTGAAAACCAGCCCTCCTTTCTTCCTTTCCTTCCCCTAGCAAGCGTATTCTTTCACACTCCTCTCACTTAGTCCAGACATCACTTGCACAACCAAAGGCATGAGGTCATTTGTTGCCACCTGCACCAAAGTTATGTGTCATTATTCTGATTTCTAGTTCAAGATCACTTTGAGCGGGACCCAGTTCTTCTACCTCCCGATTCCTAACTAGGTGTCCCCAGCAAAATCCTGCATTAACCAAAATGCACCTGCCAGGGCTTCAGCCCCATCACTTGATTCGGGATCTCCGGGTGGGCCCGACAGGTGTACTTTTAAAAGCTCTCCAGGGGCTTCTGGGAGGCGCCTCGGGTGAGGCAGCCCCGCACCAGACAACACAGACCTCCTAATGTCGTCATTTATTCCCTGAACACATCAGTGTTATGTCTTCTTTCATTCAAAGTGGCCAAACAGATGCTCAATACCACGACGACATTAGAGTAACTGCCACAGCTGTCACTTCACTTTTTTTTTTTTCATTAGAAGGAACGGCGCCCGTGGTCCCAGACCTCCTCACACTCAGTAGACCTAACTAGCAGCCGGGATCACTTTAAGCTGGCGAAGTTCCCCCTACACTGCACGGACGCCGTTGCCAATACAAAAACAATTACAGCTGTGCACCCTACAAAGTCACCACGGCGGGCACCATGTCCCGCCTGCCACCCAACAAGGGCACCCGCCCCCATAACTCTCTCTGTGCGCTGTTGGGAGTTGCGAGGGCGCCACAGCCCCGAGACCCTTTTCTCCCGAAGTCTGCGGGGACTCCGCCGCCGCCACTCGGTCACTTACTTCCTATCATGTTAGCCTCTTAGGGGACGGGCTACGCTGGAAGTTGAGATTCTCAAGTTTCGGTAGTTCAGAAATTGTTCCCCCGCGGTCAGTGCAGACCCCGTCCCCCCGTCCCGTGCCCCGGAGCGCACAGGACTCCGGAGGCGGCAAAACACGCCCCCGGCGCGGGCCAGGCGGGGCGGGCCCTGGGTGGTGGCTCCTCGGCCCCCACGTCACCGCCCCGCCGCGAGGAGCGGCGGACGCCAGAGAAAGGGGAAGAGCGCCCCTAGCCGCGCAAAGGCGGCCACCGGGTCCCGTGCGCCGCCGCCGCCCCCGCAAGCCGCCGGCAGGAGCCTCGGCCTGGCGGCCTCGCCGGGCCCGCGGGCTTCGCGCGGCACGTGGGCACCTGCGGCCCGGCGCGCCCACCTAAGCGCCGCGGCCCTGCGCCGTCCACGCCCGCGCCTCACCTGCTCTTTGCGCCGGGCTCGCCACCAAGTTTCTCCCGCTTGGAAAGTTCTTGAGCCTGGGCCCACGGCCCGATCCGGCAGTTTCGAGGGCAGCGAGCCGGCCTGGGCGGCCGCCGGGCCTGCTGCGCGCCTGGGACTCGGCGGCGCGGAAAAGGGGAAGGGGAGGAAGGGGCGGGAGCCTCGGCGGGGTGATCCCCCTCCGACCCCATCCTCCTTGCTTCGGCAGCCCTGGGGATTTCTGCGCTGTTATCTGCCGCCCCCGCGTGTGCGACTTTGCCTCTCTGCTGGGAGACTTTTGTTATCACCTCCAGCTGTTAAGGGTTTGCGCTCTGGGGGGTCAGACTACCTGGGTTTAGATCTTGCTCCACGATTTGCAAGACTTGCGAGCGTGTGATCTTGGGCAACTCGTTTTACCCCTTCTGCAAAAGGGGGGAAGCAGTAACAGCTGTGCAGGGGCGAATCCCCACGTTGTGGAGCCTGAGACAACTAGAGGGACGAGAAGCACTTTAAGGAAATACGAAATTGGATGCTGGGGTTTGGAAGACACGTGCATTACGTGAGAGGGCCTGACGCTTAAGCTTCATTAGCTTCACGTGTTAAACTGCCTCTGTGACGCTCTCCGCTCTCCAGAAGACTTTTGCTAGAGTAAAAGAAGTCAGCTGTGTCGAGGGGCCGGGCATACTCAACGGGTGTTGTTTATGACCGGAATCATTTCCCTGTAACCAGTTGGGTAGACCTGGGAGAGGAGAAAATGACGTTGATCGTCAATTATGTGCCACGTGTTTGAAATACATGGTATACTTAATTCATGCACAAACGTGTGCGTAAGCAGCATGCCAATTTTATAGCTCAACACACCACGGCTCAGAAAAGCCCTGTAACTTGCTCATGGTCTCACAGAGTCCACTCTGCTACATTGCAAGTACCTGGCTTTTCCACAGTTCTGTCTCACAAATATCAATGTGTAAGTATATTACTTTATAACTTGTTGTTTGAGCAAGGAAAGAAGAAATTCCCCATGACAGAACAAAGTGTCTGAGAAATACCTATTTCTGAATTTTCTCTGCAGAATTTCCCCAGCTCAGTACAACAGCAAATGAAGGATTGCCCTGCTTGTGAAATACCCCACTGCAAAATCAATAAATGGCTTTACTTAAATGTGTTCAGGTTACACATTTTGCTTGCTCTGCTAGCACTGTGTGTTTACTTTTTCTATTGATTATTAATACTGCAATTCAGATTAATGAGTTTATAATCTATCCCCAAAGGGCTTATAAACTAAGACAAACAATAACTGTCCTTGTGCGAGGCACTTCACATACTTTTTCTCAATCTCCACATCTCTTTGCTGTAGTAATAATTACACTCCATTAACTGATGAAAGCTTAAAAGTAGATTAAGTTGTTGACATACACATAGATAACCAGGATTTAAACCCAATTTTGCCTGGATTCTAAACCTTGTCTCTTTTTTCTACACCCCAGAGAGGTGAGAAGAAAATACTAAAAATTCATAAAGTCATTTATGTTTTACAAAGGGCAGAGGGAAGAATATATCAAATTCCAGTAGTTGTTTTCTTAAATTAAGTTCTTAGTTGCAGGAGAACTAAACATAAAGCTTAGCCCCAGAACTCAGGTTTTCAGGGTGAGGAAGGGAGAGTGTCTATTATAGTGCCAGGCACATAACAGGACATTTGTTAAATAAATGAATGAATTCAAAAAAGAATTAGAGAAATGGTATTTGGTGGTTCCTCTTAAGTCACAACCTTTCAATAGACGTGATTCTTGTAAAGAGACAGTATGGTGAAGAGATTCCCTCCCCCTCTATTTTTTCTCACTCTTGGGTAACTGTTGGATAATAAAAGGGTGAAATCAAATTTTAAAAGCCAGCAAAAGGAGAGTGGAAGAAGGAAAGAACAGAGAAGAATGAAAGGACCATAGGCATGAGGAGAAGGAGAATGAGGGGAGAGACATACTTCCCCTTGCCTGCTTCTGAGAGGGAAAAGATTTTATATCTGTCAAAAACATGAAAAAACTGCAGAGGTGGATTAAGGTTTCTAACTAAATTGTGAAATAGTTTGATTTTTATTGTATTATTGTAAAAACAGCAATATTTTGTTAAGACAACATAAAACCTGCATCTGTGCCCACCCACATCCCCAGCATGTGAGTCCTGCTGTGGCTTTGGGTGGGGTGGGGGATGGGAGGCTGTGTGTTTGGCTAAGGAAGGCAAGTTCACCACCTCTCCTTCAGGCAGGGAAGCATTCATGCAGGAAGGGAACTTTCAAAGACTTGCAAAAACAAATTCCATAAAGGAAGTGGAGGGGCATACATATAACTTTCAAGGAATAGGTGATTTTTCAGAAGTTCAGAGGAGGGGATGAAATGGTGGCTCTAATAAAGGGAATAATAGCTACAGTTTTAGTGCTTACCCAGGCAAGCTGACTCCAGAGCCCATGCTCCCGAGCTCATGCTGTTAAGCTCTGCTGCTGGTCTCGCGGCTAGACCATCTGATCTAGATATGGCAGGATGGAGAACAGAAAGGGGAGGGCAGGGAGAGGAACTGTGGGTGCTTTCTTAAATGACCTGCAGAAGACATGAGGCTCTTGAGCCTGAAGATTAAAGCAAATTCATTCCCCAATCCCAGAATGAGAGTGCAGCTTTGCTTAGTTACATACCTAGTCAGGACAACTCTCATTTGCAAATGTCACTAGCATATCCAGCAGTCCTTAACTTTCAAGTACAGGACCTTCAGTCCGCTCAGCTGTGTACTATACATTAATATACACTCCCTCCCTCCAACTGCCTTTCATACACCAAATTCCATTCTGGGTCATCATCTGAGAGATGACACCAGCTACTGAGTGACAGGTGGTGCTGTTAGCCACTCATCGAAAGTAGCACAGGCTGCTGCAGGCTTGTGGCTGCAGTGCCCACCACCCCATACAGAGGAACCATGGTCTTTGAGCTCTACCTCCACACAAATGGCACTCATGGAGGAGGCTCGGGGGACATGTCCCAGGGCATAGAACCTGCTCTACCAGGTCAGGGAGTGGAGGCAGTTCTTTCTGGTAGACAGCCTCAAACTTTTAGTGAAATAGCACAATCGTGTCCTCTATAGGTCAGAAAATAAAGATCCCTGTTCCCCTCTGCTGTTCCGGCTACACAGCCTGGCATGATGCTGGTGGTCAGGGTTAATCTACCCAGGTGCCCGGGACATGTGTGGCCTGACCCAGCAGCCATCTCCCTGCTACGGGTTCCAGGGTGGGGGCAGGGAGGCTGGAACTCTCACCACCTCCCCTGGCTGCTCATGCCTAACAGAGCCAGGGCTTGCAGAAACCAGAGTGAGAAATTTTATAATCATTTCTTCCTAGTAATGAGATCATTTCGAACATCTATGAATTTTTTTTTCTTATACGTTTGCTTTTGAACCCATTTCCAGGAACTCATTAGTCACTAATGTGAGAGACTGCCTCAGTGAAGGACTTGCTCCAAGGATGTGGAATTCCCTTCTCACCTCACAGGGCCCCCACCCCTCCGACCTCACCCCCGCCTCCTGCCTCGCCCTGTCTTGCTTCCTATTTTTTTTATTTCTTTGTGAACTTTAATCTCTAGAACTGCCTCCTACTTTCTCCATCCATTACCTCCATTCTGACTTCCGTTATCTTCCTACCAGTTGAGGTCAATTTTGTGTTGTGGTTGTGTGTGTGTGTGTATGTGTGTGTGTGTTTATGCACTAATTTCCTTATATCATGATCCTGACTCTTCATTTCCTTGAATTCCTTCCATTCCCCACCAGGCATCTCCCCCCATCTACTTTCTTTGTTACTTTCCCAAGTTGTTACCTGCTACTGGGACAGCAATAGAGTATGTTGATTGAATCCACTGTGAATTCATACAATCTCAGAAGAGGGCATTCAGCTCTCTAGCACTCTTTTCATCATCTCTCCATTACATCTTCTACCTCCGCAATTCTAAACCTTTTCCATCTAAAATCTCAAGTGCTCCCCCTTCTCACTCTCAAGAGAGCAAATCGCCACCTTCTTCAAGTAGAGTACTTCCCACTAGAGCTTCCACAAGTATTTTTGCATCTTTCCATTATTTATCTTTCTTCTTTCTTCTCTCTGAGAAGTTAATCCTCCTTGCAAAAGCTAAACCCTGTGACTTCCTCTTTGCACAAGCTAAACCCTGTGACTTAAACTCAAAAACATCCACCTTCTCTGACATTGGACTCTATCAATTGTCACGTTTTACTTGTTCTTCACTTGGTTGCCTCTTGGGCCTATGCCTTCAAGCTTAGGTCTCTGTTATTCTTTACATAATGACAATTAGTATTAACTTTAAAATTTCCAACAGCTTTGCTATTTCCTGAAACTATTCAGTGTTCTGTCACCACCAAACTTCGTCAATGTGAGTCTCTTCCGACTGCCTCAGGTTCTGGTCCCTACTCACCGTGGAACTCCATAGAATCCACCCCTTGGAGTCTGGGCTTCCCTACCATTCTCCTTCACCTCCTTTCCTAGCAGTCGACAGAGACATCCTGACTGCCAAGCCACTGGGCTCAGCCTTTAACGTCCTTGACTTTGATGAACCATTTGCCAGGTTTATCTGTCTGTCCTTCACACTCTCTTTCCAAAGGCTTCTCTTTAAAAAAGGAAATTTAGGGGATTTTTTATTAGCTACCCGACATCTACCTGATGTTACCCTTATTTAGTGGTCTTGGTTCCTTTGACAATCTACCAGTTCGAACACTTCAAAACAAGCCAGAGCCCTGGCATCTTATGGAAGGCATCGATAGTCCAAAATTATGTAGATTTGTTACAGAGTTTGTGACCCCCCACCTCGTATATTGAATCCTAACCCCTAAAGTGATGGTATTAGGGGGGGGGGCCTTTGGCAGGTAATTAGGTCATGAGGGTGGAGGCTTCATGAATGGAACCCCAGAGATGTCTCTTGCTCGGCTTCCTCCATGTGGAGATGTGATGAAAAGACTGCAGTGTGTGATCTGGAGGAGGGTCCTCTCCAGAACCCAACCATGCTGGCACCCTGATCGCAGAATTACAGCCTCCGGAACTGTGAAAAATAAATTTCTGTTGTTTATAAGCCTCCCAGTCTACAGTATTTTATTGTAGCAGCCTGAACTGAATGAGACAGATTTTATACACTTTCTTAATATTTTCTATCTATACACCTGCTGGGGGAAGGGGGACAGGATTGTAGATAGCCCCAAGGAAATATTTAACATCTCTAAGCAGAAGCAAAGTAATTATCAAGAGACTGAAGGAAATCCTATGTGAAATCATCTGTGCATTCAAAGCTATTATCTCTGTGTTGAGGAAATCATGCCAGCCCTGGCAGAAAACAAGCCTTCTCTTAGCTTCTGTAATTCAGTATCTCTTGGTTCTCTTAATACTCAAAACACTTCTTTATCTCCAGGCTTTTCCCTTCTTCTTTCCTGAATGTGGTGGCCCTCCAATATTCTATCTTTAGACCTTTTCCTTTATCTTCTCTCATTCTCCTTTCCACTTATGTCCTTAGCCGGCGCATCATAAACCTCTTCTAGGCATGCAGATTCCAAATCTCTAGCCCTGAAATATCCTGAGGCACAAATACCTATTTTTCACTGCCTGCTGAACACTTTCTCCTGGGGTGCCCACCAGAGCCTCTCACTCAACACTCTAAGCTGAACTCCCCATCTCATCACTATAAGTAGTTTCATATTTCCTATTCCACTTTTCATAATTCTAACAGCACTGCCATTCTCCAGGATGCCCAAATTTGAAACCTTGGTACCTCTGTGCTTCTCTGTCCTTCCCTCCCCATATCACACCTCCTAAATCGATCAAAAGTTCACTTAGACTAAGCTTGGCATATATATTCTTGCGACACCTATCTTATTTTGTCTTGAATTATAAGATGTGACTGTTCTAAGGAAAATCTGTAAAAAGCAATTTATATAGTAGTAGTAGTATAATTAGACACTTAGGTTAATTTCAATTACATTATTATTCATTCTACAAAAGTTATTTTTGACAGGTACAAGATGCAAAATCCAACTTCTACCTGTAATAATTTAATTCTAACAGGTTAAAATTATATGCAGTTATAATAGTTTTGACTACTAGAAGAAAAGAGTGACATTTAAAAACCATATGTCTGTCATTTTGAAAAGTAATTTTATTTTATTATGAAAAATTTAAACATACAAAGAAGAGAAAATAGTATAATGAACTGTCATGTGAACGTTGTTCAGTTCAATAATTACCAAGATTTTGCCATATGTGCATAATGTATTTTTTCTTTTCTTTTCTTTGTTGAAGTATTTAAAGCAAGCCCCAGACATCAGCTTATTTCACTCCTATTTATTTCAGTGTGCTGTTATAATAGTCCTATATAATACTGTTATATAATATTATATAATAAAAATAAGCATATCCATGCAAGCATATAAAGTGTATGATAGTGTTATAATGCCATTATAATGCCATTATAACACTAGCTAAATTGACAGTTATAACTTGGTATTTATAAAATCCAGTCCATAGTCAAACTCTATTCTTTCAAAAATATGTTTTTACAACTGTTGGGTTTTCCCCCCTTTGGTATTGTTTTGTTTTGTTTTAGTCAGGAGCCGCACGAATTCTACCCATTGCATTTGATTGCTATGGCTTCTAAGTCCTTTTCCGTCTTCTTCTTTTCCATGCCATTGACTTGTGAAAGAAACCAGATCCATAATGTCTGAATGTCTAGCATTCTGCATTTGTTGTGCACTTCCTTCCTTGTGCTTTAGTTTAACAACTTGTTCCTCTGTTCTCATATTTCCTAATTCATGTCCACTCATTTTATTTTTTACATTGTGTATATTTTTCCCACCACCTATGGGTCACTCATAAAAATACATATCTTTCAGTGATGCCTTTGTTCCTGGATTCATCTCAGTTGGTTCTTGATCATTAGATACCAACTGTGATGAATTAGTCATATTCTAGTGGTTTCCCTAAGAGTAGACTGATGACACAATGCAAAGTCTGAGGACACATGAACATGCATTAAATAAAAGAAAATTATTTTAGAAGAAATTCAGGAAAGGATTATCATTGTTTCATACAGTTATATTCTTTATTACTATGCTCTACTGTAAAAATATTCTCTTTTTAAAAATTTACTCATTTCAAAGAGTAATACCCCTGGGCATCAAATAAAATACCCCTGGGCATCATTTATCTTTTTTTTTATTTTGAGAGCTGGATTTTGAAGGTTTTAGATGTAAAGAAGCAATTATTTTTAAATAACTGGAAGGATTTAGCTTATTTCTGTACAGACATGCTATACTTAGTAGTGTATATGGGGAAGCTTGTGTTTTATATACTAAAAAACTGGAGCTCAATGAGGTGATATCTTTCCAAGTATATATAGATATTATCATCATATTTTAATCATAAATGTATGTAAACTTTTCATAAGGATATGGTTTCTAAATATTTTCTCTAGACTTGAGAATAATTTTTTAATGTTATGGAAATTTCATAAAGGATGTGGCACAATTAATATAACTACTTATATTTATTGAGTACCTACAATACGCCAGGTATTTGTTTACACTCTTTATATGTAATAACGTATGTAGTCTTCAGAAAAATCTATGAAAAAAAATTCTAGAATTATTTCCATTTAATAAGGAAACAAAGGCACAAATCTATTAGGTTCCTCTTCCAATGACTTTCTCGCAGCCAGTAAATTACAGCTCCAGGATTGCAATCTAGGTAGGTTAGCTCCCTGAGCCTTAGCCCGTAACTTCCATGCTGTGCAAAGCTTGTATGAAAGTGGGCTAAGTGAGGAGATAGACAGAAACAACTCATCAGTTCTCAGCCTGTGCAGGCTGTGCCCACTTCCAGAATAGCTCCAGGAAACGTCTTCAGTTACATAGCGGCTTCAGGAACTCCCCATCCAAATAGGGCAGTGTGGGATAGATCTGAGAATACTGTTGAAGAACAGTGGAAATCCCCTGCCATCGAGAAACTTGAAAAAGTCTAGCATTTTCCTTTCTTGTCTCCTCTGGCAGAACTAGTCAGTTTTCAGCAACTGCACAGGGGGTCATAAAAAAAATGGATATAAGTGCCTTGGAGGAATCCAGACCAAGTCTGCCTAAGGCCACATTGCCTGGAGCCCCCATGCCTTCCAAGAACATGAGGAGAGAGAACTTTGCATTCTGAAGATCATCTGGAAGGGAAAAGACTTAGGGTGAAAAGTTGCTTGTCACACATGCCTTTTTCTGCCTTTTTCAATTATGCTGAATGCTTCACTTTAGATCTTCAAAGACTTCTGTAGAAAAAGCCCTTCTAGATTAAGAAGACATTGTATTATAGTTGCAGTTGGATTGGTTGGGTTTTGTTTTGTCGCAAAAGCGTCTCTCTATGTCTGGAATCACTCTATACCACCTGGAAAACAAATGCTAAGATTATTTGTATGAGTTTGCAAGGGCACTCAAACAAAGTACATCATCTTCAGGGTTGGTTCCTTCTGAGGGCTGGGAGGAAGAATCTCTTCCGCATCTGCCTTTTAGCTTCTGGTGGTTTGCTGGCAATCTTTGGCAGTCCTTGCCTTGGAGATACACCACCCGATCTCTGTCTGCATGCTCATGTGGTGTTCTTCCTGTATTCATGTCTTTCTCTGTGGTCAAATTTCCCCTTTTTATAAAGTCATATTGGATTAGGGCCCATCCAAATGACCTCATTTTTAACTTGATTACTTCTTAAAGATTGCTACGTTTTTTGAATATTTCTCCTTTCTCAAACTCATGTTGAAATTTAATTCCTAATATGGCAGTATTGAGAGATTGTACCTTTAAGAGGTGATTGGGTCATGAGGGCCTTGCCTTCATGAATGGATTAATTCATAGATGAATAGATGGGAGTGGGACTGGTGGCTTTATAAGAAAAGGAAGAGAGACCTGAGCTAGCACGCTCATCCCCCTCCCCATGTGATGCCCTGTGCTGCCTTGGGACTCTGCAGAGTCCCCACCAGAAAGAAGGCTGTCACCAGATGTGGCCCCTTGACCTTGAACTTCTCAGCCTGAATAATTAGAAGAAATAAATTCCTTTTCTTTATAAATTACCCAGTTTCAGGTATTCTGTTACAAGCAACAGAAAATGGGATAAGACAAATATTGTATAGGGAAATAGGGTCACATCTGAGGTATTCCGGTCTGGGACTTTAGCCTATCTTTTTGGGGGCACACAATTCAACTCATAACTTATCTTTTGTTTAAATTAATGTCTTGCTTTTTCATTTCCTTCCATTCTTTTCATTTCAATTTATTTCTCAGGTTATTTGCCCTGTTTTCATTCTTTGATGGCAGAACTTTCTCCTCCATTCTCTATGCTGTCCCCTCCATGACCCTTGCCCTTTCCTCTATCCAATCCAATCTGCACATTGATTACAGGCTAAACTTCTAACAGCACAACTTGGAACAAATAAATCTCTGCACAGAAGTCCTCATTACCCTCAATATTGTGTCTAGGCTCCTTGATTTGGCATTTTACAATCTGACCGCCACCGGTAAACGACAGCTCCAGGATTGGAATCTAGGTAGCTTAGCCCCCTGAGCCTTAGCTCATAACTTCCATGCTGTGCAAAGCTTGTATGGAAGTGGGCTAAGTGAGGAGACAGACCTTTCCTTAAGAACCATCCACTCTTGACTGGCTTTCCTGTAAGCTTTGTATTTATACTGCCATTTTTTCTTACAATTCAATGGGTTTTGGTGTATTTATTATTAATTTTTAAAAATTGCAGTAAAATATATATCACATATACAAATTCTGTAACCATTAGGTTATAATACTTCATTGCTCCTCCCCTGAGCCCTTAGTAATCTCTATTACTTTCAGTCTTGATGAATTTGCCTATTCTAGGTACATCACATAAATGAAATCATACAACACATATCTTTTGATGTCTTGCTTATTTCATTTAGCATAATGTCTTCAAATTCATATATGTTGTGGCATGTATCAGAACTTCATTCCTTTTTTACTGTCAGCATATGCCTTTTATAATGTTTTGTTTACCCATCTTTTGGTGGACACTTGGATTGGTTACATCTTTTGGTTATTGTGAATAATACTGCATTGAACATTGGTATACAAATACCTGTTCAAGTTCTTGCTTTCAATTCCTTTGGGCATATATGGACTACACAAATGGAATGGAATGGAATTACTGGACCATATGGTCATTATTCCATGTTTACCTTTTTGGGAAACTGCCAGTTTCATTTGTGTATTTAAAAAAAAAAACAATAACACTTCTACATATGGTTCCCGAATATAAATATATGTTTGTAAAAGCTAATGGTTATATTGGAAGACACACCCATAGAAGTGATTGCTTTGGGGTTGGGGTGGAGATGGATGTGAGGGGAGAGGAAAAACGGGGCTAGACGTGGTCAAAGAGGACAATAGTTTTATCTGTAATGCTTCCTTTCAGTTTTTAAAAGGGGCATATATACATAGATTATTTGAAAATTACTTCAAAAATAGGAAAAAGGGAAGGAAATTTGACAAAAGATAAATAGTTGCTAATTTGAGGTAGAAGGAATAGTCACATCTTATTATTCTTTGTACCTTTCTTATTTTTTTATTAGAAAAAGACAAATTTTTCTAAAAAGTACCTATCACTTGATCCTCATATCAGCAGTGATGACGGAGATAGTACTGGGGATATCATTTTAAAGAGCAAGATTCTGAAATAGGACCAGAGCGGAGCACGCTGGTCTGCTGGTGAAGGGCTTGGAGGCGAGAGGGGAGGGAGGCTGAGGTGGTGAACACCCTAAACTCTTTGATGCTGTCCCACAATGCCTAAAATTACCTACTGTGTTTTCTCCTCATTTTTAGTGTTATGAAGACACTTCTGCTTGGAAGGCCACTATTTTGTAGGAAACCTGGAGGGCGCAAGGATAAGGTTCACTGAAGCAGGAGGATGGTGTGATAACAGGGACGGCTGGGGGACACGATAACAACTGAGAACAGTGGGTAGGACACAGGGAAGTGGAGAAAAGGAAGGATTCTGAGGTGACCCGGATCAAAGAGATAGCACTTCAAAGGGCCATTTGCAGCAGACCATTTGTGTGGTGTAAGAGATGAGATGGATTCTTCCATGACTTGGTTTCCTAACAGCACCCCTGCCCCCTTTCCAGCTTTCACTATTTCAGGGTTAAGGACTGAGTGGGCAGGTATTGTGGTGATAACACATGTGAGCCTGGAAGAAATGCGGGATGCAAGATAAAAAGCCAGTTAATGTAAGAACAAATTGTCATGTCTCTGAAGTAGATCACCCATTGGCTGCCAGTTCATTCACTATCGATGTTTGTCAGGACACATCTTCTAGACACTAATAAAATTA
This sequence comes from Varecia variegata, assembly GCA_028533085.1. Classification (NCBI taxonomy): domain Eukaryota; kingdom Metazoa; phylum Chordata; class Mammalia; order Primates; family Lemuridae; genus Varecia; species Varecia variegata. The sequence goes on along the minus strand of CM052441.1, from coordinate 17,012,315 downwards.
GTGAACAAAATGTCCAGATTCCTTAATAACATTGGTTTTTTTTCTTGCTCTTGTCCTAACAAACAATGCACCTTAGATAGCTTCATAACAAATTTCTGCAATATAAGTAATTCCTCCTTTCCTTTTAAAATCTTTATTTTGTTAGTCTCAGAAAGATGGAAAGAATCAGAGCTGAGAGCAAAGAACTTCCATTCACAAAGGTATTCACTTTCAGCTGAGGGAATTCCAATCTGAGGAAAGGAAATTTATCTGTGCTTATGAGTTCCAACCTACACACTGCTGCCAAATTCATCTTCCTCAAGCCTAGGGTTGCATACCTAATTTTTCTATTCCAAAATTCTTTTATTACCAAAAGCAGTATCCCCTAAATATGTTTCTCAGATTTATCTTGGTAAGTATTTCTTGAGAAAAGGAATTCCAAGATCAAATAAGTTTAGGAAATGATGGGTTAAACAAAATTTCTTATGTAAAACTTTAAATAATCTGAAGCATGAATCTAAAAGGTGTGTGACATTTCTGAAACTTATTTAAAACCAAGATATTCTGCCCCCCCACCTTGTCCCTAAAAAACAAAAACAAACAAAAAACCAAAACCCAAAAAACTACCAATAATTTTTTAAGGAATCATAATTCTGTAAAACATAGTTCTAGAAACCCTGATTTACCCTATGAAGAGCCTAGATGCTGGGATAAGAACAGAGTTTAAGTCCCTGTTCTCCTACTTAATTGCTGAGTGGTATTAGGCAAACAACTTTTCCTCTATGTTTGTTTGTTGGTGTAATGAGCTAATAACCTTCTCAGGTTTGTTGTGAAGATTGAGATATTCATGTAAGTCCTTGGCAGATAGTGAGCACTTGGTAAATATTAACTATTATGTTGTTGTTACCATCCTAGAATTTGGACCTTGGTTTTCCAGCCTCATGAAAGCAAGAACCAAAGCGTGGGAGACCTTGCAAACCATAAGAAGTTATTAGAAGTAATGGATAAGTTTTTAAGTGAGGAAAATGATTTGAATTCTTCTGCCCTTGCTGGGGTAACTGATAATACTCCCAGAGGCTCCTAGTACCTTGTCCTTGTCTTAATATATATAAATCTTATTTTATTACTCAAGGTTCTGTTCAAATGCTTTTCTCAAATGCCCTCACCTACTTCCTCACTGGCAGTTTGCAATAATCTCTTCCTATCACTCTTTTTTTTTTTTTTTTTTTTGAGACAGGGCCTATTTGCCCAGGATTTGAACTACTGAGTTCAAGCCATCCTCCCACCTCAGCCTCCCAAGCAGAGTAGCTGGGACTATAGGCGTGCACCACTGCACCTGGCTTTTAGTCTTTTGTTTCTAAATCTTTCTTTAGCATTTACCACTTGCTACTACGTATCAGAGTTATTTATGTGCTGCTGTATTTATTTCCCCAACTAGCACCCGTCTAAGGGAAGAGTTCCCATCTTGTCCCACACTTGTAAGCATAATACAGCGATCTGTAAAATAATCACGACAAATTTGTCAAATGAAAACTGTACCCGTCACGTCATATGGCTTCCTAATTACAACGTCACTGTAAATAAATATAGAAACCACTGATCTTTCTCTGAAGTTAGCAGGAATCTACAAATTTAGCGCTCTTTTAAAAAGTAATTTCTATCAGTGTGTATGTGCTGCCCTCCTGTGTTTGATATAAACATTATTTTATACCAGAACAACAAAAGAATGACTGTGGCTCAATTACATTTATTTGTACTGCATTTTATTATACTTTCAGATACTTAAATGAAATTTTCTCCACACAAAATGACTATGCTTGCCCCCAAGATTATCTTTATTCAATATATTTCTTTTTCATTTTTTTCTTTTTTTTGGTAAGAGTCTCACTTTGTCACCTGGGCTAGAGTGCCATGGCATCAGCCTAGCTCACAGCAACCTCAAACTCCTGGGCTTAAGGGATCCTCCTGCCTCACCCTTCTGAGTAGGTGGGACTACAGGTGCGTACCACCACACCTGGCTAGGGCTAATTTTTTCTATGTTTTGTACAGACAGGTCTCACTCTTGCTCAGGCTGGTCTCGAACTCCTGGCTTCAAGTGATCCTCCTGCATCGGCCTCCTAGAGTGCTAGGATTGCAGGCATGAGCCACCTAGCCTGGCCTAGTCTATATATTTCAAATTACATTTTTTACTTAGAGTTATAGGAGAAGATCTTTCACATTGGTCTGACAGTCCTTCCGTTTAATCTACTAAACTTTTGAAACACTCAACAAATATTTGTTTGAAGGTTTCCATTTTTTAAATCTGAGATAATAACTGGATTCAAATTGTTCTGATTTTTTTTTTTTTTTTTTTGAGACAGAGTCTCACTTTGTTGCCCAGGCTAGAGTGCTGTGGCATCAGCCTAGCTCACAGCAACCTCAAAGTCCTGGGTTCAAGCAATCCTTCTGCCTCAGCCTCCCGAGTAGCTGGGACTACAGGCATGCGCCACCATGCCCGGCTAATTTTTTCTATATATATTTTTAGTTGTCCAGCTAATTTCTTTCTATTTTTAACAGAGACGGGGTCTCGCTCTTGCTCAGGCTGGTCTCGAACTCCTGAGCTCAAATGATCCACCCGCCTTGGCCTCCCAGAGTGCTAGGATTACAGGTGCGAGCCACAGAGCCCGACCTGTTCTAATATTTTTATGTACTAGACCTACTTGGGCAACAATATAAGACTGTACTTTGGAACTAGAAAAACCTGGTTCAAATCCAGGTTTAGCTACCTACTAGTTGTGTGACCTTGGGAAAATTACTTTTCTGAATGTGTTTCATCTATAAAATGAAGATAATACCTCCCAAAGATAACATAAAACACTCAGCACACCATAAAAACTCTCAATATGTTACCTATTATTACTATTATTATAATAGGAAGCATATGCATGTTTTCAAATATCTCTTTTCTTTGGTTATCACCTACCTTAGAGAAGTTGAAGACTGCCAAAGAACATGAATTAGCGTGAGCCAGAATATCATCTGGATTAAGTCCTACCTTTGCATATTCAACACTCAACATTTATTGAACACCTGGGATATGCCAGACATAATTCTAGACATGTAAGATACATCAGTTAATAAAACAGAACAAAATCCTTGCTTTTGAGAAAACTAGTTAGTTCATGGAGGTCTTTAAGTTACTGACTTCTAGATTCTTGCAGTACTTACTGTACACATTACTCATTTGCCTCTTTACATATGCTAACCCATACTATATATCCAGTCCTTTCCTCTCAGTCTTTAATGCAGGTTGCCATATCTCTTTGTCTATTGCAACAGCCTTCAATTAGGGACAGGGGCTTACTCTAATGACACTTTGTATACCTTTATCAAGTTTTGTAAGGATGGTGATTTACAGTTTGACTCTTCTACTTAAGGGGAAAAAAAGCATTAGTGTTGACACTTTTATTTGTCAACAATTACAATCTATTCTCCTGTACATTACCCCAGTCTATTCTCAACACAGCACCCAGAGGGATCCTCCAAAACAGCAGTTCAGTTGTCCTTAAAGTGATGGCTCATTTCATTCATTCTAGAGAGAACAGCAGATCCTAGGAACTTCTTTATTAACCTGTGTGAACAGCTATAATCTTATTGGAGAAAAAATTACTTAGAAATTTGGGGGCACTTACCTGTCAAGTAGATAGCTTTCACTTGCATTTGCTTTATCTTGTGCAACAATCTGGTTTTATCTGAAAAACTCCAATAAAATATTTTAAAGCAAGAAAAAAAAAATAGAACAGCTGCCAAATACCCAAGTGTAAACAACTATTGTTTAATCTACTACCAGTTTTCTTTCAAGTAAAAATGGTGGGAAAGGAATTTCAGGGAATCCATGAAGTCAAAACCATTTTCTTAATAACACTAAAATTTTATTTGTCTTTTTTACTGTTAACATTTGCACAGATAGTACAAAAGCAATAGTGATAAAACTACTAGCACTGAGCATGAATCAAGGCAGTGGCACAAAACTGTACTGGTAGTCACTTACTGTTCACTTCTATGCACTCTCAATAAAAACAAACAAAACCCCAAAAACCCAACTCAGTGTCCCTTAAGAATGTCCTTGTTAAAGCAGTAAAAATTACTAATTTTATGAAATCTTAGCCCTTGAAGACGTGCCTTTTTGATAGTTTGTGTGATGAAACTGGTAGTATGCATAAAGCATTTCTAGTGCCTACCGAAGTATGATGGTGTTTTTCGAGGAGAAGCACTTGTGATTATTTGAGCTGCAAACTGAATTGCCTTTTTTCTTCCTGGCACACCATTTTTACATGAAAGAAGGACAAACTATATATAGTGTTATTCAGACTTGGGTATGTATTTGGCAGACATTTTCTTGAAAATGAACCAAGCAAGCCTGTCACTTCAAGGAAAACGACAGTATTTACTACCAAATTCAAGCTATCAAGCAAAAACAACTGGTGGAAAACGTATACCGTCACCGTGACCTTTTCAGTTTCTCAATACTCTAAGACTTTCCTGAAATGGAGGATACTAATCAATGTGATTTTTTTGATGTGTACAACATGTCAACATTTGTAAGACCTGTATAACTCAGTGAGCCAATACTTTCCAAATGACTGATACATGATGTTCCAAATCATGTATGGGTAAAAGATCCATTTAAAGTAGGTAAATGAATTTTATTTTTTTATTTTTATTTTTTTTGAGACAGAGTCTCACTCTGTTGCCCGGGCTAGAGTGCCGTGGCATCAGCCTAGCTCACAGCAACCTCAAACTCCTGGGCTCAAGCGATCCTCCTGCCTCAGCCCCCCAAGTAGCTGGGACTACAGGCATGCGCCACCATGCCTGGCTAATTTTTTTCTATATATATAATTTTAGCTGTCCAGATCATTTCTTTCTATTTATAGTAGAGACGGGGGTCTCACTCTTGCTCAGGCTGGTCTCGAACTCCTGAGCTCAACAATCCACCCGCCTAGGCCTCCCAGAATGCTAGGATTGCAGGCGTGAGCCACTGCGCCCGGCTGGTAAATGAATTTTAATGTAACAGAATGAAAACTTCATTGATCCAATTTCAATGTTGTAACTAACCTTTACTACATATTTATGAGAAGTGGATTTTTTCATACCTCAATTAAAACTTCATTTAGTTTGAATGCAGAGGCAGATATGAGAATCTAGTTGTCTTCTATTAAGCTGGACATAGAAAACATCTGCAATATTTTTTAAAAGCCTTTCTTCTCACTAAATTTTGTTGTAAAATAGCTATTTTTCATTAAAAATATTTTTGTTAACATGTAATGGCTTTACTATTGTTTTAAAGGAATTAAATATTTTTAAATTTCTACTGTGCTGAATATCAACAGCTATAATCTACATAAACAAAGCTTCCCTGGGATCTTCAATAATTTTTAAGAGTGTAATGGAGTCCTAAGGCCAACATATTTGAAAACCACTGATCTAAAATATGCCAGATTGGCCAGCGGCGGTAGCTCACGCCTGTAATCCTAGCATTCTGGGAGGATGAGGTGAGAGGATCACCTGGGCTCAGGAGTTTGAGACCAGCCTGAGCAAGAGCAAGACCCCCTCTCTACTGAAAAATAGGAAAAAAATTAGCCGGGCATGGTGTCGTGTGCCTGTAGTCCTAGCTACTCGGAAGGCCTAGGCAGGAGGATCTCTTGAGGCCAGGAGTGTGAGGTTGCTGTGAGCTAGGCTGACACCACGGCACTCCGGCCTGGGCGGCAGAGCGAGACTCTGTCTCAAAATAAAACAAAATAAGCCAGATCGTGTCATTTCTCTGCTTAAAAACCTTCCAATGGCTGCTCAGATGTCCACATATTGGCCTACAAGGCTCTACTCTATCTGTTGCCCCCGCCATTTCCTGTTTCCCTACTCTTCCCCTTACTTACTCCTTTCCGCCATACTTGCCTGTTTGCTGTTCTTCCAATAGGCCAAACACACTCCCATCGTTAGGACCACTGCACTGACAGCTGTCTCTGCATGGAAAGCAATTTCCCCAGTTTTCTGCATGGCTATTTCTCACTTCCTTAAGGTCTTTGCTCAAATGTCACCATCTCAATAACTAACATAAGCTTCGTATTTAAAACTGCAACTCTACCAACTAGACCCACCCCCGTCACACATTTCTTTCCCTTCTCCCAGCATCTTCTGACATTTGCTTATGATGTCAACAGTTTGTTTATCTGCCCTTCTTCCCCCCACCAGGATAATGTAAGCCCCCAAAGCCTGGGAAAATGCGTGCCACATAGAGCTCAACAAATATTTGTTGAATGTTGAATGAATGTAAGAACTCGTTTGCCAGTTTGTCACTTCTGAAGACATGGGTACAAATTTCTAAGAGAGAGAGAATGCAATTTACACAGAGGTGAGGGAGGACAATGACAGCAAAACCTTTTAAAATGGAAGAAAAAGAATATGGGATACAATAATTACAAACCTCAAAAATGAAGGTGTTGTGGGCCTGAAAAAGAAAACGCTCTTGGGTCAAGTGGGGGTGGGGGAGTATTATAAAGGTGTGCAGGGTGGATTTAAAAGCCCGGCAATGCACGCTGGCCACGCGCTCCCACCCCCATCTCCTGCTCAGACTCTCAGGGAACCTGGGTCTCCAGAGCCCTCCCCGGATCCCTCCACCCGGACACAAGCAGTTCACACCAAGACACTGAACAATTTCTAAACTTTATGAAAAAAGCAACAACGACAATCAACTAGACAAAAACGAGGCTCCAAATTCCGTCTCACTCCAGTGCCGTCTTCCCTAACGTTTGCCAGCTCTAGCATCTCTCCACTGGCA
>CM052441.1:16980653-17005422 GCA_028533085.1 Varecia variegata | reverse complement strand
GTCCGCAAGGCTGCAGCATCTTCTCCATCAAGTTGAAGCGCACTCGCGCTTTGCTCTCATTCTCTGCAATGGCAAAGTAGTTGAGAAGGTCGAAGTGGCCCATGTAGGAGCAGTACGAGTCGCGGTGCTGGTTCACCAGCCACTCCCACTTGGTGGTATCGGCGTGGCCGGTGCCGATGTACTTGGACTGCAGGTGCTCTAGCTGGCTGTGGATGGTGTAGCGGTCTGTCATCTCGCCGCTTTTCCTTTTTGCTCACAGGTCACAGGCCGCAGGCAACAAGTAGCAGCTCTAGGCTTTCACGCGGGAAAGAAGCCTCCGCACGCAAGCTCCGGGTCTGTGCAGTCGCAGGAGAATTGCGTCACGGCGACTAAGCTGCGTAGACGCTCTCGCACAGGGCTCAGAGGCGGAAGCGGAAGCGCATTCTGTCACGGAATTGGAGTTGCCGGGGCGACGCTCAGGGTGGTGCCGCTATACAGAGCCACGCCCCTTCGGGAGCGTTGCATGATGGTCCCAGTGACCTTAGGCATCCCTTTGCTGACAGGGAGCGTTGCATGCTGGGACTCGTGGTTCGTGGGTGCAGGCTGCTGGGACTTCTCGTCGCGTTTTAAAAGGGCTTGACCTCATGGCGGGCAGTGTGTGGGAGGCGGGGAGCATCCCTGGGCGGCTTGGGGCTCAGAGGAAATGGGAACGCAAGTAGAACTGGTTACAAGCAACCCCGAAAACTCTTGTTGTAATTCAGAGCTCAAGTGGCGGCACAGTTGTCCCTTCACAACCAGGGGTGGATCACCCTGAAGTCAGAAGACGCGGGTTTTGGTCCCAACTATATCTCTCAGGAATTGTGTGACGTGAAAGAGTCATTTCATCTCTAACAGGGCCGCCGTTCCCTGCTTGATAAGAAGAGCACCAGTTCCCACATTTTCCGGTTTCCGTATCCAGCTCCTCCTTCCTCTCTACTGTCTTATTTTGATACCCTCTCTCCAACGCCACCCCACTCTACTGGGCCCTTTATCTGTTGGTTCCCCAACTGTGGATTCAGCCGACCTCGGGTTAAAAATATACGGAAAAAGATTATATCTGTGCTGAACATAAACAGAGTTTTTGGTCGTTATTTGCTAAATAAGAGAGGATTAACAATTATTACATACCATTTGCTTTGTATTAGATATTATACATGAAGATGATTTTAAAGTATGAGGGAGGATGTGCTAAGGTTATATGCAAATACTACTCCCTTTTATATCCAGGACTTGATCATCCTCAGATTATGGTTTCCTAGGAGGCCTTGGAACCAATCACCTGAGGGACAACTGTACTGGTCCATATTGCTTGTTGTCCCCAGTTCCTTGTACAAGCTGTTCTCTCTATTTGGTCCCTTGGTAAACATGTCTCTTTTAAAGGCAGCTGAAAAGCAACTCGAAGTTGGCTCTGGCTACTCCAGACAGAGATGTAAACTCTCCTTCCTCTTTGCATCTTGTACATCTCTTCCTTATTATCGCTTTATATTGCTACTTTTTGGTTTAAGAACTTCCTCACTCAGGTAGAAACTACTTGAGGAAAAGATCCTATGCTGTGTAGTATGTCACTGAATTAATATACCATGTCCACTCTCTCAATAATGGACATTTTTCCATATTTTTGCTATTAGAAACAATGGTGCAATGAGTATTCTTGTACATATATTCTTATACATGTGAAGGAGTTTCTGCAGGACACATATGGGAATAAAATTGTTGAGACATAGGGACGAGTGTCTTCAAGCTTTGCTAGATGTTGCCAAATTGCTCTTCAAAGTGGTTATACCAGTTGGCTCTCCCATTGGGAGATGAGAATTCTTTTTGCTCTACATACTTCTCAGTACTTGGTGTCTTCAGATATTTAAAAAATTTGAAATCTGATGGATGGAATGGAATTTCATTGTGGCTTTAATTTGCATATCCCTGATTAGTAGGGAGGCTAGGCATCTTTTTTGTGTGTTTATCGGCTTGTTGTGTTTCTGCTTCAGTGAATTGTGTATTCATATCCTTTGTCCATTTCCTAGTGGATGTTGGCCTTTTTCTAATTTTTACTAATTTTTAGGAGCTCTTTATGTATTCAGGATACTAAGCTTGCCAATTATATGCAATGAAATCATCTTTTTCCTATATATGGCTTTTCTTTAGCCCCTCTTTATGATATCTTTTGTTGTAGAGAAGTTAAATTTAAAGTAGTCAAATTTACTAGCCTTCCTTTATGGTTTGTGCTTTTTGCATTTGGTTTAAAACATGAAATCACACAAAACTCTTTTCTACCATGGGGCCATAAAAAGAGTTTCCTTTATTATCTTCCAAAAGTTTTAGAATTTTGGTTTTTCATATTTAGGACTTTAATCCACCTGGAAGTTTTTGTTTTGTCTTGTTTTGGTTTAGGGATAATTTTTAATATTTTCCTATATGGCTAGCTAATTCCCAGTGATAACCAATCATACATTACATAGTATATCCTTTTTGTACTCATCTTTAGTGCTTCTGTTGTATACTCATAGGTCTGTTTCTGGGCATTCCAATCCATTAGTCTTGTCTATGCCTTTACCAGTAATGCAGGATCTTAATTACTGTACCCTTATAATAGCTTTTGTTATCTGATATGGTGAAAGCCTGTACAATTTTCTTCTTTCATCAATGTATTGACTATTCTTGATCCTTTGTTTTTCAACATGACTTTAGAATTGTCAGTAGAAATCCTCATGGAAATTGTGATAGAGTTAATCAAACAAAGCCATGAAAATTAATCTAATATTTCTACATATTAAAATGATTCTAATATGAGAGAATTCCTCAAATTCAAATGCCTTTAGAGCTAGATGGAAAATACACTTACATGTATTAATTAAGAGTTGAGGTATATTAGTTTGCTAGAGCTGCCATAACAGAGTACCACAGACTTGGTGGCTTAAACAATAGAAATTTATTTCCTCACAGTTTTGGAGCTAGAAGTGCAAAATCAAGATGTTGGCAGAGTTTGCTTCATTCTGAGTCCTCTCTCCTTGGCTTGTAGATGGCCATCTTTGTGTTTTCACATGATTTTCCTTCTGTGCCTGCTTGTGTCCTAATCTCTTCCTGTAAAGACACCAGTCATATTGGGTTAGGGCCCACTCAGATGACCTCTTTTTTCTCTTTAAAGGCCCTGTCTTCAAATACAGTTGAATTCTGAGTTAACTGGGGCTAGGTTGGACTTTAATATGTGAATTTGGGTGGGATACAATTCAACCATAACAGTTATTTATAGTGATATGGAATATGTAAAACAACTTGTTTCTTACATATTTATAAATTTAATTAATTAGATTTATGAAAATAATTTAAATACTTGCAAAGATTTTATTTGTTACATCAGACAATTGTGATACTTACAGGGAAAATGAAATATATTACTTTAATAACTATAGTTTAAAATGTTTAAAATAGTTAAAATTTGGAGTAAAACTAAATTGTATTCAAAATCTCCTTAAAAGTGATTGCTAAAATTTGCTAGATTTATAAATAGATTAGGATTTTTAGTTGAACTTAAAAACTTAAGGAAAAAAGGCAGTTTTTCAATTTATCATTTTAATAAATTGAACATTAACTTTTAAAACCTAAATAAATTTCTGAATAGTACTTTCTACATTCCCCCAAATGACACTTAAAGGCACCAAAAGCCCTCATATTTAACAAGATCAGCTTTCAAATAACAGGAAAACTGTACTGCAATTTTAATTATAATTATGTTGAATTTGTATATTAATTTGGGGAGAATTGTCACCTTAACTATACTAAATTTTCTTATCAATGCACATAGTATATATTTTCATTCATTTAAGTCTACCTTAAAGTTCATACAATTTTCTCTATTCATATCTTTCCAATCTTCTGTTAAATTTATTCCAGAGTATCTACTATGTATACTTAAAGATGTCCCATATAAATCTTAAATTGTGACCCGGTAAGGTATACCACAATTCCTTACACTTACTGCCAATAAAGAATTTTGACCTAGAACCAGTGACTTTATAGGCAAGACATGCCAGGAGAGCTGTTAGCATTTCCGCTCCAAGGTGTTACTTTAAGTCAATCCTGCCTGTTAGGTTGCTTCTATGTAACTATCAAATGCTGTCTTACAATTTAGCATTTGAGTAAGGAAGAATATGCAAGAAAAGATTCCACTGGAAAAGGACATGAATTTAAAATGTATAAAGAAAAGAAAAAATAGGTTTTTAGACAGAAAATTATATTTTGTCTAATCTATTTTTAAGCAAGGCCTTCTTTGCCCTTCTTGATCTTGTGCTACAGCATTTAAATTTTTTTAAAAGTCATTTAATATTTTGAATAATCTAGGCATAATTCAAAAATAGAGAATTATAGCAAGGAATGCAATATCCATCATCTACCCATTTCTCACCCCTATCCTTGAAAAGTAACCGCACTATATTAGTTTCTTGTATATCCTTCGGAAGGTTACTTTCATGGATGTATAAGCAAATACAAATGTGTATGATACTTTACCCTCTTTTAAAAATCCAATGGTATCAAAATAACTACCTTGGTTTTTTCTCTGTTTTTTGTTTTATTCTATTTTATGTTCTTTGATATATCACGGACATCATCCCATATGAATACATAAAGAATTTACTCATTCTTTTTTTCTTGTTTTATAGCTGCATAATATTCCATTGTACAGGTGTATCATACTCTAAATAACCATCCTTTTATTCATTGCCATTTATTTTGTTTCAAATGCTGCAATGACTAATACTGTACGTAGGCCATTTTGCACATGTACAAGTATATTTGTTGGACAAATTCCTAGTAGTGGAATTAGAGCATTATTTAAGACAACAAAACAACAATTAATGAGCACCCTTAATGCATCCATGAGTTTTTAACCATAGTGATTCTCCATGATTTTAAAATGTCTGTTTCCAGAAATTATATTCAAATTTTATTATGATCTAAGAAAAACATGAACTTTAAATGGAAACTTAATAAAGTCACATTTCCTTTGGTAAAAAATTATTTAGGTATTATTTTTGTCTATTAAGCAAGTATTGAAAAGGGCTTTCAATATGTACGGGTGTTAAAATGATGTTTCACACTAGGGGTCGCCAAAACAGTATTTAAGACCAACAAATATTACTAGAACAGTAGTTGAGAACCTTTTTATAATTAGGCACCCTTGAGTTTCTCAACCATAGTAAGCAAAAAAGGTGCCTTGTGACTGAGATGCCGAAGCTAAGAATTTGGTTTGGTGTATTTTTAAGGGCAACTAAGACTTTGAAAATTTAGGAGAAAAGCAAGCAACTTTTCTCTTATCCTTATACAAATTTTACTTTGGAGTGGTGATGTGGAATTTAGTTGATATGGAATTTAGAGAATTTTAAAAAGAGGTTTGCTAGCTATGATCTTATTTTTATGTGGTTGAGAATATCTTTAGCTTCTGCTTTTCTTTTCCCAGCCATCCTAGGTTTCACATATCTGAGCAGGTCTGAAATTCTTAGTTTTTGGAAGGTTTTGCCCCAATTGGGGACATACTATAAGAGTTAAATTTTCTGTACCTTTTTTTATAACCTTTCCTGGGGCAAATATGACTGCCACAGGCATCTGTTCCATAATTCATCTGAGATTTAATAGAATGGTTCCTTTCTGTTCTTTAGCAATGACATTAAATCACAAGCTGGTGCAATTTTTGAACTTCTCACTGAAGAAATTTTGCAAAGGAATGTTGATGCACTATAAACATATTCCATTTGGTACAGTAGTGTGAAATTTACCCTTATGGTGGGGTTTTTATGAGAACAATAGTGTCTTAGTGCAGGCCACTATAACAAAATGCCACAGACTGCATAGCTTAATAATAACAGAAATTTATTTCTTACAGTTCCAAAGGCTGGGAAGTCCAAGATTAAGGTGCCAGTAGATTTGGTGTCTGGTGAGGGCTTGCTTCCTTGTTCATAGACAACCATCCTTTCTCTGTGTCCTCATATGGCAAAAGGGACAAAGAAGCCCTCTTAAATCTCTTTTATAAAGGCACTAATCCCATTCATGGAAAATCATCTTTAAATGTATGGTGAGAAGAGGAGTTAGGTCTAAAAAGCAGATTTGAACAAAGGTTTTGTGTAACTTCAGTAAAGGTAATAAACAGGGTGCTATGATAAAGAATATTGGAGAAGGGGGGGAGGCAGGGAGGAGAGGGAGATTAAGGGAGACCACTCTAGATAGTGACATTTACATGAGTCCTGAAGGATGAGAACAAGCCAGCTATGCAAGAACTCTGGAAGAGCATTCCAGGCGTAGAACAAAGGCCCTGCAGTGGGGAGAAGCTTGAAGGATTTTAGGAACTACTAGATAGTTGGAACATAGCGACAGGGAAATAGAGTTATAGTAGATGATGGTGGAGAAGGAAACAGTGGCTGAATAATGCAGGGTCTTTGAACTTTTACTCTAGTGGGAAGCAAAGGAAGAGTTTGAAGCTGGGAGCTCTATGAAACCCGCATGTGCAGAAAGGAGGCTTTGAGAGTGAAGAGAGCTATCTAAAGCCAGCCAAAGTCAGAATTTGTTTACAGATACATGTACAAGAATGTCCTGTCACTTCAACCAGCCCTTGCCTGACCTTTGTTCCAGACACACTGGCCAGGCATGTCTCTACCACAGAGTGTTTTCTCTTTTTATTTCCCCTGCCTGGAATGCTCTTTCCCCAGGTATCCATACAGCAATGGACCTCACTTCCTTTTACACTTTACTCACGATGTCACTTTTTTTCGTGAGGCCTTTTCTGGCCAGCTTATCTAAAACTGCAAACCTGTCCCTCCTTTGCCAATGTTTCCTGCTCCTAGTTCCTTTATTTCCCCTTTAGTACTTATTTCTAACATACATGTTTAACTACATGTTAATACATATATAATATGTTTTATTTGTCTTGTTTATTGTGTGTCTCCTTAACTAGAATGTAAGGTCCAGAGGGACAAGAATTTTTCTGTTTGGTTCATGGCTCTGTCCTCAGCACCAAGTTTAGTGATTGACATAAGTACTAAATTAATATTTACAGAATGAATGAATGAATGTTCATAACAACCTCAAGTGATAAAACTTGAGTGCCAACAATAAAGGAACAATTACATAAATCATATATAGTCATAATATGTCGTTTTTAAGAGGCTAATAGCTAGCAGGTATAAACAGACATGAAAAGACATTCATTTTATATTAAATGGGAAAAGGAAGTTATAGAAAATATAAATCGTATGAACCTTTTTTTTTAATACACCACACACACACACACACACACACACACACACACACGTGTCAGCAGAGAAAAAGGATTGAAGGAACTATTAATAATTTTTCCTTCTGGAAAATGAGATGGGTGATTGAGGGGGGTTTTGTTTGAATCTTTTTAAATTAGCATGTACTATCTTTGACATAAAAACAGACAAATAAACTAAATAGTAATATTATTTAAGACTAAAAAGTGATTCTATTCCACAACTACCAGCATGGATTGAAATGTATAATAGAATATTGACAATACCACGTGTTGGCAAAGGTATAGAGCAGTTGGAGTCCTCATACACGTTGAAAATTTTTTTTAGTATATATTAAAGCTGAGATATACGTGCTGCAGAAATACATTCAAACGTGTACAAAAATCCAAGAAAAACAAGCAAGACTATTCCTAGCAGAACATGAAAGCCCAAAATGGAACAAACCCAAATGTCCATGAATAGTAAAAAGGTTAAATAGATTATGATATAGCCATACAATAGACTAGTATCTAGTAATTGCAATAAATGAATCATGGCTACTTACAATAACATGGTTGAATCGTATAAATTATATTGTGCAAAAGCAGCTGGATACATAAGAGAATACACCATACTATTCCATGCATATTGTTTTTTAAATAATCAAAATTAACCTAAGGTGAGAGAAGTCAGGGTATCAGTTACTTTTAGGGGAGGGCTTTAATAATTAGGAGGGTCACAGAAAGGCCCCTGGAATACTGATAATGTTCTGTTTCTTAACCTGGCATTGGTTACTTTGGTATACTCACTTTGTGAAAATTCATCAAATCGTACACTTACAATTTGTGCACTTTTCTGTGCATATATTATACTTCAATTTAAAATAACAATAAAAGAACAGACAAATGGAATTACATCTTTTTTCCACACACAACTTCCAGTATTTTTTTGTACTCTTATCCCGTTTTGAGAGAAGCCTGCTCACATTCTAGTTATCCTTCAAGGCCCAACTTCAATGCTTCTTTTTCCATTAAAGACTTGCTTGATTTCTCTCTTCTCTAAACTTACCTAGACCTGATCATTTTCTGGGTACATATGGCATATCTCTCATTTGAATGTAAGTTCCTTCGAAATATGGAACTGTATTAGCATAATGACTAATCCATAGTAGGCATTCAATAAATACTTGTTGAATTAGAATATTACTCTCATAGTGGCAGGAGATAACCAAAATCTCAAAGCATCTCCCAGGATTTGGAACTAGTCACCTCAGAGTCTCAACCACCCTTTATCTTAAGCCCAACAGATAGGTATTTTGGGGGAACAATGTTTTCTACAGAGTTAACATCAGAGAAAAAGACTCATAACAAGGCTTTATGAAATTATGGACATACTAATTTTTAATTGTTTTGGAGTTGCTTTAGTGAGTTATCTGAGAGGATTGCATGAAATGGTGTTTCCTAGATAAGTCAGTTCAGCTGAGGTCCTTGAACAGCAGTAATCACAAGTGGGAACATGGAATCTAAGAACAAGAGGTGAAATGGGTGGAACTGACCTGTGCAAATAGTGAACACTTCAGGTGTCTAATTAAAGATGTCATTCATTATTGTCTATCTAGGGTAAAAGTTGCAGGCGAGCCCATAGGAAAGGAGCTGAGCTTATAACTTTCCTTTGATCTGTATCTGAGCAAGTGTAATATTTGTCTAGGGAAGGTTTAGTGCCATTGACTTTTAAAACAACACAGGGGGCCGGGCGCGGTGGCTCACGCCTGTAATCCTAGCACTCTGGGAGGCCGAGACGGGTGGATCGCTCAAGGTCAGAAGTTCGAGACCAGCCTGAGCAAGAGTGAGACCCCCGTCTCTACTAAAAATAGAAAGAAATTATCTGGCCAACTAAAACTATATAGAAAAAATTAGCCGGACATGGTGGCGCATGCCTGTAGTCCCAGCTACTCGGGAGGCTGAGGCAGAAGGATTGCTTGAGCCCAGGAGTTTGAGGTTGCTGTGAGCTAGGCTGACGCCACGGCACTCGCTCTGGCCTGGGCAACAAAGTGAGACTCTGTCTCAAAAAAAAAATAAATAAATAAATAAATAAATAAATAAATAAAACAACACAGGGAAGTTGTTACATTTTTACTTTATAGAACAGGTATATGTATAGAAGAGAAGTGATGAAAGGTGCATCCTTATTAAAGTATGGTTTTTCCACATTTCACAAGTTGCGCTTACTTTCATAAAACAGAACCATGTTTTAAAATCTCTGTGTGTGTTTTGCTATTTTAGTTATTTTTATTATATTTCCTTCATATTCACCTATGAGTGTTTTCTAACTTAGAAGCTCCCAAGGATCTGCGTTTAATATACTATCTTCAGGGACCCAAAAAGACCATGACACAGAAGCAAGCCTAATATTTTTATTGCTCTTCATTTGTTTGTGGTAGCTTAAAGCCAAAAAGGAATTTGAGGGTGGAACAGATTGGCACACGCAGTCGTAGCTGATTACTGTTAAAGAAAAGAAATTATTCAATGATACTTATTAAAGAACAGTAAGGAGGACTTTATTTGGAACCATCAAGGTAGGCACAGGAATCACTGCAATGGGCTCTTGCAGTAGGGGAGAGAGATGGGGCTCAACTCTGAATACAGCGTGGGTAAGTGTGAATTTATAAACAAGGAGCAGCATGGGGGTCAGTGGCAGAAAAATTGCTAAGAGGAAACATCAGGAGTAACAGGGATTCTGGCTAAACTGATCTAACAGGATTCTTGCTGAAGACAGGCCAGAGTGACCAGACACCACCTGGGGGGTGGTCGAGAAAGAGCGACCTGCTTAGATGTTGAGGGTGCTTGCATATGGAGGATGCAGGGTTCTGGTTAAACTGACTTAGCAGAGTTCTTTTGCTAAAACTGGATTTTACAAGGAAGTACGCTGATGGGCCTAGAAGAAGGTTCAGAAGCCTGACTAAAGTTTGGCCAAGAAAAGACTCTTTTTAAGTCCTTGTGGTGCCATTTCCCCAACACATTCTTTTGACATTTTCTTCAGCGTATGGCAAGGCCATTTCCAGTCTCCCTACTTCTAAGTGCATATCTGCTTCAAAGCCTCTCTTATAAAGAAATTCTGGCATTATGGCTGCTGAGGACTGCCTAAATAATGAATTTCAGTCAGTTAACTGCTTCAGTTGTCTGAGGAACTGATTTATTCTGTTAGAAATATAAAAATATTTCCAGTCAAAGTCCCATCTTTGGAGCCCTCAAGATAGCAAAATTCTGCTTTGACATATTCTTTCTTCTTTATTTTTGTGTCTCACAATGTGCTAGGAGGGCCTTTATATTTGGTTTAATTGCTTTACTTAAAAAGGTAAGAAAAGAACATGGAGTTCTGTCCTAGTTTTAGTGCAGTTCTGCCCCAAGGCCAAGTCAGGAGCTGGGCTTGTCCTGCACCCCTCCCTTTAAGGGGACCTGCTATGGCTCCCCTCTAGCTCCACCCTCCCATGAGTTGCAGTGTCCATGGGTCAAGGGGACATACTCATCTAGAGCTGCAACCCCCACGCTCTCCACTCCCCCAACCCCTGGCTTGAACACACACAGATCAAGTTCCGAAACACAAATTCCAAGTATAAATGGCTCCAAGCCCATTCCCAGGGCCTGTGCAGGTTTCTTCCCTGGGTCTGTCCTCCCAAAGGCTGACTTTGCTGCTGATGTGTACAGCCCTGGGCCTGTGGTGTACCCCAGGAATGGCCATTGGCTGGGGTGTTGAACTTGTGAGCTCAGAGAGGCAGGCTGAGAAATTCCATCTGAAGAGTTTAGGCTTAGAACTCCCTCTTAATTTAGGGATGATTTTTAAAAGGACTCAGGTGTCCCCCTGTGGTTCAGAAAAGATGACCTTGTACCTAGACTATTCCCATGACACCCTCCCAATCTTAAATTTCTTGCTGGTAAGTAATCTTAAGGTCATAAATTTGTATACTTAGTAACACGAACTGGCTCAAGGTGCTAACCTCAGTTCTTCTGAAATGGAACGTCTGATCACCTGTGATGTTAAAGCTGCTTCTTTTAGTAGGTGAGTGACTTTTCAATCATGGGAAGATTTATAATTGAATATGAAGGTGGTAAACTAAATCATAACACCAGTATTAGTACTTTCATGTTAAGTTTGGAAATAATCTGTTTATGCTTTTATTTAAAGTGTTTACAATATTTAAAAGACCTTGGCATATTAGACTATCTTACTAATGTCTTGTGATTTCATTTATTTAAAATGAAAATTCACCTATAATTCCAAATTTTAAAAAGTAAGAGTATAAGCAAATGTGAAAGTGGCATTCTAATATTTAAGAGAAATAGATTTACCAAATGTGTAAATTAAGTTTAGATTTACATGAGCCTTTGAAATGCTTTGGAAGTTTTTTTTTTTTTAATTAGGACCATGTGCTTACGTGGTCAGGTATTTGCAACAAAAAGTACATTGAATATATTAAGCCCATTAATGCAGTTTAAAATATTGAAAGGAGGTTGCTGGATACAAAATCAATAGAAGAAAGCAATGATATTTTCATATTCCAGCAACAAGAAAATGAAATGGCCCACACATAAGTGGATAATTGATATATGACAAAGGGGCACTGCAGGGCAGTGGGAGAAAAAACAGTCTTTCCAAAAAGTGGTGCCAGAACAATTGGGTACCATGTTGCAAAAAGACAAAATTGAACTCCTAAGTCACACTATACACAGAAGTCCATTCCAAGTGGATATGAGATTTAATATGCAACAAATTATAACGTTATCCAATAATTAACATAGGAGGGTATCTTTATGACCGGGGACTGAAGAGGGTTTCTTAAATGAAACACAAAAAGCACTAAACATAAAAGTAAAGATTAGTACATTGAACTATGTTAAAACAATTCTATTCATCAAAAAATATCATTGAAAGAATAAAAATATAAGCTACAAACTGGAAGGAGATATTTGCATCCTATGTAAGCAACTAACAACAACAAATACATATATATATCCAAATATATAAAGAACTGTTTATATTTGATAAGAAAAAAGGCAGAAAATCTAATAGAAAAATAGGCAAATGACTTGACAAAGCATTTCACAGTAAAGAAAATCCAAATGGCTAATAAACATTGAAAAGTGTTCTTCTCATGAGTAACCAGAGAAATGCTAATTAAAACAATGAGATGCCACTGCATATCCACCATATTAGCAAACTTTTTAAAGTTTCATAATACCAAGTATTGGTGAAGAATTTGAATTGTTGGTGGGAATGTACTGTAAATCATACAGCCACTTTAGAAAACAGTTTGGGATTATCTTACTGTGTTGCTTGGTAGAAGCTTCTCCCCTCTGGGATCTAGGACTTTTAGACATAATTTCCACAAATAGGTTGCTGGAAGTGATGGTGGGACCATCTGCCTCTCACTTGTTAGTTGCCAGACACATATACTCTACATACTCTACATACAGTACTGTATATAGTGGCTGACGGTAAATAAGGCATATTCTTTATCCTAAGGATCATGCCCTATCCTTTGCAGGGTGTCATGTCCAAGCTGGTGCCTTTGCTGTACTTTCAGGAGACAATTTCACTATTCTTTCAAGCTGGCAGAGTCTGGACGGTGCATGATCCACAATCACGTGCTCAAGGCCATAACCTCTTGCTATGAAGAAGGTCCCTTGGTCCAAAAATAATGTTTAGAG
The DNA here is from genome assembly GCA_028533085.1 of Varecia variegata. Taxonomy (NCBI): domain Eukaryota; kingdom Metazoa; phylum Chordata; class Mammalia; order Primates; family Lemuridae; genus Varecia; species Varecia variegata. Next base: position 16,992,461 of record CM052441.1, on the reverse strand, counting down.
CCATCCCAGGCTACTAGATCATGTACTTTCTGAGCCTACAGACAGTGGTGATAGCTGAGGCACTACAGATGGAAAAGGCAAATTCATATCTGGAATAAGTGTCACTTCCATTCAAGGTAAAATGTTTTCTTGTCCAGAGTTGAAGTGGACTGACATAAACAACATGCCACAAAATGACAGGTTGATCACCTCAAGGAGTGATAACAGCAAGAAGAATAAGTTTTGGGGATCTAATGTGCAGCATGGTGACTAAAATTGATGCTTGAAATTTGCTGAAAGAGTAGATCTTCAATGTTCTTAGTACACACACACAAAATGATAACTATGTGAGATGATGGATGTATAATGATTGTGGTAATCATTATACAATGTATATGTATACCAAATCAATGCATGTGCACCTTAAATATATACAAGTTTTATTTATCAAGTACACCTGTGTAAATCTGGTGGGGAGGGGGGTGGAAATAAGAAATGATACCACATTGAGAACTCAGGAGTAGTCTCTGTTGCTGGAAGGTTAGACCTTTGCAGCAGCAGTAGGTAGATCAGCCTTGGTGAGAGAAGATTTATATTATCAGACCCAAGCTGCAGGGCTACTTGAAACATAGCTGGAACCTGCTTCAGCTGGTTTGTTTGTCTGTTTGTTTGTTTTTCCTTAGCCCAACTCAAAACTAGCCGTTTTCTGTATTTCATCAATGTGTTGGAGCAGTTTCCCCAAGTGTGGTCTATTTTGCCTCCAAAATTCAAAATGGCCCTTAAGCAAGGTGTGAAGTGCAGTACCTTGTCCTTTACCTTGGCATATTCCAGAGTGTTGACACCTAAAAACTTTATTGAAGTGCCAGGCCACTGAGTCTTTATAGGATTTGTCTTCTACCATTTGGATTACATGTCTTAACAAGGCATCAGGGCAATCACCACTTCCTGAGCATAAAGTCCAAGTAGCATAATGTCACCCACTTAGTGACCCAAAATGAAGTTCTATGGAATGTTCAGATGGCCCAGAACCCTTTGGACTATCACGGTAGAGAACTAGAGAATTGACATAGTGCTTGAGCAAGACCATGAGTATATACTGTTATCCTCCATCTCCCGTGTGTTTCTGGTCCTTCTGATAGAAAGTGAAAAGAAAGCGGATCAATGGCCACAAACCACATGCCGGAGGCTGTGTTAATCTGCTCTAGTACATATACCACATCCAGTACAGCAGCTGTTATGAAAGTTACTACTTGGATAAATTTTAGTAGTTCCATGTCATGCTCTCTTATTCACCTGATTTTGTACAACCAGAATGGTGAATTATATGGGGATATAATGAGACCCACCACCCCTACATTCTTTAAATCCTTGAGGATGACACTAAACACTGCCATTCCACTCCTGGGTTGTAATATTGCTTTTAATTTAGTCTTGGTTTTGGGGTGAGAGTGTAGTTTCAGGGATTTCTACTTGCCTTTCCTACTACAATATCTCTTACTCTACAAGTTAAGGAACTAATGTGAAGGTTCTATGAAATCCTAATATTAATGTGCCTGTTCTAATTATACATTCAGAAACTGGGGAAATGATCGCTGTGTGGATCTGTGTATATATGTCAGTGGACACACATACCTGGCTAGGATTCCATTAATTACTTGACCCTCATACAGTCCAACTTCAACAAGAAGTCCATGAAGGGGGTTTGGGTCTCTGGATGCCAGCATCAATTCAGAGCCTATATCTACAGTCCTAGCTATGTATTCCCATTTCCAGTGCATGGTACCCAAGTGTATAGCCATAAGACCTTCTAGGGAAGAACCAGAGAAATCATCACTATTCATTTGCGATGGTGTTGCCAGGTCCTTCTTCCTGTGGACCTGGCCTCGCTCTCAGGAGAGACGTTCTGTAATGAGTTTGAAACTAGCTTAGGTTTGGAAACTGAGCGAGGGATTGTGATCTGCCATTGGGGCAGCTGACCACAGCCTTCTTCTCATCTACTTTTGATTTCTTTTGGTTATATATATTCAGCAATATCCTTGGTGGATGCACATCCATCTTACTCCTTAGAAAACTTTATTCTATTTTTTAAAATGAATTATTCCATTTATGTAAATGTTTAGAACATGCAAAACTCATCATTGGTGAAATAAATCAGAACAATGATAATGGTACTCTAGCTTGCTTTCAATTAGTTAAAAAAAACAAAAAAAAAAACCCAGGAAACAATGGATGATTGCCTTTGTGGCTGGGGACACAGGCATCCTTCTGGGGTGATGGAAATGTTCTTTCTTCTTCTCTCTTTATTTTTGAATTGACAAATAAAAATTGTATATATTTGTGGTGTACAACATGAGGTTTTGAAATATGTATACATTGTGAAATGGCTAAATCAAGCTCGTTAACAAATGTATTACCTCACATACTTATCAGTTATTTGTGGTGAGAACACTCAAAATCTACTCTCTTAGCAATTTTCAAGTATATAATACATTGCTATTAATTAGAGTTACCTTGTTGTACAACAGATCTCTTGAATTTATTCTTCCTATCTAATCAAAATTTTGTATCCTTTAACCAACATCTCCACAATCCTCACTTCCCTCTTCTCTAGCTCTTGGTAACCACCATTCTACTCTCTGCTTCTATGAGTTTGACTTTTAAAAATTCCATATATAAGTGTGATTGTGTGGGATTTGTCTTTCTCTGCCTGGCTTATATCACGTAACATAATGTCTTCCAGGTTCATGCATGTTGTTGCAAATGACAGGATTTTCTTCTTTTTTAAGGCTGAATAATATTCTATTGTGTGTGTGTGTCTCTCTCTCTATATATATATGAGAGACACATTTCTTATTTTTAAGTTTTGTTTTACTTTTGACCAACATAATAATTATGCATATTTACAGAGTACGATGTACAAATGTACATGTTGTGATGTTTCCATACATGTGTACACTGTGTAATGATCACATCAGGATAACTAGCATATCCATAACTTTAAATATTTATCTTTTTGTGGTAATGAGAACATTCACAATCCTCTCTTCTAGCTATTTTGAAATATACAATACATTATTGTTAATTATAGTCACCCTATTGTGCAATAGAACACCAGAACTTCTTCCTCCTATCTAATTGTAACATCGTACCTGTTGACCAACCTCCCCCCATCCCCTCCCCAGCCTCTGGTAGCCACTATTCTAGCTTCTGAGTCAACTTTTTTAGATTCCACATGTGAATGAGATCAGGCAGCATTTGTGTTTCTGTGCCTGGCTAATTTCACTTAACATAATGTCCTCCAGGTTCGTCCATGTTGTCCCTAATGACAGCATTTTATTCTCCTTTATGGCAGAATAGTATTCCATTGTGTATATATACCACATGTTCTTTGTCCATTTGTCTGCTAGTAGACACTTAGGCTGATTGCATATCTTGGCTATTGTGAATAGTGCTGCAATAAACATGGGAGTACAGATATCTTTTTGACATACTGATTTCATTTACTTTGATATGCACCCAGTAGTGGGGCTGCTGAATCCTATGGTAGTTTTATTTTTAACTTTTAGAGAAATCCCCATACTGTTTTCCTTACATAATTGCTGTACTAATTTACATTCCCACCAATAGTGTACAGTGGTTCCCTTTTTTCCACATCCTCGCCAACACTTATCTTTCATCTGTTTGATAACAGCCATTATAAGAGATGTGAGGTGATATTGTGGTTTCAGTTTGGATTTCCCTGATGATTGGTGATGCTGTGCACATTTTACATATACGTGTTGGCCATTTGTATGTCTTTTGGAGAAATGTCTATTTGGATTCTTTGCTCATTTTAAATTATTTATTTATTTTGAGACAGGGTCTCACTATGTTGCCCAGGCTGCAGTGCAGTTGTGTGATCACAACTCACTGCAACCTCAAACTCCTGGGCTCAAGTGATCCTTCCACCTCAACCTCCTGAATACGTAGGACTACAGGTGTGTGCCATTAAGCCTGGCAAATTTTTATTTTATTTTTTGTAGAGACAGGGTCTTGCTATGTTGCAAAGGGGTCTTGAGCTCTTGGCCTCAAGGGATCCTCCCACTTCAGCCTCTCAAAGTGCTGATATTATAGGCATGAGCCACCAGGCCCAGCCTCTTTGCCCATTTTTTAATTAGGTTATTTGTTTTCTTAGTATTGAGTTATTTGAATTCTTTATATATTTTGGATATTAACCCCTTATCAGATGTGTGGTTTGCACATATTTTCTTCCATTTCATAGGATGTCTCTTCACTCTTCACGGATTATTTCCTTTGCTGTGCAGAAGCTTTTTAGTTTGATGTACTCTCATTTTTCTACTTTTGCTTTTGTTTCCTGTGTGTTCGGGGCTATAGCCAAAAGATCATTGCTTAGACCAATGTCACGAAACTTTTCTTCTGGTAATTTTATATTAATAGCTTCAGGTCTTATGTTTAAGTCCTTAATCCATTTTGAGTTGATATTTTGCATGTGGTATGAGACAATGGTTTAATTTCATTCTTCTACATGTGGATATCCAGTTTTCCCCCACCATTTACTGAAGAGACAGTTATTTCCCCATTGTGTGTTCTTGGCATCTTTGGCTAAAATCAATTGACTGTAAATGTGTGGATCTGTTTCTGGGCTCTCTATTCTGTTCTATTGGTCTAAGTGTCTGTTTTTATGTCAGTACCATGATGTTTTGATTACTATAGCTTGAAGTCAGGTAATGTGATACCTCAAGCTTTGTTCTTTTTGATCTAGATTGCTATGGCTATTCAGATCTTTTGTGGTTCCATGTGAATTTTAGGATTTTTTTTCTATCTCTCTGAAAATTGTTATTGGAATTTGATAGGAATTGCATTGAATCTATAGATTGCTTTGGGTAGTATGAACATTTTAACAATATTAATTCTTCCAATCCAGGAACATGGGATATTTTTCCTTTTATTTGTATCATCCTCATTTCTTTCATTAATGTTTCATAGTTTTCATTGTATGGATCTTTCACTTCCTTGCTTAAATTTACTCTGATCTCTATCGTCCCACAAAGAAAAGTTGGCCACTTATATAGACCCAGAATTTAGGGGCTCAAGGTACTCAAGTGAATCCATCCAGAAATATCCATCCTGAGTCTCAGGGTCCTACTCCTTTCTTATAAGGACCCTGACTCTAGAGTAGGAAACTTGATTGAGCTGTGAATTCAGCCTTCTCTGAAGTTTTTTTAATTTTTACAATTAAATTCTGTGTTCTATCTGCTCTGGCTGCCGGAGATGAAGGTCTCTTGAAATGCTTCAGAAAGGTCCTCTGACCCTTACACTTTGCTCTAAATTGCTGATCAATACATTAGAGCTTATAATGTTCTCTCTTCAGTCTTTCAGGGCACTTGGCAATAGGCTCTCAATCCTGTAGTTTATAGTTACTATTTCTCCCTTGATTCTCAAACTACAGAGACAGTGCACTAGCTAGTATATCCTATTTATGTTCCATCAAATTCACCATAGATAAAACTCTTAGCAACATCCTGCCTACAGCATGTCAGGAACTGCCAGGACTTGACCTACCACCAGCAATGGGGTTTTCATTGCTATCTGACCAGTCAGTGAGTTGACTCTGGGACCCCATCTGGAGTCTCCTATTTAGGATTACTGCCAGGACCAGTTGTCTGAGCTTGAGATTCCTAGTAGCAGGGCTTGAGGCAAGGGCCCTTGTGCAAGTGGTTTATTAAATCAGTGCTCTCAGAAGAAACGTGTGCAGAAAGAAGGGGAGGGCAGGCGGAAGGCTGAGCAAGGCTGTGGTCTCAGCTGGAGCTTGCCCTTGGGGAGTTCTGTCTCATCTGAGACAAGGGGCCCAGCACTTGGTATCCAGTGTTGGTCACTGGCTGTTGTCTGCCTCAGGAAGATTTAAATTCTGGGGTACGTGCTCTTATTCAATGGGATTCTCTGGAGGAGAGAGCAGCTATGAGCTGACAGCAGTCAATGCTCAAAGCAGCTGGGGGATAATGCACTGGCCCAATAAAAGTGTTAGGGATGGGCCGGGCGCGGTGGCTCACGCCTGTAATCCTAGCACTCTGGGAGGCCGAGGCAGGTGGATTGCTCGAGGTCAGGAGTTCAAGACTAGCCTGAGCAAGAGCGAGACCCCCGTCTCTACTAAAGATAGAAAGAAATTATCTGGCCAACTAAAATATACATATATAGAAAAAATTAGCCGGGCATGGTGGCACATGCCTGTAGTTCCAGCTACCCGGGAGGCTGAGGCGGTAGGATCGCTTGAGCCCAGGAGTTTGAGGTTGCTGTGAGCTAGGGTGACGCCACAGCACTCACTCTAGCCCAGGCAAAAGCGAGACTCTGTCTCAAAAAAAAAAAAAAAAGTGTTAGGGATGGTGCTGGTCCTAAAATTTTCTTAGCATTAGTTTCCTTCATCTATAAAACAGGGATATCAATGCATCGTTCACAGATTAATATGAGGTAAATGAAATTAAAGGATAGGCAGTTTAATGGATGTAGAATTTAGACATGCCAGCATGTCTGAAAAACTGATTGAGCAAGTGTGTTAGAAGCCTGTGTGCATAGAAATTGAGGATTTTCCTGGGAGAAGACTCAAACTGTGATTGCTGTTAAGATTCATTCATTCATTCATTCATTCATTCATATAGTCGCTCACAAATATTTGTGCAAATGCACAGTGGTCTGCATGTTTGTGTTCTCCCAAAATTCACATGTTGAAACCTAATCACCAATGTGATGCTATTAGGAGTTGGAGTCTTTGAAAGGTGATTAGACATAAGGATAAAACCTTCAGAAAGAGGATTAGTACTCTTATAAAAGATCCCAGAGAGAAAAATCACCCCTTCTGCCATGTTGAGGACACAGCAAGAAGGTACCATCCATGAGAAAGCAGAACCTCACTGGATACCATATTTGCTAGCAACTTGATCTTGGACTTCCCGACCTCCAGAATCATGAACCTGTCCTCAGTGTCAGGCTGATCAAGGGGGCCAGGGTTGGAGGTTGAGGGGTAGACACTTGATTATAGCTCCAGCAGGCCCGGAACACCCAGTAGGGTACAAAGCTCCCAGCACAACACACTACTCCATTCATTCCTCCCCTACTCAGTGCTCTGACCCTACTGCCCTTCTGTCAACAGGAGGCCATTCCAAATATAAATTTTAACTGCTGTCAGTTTCAGGAATATGCTAACTTCCACATATTACCCCCACCAGATAATGATAGAGTCTCTGTCAAAATCTGTTACTTTTTATCAAACTCCAAAATGGCAACTATTTATTCAAAGTGGGTGGAGGATGGAATAACCTGGAAAATCTAGTATTCAAAACTAACTTTTGCAAAAGGATACTGTTTTTTGTTATGCTTTGTTTTCCACCTGAATTGATTCCATGAGTCACTGCTGAATGATTTGTCTTTTCTTTTGTTTTCCCCTGCCCTAGAAAGTTAATTGACTTTATTTACATTTTAAAAAATGACTTAAAATTGGATATAAAGCATTAACCAAATAGTTTATTTTTATTCTACCCATATACGTCCCTGAAACCTTCTGGCTTAGGATGCAGCTGGAGTGACGTGTGATCCTGAGCTCTCCCTGGTGTCCCAGTTCTTCTTATACAACCAGGGTTAATGCACAGTGTGTGAGATAGTTACAATCAGCTCAGAAAAAAGAACTATGGACACAAAAATAAGTCCGAGAGGGCACAGAAGAGGGATAGACCAAGGGACAAATAATATAAACTTACAAAAGGGTTAACATTGAAGTCCTATTTTTCAGGAAGAGGCATTTTTATAAGGTTAATGTGGGGTTCATTTTCACATAATTTATTAAACTTAATTAGGAGTTTATTGTTTATTTTAAATACTATAGCCATATTTTTCCTATCTGAGCCTAATAAAGAGCTAATAAAATTGGTCAACATGGACAAAAGATTAATATGAAAAAGGCTTTGTGGTCATATTTTAACACAGAGACAAATCAACATTGGAACTATTTTCATTACTATCTTCTGTCACAAGAAAATTAGCAGCAATCAAAACCATAATTTTCTTTTTTTCCCCCCTTATTTCCATATAGGCCTGAGAGGTGAAAATAGAAAGTTAAATAACATAAGTGACATACTATATGACCCAGCAAGTGTTTGACTGAGATAAGTTTTAACACTTCTGCTAAAAATTGAAAAACTGTCACTTCCTTGTTGGAGCTGAAAATAGTCAGCTCTTACAAATTGTTCTTCCTGATGCAAATCCACATTAAGCTTTGTATTATTAACACAAATCACTCAAAACAATTCCAAATGAGACTTAGAGAGAATTGTGTAATAAATAATACTAGATTGTTGATAAAGCATTTAATCCAGTTTAAATGAGTGCTTTATCCAAAGACAGCTGACTTGAGGTTTTTCTCTTTCCTTCTATAAATTCAATGCTTACATACCAATTCCATTTAATAAATATGTATTATGTAGCTGTAAGGTAAAAATTCAGGGACTAGGTGCTCCCAAGACTATAAATGTGAAGAAAACATAGTGAATACTATGTAAATTACAATAGAGTAGTGGTTATGAATATAAAAACTTATAATTTATTATAGTGGAAGGCAACATAAAAACAGTGACTATTCAGAAAAGGGGTAGATTACTTTTAATACATGTTGTAAAAAAGGAGTTTATAAAAGAAATGACCTTGGGGATAGGCTTGGAAGTCTGTGCAGCATTTCAAAAGTTGGTGATGGCCTTTTAGGGAGATCATTCTGGTAGAGGGTCTGTTATGAGAAAAGTCGTGGAGAGCTGAAAGCACATGGTGTGTTCAGGGAATGGCCAGTGATGGACAGGCGCGTGGGAAGGAAGAGGGTGTTGAAGCTGAAATGGTATTAATGTTATGGGGGAGTGTGTTAATCTCAACGTAAGCAAAAGGGTTTGGACCTATCCTGTAGGTAATAGGGACCCAGTGAAGATTGTGGGACAGAGTCATTCAATTCAACATGTATTTTTAGCTGATGATGAATGAGAGTGATTTAGGAGAATTAGAAATTGGAAGCAGATAGACTAGTTTGGTGGCTGTGGAAATGGTCTGCATGGGAGATGAGGTCACATTTCAAAGGGTCTTGAAGAAATGGGCACCTGTGGCAGAGACATTGTGTTGTCCTCCAGTGTTCATTCTTTCCTTCTTCCTTTATAATTTTCACTGGGCACATGTCCATTTGGAAGAAAGATTAATCCCTGCCTCCCTTGTGGTTAAATGGGGCCGTGTGTCTAAGGTCTGGCCAATGACTATAAATGGAAACAGCCTATGCAACTTCGACAGAATGACATTAAAGGAAGAGATTTGTTTTTCTTTACCTTTTCTCCTTTCTGATGATTGGAATATGGACATGATGGCTGGAACCAGAGCAGCCATCTTGGGCCATGAGGTGAGCTGAAGATGGAAGCTAAGCATGGCAGAGCCACAAGGTAGAAGGAGCCTGACTCCCTGACATGCTGGCTTACCATATACAATCTGGACTATTTCTCTCTGGAACTTTATCTGAGAGAATAAACTTCTGTCTTGTTGAAGCCATTGTATTGGGATTTTCTGTCATTCATAGCTGATCCTAATCCTAATTAACACAGTACCCCATCCATGAGCTGTGAAGAGCCACAAAAGGTTTTAAGCAGGGGAATGAAATTATGAATATTATCTATTGCAAGAGATTTTTCTGCTCACCATGTCTTGAAAGAACTGGAAAGGTACAACGCTTTAGGCAGAGACACACTTTAGGAGGCTACTATAGTCATCTGCCTTGAGAGGGGGCCTGGACTGAAATGGGGCAGCAGGAACGGGATGTCATTCCCCAAAGACACACACAGCCCTTTCACAACTTTTACATTTTTTCTCTTATTATTCTTTCTGATTAGAAAAACCGCATCTTCAAGACCTACCTAGTTCTGTGAAATAAACCATCTTCAACATTCATGTCAAGTTTTTTCCCCATGAAATTTGTCCACTTATTCATTTATTTGTTCATGTTGTTAATGCTCTTTAATACTTTATTTTATTTTATTTTATTTTATTTTTGAGATAGAGTTTCACTCTGTCACCTAGGCTGGCATGTGTGGCTTGATCATAGCTCACTATAACCTAGAAATCTGGGCACACGCATTCCTCCTGCCTCGGCGTTCTGAGTAGCTAGGACTGCAGGTGCATGCCACCACACCTGGCTAATTTTTAAATTTTTTTTGTAGAGGCAGGGTCTTGCTAGGTTGGCCAGGCTGGTCTTGAACTCCTGGCCTCAAGTGATCCTCCTGCCTCGGCCTCCCAAAGTGCTGGGATTACAGGCGTGAGCCACCCTGCCCAGCCTGTTAATGCTTTTTCAAACGCATACATAAATCTGATGGTGTCTTTTCTGTTGAAACTCCTTAGCAGACAAGACACTCCAGGGCTAACTATCATGGAGCACTTACTATGCACTAGGCAGTTTGGTCCACAATTCCTCAACAACGACAAATAAACTATATGCCTGTTACTTATTTAAAGCACTGATCCATGATTCAACAAATAATTTATTGAGTACCCATTTTGGAATTTATTAATACATTCTACAATGTATTTTGGTGAAGGAGATGAAAATTACAGTTTTATTTTATTTTTCCATAGATTAGCCCGTTGTTCTAATATCACTTGCTGAGAGAATAATAGTACCTATTTCCCGCTCTGGTTTGAAATACCATTATTAATCATTTATCTTAAACTAATTTCATATATATGTGTGTCTATTTGGACTTTATAAACTCAATTTAGTAATTATTTCTAAGGCTATAACCTTACAATTGTGGTTTTTTTTAACTTTTTATTTTGAAATAATTATAGGCTCAGAGGAAGTTGTACAAATAGCTTAGTCCTATGTACCCTTTCCTCTCAGTGGTGATATCTTATATAATCGTACAATATCAAAACCAGGAAATTAACATTGGTAAATTACTGTTAACTAAACTGCAGTTCTTCAATTTTTCAACATTTAAAATTTTTCATTCACTATCATGTGTGTGTGGAGTTCTATGCAATTCTATTCCATATGTAGATTCATGTAACCACCACCACAATCAAGAAGCAGAATGATTCCATTACCTACCTTTTTGTATTTGCATGTAGTCCTCACCTTCCTCCACACCCCCCTTCTCTGTGCCCTGGCAGCCACTCATGTGTCTCCATCTTCCCCATTTGTCATTTCGAGAATGTTTTATAAATGGAGTCATTTCTGTATGTAACATTCTGAGAGTAACATTTTCCACTGAGTGTGCCTTTGAGGTCCAACCAGGCTGTTGCATGTAGCAATAGTCCATTTCTTTGTATTATTGAGTAACATTCTATTGTATGAATGTACCAGTTTGTTCAACCATTCCCCTATTGAAGGACATTTGGTTTGTTTGCAGTATATTGCTATTATCAATAAAATTGCTATGAACATTCATGTATAGATTTTTGTATGAATGTAAGTTTTAATTTCACTGGAATAAATTCCTAAGAGTTCAAATGCTGGATGAGATGGTAAGTACATGTTTTGTTTTATAAGAAATTGCCAAATTGTTTTCCAGAGTAGCTATACCATTTCACATTCCCACCAGCAATGCATGAGAGATTTGGTTTCTCAGTATCCTTGCCAGCATTCAGAATCATCACTATTTTTTCTTTTTCTTTTTTTTTTTTTGAGACAGATTCTCACTCTCTTGCCCGGGCTAGAGTGAGTGCCGTGGCGTCAGCCTAGCTCACAGCAACCTCAAACTCCTGGGCTCAAGCGATCCTCCTGCCTCAGCCTCCCGAGTAGCTGGGACTACAGGCATGCGCCAC
>CM052441.1:16950596-16980153 GCA_028533085.1 Varecia variegata | reverse complement strand
CCCCATTTATTTATTTATTTAATCATTCATTTATATCAGTATGCACTCAAGGCTATTTTTTGCTTTGGGTTGCAATCCAACACCATTTTATTTACTTTGTGTTTGCTTGAATTGTTCCAGCTTTGGCCACTGGGAGCTCTTCCAGTTGGTTCCTGTGTTTTTGACACTCCTCCATCAATGCAGGATTTGTTTTTTCTTTTTTCTTTTTCTTTTTTGCGCACTTCCTTACTTTTAAGCCTCAGCCTTGTTTTTCAAGGTACTTCACCACCACCTCGCATAATGCACACCTTCTCTGTTTATCTCTGCCCACTGAAATGCCAGGACATTGAGGGCAGGGTCTTGGCCACAGTATTTTTGCCCACGGTATTCTCAGCACTTTAGTGGACGCTCAACTGGTGTTCAGTGAATGAATGAACCGGGCAGTGCTGAGGCTGATTTGAGAGGGGTTAGTCCGGGTGACTTCTGGGAAGGCTGTGCTGAGCCTCCAGGTGACCTCGGCGCCTCCGGGTGTGCCCGCTGGCGCAGGACCGGCCGCAGCCTCCCGCAGCCACACCCACGCTCAGAAACGGCTTCGAGCGTCTTGCCACGGAAACGCACCGGACTGCAAATGTCACCAGCGCTGCGGGGATTCCCGGGGAAAGTCCAGCGCGCTCTTGCTCTGGGGACCACAGGATGAACAGAAGTGCCACGTGCTGTCAGCACCCCTCTACCCCGGCCTGTGGGGGCGCACAGGACAGGCTAAAGCGTGGCCCGGGTTCCAGGCAGTCGGGAGCGCTCTGACTCCTCGCCGGGCGGGAACCAGCGCGTGGGGAGCCTGCGGCCACCGCGCCCAGCGCTGTCACCCCGGGGCGGGGCCTGGTCCCCAGCTGTGATCGCTTCCGAAGCGGCGGGGGTTGGGCCGGCGGCGCCCAGATGCGGCGGCGGCGGCGCGGAGCTTGGGCAGCCGTGGAGGAGCCCAGCCTCGGCCGTGGGAACCGCCGGGAGTCGCGCGACAAGTGTCCTTCCCCATCGCGGCGGCAGCGCGGGACCGGCGCCCGGGCAGGAGAGGGGCTTCTCGGTTCGCACGCTCGCTCCGAGTCCTGGTTCGTTTTCTCTCCTTGTGTCTCTTTTATCTTCCCAACTCCTCCCAGAGCAAGGACGCGCCCCGCTGGGCTGTGCGGGATGGGGGTCGGGGGACCTGTGGGGTTGTGCCCCGGGAGGGACTCTCGCTCTCTCGGGGACCGACAGCTGTGCCTTAGGTGGGGTTTCCTATCTGGCCCGGGTCCTCACGCTTCTCTGGGCACCTCGGGGAACACAGCATTGGGTTTCTCTTATAGAGCGGAATGATTTATTATCTTTAACTTCAGAGGTCGAGGGACTGAGGATTTAGTGTTTCATAGGACTTAATTTCAGAGATACCTGTTGATAGGCTGCCATTCTAAAGTATCCACCTGAGACAACTTTTGTTTTAAGTCGAAAGGCTGATTGTTGTTTTAATCAGTGGGGAGGAACATTGTTTCGGTTTGATCACCTCTCCACTTCCTATTAGGGTGCACTTTCTCAAAAACAGCAGAATGGGTACTTGACTTGCACTTGGCAGTGTGACTCAGAAGCCGGGCCAAAGGTAGAAGCCAGGCCCTACGGAGAAACTGACGCCGCCTTGAAACAGTTCCTTCCTAGTCCACATAAGACTTCGTTGTAGAAGAATGGGGTCGAGAAGCAGCGGCAATGCCCAGGAGAACCACACGGTCCGGAGAGGGAATTCTCTCTTTCTCTGGACTGTGCTGACACCAGCTGGGATCTATATTACTTCCTGTGGTTCTCACGCACTGGTTTAAGACGTTTCTCAGCAGAGGGAGGAGTTGTTATTTCCACACGGGTATCCAAAAATGAGTCACAGAGCTGCTCTCTTAATTGTGAGACTTTTTGTTAATGAACTTTTTTGAGATGTGAAGTTTGCTCTGTCTCTATTTAAAATAAGACTCTGCATGTGAAATGCCAGCCTGCTAAACTGGGTCGGGTGGTGTGGGAAGTAACAATTCAAGTTTTCAGTTTCCTAAAGCGCCTGATGGTACAACATACCAGCCAGGGTCACTAGGCTGATCTAAGATAAACATTAAAATCATGTGCTTTGCCGCAGAAGCCCAAGAGAAAATTAATTTCACTATTAATAACCATTTTTGCTATTATTTTCACCGTATGGTAAAAATATGTCATTTTACGCAGTGATTATGAGTCACTCTGAAATCCAAATATTTGGGCCAGTTTATCTTCACTAAATTAGTGCTAAAACTACATGAAAATTTTTGAAGCAGGTGGTGCTAGTGGGAGTGGAGAAATTAAAATGTTGAAGCTGACAGGTCCCATTGCAGTGGGTAGCAGCCCTTAGGGAGAGACTGTACTCTGTCCCAACAGGCATCAGGGATGGGAGCAATGTCTGTATCGGAGCTGAGTTCAGTGAGTTCAGCCCCAGCCAACAGTTACCAGGCACCTTCTCTGTGCCAGCCTCTTCCCATAGCTCTGGTTATACAAGTGTGAATCCTGCCGACAAGGGCCTTAAAGACTAGCAGGGAAGGCCGGCAAATCCACGAATGTAATGAGATGGATGCCAGGATAAATCTATGCCCACAGTGGAGTCTCTGACCCAATACGACTGATGTTTCTGCAGATCTGGGATTTGGAATGGACCGATAGATCATTGCTGGTAGAACGAGGAAGGTTTTGAGTTTAGTCATCCACTCATTTTTATAGGAAGCCTATTCTTTATTCAACAGGTGATTTAAAAATATGTTAATTAGACAAACGTGATTTTTAAAGTGCTTGAATTCACTGTATTTCATATTATTTAATAGCCATATAAAAATAAGCCTAGCCTAGTATCACCCCTAGATAATTGCAGGCATTTTTAGTTATGTACCTTTTAAAACATAGTGTGACAAATAATTTCTAACTTTATAACACCATATGGAAGCAACTTTCTGATCACTGTTTTTATAGTTTAAATCAATCTTTTTAAACACATTAGAGTTGTATGAGTCAAAATGAGTAAATCACAGTTTACTGTTGGGACTGAAATCTGCTGAAGTGCTTTTGGACTTGATGCCAGAGTATATTAAATTTCCCTAATTCTCTAAGACATCCGACTAGTGAAGGAAACAATACTCAATTGGAGACAACTTTACCTTAATTTCCATACTTTATTTCCCTCTTGAGAGTCCCGAACTTACTATTTCTATAAGAAAGAAAGAATCAAATATGTTATTCATCATTGTACTCCCTGAACTTGGCATAGGCCTGATTCGTGGTAAGGAAGTATTTATTGATTAAGTAATGAACCTTAACGTGGGAGGACGAATTGTCAGGCGGATGGAGGGGTAGGCGACCCAGTAGAAGGAACAGCATGTACAGAGAAGTGAAACAGCACTGTGTGGTCAGGAAGCTCCATCCTGTTCAGTGTGGACACAGAGTGAGGGCTGGGCAGGGGTCTGGAGAGACAGGCAGGGCCAGGTCACAAAGGCCCATGGGCCAGGTAGGGGCTGTGGGTTTATCCTATGGAGGCCTTTAAGCAAGTGAATGACGTTGTCAGAGACATGTTAAAAGAACAACTAAAACAAAACAGAATTTTAAAAACTTAGAATAGATTAGATGAGAGTGACATGGGCCTTAAAAAGACACCATGGAGATTATTGGAATATTCTGACATGAATCATTAAAGAAGTCTTGAATGAGACAGTGACAGAGAGGTATGGAAAAGAGGGAAGGAGCTGACAGATTTTTTTTTTTTCATTTTACAAGGCCTATCACTTCCAAACAGGTGTTTAATAGACAGAACTCAGTCGAATATGTATTTAGAAATGGGCAGTGAGAAAGTGGGTAGAGTTTAAGATGACTCTCACCTTTCTAGTTAATGACTAGGAAGGATGAGAATATCCTACTAAGTGGAAGGGCAGGTTTGGGCTAAAGGATGCTGAGGAGCTCGCACAGTACTTGAAACATAATCAGTATTCATTAAAATTTTTCAAATGAATAATAACAACTAGAATTTCTTGAGTGCTTGCCATGCGCCAGGCACTATCCTAGGCTCATTACGTGGATTTAGCCTTTTACTCCTCCCTGCAATCCTGTAAGATAGGTCCTTTAATTAACTACTTTGACAGGTGAAGAAAGTGCAGTGTTAGTAACTGACAGAGCCAGGAATCGATGCCAAGCACCTGGCTCCAGAGCTTGCATTCTGAACCACTCTGCTATGATATAACATTTCAGTAAATGAATGGATGATGTTTTGGACATTGTGGTAAATTCAAGTTGGAGTAAACTCAATACATAGGATGGGCCCTCAGTGGCCCTACTGTGTGCTGCATGACACTCCGTTCTTCGACCTTCACTCCAAGAGATACCTGATTGATCTAGAAAAGCCGAGAACAATCAGACATTTTCTCCTGGGAATTTAAAACTTTTTAATGGAGACTCATAGTGCCTGAAGGTTCCCAGAACTTCAACCACTGCATCTGCAGGGCTGCCTTGGTTACCACCGTTCCTAAGCACCGAATGCTTAGCTCTTTGTGTTTCTTAGATGCACTCAATGCTTTGTTGCCAAGATCTTCCATAGGGAAGCAGAAAAGTTGGCAAGTGGCGGGATTAATCTACAAAGCAGGGTCAAATTGTGGAAGAATCACGAACAAATGCAGGCAGGTACATAACAACTCCAGATCTTACATTCCTGGCTTGTGGTCGGCCTTCTTGGGCCTATTTTGTTCTGGTTTTACCCTGAAGCAGGTGCCTTCCCTGCCTCTAACTTCCAGAATCTTATTAAGTGAACTTGATCCTGCTGTGTCCTCTGTCCTCTTGATTTCAGCTTGGCAAAATGATTCAAGTGTCTTGGGTTCAGATCCTCCTTTCTGTGTGGGGCATCCAGATAGATTCCTGGTCCTGACAAAGGTATTTTGACCAACAACCCTGTGTCCCTCCCACCCCAAATCTGATTTCAACTCTTAACTATTCTCACTGTTTGATGAGTCATCCCACCCTGATTTGGATTAAATCTTCAGCTTTATTGAGAAATTATGATATTTATAGTTGTCTGTTAGATGAGAGCAACATGAAGCCTTCCAGGGTGATCCAGTCCACGCATTTACTGCTTGGTCTGAATTCCTATACTCCTGTCTGTAATTCATTCGGTGCTCACACGACAAGAAAGGAAAGGGTTTTGGTTAATATTTCATGTGGGTTTGTCTTGCCTCTTCAATACAACCGTGGTTTCCCTGAAAGCAGAGAATTGCTAGAGTTGGGGGCTCTGTTCATTCGTCTCTTAGATACCTCCCAGTTGTAACCATTCTGTGACTTTTGCTGGTAATAAAACCATCAGTCAGTCACTTGTTGGCCACTCCTTCTGAGTCTATGAATACCAGATATTATTTGTGTATCTCATTCAAGTTTTTTGTAAGACTTCATAATTTGGTAATTTTTAGTATGGATTAGAGTTTTAGAATTGGTAATTCTCGATTATTCTCCCGGAGCTAATTAAATATATTTTTAAATTAATTTGTGTTTTTTTTTCTTTTTAGTGAAGCAGGGCAATCTAGAAACTACTAAGTCTCCTAGAAAAGTATTTCCCATTTTGTATACCCAGCTGTTTCACTTGTTTCCCTGTTCAAAGCTGCAAAGTGATGCTCCCTTACTCCTTGCATAACTTATTGGGTAATAATGTGAATTTCAGCTGTTCAGAATAGTGGAAATTGCTCTCTTGCTATCTTCATATGGAAACAGAGTGAACAAGTATTGTTCTGCCTTCTGTTTCAGTTTCAAGATTGCAGCAATGTATATCTCTTCTCATGGTTTCATTTCTAGCTCTCTATCATGTACCTCATTTTGTTGATTAGTGACACAAATCTGTTGATTTGAGATAAAGTAGGACACAGTATGTAAGCTTGAATTCTATAATTTTACTACATTTCCCACCTCCTCCTCCTCTCTTCCCTGATTACTGCATGGTAAACTAACATATAACATATTGTTTAGCTGACAATATGATTTAGCTCTTTATTACTTAAAAAGTACTCATATATATTATTTATTTTAATTCTCATAAGAGCCTGGAAGAACAGAAATAATAAGTATTATTGTTATTGTTGCCCATATTCACATTTCATAGATGAGGAAGGAAACACTTGGAGAGATTAAGTGACCCCCCAAGATTGCCCAAGGAGTCAGGTGCAGAGGCCTGCTGCATCCTGCTGTCAGTAGTTGTCTGAAAGGGGCAAGTTCAGTGTCTTAGGCCAATTCCCAGGAAATAGACCCTGAGACTCTGAGATTTGCATACAGGAAGTTTTTATTGGGAAGTGCCCTAGGACAGCATATGGTAGGGAGAGAGACAGGGAAGCAGGATTTCACAGGGGGAGAAACTGAACTGCAGTGCATACACAAGAGCAGCCTCAAGACAAAGAACTCTGGAGCTGGGGCAGCCCTTTAGAATTGCTCTGCCCCCCTGAGGCAAGGGGGCTGGATATCTATACCGTCCATATCAGCTAGTCACTGGATATGGGCAGCAGCTCTTTTCAGTCAAGGGCAATTCCTGGAGCTGTGAGCCTTTGGCAGCCAACCTCCCCAGCAGCTGGGGGAGAGAGGGCCTTGGTCCTGAGAAGGATCTGGACACTACATCATCCTCTACATGTGTGTCCAAGAGTGCATTCTCCTCTGCGATGGCCTTGCTTGGCTCTATCTGGCACAGACCACCACCCTGCAGAATGGAGCCCGGAAAGTTGACATTTTGTCCAAGGCCCTTAAGGATTTAGCATAGCTGACTAGACAGCAAGAAGACAGGGTAGCCTTAACTCTAGGAAGACTAGGAGCACAGAGGAAGAGCCAGGGGAGGGTAGGCCGTGGTGAGTGCAGTAGTGGTGCCTGATAAATAGGGCTAAACTCTGGCACCCATGGCTAAAACACAACCCATGGCTGTCCAGACCTAGAACAAAAGCAGAACACGTACTAGTCCTTGCTATAACTCTAGGCTTTAACATTGTTCAATGTTAAACAATTTTCTTCAACTATAGTTTCTCTTTCTCTCTCCCCCAAAACCACTCTTTCTTCCAAGCCCTTGAAAGGCCTCCAACCAATCCAGTGAATCTCAGTGTGTAGCCTGTAGATTATAAGCATCAGAATTATCAAGACATTTCAGAAAAAAAAAGAAAACAGCAACAAGAAAAATAAAAGAGAATGAAAAGCCCAGAAAATACCTGCATTTGTTGAGAATTCATTCACTGTGTGTCAAGCACTATATGTAAATATCTCTTGAAGTTGATAGTTTTTTTCTAATTGGCTCAGAGCTGGGAGTCCAATACCTGCATTTGTTGAGAATTCATTCACTATGTTTCAGGCACTGTATGTAAATAGCTCTTGAAGTTGATAGTTTTTTTCTAACTGGCTCAGAGCTGGGAGTCCAATACAGGTTTATTTGACTTTACATCCTTATTTAAACACCAAGCTATTGTATTTGTGTCATAGTTGACACCAATGATTGAAAGTAAGAAATTTGTCATAAATGTACAGTGAACTAAATATGTATTTCCCCCCTGATCTTCATAGTTCTGTCTTTAAATGTGTTGTAAGCCTCTGCCAGATAGTTGATATTGGGGAAGTTGCATAAGTCAGTTTTGGTTTCAGCTGTCTCTATTTTAAACATTTCATCAGTCTTCTTCAAATTTCCAACATTTCTATTTCTTTCTTTAAAAATGCTTTATGTAAGCATTCTTTTTTTTTTCTTTTTTTTTTGCTTATCTAGGAAATATATATATTTTTTGTAGAGATGGGATCTCATTATGTTGGCCACGTTGGTCTCCAACTCGTGGCCTCAAGTAATCCTCCTGCCTCAGCCTCCCAAAGTGCTGGGATTATAGGAGTTAGCCATCACACCTGGTTAGAAAATATGTTTTTTTAAAGGATTAGGACCACAGCTCTTTTACTCACCAAGCTAACCTCCTCATCTCATAATGCCTGGCACATAGTAGGTACTCAATAAATAGTTGTTGAATAAATACATGAAAGTTCCTGTCAGAGTAGCCTATGCAAATACATGTGTCCTGAAAGACGTTGACAAGAATAGCAATCACATAATCTACTTTACAAATATTACTTAAAAGCTCATTAACACCTAGCACTCTGGGAGACCAAGGCAGGAGGATTCCTTGAGCTCAGGAATTCGAGACCTGACTGAGCAAGAGCGAGACCCCGTCTCTACTAAAAATAGAAAGAAATTATCTGGCCAACTAAAAATATATATAGAAAAAATTAATCGGGCATGGTGGCGCATGCCTATAGTCCCAGCTACTCGGAAGACTGAGGCAGAAGGATTGCTTGAGCCCAGGAGTTTGAGGTTGCTGTGAGCTAGGCTGTTGCCACGGCACTCTAGCCCGGGCAACAGAGCGAGACTCTGTCTCAAAAAAAAAAAAAAAAGCTCATTAACAGGTTGTCCAACTTGTTTTATAAAAATAAAATAAACCTAACAGATGCCATTATTTCTATGACATTGTGTATATTTTAGCTAATAGAACTGAAATATTTTAATAGTATTTTAAAATCTAATTACAAAGAATACTCAACAGTAAGTAAAAATGAGTTACGGTACTTAAAGTTGTATGCATTTCATGATTGCTGGGGGTTATTCTACATGGATACTTATAGTCTGTTCATGAGAGAACAAATGAAGTTATTCTTTAGCTACAAAATTTTCTGTAAATTGGAATGGATAGAAAGTTATCCACTGAATCCTATTATGAACATCACCAATATCACTGCAAAGGTGAAACATCCCTTTTATCCAAAACAAAAACTCACATATAGGGGAAGATTAAAATCCTGTTAGTGTTAAAAGGTGTAGAAGATTTCTTTTTCAACACCTGTAGGTGTTTATTCCATATAGCTTTAAACAACACAATTGCTACATGGAACAGTTTAAATTGGGGTAAATGTGTAAGAAATTTGGTCAGCTACTGCTTTTAGGTTTGTTAGTTTTGTTTTACAAGCGATGGGTTATTTGTCTTCTTTGATGGGTATAGTACGAGATCTTCACTTTGAAAAAAATTTTCATTATAAGTGAGTTTGTTTTCTTGGACCTCTTTTATACAGTAAATATGAGGCACCTAACTCCTACTTTCCTGAGGTTCTGACTGACTATAGGGCATTAATATTCTGTCATTTGAGTTATAGGAGTAATATAGAAACTGAGAATAATTCTTAGCTGTTATACGATCATTTTAGATCACATGGTCTGCACATCCTCGTAGTGCTTGTAGTATCTTGAATAAACTACCTGATGAAATAAACTGATTATGGATGGAAGTAGTTCAAAATAATAATTCCTAAGACCGTGTTCATAAAATACTTTAAAGTTTATGGAGTGCTTTCATGTATTTATTTATTTCATATATTTACATATATTAAATATATAATTTACATTATTTAATGATCAAAAAGCAACCTTTACAAGGTGGGTAGTGTTATTACTATTTTACAGATGAGGAAGCTCACACTTAGAGGCGTTGAATGTCTTGCTCAACTTTTCGCAGCTAGAGATGAAGATGGGAATGAGCCCCCGCGTACCTGGCTGCATTGGTTTCCAAATGATATTAGCAGCAGTAGAAGTAGCTACTCTTTGTTTCTTCTTAGGAAATAGTGCATTCAGGGCTTCTATTCGTTAGGTGAGTAATGAGACCTTATTCCTACGTGTCCTGGATCTGACTGAAAAAGCTAAAACAAGCCTACCACCACTGAGGGTGAAACCTTATTAACTGGGGGGAGGGAAGAAGAGATAGGGATTACCTTTATGAGATACCTGCAAAGAAGGTAGTCGATGGATGTGTAATGAATTAAAATTGTTAATCTGCTCCCAGAGGAAAACTTAGCCACTAACTTTATAACACTAAGTCTTGAAGCTATCAGTCCTCAGGCTGGCTTGGGCACTTGAGGATTCGTTCACAGTCTCTGGGATGTGTGGAATTGGGGTAGCCACCCTGAGATTCTTAAACAGGAAAGCACAGAATTGCCTTTCCATTTCCAAGTTGCCCTTGACTTTTTTTTTCTCTTTCCTTTTCTTTTTTTTTTTTTCTTTTGAGACAGAGTCTCTCTCTGTCCCCCCAGGTATAGTGCAGTGGTATCATTGTAGCTCACTGCAACCTCAAACTCCTGGGCTCAACCTGTCCTCTGGCCTCAGCCTCCCAAGTAGCTAGGACTACATGTGTGTGCCATGACGCCTGGTTAATTTTTCTATTTTTTATTTATTTAGTAAGTAGAGACGGGGTCTCACTCTTGCTCAGGCTGGTCTTGAACTCCTGAGCTCTAGCGATCCTCCTGCCTCAGCCTCCCAGAGTGCTAGGATTATAGACATGAAACACTGCACCTGGCCCCTCAATTTTTTTTTAACTTGATTTGACCTTCACAAAGATTTTTCCCTTGAAAACAGTGAGGATGTGAGCTGTTGTCTATCACAGCAAGTTTGCACTTACGCGTGCCTGCTGCATTAGCACATCCTGCATAGTTATTCTGTCCTTGGCTTCCTTAATTCCTGAAGGGGCTGTCTCATCAGCTGTAGTCAGTGTCTTTCTGGGACAATAATGCCAAGACAGTGATGTTTCATCAGCATTATAGACTCGTTCTCGTGTCAGACTTTCATCAGCAGTGACCTTGGCAAACTCATCAATGAATCTCTCCGCTGCTGTGTGATCAGCAGATGCTTTACCACCACAAATCTTTAAAAATGTAATGCTGTGTCTTTTCTTAAATTTCTGCAAGCAGCCTGTTGAATATTAAGTTTCCTTCCATTTTCAGTTCATTGTGATAGATCTTTGCTTGTTTCATGATCAGGACACTGTTAAGTGGCATGGGGTCACTCCAAGACTGATGGTTCTACTCTTTTAATACACAATTGCGATGGTCGTTTTTAGCTTTATGCCATGATTTTCTCTCTTTTAAAATTAGCTTCTGTTTATCAGCATAGAACTTCTACAGCTTATTCCTGTTTCTTCAGGTCATAATTAATGTTCACTTATGATCACAGATGAGACCAGAAATAAACTATTAGTAGTGTATTAGCAAATGCACTATTTATACAAATAGTTACTGAATCTATATTAGTTATTTGGGGGAATTAAAATAACATGACTACATGACAATAGGTAGCATATATAGAGTGTTTACTGTCTGCCAGGTGCTGGTCTAAGGGCTTCACATGCTTACCTCACGTAAGCCATCCTAGGAGGTAGGGATTTATACATAGGGAAGACCAGTTACAGAGAAGGTGGCTTACAAAGGTATGTGATATAGCGGAGGCTTGAAAAGCACTCATCTGTTAGGAATTGCTCTCTCTAACTGCTGAGAATCTCCAAACCAGTGAGGAAGCCCAGACAAGGCCCAGTAGTGGCTGAGGTGGCATCCGAGTGTGTCTCCACATGTCTGCCCAGGCTGAGCACAGCCACTCTCCTATGCTACCCTGAGTAGATGTGGAATTCCAAGCCCAGATCCTACAGCCCTGAAAAGAAGTATTCTGATTGGCTTGAACATTGCGAAGGGCTAATAAGGCCATAACCAATTTCTGACATTCCTGAGAAACCTACTTCCGTCCCACTAATTTTTGTTCTTTTTAGTGTGGTGGCAAGAAACTTCCCTGCTCCAATCTTTGAATTCAAAGGAAGGTTTGGGATGTGGCAGTAGAGTCACGCTGGTTGGAAAGTCACACTGAGCCTACCTGCTATTTATTTTGGTGATCTGAATGATAGACTTGTGATACGCTTAAAACTATCCACCTCCATTTCAAAACTGGCTCTTCGAGTTTTCAAAACCTCTTATCAGACTGAAACTCAGCCAAGGTTTAAGCTGCCAACTATCTCTGTGCTGTCCTGGGACTACTGCCCGAGGACTCCCGTTCAACACAGTGAGTTAGCAAACAGCTTGCGCGGAGCCTCTTTGTGGATTCTGCTTGTATATGAGATAATCTTTTTTTAGCTTCTTTTTACTTCCTTCTCACCATGATTATGACCACAATCCTCAAAAGAAAAAGAAAGGCTGTCTTCAGACATGTGTAAAAAAAATGTGCTTTTTTGGGGTGTGTTTTTTAGATTAACTTTTGCATACAATATGAATAGAATATCATAAATGTATACTGAATTAAAATCAAGATATATAATATAGGTCACTATCATCAAGTAGGCAAAATATATCATCAGGATAATTATTTGATACATATTGCTTGTGTTTGTATTTTAAAATCATAGCTATAAACTTTTGCTTGTAAATGCATGAGCATTTACTTTCCAGAAATTATGATTTATCCATGATTCATATTAGCCTTCTAGGTCTTATTTAAAGAAGAATATACCTCAATGGGCACCCAAAGAAGAGCATATCAGGTAGCTTTGCAGTATAACAAATCACCCCCCAAATAACAATTTGTTTCTCATGGCTGCAAGGACGGAATGAGATAATCCGTGTAGATCCTCTGCAACAGCATGTGGCAGATAGTGAGCACTGGTGGTTCTTCCCCTGGGCTCAGTGAGGCTCAGACATGCAGGTATAGTGGAGCGGCAGCTGGGGGGCTGGCCTCTCTCCCCAGGTGGTCTTCATCCTCAGGAGGCTAGAGGATGACTTCTTCACGTAGTGGTTTCAGTGTTCCCAGAGAGAGTAAGCCCTAATGTGCTAGGGCCATTCGAGTCTCTTCTTGCTTCATATTTTCTACCATATTCTTGGGCAAAGCAAGTGTCATGGCCAAGCCCAGATTCAAAGAATAGAGACATCGACACCACTTCTTGATGGGGGTACTGCTGAGAATTTGTTGCCATTTATTGTAATCGAGTATAGTCTGTCTCTGAAATCATGCACATTTCTCTTGCGAGAAAAATAACGCTTACCCCATCCTGGGATTCCCCGATGTCTCATCTGATTATGGCATTAGCCTCTAAGTCCAGAGGCTTATACCTGATCTGCGTCAGATTTGGGTACAGGTGCAACTCCGCAGATCCACCTCCTCAGACGCTGACCCTCTTGCTCCCGAGACAATGAACCAAAAAGACAGGCTGCCTCCCCCATGCACATCTAACATATGATGTTGCGATAGGGAAAGAGCCCTCAGAAAATATCCAATGTGTTCCTGCCCAGTGCACTTCAAGGTCAACAGAAATTTGTGGTTGTTGTTTTTTAATTAATGTTAGAGCAGCAAGAAAACAAAAACTTGTGGGAACTCTTTTTATTTTAGCCTATAATTTTTAGAAGTTAAAAGAACGATTTTTCCCTCTTAGGTGTGTCATTTAATAGAGCTCCGTGTTTCACTCCTGTTGGGAAAAGTACACTTGTCTTTTAAGGGTTGTGTTACTACAGTGTGTGCTGGAAAGGAATGGCTAAATCATTGCAACACCATGCCTGTGGAATTTCTGGCCCCTGCCAGATGACTGTGGCGGTGGGGAGGGTTGGGCAGGAGGGCTGGACAAGGTGGTTGGGAAGTTATACATGGGGTGACCCCATGGGGCTGTGCAGGTGTGGTCTCATCGAGGATGAGAGGGGCTGGATCCCTCCGTGCTCAGCTCAGCAGGCTGTATGCCCTGGGACTGGCCTGCATCCGCCTGGAGAAAGGGGCCCCTTTTCTAGTTTTCACAAAGACGTTATATAAGCCCGACGCAAAGGCTCACCAAGGCGCCATGTGAACCAGTCATGGAGTTTCTGATTTGTAATCTTCATTTTCTTTTGATAGCACTTTAAAAATTGGTGTCAGATCAGGACATAGGAGATATATATCATAGGATCTGAAAATCAGAACATGGGTACTGCATAGAAGTCCTCATTTGGAGTGTATACCCTGGGGGCAAGATCTTTTTTGCTTCACGAATAGCTGAATACCATAGGCAAAGTGTGTGTGTGTCTAAACATGTACTTTAGCTCCTAGTGAAACAAGAACGCTAAACATTTTGAACTCACGTCAAAACAGAATAAAGTCTAAAACATTTCATTGTCATAAATACAGACAAGAAGGTCCTTGCCTGCTTTTGGGTTTGTTTCCCTCCGGAAATCTCCAAGGTGACCTCCCTAGTAAACCTCACCAAATTTGCCTTGTGCCTTGTGCTACTCTGCATTGTGCATTCCGGTGTCTGAAGTTTCTCACAACTTGTAAAAAATATTTTAACATATTTCTGTGAAACAGGGAAAGGTTTTGTTTCTTGGTATTAGGCAAAATTTGCTTAATATATGTAGTAGTCTGCCATAAAAAAATACCACAGACTGGGTGGCTTAAACAGCAGAAATTTATTTCTCACAATTCAGGAGGCTGGAAGTCCAAGATCAAGGTGCCAGCAGGGTTTCTCCTGGCTTGCACATGGTCACCTTTTCCCTCTGTCCTCACATGGTCTTTCCTCTGTGCATGCACGTATCTGTGTCCAAATTTCCTCTTCTTATAAAGACACCAGTCATATTGGATTAGGGCCCACCCTAAATACTTTATTTTAACTTAATTACCCCTTTAAAGACCTTAACTCTAAATATGGTCACATTCTGAGGTACTGGGGTTGGGGCTTCCACATATGAATTTGGGGGGTACAAGGGGAGGGTACATAATTCAGCCCATGACAATGTATGAACAACTTTTTCTTGTTCCTCTTACAGTAGGCACATTGCCTCTCTTTTATGATCAGAAATATAACTCTATATTGTGTTCATAAATGGTTCCCAGGCAAGTTGGGAACAATGGCTCTCATGGTTGTTCTTCGTGGTGCCCATTGTATTGGTTATTTATGTAGCTTTCACCCCCATTCATTAATCTTCTGAGGTAGGTAGAAAGCTGCTTTCTGAATTGTTCCTTCCTGTTACGACAGAAAATTTTAAGATTTTTATATGCCAGATACAGTAGGCTCTTTACAACAGGATCTAGGTCCCGATGGCCACATATTTAACTAATAGAATATTATGTCATCCTTCCTCGTTCACTGTGAATGCTGCTAGAGAATTTACTCGTGTACCTGAGGGTGCCTCATAACAGCAAAGCTCAGTGTTCAATTGTGTTCATACTCCCATTCTGTCAGTGACTGCACTGATCATAATTTTCCATTCTAAAATGAAGGGGTTGGAATAAACTAATTCTAACATTCTTGGTTACTCTACATTTTGGGCTTTGTAGATTGTTTTTATGCCTCACTAGATTGAGGATAAGTTATCAGTTGACCTTGATTTCTTATCTAGCCTCCATTCCCCAAAGGCAGGAGGCAGTGCTTATGAAAACCACCAGCTTTCCACTGGAGAGAGGATAGTAGCTACCCTTTTCTTCTCTATCTATGCTTTGCTCAAGATTGCCCCCAAGCTGAGAACTATTGTAAGTTCTTTAGAATTGCGTGATATTTATGAATAAGAAAGCTGCCATGATAGGTAGCTATGGAATAGGTCACAAATTAGGGTGTGCATTAGAATCAGCTGGAGATCATCCTAGACCTACTGAATCAGAAACTCTAGGAACCTGGGCATCTCTCCAGATGATTCTGTTGCCTCCTAAAGACTGAGAGCCGCTGAGCTACCATAATCCCTTTGTTCCTTTGTTTTCTCTTATGTAAAATTTTATTGCTCACTGAAAGAACTCTTAAGCAATTCCTCCTTCCTTCCCTATTGGATCTAGTTTTCTGGACAGATTATATGCGTGCCTGAAAAGACAATTAGAAAGCAGAAGCAGATTTCTCGTAGTCGGTTGTGAATTTTCTTTTGAATTCTTCACCTCCATGTGAATCAAAGCCAGATTTGTTTTAGCAGCTTTATGAATACAATTTACCAGAGGCTATTACATTATCCTTTAATCACGGTGAGATGGAAGGTCAATGGAATTGTTTGATTTTTCTTTCTCATTTACCATAGTTCTCTTTTTAGGATCTCATAGTACAAAATCAAGCTACTAGATACTGAGGTATTTTGATGTTCTTTTTGTGCCCACGTCTATATTTTAGTATAACTTTGGCAAGGTATATATTTTTAATTTTTTTTTTTTTGAGACATTCTTAGAAATAGCAGCCTCTCTGTTGACTTTCTGTTGTAGTTTCCCTAATGCTTGCTCCTGGGCAACAAGGAGACCTGTGTCAGTGGGAGCCAGTCATCTGGGGCTGCGCTGAGCCAGGAAAGGTGGGCAGGAAGGCAAGGTGAAGGCCTCCTTCTGGTCCACACCTCCACAGGGGGTCTCTACGTCCCCTGGACCCTTCCTTCCTGTCTCCTTACCGCATTATGGACTTGGGCCTTCAAATGAGCTTAGGCCTTTGCCTAATTTAGGACCTATGACTTTATGTGGTTGTTAGGTCTCCAGAAGGAATGATTTCTCTGAACATCTTCCAAGACCATTTTCTATATGGCTGAACTGCACTTTGCTCGTCATATGGTAAATGAGATGATTTGCCCAAATAGCGTTTTCATGGCTTTAGGAAAGCAATGCAGAGCATAGGACCCGTCTAGGACTAGTAGGATACCTAGAAATGATCCCTAGTGTTCTGGTGTGTGGTTGTCTCTTAACTGCCCATTACCTTCCATTGAAGTGCCTCATAAGACTTGGCCAAGGTACAAGGAAGGAAGGCATCATCTATCACCTATTCTCGCCTTGTTCATCGAAATATATCCATTCTATCCCATCCACCTATTGCATAGAATATATTGGATACTAACTTAAGCAGATAGATACAGCTCAACTCCAAGCTAGCTGGTTAATGTACTTTCCCCAGGTAACAAAAGGTGTTAACCTGATTGTAATACATACACTTTAAAGAAGGAGCTAAGGTGTTAGTCCTTTAAACAAATAGTACTTATAATTTTATTTAAAAATGAAATCTACATGGACATTGTAAAAATTTTGGAAAATACAGAAAAGCACAAGGAAGTAATTAAAACCATGTTTAATTCCAGAATGGAAAGAAAACGATTAACATTTTGATGTGTCGTATTCAAGTTTTTGTTTCAAAACTTGTGTGGTAGTATTGCACATTCTCTTCTCTTTGCCTACTTTTTCTACATAAGAGACTATGCTTTCATGCCATTAGATAGCCTTCTAAACTCTGTGACTTACATAGCAGCTAGTACCTTATTATTGTGCATTTAACTTATTGCTGAATTTCTGTAAAAACAATGTGCTGATGAAAATATTTATAAATAAATATTTATAGCTATGAGTTCATGCAACTTTGCATATATCCTTGGAATAAATGCACAGAGGTCTACACAAATGCATGCATGAAAAGTTTTTGATACATGTTGCTAAACTGTCCTCCAGAAAGGTTCCATCAATTTACCATCCTATCAGTTCCCAGTATACTTACTCAGTTAACAAATTATTATTTTGTAGAAATTCCTGCTAACTTGGTGGTGGAAAAAAATCTCAGTTTAATTTGTGCTTCCTTGTTTAATAGTAAAGTCTTTTATGACTATACTTTTATACCTTTGCTAAAGATTATTTAGTGTAATGGTTAAGTGGTGCTATTCTGGAGCCTGAGTGTTCACTTACTGGTGACCTTGGCTAAATTCCTTAATCTTCCTACGCTCATTCCGACTCTCATAATGGTAGTACCTACTTCATAGAGTCTGTATGAAGACTAAAGAGGTTATCACACAAAAGGTGCCCAGAAAGTATCAGGCATACCTAACATACAGTTATGACCTCTGTCATTTATATTTCTTCTTATATGAATTGCCTCTTCATTGTCTGTGGGTGAGTGGAATTTTGGTAGTTTTAAAATATATACATTAAGTGACTTAACCCATTATCTGGCATATATTGTAATTTGCCCCCAATTTGTGGTTTCTCTTTAAAGTTTGTTCAAAGTGAAAAAATATTTGAATAACAAGAAATTCAGGCCAGGAGAAGGCATAGTTTTGGTCCAGGCTGGGTCTTCATTCTGTCTCTCTGTTATACTGCCAGGAGAGTGACCTGTCCCATTGTTGAGAAAGTCTAATATTGATTTTAGTCACCAGATAGCAGAAATGGCATTTTAAGCAGGATAACTTGTTATATTAAAAATCACCATCATAGAATAAAACTTATGTTTAATTTATGTAAATAGTGATCATAGTAGAGGAGAGGCCATGATTAATATTTCACAATTTTCCATTTATCACTAAATCCAACTTGTCAGCGTTCCATTAGTGGTGCTGTAGAATTAATTACTTCAACTTGAAAGAAGCTTTTAATTTAAGATCAAGATCCCTGATAGATTGGGATTAAGTAGTAGCACATTAAGTGCTACTACTTTTCCTCTCTTTTCTGCAAATTTTATAGAAAGAAAGAGAATCTTTCTAGCCACAAAGTCTCATGTATAAGGGCAAAATGTTCCTGCTTTTGGCATATGTACATGCTACTAAAAATGAAACTTTTCACCTCACTGGGAAAGATATGTACATAGAGAACATTATTTTCCCTTGCAAAGCTGGGAAATGATCAGAACCACTTTTGTAAAAACATGGAAATTCTGCTTGAGCTTCCACTTTGTTTCAAAAAGCTACTAAAAGCAGGCAAATATTGCTGCCACATGATGGATAAATGGGAGTGTGTTATATTATTGCTACCAGGCTGTGTATGATTGAAATTTTCTGTACAAAAGTTTTTTGATTTTTTCTTTTTAAAAAAACAGTGTTGTTGATGCTTACCATTAGGGAATATTGGAGAGAGGAGGAAGGAAATATCAACTTGTAAATTGTATACTTCCTTATTAGATTTCTGCCTTTGTTTATTTTATTGTTTTACTTCAAGCATATTTTACTTTTACAACATTATTAAGAGAAAAAATTTTAAGTCATGATTTACATGGTAACTATTATTTTAAGAGTTGCTAGTGTAGACAGGAGGAGATGCACATCAGTGCTGAAACAGACAAAATAAGCAACATTTAGCATTGTCCCCAAAGCCTTGTAAACTGACTGTCCTTATTAAAAAACCCTTATGTTTCCAAGTCTTTTCTTCTTATTTTTCCCCTTTCTGTGTCTGTTTTGATTTGTGATGACTGGAAAAGGTAAAGCAAGAAAAAGAGATGGTTTCCCAATGCAATCTAAAATTTTAAATTGCTGATTGAGTTCTGGGCACCTGTGATATCTAGTGGCAGATGCCTTATAGGCCTTAAAATACAACCCTGTTCGTGCCTTTCAGTTATGTTATTTCTATACTTGTAAGTAAAATGCCATAGAACATTTACCTCCTTCAGTGCACTTATTACCTACATCCAGGAATAAGGAATTGGAAGTGCTGAGTCGAATGTTTCTTTATCTTAAGCTTCAATCTCCTGAATGCAAATATTTGCCTCTCGCTAGAGGAATCTGACTTCACTCTCTCTACTTGCAGGCAAAATGAAGGACCGGCTAGAAGAGCTTGTGGAGTTGTCCAAGCGCTATGACCAGCAGTTCCCAGACGGGGACGATGACTTGGACTCGCCCCACGAGGATATCGTGTTCGAGACGGACCACATCCTGGAGTCCTTGTACCGGGACATCCAGGACATTCAGGATGAAAACCAGCTGCTGATGGCCGACGTGAAGCGGCTGGGGAAGCAGAACACCCGCTTCCTCACGTCCATGCGGCGCCTCAGCAGCATCAAGCGCGACACCAACTCCATCGCCAAGGCCATCAAGGCGCGGGGCGAGGGCATCCACCGCAAGCTGCGCGCCATGCGCGAGCTGAGCGAGGCGGCCGAGGCCCAGCACGGGCCGCACTCGGCGGTGGCGCGCATCTCGCGCGCTCAGTACAACGCGCTCACGCTCACCTTCCAGCGCGCCATGCACGAGTACAACCTGGCCGAGATGAAGCAGCGCGACAACTGCAAGATCCGCATCCAGCGCCAGCTGGAGATCATGGGCAAGGACGTCTCGGGCGACCAGATCGAGGACATGTTCGAGCAGGGCAAGTGGGACGTGTTCTCCGAGAACCTGCTGGCCGACGTGAAGGGCGCGCGGGCGGCGCTCAACGAGATCGAGAGCCGCCACCGCGAGCTGCTGCGACTGGAGAGCCGCATCCGCGACGTGCACGAGCTCTTCCTGCAGATGGCCGTGCTGGTGGAGATGCAGGCCGACACCCTGAACGTCATCGAGCTCAACGTGCAGCAGACTGTCGACTACACCGGCCAGGCCAAGGCGCAGGTGTGCAAGGCCGTGCAGTACAAGAAGAAGAACCCCTGCCGAACGCTCTGCTGCTGCTGCTGCCCCTGCCTCAACTAGTCCGGAGCTCACCTAGAGGCTTCTGCCCCAGCCGCCCCCCAGCCCCGAATGGGACCGCCCGGGAAGCACGCTGGAAAAGCCCACCGGAGCCGGGCCTCTGCACTGGGGGAGTCGCCCCAACTCCTTAGGGAACTCGGTCTCTAGGGAAAGAGGAAACATGAGGTTCAAGAATTCCAACCCAGCTGGTGCTTGGAAAGATAGCTGATACCTTCCAGTGGTTCTTTAGTAAAGACGGATTGCTACTAAAGTTGTGTGAAGTCACGATAGACACATTGTACCCTTACCCTCTCCACAGGAGCCAAATAAGGAACTGACGGGCAAATGTCTAAGGCATGCCTCCTTAAAGACTCAAGGAGGAAAGCACTTTTGCATCGGCATAATAGCATGAACTCATTATCAAAACTTCAATTTGTTTACCCTGTCCTGAAAGTTCCTTGATTCGGTTCAAATTTGAGTGAAATTGACCTTGGAAAAACCTTTACGTCCTTTCTTTCTGATTCTTCATATAGTTTATGGCTGCTATGTGATTCCTCCCAAATGTAGACCATCTCTCTGCTCACCTCCCCTACTTATTAAATCACATTGAACACTTTCTATTTTCTTACCTCTTTCACTTTAAATATCTTTCAGCAGATTACATTTTGGAATTATTTTTCCAAATATTTTTAAGCACTGAATATTGAACAAGCACTCAAATTGAAATATGTATCAGTCACATTTTATGTATTTTTCATAGATAAAAATTATTTTAAATTTATCTTTTTTACTTGATTACATATGCATATGTATGTAAATGTAAAATACTAATATTCACTAAGCCGTGTACATAATGAACAATCGGTTTAACTTTACTTTTGTAAATATGGCACATAAATATCAAGAAAAACACTTTTTCTGGCTCTTGGTTTGCTTGTTTTGAGCTTTTCTCACTGCAGTCTGCATCTCCATAGTCCAGTTTGGGTCAGAACTTTATTTTGAACAACCCTGTGTTGGTTATGGCAGTAATGATAGGTTTTGAAGGCTGAAAAACATACAGAGCTAGAGATAATAAAATAACATTCTTAGAAATCTTGTTTTGTCTTACTGTGGACCATTCTTTTCATGCATTGAGATAGGGTAATCTAAATAAAATAATCCTTTCAAGTAAGCTTAATAAATGTTACATTATAAATATACTTTTTATATATTTGTGTCTTGCCCATTTAAATGTTAGTTTACTTTTTCAATTTTTTTCCTACTGGCTACTTGACGCTGTTAAATCTACATGGAACTCTAAGTGGAGGAGAAAAAAAGAAAAGAAAAACTCAAAGAATTCACAAGAAGGGTGTCTCGCTTTCTCTCCTGAGTTACAGTAGTTAAGCAATATCATCAAGCTTTAGAGATTTGGTTTCATCTGCAATCTTTGTAATGTCCTTACAACATATACCATGTTTCCTGTCCTTCTGAGTCAACTCTTAACTCTTTCTCCTCATTTAATATGTGAGTGCAATTAGTCAGTGGTCATATTTTTCAGGTCCTTCAGGAGGTGGAATTTCAAAAGGAGTGGAAAGAAGAGTATGTGAACTCTTTGGAGCTCTCACTGCATGACCTGCACATGACCAGGGAAATCTAGCTCTGTGCCTAATTTTAATTTCACAGTTAGATATGAGAATTGTGGAAATCGAGTCCCACCAGGATTGTCTCAGGTTTCTCTCATTTTCTTTCCCAGCTAACTCCCAGGATATGTTTCACCTTCGACTTAATTCCTTTTTCCTAAGGGAGGGGAGAAAAGCCTTCACACAGCTCCACTGCCATGTTTTTCATCGTAGAGAAAAAGTATTGTAAATAGAGACTGACAGCTGGTTTCCACAAGAAAGAAAAGCTCATAAATTTGTCTTGTTTAAATCCATAAAGCATTTTCTTTGCTTAGAACCATCATAAAAATAAGTGATTTTTCAGGCCCTGTGTATTTTTAAATTCCCCACATTTTACATTAGAGAGTTCAGTAAAGACTGTGCTCGACTGTACTAAGAGCATACGTGAACTATTGCCTATGGAACGGCAAGACTTTTCTTTTCTGCTGTTTAGTAACCATCTGAGTCTAGCATAGTGGTTGAGAGTATAGATTCTGGATCCCACTCCCTAGGTTGAAATCCTCTTTCTGCTACATACTAGCTGTATGACTTAGCAAACCTCTCTGTCCTCAGTTTCCTCATCTGTACAACGGGGATACTGGTACCTACCTCATACCTTGGCTGCAACCCAGCCACACATTATAGGTGGTGTCAATTCCAGAAATGTCATAAAAAGAACAGGTGCTCACCTGTGATGCATTTATATCCAAGGCAATGTGAGTTAGACTTTTTAAAAAGCCAATAATTCAAAAATGTTTGAACTGTGGCATCAGAGGAGTAATTTGATGGCCTTTCAAGATAACAACTTGGAAAGTGCCCTTTTTGTACCAAGGCCTTTATATTTCTTTAAAACAGTCCCAATGCTTTATAGTTAAATGTCATATGCAAATATTTTTCAGGCTCTACCATAAAAAATTCTTATCTTGACAGGAAACTACTGAAGATTGTGTATAGCTTAAGAATAGTAAAATAGGATAACTATAGCCTTGGTTTTTATACATAAATACTACCATTCTATTTTTTACCATCAGACATATTTCTACTCCTTTCTTTGAAATATGCCAAGTATTTCCAACTGTAGCATGCAATCCATTCATTTGTAATCAAGATGATACTTTGAAACATCCAGTTGTAATCAGAGTAACAGTCAACTTGTTGCTGGTAGCAGAATTGAAAATCATTGCAATTAATAAAATAGGGCTATTAGAAATGGAAAATGAATAGGAACTAGAATGTAGCTTCATCATCATATTAATGCTGAGTGTCTTTATAACCAACACACGTTATTAGGAATAGACAAGATTCCCTCATACATGAGCAGCTTTTGTTGTAAAGATTATATGTTTACTGATAAGAAACAAAGTTTTCTGAACTGATACTCTGAGTGAGACTACAGAGAATGTTTTAACACCAGTGAGATCCTACAAAATGAGGAGGGAGAGACAAGTCCCCAACAGTATCATTTTGTAATTCTTGATGTTTATTTTTAAAGTATATTTTATACCCGATTTTAATTTTAAGCATCCATAGCCATTCTTGGATGACTTCTATTTTTCCTAATCTATACCTCTATATTTTCATGGCCTATGACCAACTCTTTAGACATATTCCTCCCTCTGTATCTCAGCATCCCATAATATTTGATAGTAAAAATAACAGAGCATGTAAAATCACATTAATATATATTAAAATACATATATATTAACATAATGCTATGGAACCCACCGTCATCCCCTCCCCTTGTTCCTCCTGTTCTCTGTATCTTGCAAATGGCAGCATCAATCAACAGCCACTTGCCCAGGTCCATCATTCCCTCGTCTCCATTACCTCAGCAGCTTCTGATTGGTCTCTGGCCTCTGGTCTTGCCTTCTCCAGTCCAATCTCTGTATTGTGCTGCAATACAGTCCCAGTGCCTTTTTGTTGTCACTGTATTGTTATTGTTTTTAACTGTGGTAAAATATACATAACATAAAATTTACCTTCTTAACCATTCTTAAGTATACAGCTCCATCATGTCAAGTACATTCATATTTTTGTGCAACCAGTCTCCAGCACTCTTTTCATCCTGCAAAACTGAAACTCTAGTCTCAATAAATAATAACTCTTCATCCTTCCAGCCCCTGGCAATCCACTTTCTATCTCTATGAGTTTGACTACTCTAGGTACCTCATAGACATGGAATCATACAGTATTCATGTTTTTTGTGTGTCTGGCTTATTTCACTTGGCATAATGTCATCAAGCTTCATTCATGTTTTAACATGTGTCAGAATTTCCTTCCTTCTTAAGGCTGAATAATATTCCGTTGTGTGTATATGCCACATTTTGTTTATAGATTCATCTGTGGATAGACAATGTGTTGCTTCCACCTTTTGGCTGTTGTGAATAGCACCATTCATCTGCTTAACTCTCTGTGATGGCCTCCCATTGCTGTTGCCATAAACTCCCATCTCCTTGGAGAGACTGTCCAAGGCCCTCCAGGATCCAGGCCCTGCCTACTTTCAGACTCACCCTGACACTTTTCTTTGCATAACCTCTCCTTGCTCAGCTCTGGGCATTCCTGCAGGCTGTTTCCCTGCCTGAGCCACTTCCCTGGACTTGGCCCCTGTGTTAGTCTGGGTCGTCTGAGAAGCAGACTCCAGGACGGGATTCAATGTGCAAAGATTCTATTAGGAGAAACACCTATGAGAGAAAATGGGAGGGAGCCAGGTCAGGCTGAGAGGGCTGTCAGACTGATGCGAGGCTGACCCCAGTGAAGCAAAGAGAGGAGAAAAGCAAAGCCCAAGTTTACACTAGAGGTATCTAGGATCTCCCAGGAACAGGACTGCCTCAGTATCCCTTCTGCACTTGGTCATTAGCCTGGAGGCAGGGGGAGACATGGCCTTAGCGCAAATGGATGTATTTCAGAGCACAGCGCACACCTGCTCGATTCTGCTGTTGCACCAGGAGCTGTGTGTGAGGTGCATTCTTCGGGTTGCATCGTTCTCATCTTCACCATGCTGTGTGTTTCTGCTACTAGACTGCTTTTTTTTTTTTTTATTTTTGAGGACAACCAATAGCATCTTATTTATGTTTTGTTCTTAGCACTTTGCATAGTATTCTTTTATATCATATGTGCTCCAATATTTGTGTTCTACGTGGAGAAATAGAGATATTCAGAATTTGTTTTCTGTTATGAGTGACTTTTTGTATACCTTTTGGAACGTGCATATTTTACAGCATAAAGCACAATATCTAATCTCCCCTTCCAGAGGAGGGTCTGTGCTGGCTCTCAGGGCCCAGGATGGGGGACAGTGTCCTGGGAACAAGGGTGGGACTTGATGAGGGGAAGGGACATGAGAATGGAGAGGAAGCTGCTTGGGGAGAAGCAGATCACCCAGGAGAAGGGTCAACGTGAAAAGGCTGGGTGGAGACAGAATGGAGGGCTGAGTCATAGGCCCTGAAGCCGGCAGAACCCGGAGCAAACAGAGAGGCAGGGCCTGGTAGAAACATCTTAGTAAAAGTACAGACTCAAGTTGGACACAAAGAAAATTGTAAAACTAAGTTTTATCTGGAAAGGAGGTGTTTTTTTTTTTTTTCTTTTTATTCTTCCAAGCATATAAAATGAAGATTTAAAAAAATTTGTTTGGGACAAAATGTGTTGGCTCGAGTTTCAGCTGGACATATTTTTCTCTAATGTGGCATCTAATAGGGTAATTTGTGCAAAGTACTTAGCTCCCTGCTCCTAATCACACAAGGCTGTGTTTTGGGGTGGTGGCTCTGGCCTTCAATCCTAAAATGTCCTCAATCACTGAAGTTGCTATACATAAGAACCACTGGAGATGCCTCCATCTATTTCTCCGAATGTGTCAGGGTATCCCACACCCAATCCACACCTCCCCACACCCAATCATTCCTGCTTAGGAATCAGTACAAAAATGTCTAGCTGCTTGTGCACTGTGCAGAAAAATAACTGCAAGGCCGTTCCTTCCCTGCAGGAGTTGAAGATCAAGGAGAGCATGGAGGATGCTAAACTGCCTTTGCTTGGAGCTGGGAGGCCCCAAGTTCTCTCCCTGCTGAAGCCCACCCAGCAGGTCTGCTGCTGTGTGGTCCCGAAGTGCCCCTCAGCTGCCAGCAGTGGGTGCCCCAACGCTTTCAAAACATGGTTTTGGACCAAATCAAGAAGAGACTCTCCAGGGGGTAGAGAGCATATACAAGGAATATAACACCTAGATTAAAAAAAAATTATTTAGCCTCCATGTGACAAAGACAGGAATTTCTCTTGTGGGTAGGAATGTTTAACTAGTTCATTCTTTTGCCTTGCCCTGTGGTTTACCCTGATCTCATGAACCCTTAAAAGGGATAGATGAGGTAACCTGGTTTCTCTTCATAATCTTCATCCACGCTTTGTAATCTGGTTTATGGAAGAAACCTGTCAAACAAGAAATATTACCTAGTGGCTAGATGTTAGGACATGCAGTTGCTGGGAGAAAGCAAATTGCCTGGAAAATGAAAGACATTGCCTGTTCGTTCAATGCTGCAACTGTCAGGAGGGCAGCTGCTCGTGTCTTGGTTCCCTGTGTTGGCCTTTATCAGTAGTTGAAGTGACTTTGCAAGAATTTCTCATTTCCAAAAGGAAACCACAGCTTTATTGGGAAAAGTTGCATCTCCTCTCACTGACGAGAGTGTCAGTGCTACATTAAAAATGGCCTAGGGAGGCCGGGCGCGGTGGCTCACGCCTGTAATCCTAACACTCTGGGAGGCCG
Organism: Varecia variegata; assembly: GCA_028533085.1. Lineage (NCBI taxonomy): Eukaryota > Metazoa > Chordata > Mammalia > Primates > Lemuridae > Varecia > Varecia variegata. The sequence continues at coordinate 16,953,630 of CM052441.1, read as the reverse complement.
AGGCGGGCGGGTCGTTTGAACTCAGGAGTTCGAGACCAGCCTGAGCAAGAGCAAGACCCCGTCTCTACTAAAAATAGAAAGAAATTATATGGACAACTAAAAATATATATAGAAAAATTAGCCTGGCATGGTGGCACGTGCCTGTAGTCCCAGCTACTCGGGAGGCTGAGGCAGTAGGATCGCTTGAGCCCAGACAACACAGTAACACTCTGTCTCAAAAAAAAAAAAATGGCCTAGGGGACATGGGAATGGGAAAGAGAAAGATTTTCCTTGATAAGAGACACAAAGGCTTAAAATAAATGTTTTTCTAAGGAATAATCCAGAGCTATGAATGAATTTAAATCATGAAATTAAAAAAAAGACACTTTGTGGGGTTGACGTGGGAGGATCGCTTGAGGCCAGGAGTTCAGGCTGCAGTGAGCTATGATCACACCACTGCACTCTAGCTTGGGCGACAGAGTGAGACCTTGTCTCTGAAAAATAATAAAATAAAATGTAAGGAAGGAAGAAGGATGACCTGTTCCTGGAGAGAGGGGAGGTCAGAAAGCAAGAGAAGCCTGCACACCCAGAAGGGCAGGCTAAGAAGAAGGAACATGACTGAGGTGGACCAAAACTTAGAAAATGGAAGCTGAAAACAGGAAAAGTAGACTTTCCTATGAACTAGCCCAATTTATTTTCTTCTGTGTACCAACAAATAGAAATCATAAGTAAGGACTGGCTTGACTGATCATGTCAAAAGGGACAACGGTTACAGCTAGAAGGTAGTAGGTTTTATTTTTCTTCTCTGTGTATGCCCATACTTTGGTAAAATTATGTATTATAATAATCTATGGTTTAATTTTGTTTGGGTTAAATTCAATGTGGTAAGTGGGATGAACACTTTAGAAATTTTTCCTAACATCCAAAGGTGTTTATAGATTTTTGATAACACAAAGCCTTTGTATTCATTTGCATATTATTTTATTTTCCTTTTTGTACATTTTTTGTAAAAAAATTTTAAAGGCTGCCTATGTAAATGTCATTTTTCTCTTCATCTTCCTAATGCATTACTCTCTAAGAGATAAAACTGGGAAAGAAAGATGTTATCAATTCCCATTAATCTATTGTTTCTTTGCTTGGTCTGTTTTTTAATTTAGAAGAAATTTTTAAAAACATAAATGTCTATTTTTTTCTATTTTCAAAATTGTCATAAAGTTTTTAAAAACAAAGTAGAGACTGATTTACACCTCAAATGAAAACTCATGGAAATCAAGGTATACCATGTAGCAAGTGAGCAACTGAATTCCTCCTTAAACTTTATTGCAAAAAACAAACAAAAAAAAGGAAGCATTTATGCATTCAAATTTATATTAGCAACTCCTCTGATTTATTTGACAGGTGAAAGAGGCTGATTTGCCAACAGCTCACAGACCCTGTGTGGGCGTGATTGACAGGATCTGCCCTCTCCTTAGCTGCACCTGCATGCTACACAGCAGTAAATCATCAGGTGTGGTTAAGGGGAACAGGGAAATTTACCACTCCCCAGTGCTTGGTAGCATAGCGTTACCACATTTATTTTTCATGGTATTGGGTCAAATGTGTGAGCCCACGCACTGCACCATGAAATGGCCTAGAATTCTGCCCCTTAACTCTCTCCTCTCTTTTTAGGTGATCTCATCCACCCCATGGCTTTGCTACCTGACGGTGATCATTGCCAAACCTTTGTGGAGAGAAGACTGACCGCTGATGACCTCAGCAGCTCTCTTTAGTTTGGCTGATAAGAAGCTAGCACCCAGTCTCAACGTCGCCCAAGGTTCCCACGTGCTGTCAGCACCAGTAGGCAATGGTCCCTGAGCACCTGACACACAAGCTTGACTCATTTTCCTCTGCTTGTAAGACTGCTATCTTTCTGACCTCTGAAAAAGCTTGTTTTTGAGTGGTAGGGGTCAGCTCATAATGCAGCCAGCTAGGTTCTACCCAAGCATACCTGTGGTTCCCGGCCTGCACTGTGTGACATCTGTGGCATTCGCATGAGCCATTCACTCAGTGATCTATATCTAATGATCTAGGCTAAGAGCTTCGAATTTTATATGTTACTGTCTACTCTACTGTTCTTCAATGTGCCACAGTTTCCTCAATCTCAACATTCTGTTCTTCTCCTACAGACCTTTGATAGACCCACAGATCATTATCTTGTCAATTATCTAGAGGCAAAACATCAGAATCAACTTCAGTTCCTTCCTCTCTGTCCACACAAACTAAATTAAAGAATTATTGCCAATAGTGAAAAAAAAAGATTAATGTCTGTGGGCTATTGTGTTTGGTTAATGTAATCCAAAATGCATACCAGATGCCTGAAATGTAAAGGCAACTGCAATTTCCTGTCTGCATTTTTCTAATTGACCCAAAAACAAAGTGGTTCACGCAACAGAGAATTGTGTTTTGATTGACACTTAAATTCACATAATCCTTCATGTTAATGGTTGTCCATTCCATAAATGTCTACTATGTACAGAGCTGATTTTAATTAATTTTTGTCCTAACTTGCATACGTATTTCTTACACATATGTAAGTTGCCTGGGACCAGCTTCTTGTAGACCTATTGTCCCAGTATGGTTTTTAACAGCTTCTTTTTTCACTTTCAGAAGTGTTGTGTTTGGGTGATAGAAGTTATGTGATCAACCAACAAATATATGATATGAAATCTGGGTGTACCCTTGTTTGACATTTTCTAAGTTCACCCAGCCCTTGAATCTCTAACCAGTTTAGTCTGAGCCCCCATCCTGAGCAGCTGCAGGAAGACCGTGCCTTTTGTCAGATCACTGTCCTCCTCGATGGATCCCATTGGGAACAGAGGATGGGGGCTTTCTTCATTGCCACTTTCTAAGGCCATATTTCTTTTTATTTATTTTATTTTATTTTTTGAGACAGAGTCTCACTTTGTTGCCCGGGCTAGCGTGCCGTGGCGTCAGCCTAGCTCACAGCAACCTCAAACTCCTGGACTCAAGCGATCCTCTTGCCTCAGCCTCCCGAGTAGCTGGGACTACAGGCATG
>CM052441.1:16917430-16950096 GCA_028533085.1 Varecia variegata | reverse complement strand
ATATAGCAAAATACAAAATTTTTCATAGACATTATAAACACCAAGTTAAAGATTGTGGATTTCTCCACAGATAGTGGGAGAGAAGGGTCTTCAGTCTTGTCTATAATATTTAATTTCTCAATGAAAATAGAAATAGTGTCTGAAACGAATATGAAATAATGCTAATTTGTGAAGCTGGGTGATTGTCTGTCTTAAGCCCTGTTCCTTGGACATAGAATTTGGGACAGAGATTTGTGTGTACTTAAACAATTCCTGATGGAAAGGAGGGAAGAAGAATTGGGCCACAGGAAAAGCTGAACTGGATTCAGTTACGACAGGGCCACCATCCGATTCCTAGGGCTCTCTGGCCCTGGGACGGTCCTTCGGGGATTTCCTACATTGAGACAGTAGTGTTGAGTCTTGGGACCCATGCCTTGACCGGTGGGCTTTAGGCTGACCCTGGGAAGGGGCCGAGGTAAAGGTTTGGTCAAGGCAACTACTTTCAGCCAAGGGCGGTCTGGATGCACGGCTGAGTCCTCAGCGGCATTGCCTTGTCCTGAAAGGCGTTCTGTGTCGGGCAGCAGCCCCACCTTTTTGGCACCAGGGACCGGTTTCATGGAAGACAATTGTTCTACAGCCCAGGGGGCGGGGATGGGGGGAGATGGCTTCGGACAAATTCTCCTAAAGAGTGCGCAACCTAGATCCCTCGCATGCGCAGTTTACAGTAGGATTCCGGCTCCTATGAGAATCTAATGCTGCTGCTGATCTTTTTTTTTTTTTTTGCCACAATAAAATTTTTATTTAAACATTGCATCATGGTACCTGGAACATCTTATACAAGTATGCACAGCATATTTTATTGGCCGCTGCTGATCTGACAGGGGTGGAGCTCAGGCGGCGATAGGAGTGATGGGGAGCGGCTGTAAATACAGAGGAAGCCTGGCTTGCTCGCTTGCCCCCTGCCGCTCGCCTCCGCCTGCGGCCTGGGGTTGGCACTGCAGGTGTAGGAGACCACAGCACCCACTACAATCATGTCCCTCATGCCCTTTTATTATAATCATTGTTTATTATCTATCTGTGTGTTTGAAAAATAGGAAATATTACAAAAAGCTTCAAGTTCCTAGGAACAGTACTCCCCAAACTAGTCTCCCAAAACACACACACACACACACACACCCCCACACCACACACCCTACCATAAACCCCAACTGTAATATCAGGTCACATACTATTTTGTTTTCTGTTTTCCCTGTGTTTTTGGCAACTGGAGGTGCCCTCCTCTCTCCCACTTCCGGTTTTGGAAGGCCTTGCTTGCTGCCTCTGAAAGCGTTTAAACAGAGGGCTGACCTGACCAGCCTTGCTCTAGCTGCAGCGTGGAGAGTGGGTGGTGTGGGTCAGGGTGCTGGATGATGCAAGGCTGGGGTCCTGGAGGACCACTGGGTGGCTGTCACAGCTAAAGGGTAAGAGACATTGGAGGCCTACACTAAGGTAGAGGTAGCTGGGAAGGAGGAAAGGAGAGAGTTTGAAAGCTTTGGGTAGGGATGGATGGGACAGGACATGGTGGTGGTCCTCAAATGGTGGGTGGTGGACGTGATGGAGAGGAAGAAGCCTGGTTCTTGGCTTCAACACTGGCAGGTGAAGCCTTACTGTCAACGTTTTATGGGGAAAGCACTGGATAAGGGGATAGTGAGTGAAGTTCTAGAGTGACTTTGAGCTGCCTGTGAGATATCTGGGAAATATATATATATATATCTGTTATCTTGTATATATTTATGAGAGTGGCTTGGGCTACGGTCAATCCTTGAAGATTGGCAGCTGAAGTCTTGACTGCTTTCCTCAGTTATTTGTTGATCTCTTTTCAAGACATTATTAAAATTTCATCCAAGAACTGTGCTGCATATTTTATTTCTCTTCATATTTTCTGAGATTTTTGACTGACCCTAGAATGAGCGTCTGGAGAGGGGAATCTGAAAGCTGGTCGATGACGGCAGTGGAAGATGAGGAATTAGGAAGTGGTTTTCGATTTTTAGTATTTTTAGCAGATATTGGTGGTTGGCCCCTTTCTTGTTGACTATATTTATCTCCTAGGGGCATAGGAAGCTGACCTGCAGACATTACTCTAGCTAACCTCATTGAGGCTTGGGAAGGGATAGGAGAGTTTATCAATAAATGCTTGCAGTGTGTACAAAAATTTTTATACTTGTGCTTCTGCATATTTTCTGGGAAAAGAAAGTCTACATTTTCCATTATATTCTCAAAGGAGACCTATGACCTACTGAAAAGTTGCCTTATGAGGGGACATGTTATTAAGGGTTGTGTCTTCACGGTGTTTCTGTCTTTTCTGATGGAAATTAAACTGACAGTCCAGTGCTCTGCCATGAGTTTGGGGTACTGCTGGAATGCAAGTTCTGGGCCTTATTTTGCCTCTGCTATCTCAGAGCGATTCAGACAAAAGACCTGATTGCTAGAATTACGGTGAGTCGACACAAAGTTTGAAGGGCAAAATTTCTGATACTGTTTGACCCAGTTTCGCATATGATGAATTTTTATTTGTTGATGAATCTTTCCCTTTTGTTGCTAAAAGTGGCAAATAATCAGACATAGATTACTAATTAACAGTCGGGCTCAGCTTTTTTTTTTTCTTTTTAATTAATGGAACTTATGCTCCATCAAGCTCAGGTGGAGTGGGTATCACAATGCTTTAGTTTTTTCTGACATTAAAGAAAATTCCTTTGTCAAAATGTTGTTATATTTGTCATGACCACCTTGCGTGTGGCCTGTTTGCTCCCAGCCCTCTCCTACTGCCCATGAGGTGAGGTGGTGGCCCTGGCACCTTATTCCATATCCAGCCCAGATCCCCCAGCTCCAATCTCAGGCCATCAGATTGCGTCACCAGCTCAGCCTTAGTTGTGAGATGTCACTCCCTCCTCCCGTCCCTCAACTTGCATTTCTCAGTGATGTTAGTTTCTGGTTCACTGTCATGCTTTCCAAAATTACTCTTGTTGCAGTGATTTCAAGGTAGCAGCAGATGATCCTTCCAAAACTCTATCCTCTTAATTTCTCGAACTTCTCTCTCTTGTGATCTTGTCTTGAACTCTGGTGCTTGTATCCTGGCCCAGGCCACGTCATTGTTTAGGATGCAGCCTCTCCATAATTTGAATTTTAAGGGTCCCACTTTCTGCCCACTGTGTTTTATACTTCTAGCTCACTCCCTCTTCTAACTCTAGCAATCCGTGACTCCACTGGGGTCTCGAATCCACTGATGCTACTGCCATTACACTGTCACCTCTCTCCTCCTGTGTTCTCATGGCTCTTTACTTAGATTACATGGTCGGTCACAATCATGTCTTGCACACGCCTTTAATTCCCTTGCTGTTCGTGCTCCATCACAGCTGTGTCAAACCCCACCCCAGTTAAATCGAACTCTTCACCTGCTCTCCACCAGCCCCCATGCAGGGGAACACGGCTAGAGGAAAACACACAATCCTGTTTGTTTCAGTATAATTCATATGCAGGGAGACCTTCCTGCAGCTTGGCAGTCACTCTCACTGCTGTAGATGATTATTTCATACTGTTTCCTCTCTCCTGAAACAGTCTCCCCTTCCTCCCCATCCTGACTCTCAGCTGAATGACTTTGCCTACTAATGTCCTAAGAAAACTGAACCAAACTGAAGAAGAATCCAGAAGCTCCAACACCACAGCTATCTCCAACCCCATATCTATCCTCAACCAGAAATTGCTCAAGGCCGCCCCAGCTGTGGATGTGGTACCCCATCCTCTTCTACTTACTGGAGGACTTCTCCCTTCACTCTTCTGCCTCCTCGCTGTTTCCCCTGGAGGAGATCCTTCCTGCAGCATACAAACATGCTATTGTTTCTCTTCTCCTAGCAAAACTTCACTCTGATCCCTCCTGTCTTTCTTGTTCCATCCCATGTCTCTTTTATGAAAAAGTTCCTCAAGGATTTTATATACCAACAATTGCGATTCCTTTCCTTTCATACCCTCTTTTTTTTTTTTTTTGAGACAGAGTCTCGCTTTGTTGCCTGGGTTAGAGTGAGTGCCGTGGCGTCAGCCTAGCTCACAGCAACCTCAAACTCCTGGGCTTAAATGATCCTACTGCCTCAGCCTCCCAGGTAGCTGGGACTACAGGCATGCGCCACCATGCCTGGCTAATTTTTTCTATATATATTTTAGTTGGCCAGATAATTTCTTTCTATTTTTTTAGTAGAGACGGGGTCTCCCTCTTGCTCAGGCTGGTCTCGAACTCCTGACCTTGAGTGATCCACCTGCCTTGGCCTCCCAGAGTGCTAGGATTACAGACGTGAGCCACTGCGTCCGGCCCTCCTTTCATACCCTCTTAAAACCACCCAGATCAGGCATAGCCCCAACCAATCCACTAAAAGTGTTCTTAGCAAAGTTTCTAGAGACCTCCGCGTCACCAGCTCCAGTGGTCGGCCTCAGCCCCCATCTTACTCTGTCTCTCAGTATTGCCACCACTGGTGATCACTCCTTCTTCCACAACACACTTTTTTAACTTGGCTTCTAGAGTACTCCACGTGCTCCTGGTTTTCCTCTTATTCTCCTTTGCTTATTCTTCCTCTTAACATTAGAGGTCCTGGGACACAGTCCTTGCTGTCTGTCCACCCACTCCCTTTGTCATCTCACCAGTCTCCTGGTTCTAAATATCATCTGAACGCTGGACTCAAGTTTCTGTCTCTGGCCCAGACCTCTCCCCTGGAACTTCATACTTGTATTTCCAACTGTCCACTTGATGTCTCCACCCATATGTCCAAATCTGAAAATCTGAACTCCTTCTCTCCCCTCAACCCCACAGCTGATCCCATGGTCTTGCCCATCTCAGAGAAAGGCAGTCTGATTCTTCCAGTTGCTCAGACCCCCGAGTCTGGGGTCATCCTTGTAGTCCTTTCTTTCCCTTATACCCACACCTAACCCATCGGCAAATCCTGCTGGCTCTGTTTTCCTAAGAGTGTTTATACAGAACCTGGTCCTATTTTACCATCCTCACTGCTGCCGCCCTGGTCTAGGCCACCACCGCTCTTTCCTGAATTTCCATAGTAGCCTCCTTGCTGCTCTTCCTGATTCCTCCCTCAGCCCACTGAGGCTGGTCTGAACCCCCAGTAGAGAAAGCCATTTCAAAACAGAAGCAGATCATGCCGCTCTAGATTCACAACTCTTCTAGTGTCCTCATCTACTTGTGATAAAAGCTAAAGACCTTAGCGTGATCTGCAGGGCCCTGGTGGTCCTGCCTGGCCTCATCTCCCCTTACTCACTTGTGCACTGCAGGCACCTCCCTGTTCAGGGCCTTTCCCTGAGCCCTTTTCCTGCAGGTGACCTTATGGCTGACTCCCTATGCTCAGGGAGCTACTTGACCACCCGATTAAAACTGCGAATCCTTTTGCAGCACTCTCCACCCCCTCTACCCTGTTTCATTTTTTCCTATAGCACTTATTGTGTTATGCTGATTGTCGCTTTCCACTAGAATGCATTTGTCTGGGTGGAATCACTAGTATTTAGAACGGTGCCTGGCACGTAGTATATGCTCAATAAATACATGTTGCATGAACAAACAAAATGTGGTCTTTATTGCTTTCAACAAGTGTGTAATCCCTGAGAAAAACAGCAGTTTAATCCTTTTTGTATTTTTATTGTTCTGATTGATTCACTCCATGCCAGCCTTTGACCGTGTTTCCCAAATGCTGATGACAGATCACTTAAATTATTTTTAACAGTTAGACATGAAATGAGAAGACTGAGGTCAGTGTAATGTTGATATATGTCACTGTGTGGTTGCCAACGGCCTTTCCGTTTCCAAGATTGTCCTTTATTCTGTCATTATATTAAGTTTTTATTTGACATAAAAATGCCCATTTAATGAAATGATGGTGATAGTCTTCCTATGAGATGAATTCTGGCGTAGGAAGCTTCCTTCAGATTCCTGAGCACTCCAAAAGGGCCCAAGTGTAGGGTACTTGAAAGTAAGAATGTGAATACTTCACTTTGTTACGTGATTTAAAAAGGATTTTTAAATAAACTTTTTACTTTAGAATAGTTTTAGATTTACAGAAAATGTTGAGGATAGTACAGAGAGTTCCCATATATCCCACATCTAGTTTCCTCTATTATTATCATCTTAACATCAGTATTGTGCCCTTGCAAACAAGTCTTTGATGGAGTCCTATTTTGTGGCTTTCTAGGAATCTACAGCAGAGTTTCGGGGCATGGGACTGGGAGGTGAGTGGCCTTGAGGCTCCTGAGGTTTCTTCCTGCTTTTTGGAAAACAATTTAAAAATCATTGCTTTGGTTGCTAAATTCTAGACAACCTTAAAAAGAAAGAGCTGACCTTAGTCTCAGAGAGGAGCTGGTTCTAGTTTTGGCTCTGCCAATAACTGGCTGTGTGACCTTGAATAAGTCACTCAGTCTCTATGCACAATTAATTGATTTGTTTGAAAGGTAAGGAGTGTGGCTATATGACCTCACACTGATGGCTTTTTAAGCCCCAGAGAGCAAAATTGTGAATGCTTAATTGTGAAAGCCGTGCTCATGAAGGGTTGTGTTCTATTTCTTTCTTCCTCATCACTGTAGTTTCAGTTTTGTCTGCACTGATCTTGTGATTGTCCCAAGTATTCTACATGCTTGGGCTCTTACCAGCAATATCGCTGTTGGGATTATGGAAATATAGGTTATATGATGGCATTTGAGATAAGCATTTTATCTCTAAGTTGGATTAGATATCAAATATGGCATCGTATTATTATTTTATACAATATTTTAAGTGAAGAATAAGAAAATCCCACAGGATTTAAAAATTTTATTAGCTTTCTCCTGTAGAGGTACTTTAGGCAGAGCTTGGGGTTTGAATCTAAGCGTGCCACCTACTAGCTGTGTGACCTTGGGCAGAGTGCTGAGCTGCTGTGCCTCAATTTTCTTATCAATAAAGAAGAGATAGTAATAGCACCTACTTCTTTGTGTTGTTGTAAAAATTAAATGAATTTTTATATACATACTTATGAAAATTATAAACACTGATGTTTATAAAACATCAATAAATGTTATTATAACATGGGTATATTTCTTTCTGGTCTTTTTAAATAACCATGTAAAAAATAGTTTTAATCATAGTGCACTAGCAAAATTTGTTTTTATTTCTTAAATGTATCCAGAATTTTGCTTTTTTTTTTGGCTTCTTTATATTTAATAAGAAGATATTCTAGGATAGACTTAAGTATTTTCATGATTACTTCTCATGTGGAATTCTTTTATTTTTTTCCTTCTGTGTTTATGTATTTTTGAAAAAATAACTCTATGTCATGTAACATCTCTCCTCCCCCATTTTATTTTATTTTCTCTTTCTTGCTGAGGCTTGATACTACATTCTTTTGGCTGGGATCACCATAGTTGACTCATACAACTAATTTACAGCCAGTTTATTTAGATCATTTGCAAATGTATTAGTTAGAGGCTACATTGGTGTACCAAAGAAACCTCAAAGTACAGTGGCTCAAATAGGATCGAAGTTTATTTCTCTGTCACCTTTACAGTTCAGAGTTGGTGGGTGGTGCAGGGACAGGTAGGTGGCTCTGCTCCATATGGTCTTTCAGGGATTCTGGTTCCTTCTTTCTCGCTGTCCTGCCACTCCAAGTGTTGTCTCAGCACCTTGGTTGCGGCTTGTCCCTCATTGCTATGTCCAAGCTCCAGTCCAAGGAAAGAGGAAAGAGAAGTGAAAAATAAGCAATTTTCTTTTTAAAGGATGTGACCCCGAGGTTGCATTTATGATTCCTTTTTCCATCTCACTGGCTGCACCTTAGCCACATGGCCTCATCTAACTGCAAGGGAGGTTGACAAATGCGGTTGTGGTGAGGCAGCCGTGTGCTGAGCTACAACTGTGGAGGATGGGGGAAGACGCCAGATTTCTAATATTAAAAAAAAAAAAAAAAGTGGGGAGAATGGATAATAACAAATATACTTTTATAACAGTGTGGTTATAAAAATCTAATTTTTGGTTATATATCTAACAATATGGTTATAAAATCAGATATAAAAAATTTTTGGTTATAAAAAAGGTTTGAGTTTAGAATTCTCCAATTGCTCAGAGTTCTGTGCCAGAACATGGCGGCAGGGGGAGACCTGGCCCTGGTGCCAACTTGCAGACTTTCCCCTTGGTCTGCCCATGCCGGCTTCATTCTGTACCAAGAAGGGCTTTGCACCAAGTTTGTGGTCACTTGGCCAGGTATCCATGGTCTCTCTTCCTACCCCACTTGCAAACAGTGGTGTGGGTGGTGTACCCTTCAGCAGGGAGTACTGGGGTCCTGTGTCCCTAGACCATACTTTAGAGGGAGTTGCCTGGCTCTGGGCACACAGGTCCCCTTGGTCCTCTGACCTCTCTATCCCATGGGGAAATTGAGGCCCCCCAAAAGGCAGGAATTAAGGCAGGGTTCTCTGTCGTCTACGTCAAAGGGGGAGGCTACACAAAGAAACATTGAATTGATTCAGCTCTTAAAAATTTCCACTTTCCTCATGCTCCTGATTCATTAATATTCATATTTATCATTTATAATATACATGTATATTAGATACACAAATTATATATTTAATCCACTAGGAGTGGATTAAATCCACTGAGATGAAGTGGAGTATGGTTTTAATGGATGGTAAGGGTAGGGGAGGGTACAGGGAGGGAGGCTGGAGAATATTCACTTATTTAGCTTAATGTTTTCAACAGCTTAAAAAAAAAGAAGAAACCACTTCTGAGTGGCCCTTGTGATTCCATGGCAGTTTGCCCAGACTGGAGGGAGCCAGGGTTGGGAATGAAAACTAAGATTCACTTTGAAAATCTAGGGAAAAAAATGTTACTACACAAGTCCTAAGAATGTGCTTGATGGCTTGGGTCATCTGAGAGCAAGTGAAGTCCTGGCGTGGGCCTGGCGTCCTCATTCCCTGTCTGCCCAGCCCGTGGGCCCCTTCCTGTGACTGGCCAACTGGACCCAGGACACGGATTCTAACCTATCAGGGGCTGAGCCACTGCCACACTCAGGGATCATGACAACTTGCTGATGGGAAATGTCGTTGAAAGTCCAGCACGTGAAACTGCTCTTGGGTTGACCAGCAAATCTCTTTCATCCTGGGGATGGGTTATGATAAACTCTTAATCCTTCATGCAGATCCTTGGGACCTGATGTGTTTCAGAATTTACGATTTTCTTTTTTTCATTTCAGAAAGCTTATGATCTATATATCATATATTATGTAATGCCTTCAGGGGAGTTTGGGACAGCACCCTATAATTAAATATATTAATATTTCTGCAGCAAAATGTGTGACTACTTACACTAAGTGGAACACAAACAAGGTTTTAAGTAGCTTCAGGTCAGTTCAGGTCATGTTTTGCTGCCAAATAGGTTATGAACAAAACCCTTGGTTTCCAGAGCTTTTCAGATCCTGGCATTGTGGATACGAATTGCACACCTGGGATGGTGACTGTTTTCTCAGTGTTTATTCTGTGCCACTTTACATGGGTTGCATTGGAAGTACTCACAACAGATCTAGGAGGAAGATATTTTGGTATCCTTTTTTTTTTTACAGATAAGGAAACTAAGGCTTGGTGAGGTCGAATGGCTTGCTCAAGATTAAGAGGAAGTGCTCCTGTGCACACAGAGGCCAGGACCCCAAGGCCTGGGTACTTTCTTGGGCTATAAAGAGTTTCTAATTTGCTTGTTGGAGACATTGGGACGTAAGCCAGCCTGCGGAATCTGATTTCACATTTAATGGTAGCTGAAAGACAATACAGAAGTGAAAGTGCCATTGGATGTGGTCATCCTTTGTAACATTGTTTCTTAAGAAAATGCCTCAAGTTCAACCAACAGGGTCCTTGGCCTGGTCTGTAGCTCATCCTCCCTCCTGCAGCTTTGTGGCTGCTCCTCCGGGGCTGGCAGGGGCAGTGGGTCAGGGCACTGTTCCAGGACCTGATGGCAGTGTGGGCAGCACCGGGGTGAGATGTAGGGAAGAGGGGAAGGAAGGTTCGGGAGCTTGGTGTAGATAGAAGAGGTCAGGGAGAGGGGAATTGGCTATTGGCTGAGGTTCTGACACTAGTTGCGCAGGACTAATTCCGTACTCTTGTTCCTGTTCTCACATGGCAGTTGCCATGAGTCAGCCAGTGTGGCTGCTGGGCAATGTTTTGCCTCAGGCCAAGGCAGCCCCTTTGGGTGGGCAGCTGGGCAAAGGCACCCCCTCTGGAGAGACACAGTCTGATGGACACTCTGCTTAGTGCACTGTGCCTTTGTGCAGAGCAAAAGGTGCTCTTTCCTTCGTGCCACTCTGCTGGCTGGATTTCAGCCTAGTTTGCCACCTTGGCCTGGTGCCTCTATGCAGTGGACAGACGTCAGACAGCTCGGCATTAGTAGGAATCTGCCTGAAAAGCACTTTATACGTGTTAGAATTTTTGGAATTGTTTAGCGATGATCTGGTGGAATCGCTGTTACCACCAGTTGTCAGGCAAAGATGCCATGGCACTGTGGGCTGCTGAAGGTCATCTTGAGAGTTGGTGGCTCACGGTTTCATTGCTGTCCCAGTCAGGACTGTTCCTATGCACTCTCTCTTCGGAAATGGAAGAGACAGCCAGGGGATTTCAGGATGTATTTCCCCGCGTTGTTTCATTCTGCACTGCCTTCTCATCTTTCTTGATTGTATTAAAAACGGATAGACTGATACTGGTTCCTATGTGGGCATATGTGGCAATTGGTGGCTCTCACTGACCCCATTGCTCTTATCAGGTCACAGTGGGTTCAGTGTTGGTGCCATTTGAGTTGGGAAATGTGGTCACGTTAAAAGAAAGCATCGGGGCCTGGTGTGGTGGCTCATGCCTGTAACCCTAGCACTCTGGGAGGCCAAGGTGGGCGGATCGCTCGAGGTCAGGAGTTCAAGACCAGCCTGAGCAAGAGCGAGACCCCGTCTCTACTAAAAATAGAAAGAAATGATCTGGCCAACTAAAAAAGAAAAAAAAAAATATATATATATAAATATTAGCCGGGCATGGTGGCGCGTGCCTGTATTCCCAGCTACTCCGGAGGCTGAGGCAGGAGGATCGCTTGAGCCCAGGAGTTTGAGGTTGCTGTGAGCTAGGCTGACGCCACGGCACTCTATCCCGGGTGACAGAGTGAGACTCTGTCTCAAAAAGAAAAAAAAAAAAAAAAGAAAAAAAAGAAAGCATCGGAAATTAGGAGGTCTGGGTAAATATATCAGTATACCAATCGCTTTCTTAGCAGTATCTTCATTTACATTAGGTTTATTTAAAACTAAACATAATCTGTTAAACTTTTACTTCATGTAATGTATGGGTTCAGGAGTCTTAGCCAAAGTCAATGTTTTTTATGGGAAGTACCTGGATATACATTAACTTTTAAAATTGTAACTGGTTAGTTACACCATAAAAGCTAGCAAAGTGTGAATGAATTGATTGCTTGCTAATCTAGAGCACAGGAGGGAAATTAATTTTAGATGGAGAAAATATTTCCTAAAAAAGTAGAGGAAGGCAGAGAGCTAAGTATATGTGTTGGGCCCTTTCAAATATACTATTTCATTTACTCCCTATGGTAATTCTATAGGGAAGATATATTCTTTCTGTTTCATAGTCAAGGATATGCCTGAGTTCTTAGGACTTATAGTAGGTTTTTTGGTCATATTTAAAAGACACCTCATCTAATTCTGAATTCTTACAGAAAGTTACCTAAGAAGTAGGATTTTGAAAAAAAAAAAATCAACAGAAATGCAGAGAAGGGAAGAAATGAGTTATTACTAAGGTAAGTCTGTCCAAGGGGAGACAGGCCACAGAAACCGCTTGTCAGACTTTGGGTGCAGATTTGTCTCCAGGTGTCATATTAGGCAATGCAATAAGAAAATGGTGAGTTATAAGAGTGACATTATCCATTAATTTTCAAAAATACATTTGCTAAAATGAGGTACAGTTTTTTTTTTCTCCTGGCCTTGAGGCCCCAAAGAACTTTTTCCCTAGAACCTCATAAATATAGAATAAGCTATCTCTTCAGCTGTGAGTGATATTTAGATGAAGAGAACTCTCATTGGTGGCATCTTGTACTGTGAGCCAGGTGCCAATAAATAAATTCATTAAAAAAAATAGAAATGGGAGGAAGTTCTCCAGCGATTAGCCTTAATCCAGGAACAAATGTAAATTTTCTGATCTGATAATCTTGATAAATTATCATATTTTCTAAATGAGGATGGTACCTTCTCTTATCTTTCTTTTCATAAATTAATTTTTAAAAATAGTCTTCAGACTTTCCTGTCAAGGAACTCTTTGATATTTGATCATATCTTGTGGTTCTTTTTCCATGGTTGGGTATAAATTTCTACTCTCACAGTCAGTAAATCCTACCATGAGCATTCCTTCTGGGCTGTGTTCCGTCTTCCTTTCCCTTCCTGGAAATGGTTTCCAGATGGGATTGTTTTCTTTTGACAACCTCAAGACTGTGTTTTACCATTTTTTGACCTATTATCTCTTTTCTGAGTTTCATTTTTGGTTTAGGTATTCTACTTTTAGGATTTTTTTGTTTTGTTAAATACTCTATAATATATCCTAAAAATACCTGGCAAGTGTTACGAGCCTGCACCATGACACTGCTAACAATGAAGTGCTGGGGACTTCTCTGTGACTCCTGCTCCTTTAAGGAAAAGTTTTCCTTCAGTATATTCCTTCTTTTCTTACTCTTTTATGTTTATTTAGAGGATCCCAAGAAATAAGATATTGCTTAGTTTAATTCCTTTATAATGTCTATCAAAAAAAATAAAAAAAAGACAAACTTGCTTAAAAATTTAAGAAAGTTAATTTTCATAATATTTAGTTGGGTTTTTTTTTTTCTCATTACTCTTTCATATTTTGCCAAGTTAAGTCACATGAATTTCACCCCTTTAATGTTGTGGCCCAGGGTAGCTTGTCTGCCTATGAGGCCATGAAGTTGTGGGTCTGGCATTTTCCTTGGAAGTGCTGTTTTTGGGCATGCCTGAGTTTTTCTACTTTTGCGTTGCATTTTGCCAGAGACCTTGCCAATTAAGGATTTGTTGATAGAATGACTTTAATTGCTTTATGAGACATTTGCTTGGTATTAGGGATTTAGAGTCCTGGGAGTAACTTGGTTGACTAACATCCTTCTGCTCCCTGTCTTCATGATCACGTCTGAATCAGGGAGCCTAGTACATTTTCTTGTAGAATTTTGTATGTGATAAGATTTATATGAAACATTGTGTGTATCTGTCTTCAATTTTTGGTCCCACATTATTTAAAATAAAACTTTAAAGGTTTAAATTCTGGGGACTAAGTGGAATAAAAGTAACAATTCTAGTGTTTTAAGATTACATGAGTTCAGAGTGTTTGGCTAATGTTAGAGGCTGTTGCTTTTGTCATTGTCGTCGTTATTATTGTTATTTCCTTTCTTTGTTCCTGGCCTCCCTTCCCCTCTTTGCAAGGTGAACTTTTCCTTTCTGCAGGCTGTTGCTGGTGGCATGGGGGACATCTCCTGACCCAGGTTACCAGGTCCGGCTGAATGGACTCTGACCCATGTTTCCAGCCACTGGAATTTTGCTTTTGTGAATATTATAAATAATAATTATAATTATTATGAAATAATAAATTATAGACTGGTTGGAATGTGCCTGATGCCCCCACATGGACAGTTTGACATTCTGGTTAGTCTCACGGTACAAGAAGTCAGGGAACAACAGGGGAGTGAGAAGCCTAAGGAGAGAGGAGTATTCTGGAGCAAAGAACAGTCTCAGAGGTAGGATGACAGAGTTGAAAACATTAGTCAACAAAATCAGTGCCACTCACTCTGTTTTCCGCCTTTTCCTGTCAGTGATGGTCTGAGCCATTAGAATTCAGGTTGATGATGAACTAGCATATGCCTCATTTAATCCTGGGAACACTTATTTACCTGAGTCGGCTTTTTCAAATGTGTTAAGTGCTGTCCCAACTCCTGAGATTCTACTTGTGCTTTATCTACCAGATTGGCTTATTGCCTTTTCTTGCTAATGGGGAGAGGGGGGCGAGGGGGGGCGTTGGTGCTGCTGGAAAGTGCTCAAACAAGCTTGCTGTGCAGCAGTGGCTGTAAGGGCACCGCTGTTTGGAATCAGCTAACTTTCAGCTGTCTCTGTCTCATCATATTAAACACACTTGCATGTGTTTTAGTGTTTGCTTAATTTTTAACCTGAAACACCACATAAAATAATTTGATGTCTATGAAGTATTGCAGTAATAAGAAGTATTGCAGTAATTAATGGTTTTTGCACATTCACCATGTCAGTCATGATTTCACCTTTTTACTATTGTTTATTATTTACACACACATCCATATACAACCATACTGCTTACATGTGTGTGTATATATGCACAAATACATGTGTATATATACATAACACACACAAATTCATTTAATTCTTGCAACAACTCCATTAAAGAGGCACTTCTATTATCATTCCCCCTTCCTTTTTTTTTTGAGACAGAGTCTCGCTCTGTTGCCCGGGCTAGAGTGAGTGCCGTGGCGTCAGCCTAGCTCACAGCAACCTCAAACTCCCGGGCTCAAGCAATCCTACTGCCTCAGCCTCCCAAGTAGCTAGGACTACAGGCATGTGCCACCATGCCAGGCTAATTTTTTCTATATATTTTTAGTTGTCCATATAATTTCTTTTTATTTTTAGTAGAGACGGGTCTCGCTCTTGCTCAGGCTGGTCCCGAACTCCCGACCTCAAGCGATACTCCTGCCTTGGCCTCCCAGAGTGTTGGGATTGCAGGCGTGAGCCACCACACCCGGCCTATCATCCCCTTTTATAGTCAGCCAGACATGCACAGAGTGGTTAAGTAACTCTCCTAGCATAGGCAGTGAGGGACAGAACTGGAATGTCAACCCAGACAGCTGTGCCACACCTTCATCACTACCCTGTAATACTTCTCAGTGCTTAGTCTCTAACTCCAGGCAAATAATAATTAAATAATTACAGTTAATAAGCCCACAATTATTTTATTATTAGACAAGCCAAGAAACTACACAGTTTTTAAAATGGAAACTGGTTTCTGTTGTTTACCATATATGGATGTTTGCTTGGGATTTGGCTGTTCTTGTTTATTAAAGATTTTAGTTGTCTGAGTGTTTGTGTGACAAGTGATCTTAGTGACTCCTTGCAGTGTGTCCTGCACTAGTGAACATCCATCGAGTGTGTCTGATGGATTTACCTTCTCTCATCTGTGAACCCCTGAGGTCTGTCCCGGAAGTATTCACCCATGTAATATGAAAAATGGAGACATTTATTGAAGAAGATACAAGATACAAGAAACATAGTACATAGGACAATGATGCCTCATTGAGGTCCTTCAAACTAGACACCTTAGAACCTCACACAGTTCTCCCAGTGTGTCTCTTCCATCGTTCAAAACACTCTGCAAAATCCTATGTTGGAATCACCATCAGCTGCCTCATCGTATTTTCCTGAATCTCATTGACAATCTGAAATCTCTTCCCTTTCAAAGGTGATTTTAGTTTTGGGAAAAGCCAGAAGTCACAGGGTGCCAAATCTGGGCTGTAGGGTGGCTGAGTCACTTGGGTAATTTGATGTTTTGCCAAAAAACTGCAGGAGACGTGATGCACGGGCAGGTACATTGTTGTGATGAACCTGCCAATCACCAGTTGCCCATACCTGTGGCTTTTTGTGTAGCATTGCATCTCTCAACCGATGAAGACAGTGCTCCTTCTTAATTGTTTGGCCTAGAGGAGCGTATTCGTGATGGACAGCACCTTGGTCTTGATCTTGCTGCAACTTTGCTGTGTCCTCTTCGGGCATGGAGAACCAGGTGACTTCCATTGGGACAACTGGGCCTTTGTTTCCGGATCATAGCCGTAGACCCATGATTCATCTCCAGTTATGACCTTCCTGAGGAAATCTGTTTCATTGGTGGCAGTTTGAAACAAGTCATTAGCAAATGCAGCATGATGGTCCTTCTGCTCTGGTAGCAGAAGCTGCAGAATGCATTTTGCCACAATACATTTCATGCCAAGATTCTCTGTCAAAATGGCAGACACAGTAGGTTTTGGAATCTCCAGATTAGCTTCTAGTTTTTGCAGTGTCAGTTGCTGATCTTTGTTGACTGCAGCCCATACACGTTCAACATTCCCAGGTGTTCTGCTTATTGCAGGCCTTCCAGAACATGGATCACTTTCAACAGATTCTCGACCATCTTTGAAGTGCTTGTGCCTCAATTTTATTTGCACTGCACTCATTGCATGGCCCTGAAAGCCTTCTGAATCATCTGTATAGTTTCTGTGGAGGAATGATCAAGCTTAACACAAAATCTGATGCAGATTCATTGCTCAGTCATTTTGAATGCGACCTCCACACAGTACGCGTGCCCGCTCAACGGTGTCTAGTGCCTCACTGATGAATATAGTGACGTTGTTGTTCACGCATGTGCATTCCAGTTCACTCGCCTTGGTTGCAGGTTACATCCATGTATCACAGACTGTTCTCGTTATCTTAACAATGGCTGGATACTTTCCGGACAGGCCTCCTATAGCTTAGCTAAGTGCCCCCCAAATCTGTGAGTGGTCTTTCTTGGCTGTCCTCAGGTGAGTTTGTGGACCAGGAATTTATTTCAACCACGAAATTCACCTTTGTGACTCAGTACTGAGGGCTTCTGTCTTTCCTTAGTACAATTTGGACATTAAAGAAACTTTGACTCCCGAAATGTTTTCCACACGGGGGCCCATTAAATGAGACTGACATCCTGGTGGAGAAGAAGTAAACGTGGATTCTGTGGGCCATTGTAAGTCACTGCCTTGAGCAATTTATCCACGTATAGAGGATTAACGAGTAGTATACCTTAAGACATAGGGAAATGTGTTTGATTTTGATCTTTTCAGAAGACAAATCCTGTTTAAATGTGGAGAGTAGCACTATTTTGGTTTGCCTGGCAATTCAAGGTCTAATGCTCACATTTAAGTAACAAAGATGTTTGCGATTACGAAGCATTACGTTGGTAATTCTTAAATTTGGTGACTGGATTGATCACGCTTTCTTCAGTAGGCTATTAAATTATGATGACCACACTAGGTAAATGGTGGATCAAATACTGTTAATATTATTTGTAAATATTCTAACATCATCTCCATTCCTTTTATCAAGACTAATTGATTATTTTAATGAACAAAATTATCATTTGAATGACAGCCAGAACAACAGGCCTCCCTCCCTCAAATTAATTATGGGATGGAAAAGAGCAATATCAATTTTTGTGATAATCTGTTTTGAATGGTAGGAGATGTTCAATATCCTGTATCAGAATCCATGCACAACATTAATATTTATTTTGCATTAAAGTTTGAAGTCACTGAGTAGTACTTACATTTATTTTTCTCTTAAGCTTTCTCAGAAACACTAAGGTTTAGAAGAAATAAAAGAGGCTGGTGTAGTGGCTCATGCCTGTAGTCCCAGCACTTTGGGAGGCCGAGGTGGGAGGATCACTTGAGGCCAGGAGTTTGAGACCAGCCTGATCAACATGCAAGACCCCATCTCTACAAAAAATAAAAAACAAATTAGCCAAATGTGATGGCATGTGCTTGTAGTCCCAGCTACTCTGGAGGCTGAGGCAGAAGGATTGCTTGAGCCCAGGAGTTTGAGGCTGCGGTGAGCTATGATGATGCCACCGCACTCTGGCCTGGGTGACAGAGTGAGACCCTGTCTCAAAAAAAGAAAAAAAAAAAAAAAGAGAGAAAGAAAAGAAAGAACATCTTATTAAATTTCTTACTTTCTTCCTCTCTACCACTTAATATCTTTGTGATACATTAAACATATATCACAAAATGAGCAAAATATTTTTTATAAGCTTCCATGACTTCCAGGGGCTTAATCAAACTGGCTGTATGTGAGCTTTTGTATGTGAATAGTTTGGACAGAGTGTGCAATTTTATGAATATGCTGAAAAACTTTACCTAGTAGTTTGAGATGTTTCCACCCTCCTTAGGCAACCACTGACAATTTCACTGGGTATGGTTGGGGAATCTTGGTGTTCAGCTGTGAAGTTCTTTCTGGTCTAGAAGGCAGTGTCGAGAAAGTATTTCTGTATTTCATCATGTTGCTATCAGAAACATATGTGTTTCCTTTTAGCCAAGATGAGATGTGCTGTCTATGTTTTCAGAACTTACAGGGAGGCCTTTCTATCAGCCAGGAGGCGCTGGAGTGAGCTGAGCATTGGGGTTCTGGAAACCTTCACATTGGGTGTATTTTTCTTTCATTATTAATATTCTTGATACAGTTATAGATTTTTCTTTAGTAAATATAGATGAACTTTGGGTTTCTGTATTTATTTTAGCAAACATTTTCAGGGATAGAATTTATGTAAATTTTTAATAGAGCTTTAATGCAATTTAGGGTTTTTAGTACATAAAGCAAATCTGCATTGAGGTCCCAAAATATTAATAGCAGCAGTATTTTTGCTGTATTGCATTACTGAGCATAAAGTAAAATTTCATATTGGAAAATAAAAGTAGTTTTATGCTAAAATTTCACTATATATGAAATCACTATATATCATATTATAAATATTGAAATCAAATTTCAAATTGTACCTAATCATGAAGATAATAATTAACTGACAGTTACAGTTGATATTATTAATATGACTGTACAAAGTCTGGTTATGACCATAAAATATTCGTCAAGACAGTCTTTTGGAACATGATGGTGAGCACCCTGTCTTGCTTTTACACTGCTGCTGTGTGACACCCAGTGCCAGGCTCGTGGAAGTGGGCCCATTTTAGGAGGCTTCCTGAGTGTAAATTGAACACAGCAGAATTTGTCATTAAAAGTGGTAGAGTGATTTGTGTTTATCGTTGTTTGCTGTCATACCGCTACTATAATTACAGTAAAAGAACAAAAAAGGAATAAACTCATGTGGCCCAAAGAGACCACATGAGATAAATGAGATAACTATGGATGGGAAAGAGGGATGATAGTGGGGTGGGAACTACTGAGAGGACCCGGGAGGGGGTCTTGGTGACAGCTTCCTGATGCCCCTTGAGAAATCTGCAAGCCCTCTGACTGCAAGACCCCAGTACTGTCTAGGATTGGGTTAGGGGAAGTGGGAGAAGTTTGGAACTGAAAACTGAGAGTTTGGTTGAGCATCTCTGAATGGTGAACTTAGACACCCAGATCTTTCCGCTTCTTCCCCACTTGCGCAGGAGAAAGAGATTTATATATTCTCTGGAGAAATTGAACTCTGACTTGGGATCTTTGGCCCAGAGAGGATGGCAAGGCTCTGGTTTGACATCAGGAAGATGAAGTGACACCAAGATGTCCCCCAATTCCTGAAGCTGTACACCTCTGATATGGTTTGAATGTGTCTCCCAAAATTCATGTGTTGGAAGCTTAATCCCCAGTGCAGCAGTGTTGGGAGGTGTGGCCTAAAAGAGGTGATTAGGTCATGAGGGCTCCATCCTCATCAGTGGATTATGTCATTATCCTTGGAGTGGGTCAGTTACCTTGAGAGTGGCTTTGTTACAAAAACGAGATCGACCTCCTCCTTTTGCCATTGATGACATAGCAAGAAGGCCCTTGCCAGATGTTGGCGCCATACTCTTGGACTTCCCAGCTTCCAGAACCTTAAGCCAGATAAATTTCTGTTGGTTATAAATTACCCAGTCTGTGGTATTCTGTTATAGCAGCACTGAATGGACTAAGACAACTTCCTGTCACCTATCAGCCCTTAATTAAAGGATGCTTTTATTGGGAGTACAATACAGTAAAGGTACAGCATGTAAGTTAATGACTATGCTTTGAGCCCACTGGTAGGCATATAATATCCAAGCCTACAGACCCTTGAGCCTCATTATTATTATTTTTTTTTCTGAGATGGGGCCTCACTCTGTCTCCCAGGCTGGAGTGCAGTGGTGTTAACTGTAGCTCACTGCATCCTAGACTTCCCAGGCTCAAATTATCCTCCCACTGCAGCCTCCTAAGTGGCTGCTCACCACCATCTCTGGCTAATTTTTAAAATTATTGCTATCTTGCCCAGGCTGGTCTCAAAGTCCTGGCCTCCCAAAGTACTGGGATTACAGGTGTGAGCCACTGCACCTGATCATGGAGCCTAATTTTGAAATGGGCAGGGCTGCCAGAAGTCAGCAAGTGTTTGAGGAAAGCCTCTACCATTAGAGCTATACTAAAACAAACAGGAAAGAAGAACTTAGGGGAAACAGAGGAATGTGACATATAATATCGTAAATATCCTCAGAGAGCTAGGAAAATAATTGCATCTTTGAAACAACAGAATGGGATCAAAAAATCAGATTCAGAGGATAAGAGACCTTGGAAATTAAAAGTATAATGTCAGAAACAAAATTTCAACAGAGATTGGAGGAGTGGATATGTTAATAAAAGAAGTAAATAAAGAAAGTCTTATAAATAATGTCTGACTTGCAATCAGGAAGGAGCTTTATAAGCATTATATTTAGAAATGCATAAGCTACTATCAGAAGAAACAGATAAGAGAGGAAAGGGGGTAGCCCCTTGGGAGCCTGCCTGGGGCAGGCCTGCTACATTTTGTGATAGTCCTATTTGATCAAAAACAAACTGTGTGCATTTATTGCTTGTATAAAGATTAAGAAATATGTGTAATGAGGGATTTACTTTAGAAATCATTTTATTGAAAATTTTATGGCTGGTATAGGGAATATAGCACTATTACTTTTTTGGCAATCACATAAACCTCTGTGAATGATTTGGTCTCCTAGTTTTTTTTGGTTCTCTTTTCTCCGCATTGATTTCTTGCTGCAGTTAGGCATGGTTATCCTAACATTTTCTATACCTTCTGCCAGGCCTGTCAAACTCTGTGGCTTTAGAAATCATTTAAATCATCACATTGTGCATATGAATTGTAAATATCCAGATTATTTTAAGGAAAATGTCTCCTCTGACATGACAGCCACGTATTTTCCATGTTGCTGGTTATTATTGGGATGCTTTCTGTTAGACATTTCACACTTGCAGTATATTTAGCTCATGAGTAGTGAAATACAAATGCAAGGAGCTGGTAATTCTGAATGAACACTAAGAGTGAGCAGACTTTCAAGCTGAAATGGTCTCCTTCCAATGTTTTCTGATTTAGGAACCACTTGTAGTAGTAAGTGGCTTCCTTCTGCTCGTCCCTGTCACTTACAACTATGGGTGGCTGTTATGGTAACATAGATCGTCACAGATTTTTAGATCTGGAAGATGCTTTAAGAGACAAATCAGTTCAATTCCTTTGCCTTGTCATTGAGGAATTTCACGGAAGGTGGGAGAAAATGATCTCCCCAAGATTTAACTGCCCCTATTTGGTGAGTAGGGGCCACACTCTTTCTGCTTCTCTGGGCTACCTGGACCTCAAGGACACTTCTTGCTGACTTTCCTTCAAATCTCATTCATTGTTAATGGTTGTCTCTGGTGGATTTATACCTGAAAAGGGATGCTTCTGGGGGAGTTTTAGGCTTGTATATACTGTGTAAAATTGAGGGGGTTTTGTTAAATATTTTGAAAGAGGTGCGAGACATACCTGTGAATTAGAGCCGGTAGATCAAGCTGACCTTGGGCTTAGAATCTAAGTTTTAGAGATACTAAAACAGGGAGAGGGTATGAGAGAGAGGGGTTATGGGAGGAAGAAGAGGAGGGGTGCAAGGATCATTTCCTTTTGGTGGTAGAGAGTAAGTTACTGGAGTAACTGGAGCTGCTCAACTGAACCAGCCAGAACCTGTCTTAATTTGTGTAAGAGAAATGCTGTGGTATTTGGGCTTCCAGAGAAGTCCTGGTAATGCAACTAGGGCCCTTTGGCTGCCCTCGACTCTGCAGAGCTTGAATTTAGTGTCTTCTCTGAGCCTGTTTTCTGCTGGTCCGGCCCCTGGCTGTTGCCCACTGGCCTCCTATCTCCATCCACCCTGGCCTTCAAAGCTTTTTTGCCAGCTTATGGATTTTAATGATTGGCTGGTTAAAG
The DNA here is from genome assembly GCA_028533085.1 of Varecia variegata. Classification (NCBI taxonomy): domain Eukaryota; kingdom Metazoa; phylum Chordata; class Mammalia; order Primates; family Lemuridae; genus Varecia; species Varecia variegata. The sequence goes on along the minus strand of CM052441.1, from coordinate 16,928,085 downwards.
CAAGTCACAGTAAGGTGTTAACGATTACTCTGTTACTCCTCCTGGAGGCTGTGTGCATATATTCACAGAGGTGTTATAGAAATAAGATAGGTGAGTCTCCAATTGGTAGGCTGGAACTAAGAAAATGTGTTAGAAATAGGAGTGTAATATATTTGTAGCCTGACCTATCTGGTAACCTCCCTTTACAAACCCAGGGGCTTAATGGTTCAAGGATGAGTCTTTTTGGAAAAAAGTGAGAGAGATTTCATCATATCAAGAATTTTCTTAGGAGTGTTGAACAGTTGAGTCGTTCATTAATGGTTAAACTTGTTAATGTCCCTTGAGAATTTCTTGTATAATTGTATTAAAACCAAGGAAATAATATTTTTTTAATTGTAAAAATAGCATCTTAATTTTTTATTTTGAATTGCTTTTTTAATGGAAATTTTCTATTCCTTTTCATAGTGAATAAAAATACATTCCATTTGAGGACTGAACTCTGATATTTTTCTTTTCCCAAAAAATTCCTTTCTAAGGGGGCCTGGTGAGTCATGCCTACAAATGATAAAAATCTAAGTAAACAGGTTTTTATGATGTGATTTACTTCCCAACCTGATTCCAGTATAGCATCACATAAAAGGTAGAAGACCCTTATCTTAACTCAAGCATTCCTTTCTGCTGATTCCTAGTCTTTTGGACAAAGCCTAATTGGCTCCTTAAGCCAACTGTCAACTAAAGAATCCCTAAATCCACCTATGACTTGTAAGCCCCCACTTTGAGATGTTCCACCTTTTGGGACCAAACCAATGTATGCCTTCCATATACTGATTTATGACTTTACCTGTAATCCCTGTCTCCCTAAATGTATAAAACCAAACTGTAACCCAGCCATGGTAGGTCTACTTACTCAAGGCTTCTCGGGCGTGACTCTGGGCCATGGTCCTCAAATGTGGCTTAGAATAAATCTCCTTAAATTATTTTACAGAGTTTGTCTTCTGTTGGAAAAATGGAAACAAAATGTAAATGTTTCTTGGTCCATCCCATGTTTATATCTCATGATAGTGATGTAGATTAGGGTTTTTATTCTTATGTATTTATATATTTATTTTTGAGACAGGGTCTCACTCTGTTGCCTGGGCTAGAGTGCAGTGGCATCATCATAGCTCACTGCAACCTCAAACTCCTGGGCTCAGGCAATCCTCCTGCCTCAGCCTCCTGAGTAGCTGGGACTACAGGGGTGTGCCACCATGCTTGGCTACTTTTTAGATTTTCTGTAGAGACAGAGGTCTCACTGTTGCCCAGGCTGGTCTTGAACTCCTGGCCTCAAGTGATCCTCCTGCCTCGGCCTCCTAAAGTGCTTGGATTCCAGACGTGAGCTGCTGGGTTTTTATTCTTTACCCTCATCAACCTTATCCATTTCTTCCCCATGGACTCCTTTGGCAGTTGAGTGAAGCCAGAAAAATATTTTTAAATGCATAAAATAGAGTACATGGCATTACAAAGGAAACCAATTACACTGACATGCAGTTATCAAAATACTTTAAAAGCCCATTATAGAGTAACATTTGCTGTTCATTAGTGTATTCAATAACAAGCTGGGATAGCTTTGTTTTACTGTTTTGAAATGGCAATGAGACAAATGATCTTTTCAAGATAACTGCTAGAGTTATAAGTTGATATGAAAATGGTTATGATTTTTGGTGGTGATATAGTCAAAGCTGTTACTAATAGTGTGTTTTGTGACCTGCCTTTATAATGGAAAAAATGCAAATTTCTGTTAGAGGTTAGTGAAAATACCTAATTGTTTTTCTTGTCCAAGTTCATGGACCACCTGCCTTGAAAAGCTGGTCAGGCTGGTCTTGAAGCCCTGATGAAGATGATGGTTTAAAATGAGTATTTGTTTCCTTAGACCTTGGCTGTGGCAGTAGTGTGCTGTGAAAAGTGTTCTAACAGAGATAACAATTCTAAATGGAAATAGCTCTTTGATGAGTGTCCCAGACACCAGGCACTGTACTGGGCATGGTCGACAACATTGATAAGCACAATTACGGTGTCTGGCCTCATAGACTGTGTGGTCTAGTACAAGAAGCATGTATCAAATTGCGGAGCCTAATGTAGTTGTTTACTTGCTTAGGGGATAGACATTCTTTAGTGTTGTAATGGCCAATCATGAGGGCCCTTCCCCAGGCCTGGGCTGGCTGGGAGTGGTCAGGGAAGACCCCCTTGAGGAAGGGTCTTCAAGTCCATAGCTATTCAAGTCCATGGCTCTAGGTGGTAGAGGGTGTTGGCTGAAGGCAGTGCCCATGTGTGGCCCGAGGTTGGCAGAGCTTGGCCCACAGAAAGCCTGAATGAGGCCAGTGTTTGGGAGTGAAGTGAGCAGAGCTGTACATTGACATTGGCAGAAAGATGCAGTTTGCATTTCACTCAGTAGTATTCTAATCCTGATTGAAGAGGCATCGTTTTACCTTTTTGTTTGAGGACATGTATTATTTAGTGCATTAATGGATGGATCAGTAAAAGCTTTAGGAATTAGTTTGGAGTGTATAGGTTGGAAAGTAGACTGTAAAATTTATGAGAACAAGCTCTCTTGCAAGAAAGAGATAGAAACTTAAAAAAGAATATTTTCTATTGTTAAATTTCTTAACATTTTTCCTCATCTAGATTTTATTTGGCTTGTATCTAAGGAAAACCCAAGGAGAAGTGAGGAAGTGCTTGGTTTCTCTGCGTCCTGAGCAATTTGAACAGTGGTGTTTGTAGAAATGCATACTTTGCTGTTCCTAGGCAGATAAATGCTGTCACACGTCTGAATTTTAAGGCGACAGGCTCCACACCTGGCAGACGCTCAGACCGAGCAGACCAGGATTGGGCTATGCACAGAGGCAGGAATGTAACCATTCTGGTCGGGGCAGTTGGGGAGGGACTTCTCTATCCAGGGTTCCCATACTGTTTGGCCCAGTTTTTCAGTTTGACTCCATTAAAGCATATTCTCCAGCCGAGGGGTGCTCATACCTTTGTGACTTCAGAAAGCATGTGCTGTTGGTTTGGGAGGACACGCTGAGCCCACGAGAAATGGAAGTGACATCCGATTCCACAAATGGAGACGACAGAGAGTTCCAGGCAGGTAAAGAAGACTCGCTTAGTATGCTGTGGTTACTTAAATTTTTGCCCATTTGTTCATTGACAGGAAGCTGAGGCATGACACCATCCACCAAGAATTTGTGTGAAAATTTTTGAGTAACAGATTCTAAATTATTTTGTCTTCTGGGTGACCTGGGAATTTTTTTAAAAACATTTTTTCTTAATAATATTATGAAATAAGATAGTTACATGGAAAGAATCTAACAATGTCAGTCATTAGAAGCATTTTCGAAATATGATTTTCTGGGAGAGGACCACTGTCAGCCTCAGAGCCTAGCACAGGGCCTGGCACTTCACGCCTGTTTGTCGAGTGTGATTGGATTGGGTCCAGTGTCTAATGACACACTGCGAAAGTTGTTCCATCACTTCTCTGCGATGGAAGATTTGCCCAAAAGTGTCTGTTGTGAGAAAGTCATATAGAGTAGAAGTTAAACTGTAAATGAGTTAGGGAGCTGTAACCATGGCACTATTCCAAATCTCCAACAAGCGAGTAATGAATTAGCGATCCTGCATTCATTTAATTTGTCCATTGCTCCCTCGGTTCGGTCACTCACTGTCACTGAGTTCATATCTGATGGTGCCAAGTTCCATGATAGGCTGCTGGGAAACAGATAAATAAAGCCAGACTCCTGCTTTCAGGCTTCCGAACACAGCGATTCCACACAGGTTGGTGACACGTACTAGGTGCTGGGGGACCACGGATTAGGAAGAATTCAGTCTTGGAGTTTTGCTCTTCCTCGGAGGCTCAGGGAATGTTTCTCTGAAAGAAGGGACGCTCAAAGGGGCAGAGAAGAAGTGGAGGGGAGGAATTTTAGGCCGAGGGGAAAGTGTTTTTGAAGGCAGAGGCTCAGTGAGTCACTCCGTGAGTGTGAATCACACGGTGAGATGCCATTTTCTAATTTATAATTCACCTCCGCTCACTGCCCGTCATTGTCGTTGTCCCATCCAGCCACGCTGGTCGGCTTTCAGCTCCGGGAACAGCTTCTGTGTCCAGACTCTTTCCTTACCTGGAATGCCGGCTCCCCAGCTCTTGGCGAGCTCCTGTTCTTCCCTCTGGGATTGGGCATTGGATTAAATGGCACCTCCTCGGAAAAGCCTGTCCTGACACGCAGCTAAAGTAGATTTCGTCCTGTTTTCCCCATCATCCACTTATTTGCTTCAGCAACTTGTCACCACTGCTTATTGCTTTGTTTACTTGTTTATTTACTTTAGTGTTGACAGGTCCCCAAGACTGTCCTCTCCTTATAGGGCAGGGACCAGGACTGTCTTGTTCACTGTTGGACAGTGACCGTCCTGTAGGGATGAGAGATCCTTTCACATGAATGAATGAATGAATGAAAAGGTGTCATTTAAAAACAAAAACACTTGTAAGGACTTGCTATTTCTGTTTATCCCTTGAAGTCTGAGGTAATTCTTAACTAGGCACATAGGCTCTTAGCTAAGAATTTTATTCAAGGTCTTTGGGTGTTACCTCAAGGTAAAAAATAGTGGGATTTGGTTTGAATTTTGGAAAAAAGAACTTGAAAAACAATCTAAGGATTCTTTAAATTGAATATATATATATATTTGAGACAGCATCTTGCTCTATTGCCCATGCTAAAGTGCTGTGGCGTCAGCCTAGCTCACGGCAGCCTCTAACTCCTGGGATCAAGCCATCCCCCTGCCTTAGCCTTCTGAGTACCTGGGACTATAGGCACATGCCACCACATCTGGCTAAATTTTTCTATTTTTAGTTGCTTGGCTATTTTTTTTTTTCTATTTTTTAGTAGAGACAGGGTCTCGCTCTTGCTCAGGCTGGTCTCGAACTCCTGACCTCAAGCAATCCACCCGCCTCGGCCTCCCAAAGTGCTTGAGTTATAAACAAAAGAGAAATTCATAAGTTAAAAAAATTGAACAAAATGTGTTGTTAAATCAAGCCATTCTTTATAGTAATTTTATAGTTATTTTTTACACTATATTTTTATTTGTATTGGTCAGTTCTCTGAAATCTTCTGATAATTTTGATGATTTATTCTTATCTGTGCTCTGAACACTTTGTTCTTTTTTTTTTCTCTTTTTTTGAGATAAGGTCTCTCTCTGTTGCCCAGGCTAGAATGCAGTTGTGTATCATCATAGCTCACTGCAACCCCAACTCCTCGACTTAAGCAATCCTTCTGCCTCGGCCTCCTGAGTTGAGTAGCTGGGACTACAGGTGCATGCCACCAATCCCAGCTAATTTTCTTTTCTTTTTTTTTTTGTAGAGACAGTATCTCACTGTTGCCCAGGCTGTTCTTGAACTCCTAGCCTCAAGTGATCATCCTGCCTTGGCTTCCCAAAGTGCTAGCATTATAGGCATGAGCCACCGCACCCGGCCTGAACACTTTATTCTTATGGTTAATATCATTATTTTTTAACCTATTTTTAACCTATTTAAACCCTTTAACTTATGTAATCAGTGATGTTCTCACACTGATATTAATCTTTTTATTCAATACCGTATTCCTATAATAGATATTTTCCATCTGTGGGCTAAATGTCATTGCCATTTTTGCCACTGCTTTTGTCATTTCTTATAGCCCACAAAGTGGCTTCATTTCTACACCATCCCCACTCAGATCTTTCTTCTACATGTCACACATAGCATAAGACATATTTCTAAAACATATTATGAGCTATCATGTTGAATAAGATTACACAACAAAATTTATTTCTTTAGGAATGGCAAGTGCAAAATGTTAGTGAAATGGCATATTGAAAGAAAGGAAGATATAAAGGTGAATTGCTTAAATGATTGTGATCGTTCTTCCCATTGGGTCTTCTCCAAGTGAGAATTCCACGAGTAGATCTGTTGATCCCAAGGGGCGGCAGGCAGATAGGGCTCCTTAGCTTCAGCCAGGATGGGTTGTTTGCATCTGCCGATTGTTCATTGGTGATATCTCTTGCCCTTGTCCTGGACCTTTTGTTCTCTCTTTGGAGAAATGGGAAAAAATGCGCTTGTATTCTGCCCTGCAGGTGAAATTTTGGTGATCTCTATTTGTGAAAAGGATTTTTTTGTTTACCTGTTTGTTTCATTTATTCATTCAGCAAGTATTTATTGCCCACCTACTATGACTATGCTGGTCACTAGGCATTTCACAAATGTCGTATTACAACCAACACTTAAAGTATTTGGGGGCAAACTATTTAAAGAGAGGACTTCCAAACTGAAAGAAGTTGTGTGTCAGCAGAGAAATGCATTGTGGTCTGTTTGGTATTTTTTCTTTCTTTTTTTTTTTTAACAAAATTGCTGCTGGGTATAGAAGGATGATGATTCGCAGTTCTGACATCATTGCCTAATATTGGGTTTCTGTGCTTGGGCTCTTTGTGCTGCGGAGGCGAGAAGCATTTTGAGAGTCTTAATTTCACGGGAACGCTGCACCTGTTGCTGGCTATTCTTGCATGTGAAATCCAGAACCTACAGTCACTTGCTTTCATTTCCTTCTCCTCCCCGCTCTTTCCGGTGTGTGGGTGGGGGGGGGTCAGATGAGTAACTCCTGTGAAGAGTAACCACTTTCTTCCGTCTGGGCTATGATTTGAATGACCTCAGGAGTAGTCATATTGGATCTCATTGTCATTCTGTCCCTGAAAGACTCACATCTGAGCAGCCTCAAGAGTCTGAGGCTTGTGCTTGTGCCAGGGTTGGGGACGTGGGGGGAGGGGGGTGGGACAGGCTTTCAGCAGCAGCTGCTGCTACCTGACACCTGGAACCTTACTGCTATTGAGGAACATGTATTTCCTCTTGGCTTCATCTGATTTTTGGCTATGACTCCGAGGAAGAGAGGAAGTATTGTATAGTATCATTTTCTTTCATAAAAATAATTTTGTAATCTCTGGGCCTCATGCGGGTTCAGGCAGTGCTACTGAAAGCCAGGGAGCTGCTCTTGAAGGCACACGCTGGGGCAGAAGGAAGGCTCCCTAGCTGGGACCTGGTACTGAGGTTAAGTACACTCACAGCACGACTTTAGTGTTTTACTCAGTGTCATGAAACCTCGGTTACCTCATTTTTCAAATGAGAGTTGAAATATGGACACAGCTTAACTTGTAAGAATTTTGTAGGCATCAATGAAGATAAATGTGAAAGAACTTTAAAGCTCAGGGATCCTTAAAAGGGAATACTGACCAAATTATATCCCGATGGTCAAATTGGAACCTGGGTAGTTCTAATCCTCTACTGCATTGGCAACCTCCAGGAAATTATTTTAGTCCAACTTTCCTAATTTAAAACCAACTCTGTTATATTTGATTTATTTATACTTTTATAGATAGATTTACTCAAGGACAGTCTCTGGAAGGGAAAAATTTTATGGAAAGCAAAGCTTTATGTGGAACGGCACATAAATGCTCCCAACTTGCAAGCTTGGGAATGTCTTGTTCACCAGTGGGGACTGCCCTGGAGTAAGAGGACCCCGCTTTGGTTTTGCCTTATTTCTAAATCATTTCTCCTTATATCTTCTGACGTTTCTGAGTTCCCTCCTCCTGTCTGCCTCCCCCTTCTTTGCAACTCCTTAGAACACTTTAATAATAGGCTGTTTGTGCAAGTCTTGCCTGGTGCCATGTTCACGCCCACCTGTTCACTCCGCCTCTGCCCTCTCCTTTCCCCTTTTTGCATGCTCTGGCCTGTCGCTGTACTTGAACCTGACCCTGAGGCAATGATAGAGCAAGCGCTTCAACACTCCATCTGAAGCACATGGGGTTGAGTCACCTTGCCCAGCCTGGGAACTGGCTCTCTTCACTCCTGCACTGCATGGAACAGAGCAGGCGCTCCGGAAACCTCCCAGGCAGCTGACTGGCTCTCACAAGGGCTCCTCCCTGGACTCAGGCCCTGGGAACCTGCTACTGGGTCTTGTGGCTTCATAAACTCTTGAGTGACAACCATGACTTGCATTCTCTATTCTCCCCTGGTTATGTCCCGGGACCTCTTTATAGCCTCGTGGGAGTCCTGGGGCTGATTTAAAATACCCGCCGGTCAGTTCCTCATCATCGGTTCTGCTGATTATTACCTGGATCCTTCATCTTCTCTCCACTCTCAGCCCTAAGTTGTCACAAGTAGATGATTATGCCTCATCCCCAAGTTGACAGACATGACACATGAGAGTCTGGGTGGGTGTGCCATGGTTAGACAGGACTGTCTTTGTGTGTACCGGCTGCAGCTGGATCTGCACTGACTCATGCATGTTCATACCCATATATTCTGAGGCCAGCATCCTCGGATTTGCATGAGGACATTTGCATGAAGGAAGAAATAGAATCCTGCCATCCAGGTTGAGGTGCATGCAGGTGTGTCTGATAGACTGTGGCTGGGAAATGACTTGCCCCGTGTAGGGGGGAAGCTGATATGGTGGGGACTTCAATCCAGACTCCGGCATCTCTATGGACAAGCTGGGTGACAGTAGATGATGTCCAGGGCCTGGCACCCTCAGCTACAGAGAGCCAGCAGGAAGACAGGCAGTGGCTCAAGTTTTCTGAGGTAGAGATCATCACTGCAGGTGGCTCCTACAGGATACTTGGTCACTTCTCTCAATTTTTTTTTTTAACCGCAGACACAAAGGAATAATCTCCAGGTGTCTCTTCTTCATACCTTCCCATGAAGCTTGAAAGTTCTAGAACTCTCTAGGAACTAGAGAAGTTTTCCTCACAATGCCAAGAAAGGCACTTCAAGAAATCTCCCTTGTTGTCCTTTGCTCCACAGCTCAGCAGGCTGCCACTTGATTTATAAAAACAGAATGTGTAAACAGTTCAATAAAATCACCCCCCTTTCTTTTTTTTTTAAAATAATATTTAAAAATTCCTCTTTCTTCCTAAAGTATTTGTGTTGCTTTATTCATGTCTTTTACTATCTCCTTAAAGAATTCTTCTTGCCTCCCTGACGCACTCTGACAACGGCCTGCCTCCCTGCCCCTCCACTGAGATGTTTGCAGCTGGAGGGACATCCTGGGACCTCTGCCTTGAGTAGCCAGCAATGGAGGGTTCCTCCCGTGGCCCTGGCAGATGGGATCCTGCTTCTCCAAAGTGACGGCTTCACTCGGAACCCATGTAGTGTCGCTCTGTTCTGCCACAGACGGCTGTCATCCACTAGATGCCTCACCTCAGTGGGTTCCGGGCAGTTGCCACTTCTGTTTGGAAACAACACTGCCAGTGAGGAACCCTGCCACACACAACAACCCCTGACCTCCCAGCCCCCACCCCTCTGTGGTGAGAGGACGGCTGCCTTGGGAGGGAACCATGAGTTCCCCTCTTAGCACCCTGTTTACCTCTCCTGGTGCACCTACTACCTCTCCCTACCCCCTCATTAAGGGATTCAGTGGGATTGTTTCTTTTCTTTTTTTTTTTTTCCGAGATAGAGTCTCACTCTGTTGCCTGGGCTAGAGTGAGTGCCGGGGCGTCAGCCTAGCTCACAGCAACCTCAAACTCCTGGGCTCAAGCGATCCTCCTGCCTCAGCCTCCCGAGTAACTGGGACTACAGGCATGAGCCACCATGCCCTGCTAATTTTTCCTATATATATTTTTAGTTGGCTAGATAATTTCTTTCTATTTTTTTTTTTAGTAGAGATGGGGTCTCGCTCTTGCTCAGGCTGGTCTCAAACTCCTGACCTCAAGCGATCCACCCGCCTCGGCCTCCCAGAGTGCTAGGATTACAGGCGTGAGCCACTGCGCCCAGCCAGGATTGTTTCTATCTCTTAATCTCACTGCGCTCATGTAGCTTTCCTGAGATACTTGTAAGAAAGGTTATAATTTAATCCTGAAATACATTTTCTAGGAATTTTCCTTTTAATTACTTATTCCAAGTAGGTGTCTTTGTCTGTTTGCATATGAGAAAATGAAACGAATACTTAAAACACGATTTCTCCCTCTTCTATTCCCCCCTTTTATTCATTCCTTAAAGTTTATGTCTGAAGTCTGCCTCCGTGTGGTTGGGATACTTTGTAAGCTCTTTGCTGGTGGGGACTTAGCTTTAACTCCTCTTTAACATAATTTTGTTGATGATAGTGTCATTCAATTCCATTAATATACTAATATGGAAACAAAGGCATGATTTCAGATTTTATTTATATCTTCATGCTTTGGAAAAACAATCTCATGAGAAATCCCTCAGCCCATTAAATACCATCCTTGACATTACTTTTTTGGGTTTGCTTGTTTTTAAAAAAAGTTTTTCCTGGCTTTTGCTTTTAATAATTGTTTTAACTATACCAACAGTAGCATACTGAGTATTTTTAGACATGTGTTATTAAAATCCTGCTAAAATTCTTTTCATGTCAACATGTTAATAATCATTATTGTGATCAAGAACTGAGGTAGGCCGGGCGCGGTGGCTCACGCCGTAATCCTAGCACTCTGGGAGGCCGAGGCGGGTGGATCGCTCAAGGTCAGGAGTTCGAGACCAGCCTGAGCAATGAGCGAGACCCCATCTCTACTAAAAAATAGAAAGAAATTAGCTGGCCAACTAAAATATATATAGAAAAAATTAGCCGGGCATGGTGGCGCATGCCTGTAGTCCCAGCTACTTGGGAGGCTGAGGC
>CM052441.1:16882597-16917330 GCA_028533085.1 Varecia variegata | reverse complement strand
ATCCTCCTTGGCTGCAATGCCATGCAGGTGATTAGTACAGTCAGGGGTTGGGGGGACATGTGAACTTCATGGAGGATATTAGATTCTCTTCTGGCAATTGGAGACCTTTAAGGATTTTGAAGCTAGACAGTTGTAGGTACTCAAGAAAAGTCACTCCGGGGGCTCTATGGGAGGGCGATTTGGAGTGAAGAGCCCTTAGAGGCAGAGGGAACATTGCAGGTGGCTCTGCCAGGAGACCAGATGGAAGAAGATATGGGGGTGTGGGGGGTTGTGGGCAGGAGACAGATGAAGCTGTGGCTTTCATAGATACAGATCCATTATCCTTCATCTGCACTTACGACATCCAAAAAGAGCTCTGAAAACCAAAAGGTGTTTTCTTTGTAATTCGTTTTGACAGTAAAACCTGAGCTTGGGCTAAGCTCATTTGATGATGAATCCTGACCTGAACAGCTGGAGTTCTTTTAAAATCCTTACTTATTCCACTCAACTTTCATTAAACATACATATTTGCTGCAGAACTATTAATATTTACATGTTTGATTAGGGGAATTTGCCCTGGATCTTGCTGGTTTTTTGTTTTCAATGTAATATATGACTCGTGATTTATAACTTTTCTCCAATGGTAAAAGTTTTGATTTGGCAACACACCTGGCCCTAGGGTTTTGGACAAGGGGTTGTGAAACTCTATTAGACTTGTGTTTACAGGGTAAGGTTGGTGAGACTGACTGATGATACATGGAGGGAGGAACTGTGAAGGAAAGGAACATTTCTAGGAAGACTCAAAGTTAATGATAGCACCACCTCATCAGCGTGAAGGGAAGGAGAACTTTGGGAGGGGCATCAGAAACGTTCATTAGATAAGGAATGATTTATTGAAAAAATCTTGAGTTTTTGAAATATGGCTCATATTTCAAAGGGGGCAATTGGAGGAGGACAATTGGAATTTGAAAGAGAATTGTAGATTAGTTCATAGTATTGCATCCATGTTAATCCTCTGGTTTTGATCATTGTACTCTGGTTACATAAGATGGAAATATTTGGGGAAGCTCAGCGAACGGAATATGAGAACTCTGTGTACTATTTTTATAACTTCTTCTAAAAGTCTAAGATTATTTCAAGACAGAAAGTTTTAAAAAATGAGAAAAAAATTGTACGTTGTATCAGGAAATGGCATCATCCAAGCTGCTTTTAAGTAGAGAATATCTGTTAGTAGGAGTCTAGTTTTCTTGGAGAATTTGAAGTCTACAAATGAAAACCAAGTAAAATTTCAAAGTCAGGGCTTCACCCTTTCCCATATTTTTTTGCTTTCCTTTTTCTTAAAGCTGACCTGGTTTCTATAAGATTAATTTCTCATTTTCCGATCTGAGAAAAATGTTTGACTGCAGCTTAAGTGCGTAAAGAATAGTTACAAAATGAAGCCAGTAGCGTCTTGAGGGTTCATGGGAAGTGCCAGGACTGGTCCCTTGCATTTGGTCTCCTTGGTATTGGAGGGTGTGGTTTGGCTCTAGCTCTAGCTTGCTGCTCTGCAGGGTCAGGTGTAGGTTGATTATTTAGGACTGACAGTTATAATACGATGTTCAAAGCCAAGAGGGTTTTGTAGATAACAGGAAGAATGAAGAAAATGTGTACGTTTAATGGCCAAGGTCGGCTGGCCTGGGTTTGGTGGTGCTGATGTTGCTGGGTGTGTGTTTCCCCCCTGGAGAGAGGATTAGTTTCCGAATGCCTTTGCTGCAGTCTCTCACTTTGACACCACCTCCTGTAGTTTCGGCTGATTTGTTTTGTAATTCTCTCTCCACTCCAATCCTTTCTTTCCTTTTTGATGAGAGTAGACCTAGGCTGGCAGCCAGTTGCTGTTGAGCTATAATAGAGCTAGTGGTATGAACAAAATTTGATTACTGCTGTCAACACCAGATTGAATAAGAAAGTGCATACCCTAGACAGATACTTGCAACATAAATGGTCTATTGATTTCACAAGAACTAGAAATGAGGCCACCGTGTAATCTAGCAGAAGAACGGATCTGTGAACAGAGTGGGTTCTGACATTACAGAACAGTTTTAAAAAGTGCCCCCTCCTATTAGATCTTTTTAGAAGAACCTTCAGATAACTTTTGATAAACTGATTGTAGCTCCTGATTTTCTTCACCTTCAAGTATTTACAGAAACTCCAATGAATAGTTTGATTTTCCTGCATAGAATCTAGTTTAGAAGTTATATTGGTTGTTACAGACCTTATTTGCTCCTGAGCTATGATGACATTTCCACTTAGCTTAATATGAACGTTTTAGAAATTTCTCACAATGGAAACTTCTATTTGACATATGAAAGTTCAACGGTCAGTTTCATAGTTAGCTGGATGCCAAGAAATAACTAAAACAATGGATTACATAGTGCAGCCTTGGGACATGGAGAATTTTTTAGAAGATGGATGAAATCACATTATTAATACATGTTGCAAGGCCCGAGGCCTTACATTGAAAAGTAAAGAAAAACGTTTTTGTTTTTTTCAAGTTAATAGCCTTTTGGTATTTTCTTTGTTGTGCTTTATATAGATTTTGTTCCGTTTAGTTTTTTTTGAGGGATCAGAAAAAATTAAATCTTAAAATAAGATGTTTTAGAAAAGAAGTCATTAACATCATGGTACATGATTTTGTTCAGACACAGTCAGGTTTGAAAAAGTGATAATCCCTTTGATTTAGATTTTTTTTTTGTTTGTTTAATTACTGTCTTTCTCCCAATACCACACTTTTGAGAGGGATAGGGAAATTATTGCTCATTCTAGATCCTGACTTGTCCTTCTTGTTGACTACCTTCAAAGTTTGAGATTCTTAATCTTAAATTACATCTGGTCTAAAATTTCTTTCTATAAAAAATTATGGCTATTTACTTACAAAAGGCTGCTTTAATTGTACCTGTTTCTATCTAAGAAAGAGACACATACAGAAAAACAGGTGGAAAGAACCAATATGTAAAGATTGAAATGTCATATTTGCATTTAGAATTTCATTATCTTACCAGTTTTCAGAAGCAACCCTTTGATAGCGGAAGAAGGGTCTGGCTACTTTAGTAGCCTCTTACTAGAGATAGTGATTTGAGGCCAGAAAGTTTAGCTGGTATGAACCCATACAACTCTACCAGTAAAAATGTTGAAATTCTTTGATACCTACTGGAAAATAGCCACTGTCAAAGATGGACACTGTAAGGATCTCGCTTCTGCATTGTCTCAGTAACTATTCTGATTAGGTGCTGCCATGCCTCACTGGTTGTTCTGTATTTTGAATATTTAGCCCTGCCTATAGGAATGGAGACATTTTTGGGCTACTGATAAAAACTGGGTTTTGATAGCCATCAAGAAACTGCAAATCAAATCACAGTGAGATGTCACTTCATACCCACTAGGATGGCTGTAATAAAAAAGGCAGGTAATACCAAGTGTTGGTGAGGATATAGAGAAACTGGATGCCTCATACACTGCTGGTGGAAAGTAAAATGGTGCAGCCACTTTGGAAAACTGGCAGTTCTTCAAAAGTTTATGCATAGCGTTACTATATGACCTGGCAATTCTACTCCTTGATATATATCCAAAAGAAGTAAAAACGTATGTTCATATGAAAAATTTGTACACAAATGCTTATAGCAGAATTATTGGCATTAGCTAAAAGGTGGAAGAAACCCCGATGTCCATGACTTGGTGAACAAATAGGTAGAATGTGATTTATCCATACAATGGAATACTATTCAGCCATAAAAAGAAATGAAATAGCTATACATGTGACAACCTAATGAATCTTGAAAACATTATGCTGAGTAAGTGAAAGAAGCCTGTCACAAAAGACTATGTACTGTTTGATTTCCTTGATATGAAATGTCCGGAATAGGCAAATCTATAGCAACCAGAAGCAGTGGTTGCCTTGGGCTGAGGGGTGGGGAGAGGAAATGGAGAGTGACTGCTTTTGGGGATGATAAAAGGTTCTAAAATTGATTGTGATGATGGTTGTACAACTCTGTGAATACACTAAAAATCATTGAATTATATACTATAAAACAGTAATTGTATACTGTGTGAATTACATATCAATAAATTTGTTCCCAAAACAAAAAAAAAGAATTGGGCTTAGACTATAAGTATCATCTATATCACTGTGCTTTCCACCGTGTCTCTCCTCACAACAGCCCTAGACGACAGGTGAGGTCACTACTTGCATTTTACAGATTTGGAGATTGAAGTTTAGAGAGTGTTTTGCCAGAGTCACACAGCTTCTTGACTGGAGAAAATACAGAGATAAGGAGGAGACTGGGACAAATACTGTTTCTCTTTTCTGTTCCTCCAGGAAGAGAGATGCCATTTAATTCAAATCAGTGTGTATCCTGACAAAGATACATATTCTATGAAAATCTTTGCTAACAAGTAGAAAGTTTCTATTCATATTTCAAAGCAAGAAAGAAAAATAAGTAAGGACCAAGAAACTAGGTGAGATAACATGAATGATGCCTTTCTTTGTTTTTTGCACATGTGTGGATAGCCTGTGCATAAGTGACCGCAAGAGAGCAAGGCAAATACCCCAAAACAGAGTAGGCTGGAAAATATGAGTGAAATCGTTACCTCTTATCTTATACTTCTGGGTGGTGAAGCTTATTTTTTCCATAATCGCAATTTCTAAGGGATGAAGAAGAAATCCTTTTGAGTTTTGTTTCCCCAAGTTATATATAGATACTAAAGTGAAATAATAAGTCCAATTTATTCTTTGAAGTATAGTTAATATGTAACCAAACTCTTCAGCGCAGTTGCATACCCAGGGCCAATGCCTTTATTTATATACCTAGTGGGTAGCGGGTGGGTGGAGCGGTTCCTTACCAGCTGACGCTGTCAAAACAGGAAACAAAGTAATAATCTCTCTGTAGTGGATCAGGAACCTTCAGAGGCCCTTAGTTGTGACAATTAAAAAGAAAAAAAAAAAAAAAACACCAACAACCCAACAACAACAAAACTACCTAAGGAGTTTTCACTGACTGCACAGTGTAACTTCCTGTCGGGTATTCAGAGGAGGTTGGGTCGGGTTTAGTCAGATCCTTTCGTGGGAAAAATAAAAGCCGCTCAAAAAACAGGACATCCCAGTGTGCAGTTCGCAGGCGGCTTTTGTTGTCCACTTCCTCTGCATCTTTTTCCTCGTTATCTAAGCAGATGTAGGTGATGAGCGGGCTGGCAGCCACCACGTTTCGTTGGAAAAAGTGCAGATTGGATTTGCCAGGGCATGTGGCTCTCCAGGCTGGCAAGCGATTGCCAGGTAAGTTGTCAACTTGCTTGACTCCCGGCCAGTGAGGTTTGAAAGAGGACGTCAGTGAAGACAGGGCTCTCTCATTCATTCGCCAAGGCCAGTTTGTTCAAGTAACAAAGCTGCTCACGGCAGACCAGGCTGGTGCTGGGACGGAGGGCCTGTGCTTCCTGATGTCACTGTCTGTCGTGGACTCTGAATAGTGGGAACAAATGCTGTCTGCTTAATAATTCTCTTCAAGGGGGGATAATTTGCCACGCTTATCAGCTTCTTCGCAAAAAGCACTCAAGGAACCTTAAATTTGATGTGACCAGTATGTTTCACTTTACCTCCCTGTATTTTCAAAGTAGCTCACTCTGTATTCACTGTTTACAGTCATATAAAGGAAGTTTTCTCTGTGGTGGTGAATATTGTTAGACCTCTTCCCATTTTGTATTTGATTTACTCTGTTGGCTACAAAGCCATTTTATTTTTTGAAATACATAGTTGAGAGCTGTGACGGGAGAGTCAGACATTTGTGCTCTCGGGGACAGTGCACATGCTGGGGTTTTTGTTTACATTCAGGCTTGTCTGCGAGAAGTGGAGATGCAGAACTTCACATGGGGAGGGTGTCATGCACTTTTCTCTCACTGGAGTTTACTTCCAGGGTGACTTGGTTTTTCTGATCAGTTTGGACGTCGTATCTTGTTTTATGTATGTATGTGTGTACCGATCATAGGAGCTTTCATATGAGAAAATCCCCAAGTGATGTGTTTTCTTTGACTATATATATCATGCATGAATGTTGTCACTATGAAAAAACTTTGAGGCTGGTAAGAGTTTTTTAAAAAATGTTTTTCTTTTTTGGATTACTCTCCCTCTTAATGTTTTCTTTCATAGCTCCCGTGAATGAGGTGGTAAGTGTGTAAGCATTGTTCTCTATGGAGCAAATTTAAACTAAAATGGTTGGAGCAGCCCATATTTTCAGTAAATTTTGTTTCTTGGACAAGTGTAATAGGAGATTGGGGTACTAAACTTCTCTTCGTTGGCTATTACTTTTCTCTCTTTAATAACCATGTGGTCCCAACACAAAATCAAAATACATTTCAGGGACCTGAATTAAAACCCCATGCATAGGAGCAGCAATTGCAGCATGTGCCCTTTCAAAGATTTCCTGGGACTCTCTTAATCCTCTTTCTTTCCCTGGCATTAATAGTCTCTATAGTTCGCTAGTCTTTGTCTTACTGCTTTGCTACAAAGGGTCTGGGTTAACTACAGCGGTTGAAATGAGAAGACAATTAGAAGAAAAAAAAAAACAAACCTTTAAATAGTAAGTAGACTTTTAAATGAGTGGATTACAGTGTTAAATATATTTAAAGGCAGTGCTGGTTGAGTTCTGGTTTATTTAGATAGCATTCTTTCCTGTCCTATGACCAGGCAAAAGTCTTTAGGGCAATAGAAAGCATTTATTTTTAATAAAACATATTTCAGGGCATGTTGTTTTAATAAAAATAAAAAACCAATGTGTACATGATTTCAGATTCCACAAGGGCCTAGACTCTCTTCTTGTTGGTTGGTACTTAACTGTATTTTTTTGTGTGTCCATAGTGTAGACCTCTGTAGTGATCTTGTTAGAAAATGTTAAAATTGGCTGGGTGCGGTGACTCCTGGCTATAATCCTAGCACTCTGGGAGGCAGAGGTGGCAGGAGTTCGAGACCAGTCTGAGCAAGAGTGAGACCCCTGTCTCTACTAAAAATAGAAAAATTAGCCGGATGTGGTGGCACACGCCTATAGTCTCAGCAACTAGGGAGGCTGAGGCAGGAGGATCTCTGGAGCCCAGGAGTTTGAGGTTGCAGTGAGCTGTGATGATGCCACTGTACTATAGCCAAGGTGACAGAGCGAGACTCTGTCTCAAAAGAGAAAAAAAAGATGTTAAAATTAACGTTAAAAAATAACGTTGGCTGAGCATGGTGACACATGCCTGTAATCCTAACACTCTGGGAGGCTGAGGCAGGAGGATCCCTTGAGCCCAGGAGTCTGAGGTTCCTGTGAGCTGTGATGACACCACTGCACTCTAGCTGGGTGACAAAGCAAGACCCTGTCTCAAACAAAAACTCCAAAATACCCCAATATTTTCACTGAATGTTAACAATAATCTAACTGAGAGAGACCAAAGTTTTTAAAAAAAGACTTTAAAATGTGAAATAATAAATTATTTGGAGGCATTACAGGACATTTAGGCATCTATTATTGCCCAGATGATTTATGTCTGGAAGTTGCCTCTGCTCAGGAAACCACTTCTGGGAGGCCCTGCTTATCTTGCCATCCTTCCTGCTTTCCTGCTGCTCTGTCAGCCGTTTCCTCTTAAGACTGATGGGTTTGAAGAGTCACAGCCTGGGCTCCCATTACAGTCACCAAGGTGCTAGAGCCCCACAGCCAGAAACCCTGATTTAACTGAACTGAGGCCTTGACTGAGGAAGCTTTGTCACCGCTGTCCCCCAGCACCTGACCGGGTGCCTGGCATGCAGGAGGGCCTCGGTAGCTGCTCGTGGAATGAATGCATGAATTCTGAGCAAAAGGCAACTGGGAGAAGACTGGATAGAGGCTTAGTTTCCGTCTGTGCTGATGCAGTAGAGTGTGGTGTGTTAGACTGAAGGTTGGTTATCATCTGAGAAGATGTCCAGGAAGAGCTCACCGGGAACAGGTGGTTACTCCGGGTGAACGTTGAGCAGACCTCTCAGAAGAGACCGGACGCCCAGCTGGTGGTGTCTTCATGAGGCAAGGCAGGTTGAGAACTTTGGGAGTAGGAATTTCATCAGGGGCAGGGTGTGTGTGAATGTGGAGGTGGGGCCAGTTGGGGACACTACCAGGAGACTCTCCTGAGCCATGCATGGCTCATTCTTAAAAAGCTCAAGTTTCTTGTGTTGGAACTCCAGGAGGTTTATGACCATCCCAAGTTGCTGAGGTCTTCTATAATTTTTTATTCTTTCCTCTATTTAGTCAACATTTATTAGGCACCTACCTAGTAAATGCCTTGCTCTGGGGAAGGTGTGGGGATATAAAAATGAAGGTGATATAGTTCTTCCCCTACAGAGCTGAGGGCCTGGAGGGGATGGAGGGAAGGTGAATACAGGGCCTGGTGGTGGCCTGACCGATCCCTTGACTGTATCCAAATAAAGGAGCACAGAATTTGGAGTGATAAGTGTAGTGAGGTTTGTCTGGGAAAATTTCTTAGGACTTGTGAATTTTTTGCTGATCTTAATGTTTATAGAGAAAATGACTTGGTGGTTAGGAAGACCAGGTAAATATAATTTGCAAAGACACAAGAATCAGAATTGTTAAGTTGGGAGAAAAAGGTAGAGAGAGTGATTTGTTTGAAACAAAAGAATTTGAGGGAAAAATGAGAAATCTGATTAACATGGTACTGAGAAGTTCTTCAAAGGATGGGACTTGGCCCTTAAGACCTGGGTCCCAGTTACCCCCGCCACCGACCACGAAAGTCAGTGAACCTCTGAGATGGGGTCTCCCAACCAGTAGGATTCCCCTAGGGGGTTTGTGGTCAGGATTCATGATGTAACACATTTTAAAGTACTTTGCAAGCTATCGTAATAGTTCCAGGTAAGTAAAAGGAATAATAAGTTCTGCAAAATTATGAAAATCTAGTCAGTTGATAATGGGCTTTGCCTGGTATTTCAAGTCTAGGAATAGGAAATCAAACATTATATTCATCATGGTATATGGCTGTACACCCTGTAATCTTTTTAGTGTATTTTTTCTTGGCATTACTTGAAAGGCAAGCTTGTGAAAGTAGTCTTGGATCTGTTTCATGTTTTCACTTGGGTTCTTTGACCCCTACTTAGAGGGCGCCAGATGCTTCCTATTCTAACTGTTCCCAAATCCACTTGTTGGAGGGCCATTGAGGGGGCTGGTGTGGGAATTAGATAGGATCTGGGCACAGCGACTCCCTTGCTCCTGCCCCAATATTTTCACCTTCATTTGAACAGTTCAGTGAACTGGCAACTCAAGTAGTTTTTTCCCACTGAACTAGAACTTTCCTTGTTTTGCAGAGGAAGATGAGTCATAGCCGAGTTCTACCATTGTGCTAAAGTGAAATTTTAGTCTAGGACTGAAGGAACACAGGCCAAACTTTCTGTCTAAACCAGAGTATTGAAACTTGGGTTATGAGCTGGGCGGGAATTCTTGCGGCCTTCTGTAGAGTTGCTCTTAAGTAAAAAAAGTATTTTATTATATGAAAATTTTGACCCCAAGACTAATTTTTGATAATGTATTTAAAATATCCTTAAAAATACCTTAAGTAATCAGACTCCTTCTTAAAAAATTCCATGCAAAATTTGGAAAATTATACAAAGTTGAAACTTGTCATTCTCTCTCTCCCCCTATAACCATTGTTAATAGCTTTGTTTGTCCCACTATAATTTTTTCTATGAATATACAAATGTACACCTTTATGTGCAAGCACAGTTGTATTTTTCTGAAGCAAAACTGAAACCATCCTGTATTAGTGGCTTACCACTTAAAAAATTTATTAAAAACTATCTGTGTACACATATCTTAGCTCATTTGAGTAATTGCTGGGACAAATAAGCTTTTACTGTTAAATTGCCATCCACAAAGGATAGAGAGATTAAAAGTAGTATATAAGTGTTTGAACTTGCATTTCTTTCTTGTGGAATTGAACTTCTCTGCCTGTGTTTATTGGCTCTTTGGATTAATTCTTCAGTGAATTGCCTTTTCATACATTGCCCATTTTCTTCTGTTGTTTGGATCCCTGACTTTTAAACTTTTAAGGATTACAAAGGAAATTCCTACAAAATGGCTTATTTTGAATGACTTATTTGAATTTCTTTTGAGTTTTAAGATGGCTAACCACTACCTTAAAAGACAGACATTATTTCCAGATCTCTGGGACAGAGGCTTAAGTCCTTGGATTTAGATTCTATATTTCCTCTTTCTCTTTTGGCTGGTGTGGAAGCCATCATCATCCCAAACTGGGCTGAAACTAGTAATTATTTAGGGGCCCTCGCTATTTTATTACATTTTTTTCATGTACTGATAAATTATTTTCAGATGGATAGTAAATCACGGATTTATTTATAGAAAATCCCATTTTCCGTGTATTTTATGGAACATGTTAGAGTTAGCAGAAAGAGGCTGTGGAGTCAAGCTTAAAATTAAATCCCAAGTATGCTATATCTTGAGCCTCAGTTTCCCCACTTGCAAATGGAGATAATGGGGGTATTGTAAACATTTAAAGGTGTACACAAAATTCCTTGTACATAACTTGGCAAATTGTGGGGAAGGTTGTAATAAATGGTGGCTATTTATGTTAGTAGAGGCTTTCAAGTTAATACAGGAAAAAAAGACATTTAGATGCTAAATGAAGATAAGACATTAGTTTAAATGAGGTTCCATATGCACCATCATATTGAAAAAGTTATCAGTATGTCCTCATCCTTTGATCTAGATTTGTTAGTGATTTTTCACATTAAAGCATCAAGGCTGTAATTCTATGCTGGGCTCGTTTAACCACGGATCCAGTACATGGCAGGAAATAGCTATATGGGACAGCAAATGGCCTGCAGTTGCTTGGAGGATATCTGTGTGGCAGGGTGCCCGAAATGTTTTTCTGGTTTCAAAGTTCACTATCATTTGTTCAGAAAGGTTTTTATTGTTTGCAAGCAGGCAAGGCAAGCAAAGGGAAAGGGCACACTGCCGTCTCCCCTGTGAGTCTGTGCTGCATGACCTATTTGCCTTTGGTGCCTTATATAAAAAGCTTTATTTAGTCTGCAGAGAGGGTTATTTCTCCAAATAGAGGAGAACTGTCATAGTAGTCTGGAAACATGATAGATTTCAGCTGAATGCCGCTGATCCAGATTCTTTGAGAGACTGGGCTATATGGCACTTGTAAAATCGGCACCTTGCACAGATTCTTCCAGGTCACTTGCATATTGTCAGTGGAAATACCTCATCAGATAGCGATCCACTTGGCCCCTTGAGAAGTAAGTCCTAGCATACCAACAGTGACCCTTTTCTCCTGGCCCAGCCAACCTCTTGCTGAAAACTTGCTGCCAGAATCCGTCTCCCAGCTTTTGACCTGGCCTATTTTCTTGTTGACTCCTGAATTCTGTGCCTTTAGCTTCTGCTTGGACTCCTTGGCAATTACTCCCTTGCTGGTTTTAGTAGCTCCTGGATTGTGTTTAGCAGAAAAAATTTATTCCCTCAGCAGATTCACTTTCTCCTGAAATAACTCTAACCCACCCACGCACTCTGGCATCTGCCAATACTCTTGAGAACTGTTAGTTAGTTGTTAATAAATATTTATTATCTGACATTAACGAGCGTTGCAACAGGAGAAGGATAGTCCTTTTATTTCTGTGACAGTGGTGAAAGGGACTTTTGGGAATAGAGGAGAAAAAAATTCTTGAAATAATAAGAATGATTGTATTTTATCTTTGCCCATGTGAATTCTTTAAAATAATTATTACATCCTATGTCTGCTCATATACATTAAAAAAGGCAGGGTGTATTTCATAGTGATGGATTTTAAACTGGGAGGTTGGGGATATTTTGCAGGTAGGTTGAGGAGACAGTTCTCATTTCCCCTTTCTTGTCCTACTGGAACCCTTCTTACCTATTCACCTTCCTATACACTTCTCCTGCTGTTGCAAGGAGAATTTATGTTTTATGATGAGAATTTATTTTGTGGCTAAGTGAAGTGTGCACTATTTTTAAAAAAGTCCTTGAGAGTGCATTCTGTGTATTCACTGAATTTGTTGCTAGGTCTTATGTTGCAAAATTTCTGAGTAACAGAATCCAAATAAAATAAAAAGATGTTGAAGGTAAATCTATGTCTTGATTACTGAGATAAAGAATTGACATTTATTTCTCATACTTTGGAAGTCTTTCGGGAAATAGTATTTGCCTGGTGTTTTATGATAAATCATTATTATCATAGTGGGTTTGTATGAGGAAGACCATTAGCATTGATGTCCCTGTAATTTTCTAAATTTTCTCATCTATTTATGTTTCTTAAGTAGAGTAGTGCTCAATTTTCTATCAACTTCAATGATGCTGCACCTGGTTAAGAATTAAAAGTAAGAAAGAAAAAAAAAAAAACAAGAGCATGGAGCCAAAAATAAATGACTTAGTGAACATTTATTGAGCACCTGCTGTTTGCTGGCTCCTGTGGTAGTTGATGGAAGTACTGGGGTGATTCTACTCCCTGGCAGCCCAGAGCCACTGCGTATGCCTTGCAGTCTGGGCACGAAGATTGTGATGGACATTTGCTGCCTGGAGTGTGTAATGCAGGCACATCAGCGAAGCTCCTTAGATCCTCCTTTTGTGACTGTTTTCTTATTTCACACTTGGGTATCAGCTTCTAGATCTAAAGCAGCAAATTAGAAAGGTAGTTGGTGTGAGTCTTGCTGTGATTTGACACCCTGACAATAATGAGATATGCCTGTTGACAGGCTGATTCTAGAGGAGATGACAAAAATAAAGAGCAGCCCAAAAAGTTCTCAACGCTGAGCCACCTGGGTCCATAGGGCGCTATATTTGACCACTCTCATAGGTCAACATTGGAAAAATAATTAGCACGTGAAAAAGCTCTTCCACTGAAATGACCACTCAAGTTAAGGCAGGCAGTTTGGTTTTCTGGGCCGCAACATCCAATCAGGCTCTAGAATCCTGTTTTCTTATTTTGTGGGACCCAACTGGATTAAAATGAAGCCCCTTCTGTGGCCCTGGAGTGGCCTGAATTAGGCTTATCTGAGCTGCAGTTTCCAGCTTCGGAGGTTGGTACTTTGGAGCCAATGTTCAGTGACTTGCCAAGCACAGTAAATGTTCTTGGTGCCGAGCAGTTCTCTGGAAGCAGGGTGTATCCTCGTGGTTTATTCTGCTATTAGATCACTGACAATTCACTCCTATGGTCAGCCAAGGACACCTTTCCTGGAATTCTTTCCTGATCTCCAAGTGTGGGTTGGGTACCCCTCTTCTCTGCTCCCACAGCTTCCCTGCCAGAATCAGATTCAAAGATTCTGAGATATGTTCATCTGTCACAAAACTTACGATGTGTTATTGACCAGTGTTTCTGAAAGCATGGTCTGTCACCGCAAGGGGCGGGGCCTGGAAACCTACATTTTAATACTCTCTCCTGGAGGTCATTGTGTCTGTTTGAGAACCTCTGATTTAGACTGTGAGCTTGAAGACAGAGTCTATTCTTACTTGTCTCTGAATCTTCAGACCCACCCCAGCTCCTGGTATGTTTTAGTTGCTCAAAAAAAAAAAATTTATTTTTTTTGTTCGATGAGTGTGATAGAATTCCAGCCAAAAGGTGTGGAAAGCAGGTCTGCCTATGGAATCCAGCATCATGGTCAAAAGCCACCTGAATGATTGACCATTTTTCTTTATTGTTTTGTAAATCAATAGTGTGTGAAACTGAAAATTTAATATGGATATTTAAAAATTAGCTTTCTTATTTTCTTGCCTAGGAAAATATACTGTATCATTATTATTTGCACTTTACCTTTTTTGAAATAAACTTTTATTGTAGGATAGTTTTACATTTGCAGAAAATTTGCGAAGGTGGCACATAGAGTTCCTGTAGGCCTTGCACCCAATCTCTCCCATTGTTAACATCTTGCATTATTCTGCTACATTTGTCACAACTAACAAACCAATATCGATACATTATTATTCATGAAATTGTCATTATTAATAACATTAATCAAAGGCATCCTTAAGAGTTATTGTTGAAGGTTTGTAGCTTTATAGATGAAGTAATGTTTATAACATATATCTAGTTTTGAATTTGAAGCATTTTTGAATTTGAATCCTTTGAGTTTGAGCTTGAGAATTAAGACTCAAAACTTTTGAATTCTTACATGCAGTCATACATAGTTGCAAGTAGATCCAAATAGGCCGATTCTTGTGATAATTAGATTTTTTTCAGATGTTGTCAGCCTTCCAGAACTTGGAAAGGGAAAGGTTACTTTCAAAGGTTACTTTCAAATACAGATATATTAACCAAATATATCTGTATTACTCTATATTAATGAAAATAACTACATCTCAGGTTTAGCCAGACATGATGTTTGTTTTAATTATTTATAATTTATAGTATATTCAGGGAGAGATACTATACAGAATATTTAACAGGTTGGCATAGGCCCCAGCCAATCAGCTTGATGTCTAAATAATCAGAAGCAGTGCTGGCTGGTAAATGTATCTGTCCTGTTAATGTCTAAAATGTCCTGAAAATGTCTCCAGACATTGGCAAATGTCTCCTAGGTGACAAAGTTAATTCCAGTTGACAACCTTGATATTAATATAAAGCAGTTAGAACAGCTAGTAAGTGCTTTATAAATATTGGTATTATTATTATTGTTGTTGGTATCTTCTTTGATTTCAGTTATTTATTTCTGATCCAGCTTAGCAAGACACATTAAGATTTCTTTCTATAGTTAAATCACCCCATGTATTAACAATAAGGTTACATTTTTTTGATGATAAGATTTACTTAGGATTTGTCAGAGACACATACCATGTGGTAGGAAGAAATGTAAATTCTATTCATAGAGGAGGTTTTCAACTTTCTTTCCTTTCTCTCACCTGGTATCTTCCTGTCTAACACTGCAGCCTCTAGAAAGGCAGGCCCATGTAGGTGTGGAATTTGGAGAGCAGTTGTTCTTCCAGACTTCCTCACACCCACCCACAGCTATTGCATTGATAATGGCTCAGCTGGGGTAGGAGCCTGTATTTTGGTTCATGCCAAATTCCCCTCATTTCCTCATGATGATATGTTATTAGTATCCTGATCCCTGTTATTTGTTAAGTTAATCTGTGTTTCAGGGATCTCAGAAGATCACAGCATTTTGTTTTCAGTGACTTCAGTTTGTAATATGTGCTCTGGGTAGGTGAGAATAGACTTAGAGACATTGGAGCCCAACAATTTAATATCTACAAGCAGTGTTTTATATTTAGCCTTCCTATCCATTCCTCTTCAGTGTTCTAGAAACAGATGCTTAAATTGTTTAAGCATCTGATGTTACTGATGCTAGGGTATCCATTTTCCTATTAACAGGATTAAGATTTCTTTTTTAATCCTCAAATCCACGAGAACAGAATAGTCAATGGGATATGAGGATCAGATAAAAAAATCCATCCGTGCTAGTATCATTGAGCTC
Organism: Varecia variegata; assembly: GCA_028533085.1. Lineage (NCBI taxonomy): Eukaryota > Metazoa > Chordata > Mammalia > Primates > Lemuridae > Varecia > Varecia variegata. The sequence continues at coordinate 16,901,873 of CM052441.1, read as the reverse complement.
TGTACGTCCTGCGGACACCCTGACAGCCTTATTTTTTTCTTTGAATCCACTTACCTGTTTTTGGCAAATATTTATTTGCCAATGTTGGTTGATTGTAAAAATAATGATTTAAAATGAGATCCTGTTGGTTAAATAATTGTAAAGTCTACTTAGACAAATTAGTGAACTTATTTCAAAAGTAGAGCAGATATGCATAGCTCCTTGCTATAGGGAGGGGAGGAGAGGTAGGAGCCTGTTGTTCCCTAACCCCCATCCTGTCCCCACGCATGCTTATACAGTATTTTGATTCCAGCACTTGGGCTCCAGAGTCAGACTGCCTGAATTGGAATTCAGGTACTTCCATTTCCTGGCTCTATTACATCTGGGCAAGCAGCTTAAGTTTAAGTGTCTGTGACTTCTGCTGAAAAATGGGGACAATGAAAGTATCTACCTCATATGGGCATTGTGGGGATTAGATCACATAGTAATCCATGTAGGAAGCATTCAGTAAATATTGCTCATAATGACAACAATAATGTTACTACTACTAATTTTACTGTTACAATTAATAAATTGAAAATACCTTTAAACTATATAAGGTTTAAACTATAAAATACCTTTAAACTTTATAAGTTTAAAGTACCTTTAAACTATATAAGAGTTTAAATTATTTTAACAGTTTAAATACCATAACAGTTTATATATACACACACACACACACACACATATATACATATATATACATGTATACACACACATACTTTTATATTATTGTGGATGGAAAAATCCAAACTCTGAAATATTTGAAAGAAGTTTATTCTGAGCCAAATTTGAGGACCATGACCTGGAGCCACGCCCAAGAGGCCTTGAGCTAGTGGACTCCCTGTGGCTGGGTTACAGTTTGGTTTTATACATTTCAGGGAGACAGGGCTTACAGGTAAAGTCATAAATCAATACGTGGGAATTATACATTGGTTTGGCCCGAAAAGATGGGACATCTTGAAGTGGGGGCTTACAGGTTATTGGTAGGTTTGAAGATTCTTTGGCTGACAATTGGCTGAGACAGTTAGGCTTTATCTAAAAGACCAGAAAGGAAATGCTTAATTTAAGATAAAGGTGCAAGCACTCTAGGAGGTCCAGACAGGAGAATCTCTCAAGTTAAGATAAGGATCTGCTGGGATGCTTGAGTTAAGATGGGGGCTTTCTATCTTTTAGGTGATGTTAATGCTATACCAGAATCAGGTTCGGAAGTAAACCACACTATATTTGGTTAACAAAAACCTGCTTAGTGGGATTTTACCATTTGTGAGCCTGACTCATCTGGCCTCCTTAGGAAGGAATTTGAGCAAAAGGAAAAAATCAGAGTTCAGTCCTCATTATAAAGCTGCTAAAATGAATCTGGTTTAGCTGAATTGAAATCCGATTTCTTTTGCCAACTCTCTGTAGGTGATAGCCACAAAATAACTAAAAGATATAAAGAGATAGATATAAAATTTAGGTTATTTAGTCTTACCCTAAACAGTGTTATGACTTTAGAATTTAATGTACCAACATGTGGTGCTGTCCCATAAAAATCCTTTCTTCCTAATTACTTAATATTAACTATCTTCTTATTCTTTTAACTCTTGTGTTGTTAAATAGTCTTTATTTCATAAAAATTCCAATCTTTAAAAAAATTCCAGTATTAAAAAATATTTTTCCATCATCTTAACACAGTAATAACTTTCATGTGTTATTTTCCAATCTAGTTTCTATATTCATACTCAAAAATAATTGTAATTATGTAATATTTCTAATTTTTTGTTCTGGTGTTTTAGTTTTATATTATTTCATACACATTTGCCATATTTCTAATAGGTGATTATACTATAATTTATTTAACACTTTTCCTGTTTTTGAGTATTTCATTTATTTCTACTTTTTCAATATTATGGATAACAGTGCAGTAAAAATTATCTTGATCTGTGAAATGGAGATAATATAATAGAAATACCGCAATGTTGTTGTGAATATTATATAAGGGAATAGATACAAAGCAGGTTTCTCGATTGTGACACTGTTGCCATTTTGAGCCAGATAACTCTTGTTTTGAGAGCTGTCCTGTGCATTGTGGATGTTTAAGAGCCTTCCTGGCCTCTACCCACCAGTGGTGACAAATAAAAATGTCTCCAGACCTTGCCAGGTGTCTCCCAGGGGTAAAATTGCTCACAGTTGGGAACCCTGATATAAAGTTGTTAGAATGAATGGCCTGGCACTGTCCTAATGAGTGTACTATAAATATTTGCTATTATTATTATTATTGGTGTCATCTTTCATTTCATTTATTCATTTCTGATAAATTCCTAGAAATAGAATTTCTGGGATAAGAGGTTGAGTTTTAGGGTTTATATAAATATGTCAATATCTCTGAGGTCCAGCCAGTATCCAATTGTGAGTACCCAAAATATTGTTTTACCTTCAATTTCTGTAATTGCTCATCAAGATGAGCATTTCCTATACTTCTTTATTTGTATAGACACATTTGCCATTTGGAGATTCTGGTAATGGCCTTTGTCCACTCATCTTTTTTAAATTTTTAAGTTTTTTGTGCTGCTTTGCCATCCAGCAGTTCAAGCTGGGAAGTCATACCCTCGATAGCCGACTGGTGTATATGTCATACTTGACCTTTTAACAGCATCTGAGTGGAACATTGATTGGGGTACTTCTGGATTATTGTGTCTTTCCCAAACACTACTTTGCTGTTTCAGATTAAGACACAGTAATTGACAGTGTCCCGTAATATGAGACCTTTCAAAATTTAAACATAAGGTGACATCTTTTTTTTTTTTTTTTAAGGCTAGTTTTATGGGAAAAGAGCTCAACTTTGTATTTAGTGATATGTGTCATATAACAGACATGGTTGCTTCTGGTTTAAGTACCCTTTTGGAAATAATCCTAATTCTAGCTGTGGCAGAGGCTGCTGGAACCCCACCTCTGTGTCTTCAGTTCCAGTGCGCTGCGACTTCCAACTGCAGACACCTGCATTCCTTTGCCCAAGGGTGTTCTCTGGCTGACAAAGCTCACACCCAGGGCTGGCAGGAGGCACCAGCCCCCAGCAGCCCCCAGAACCCCCCCAGGAAGTGACTGCTCTAGTATAAATTCTCCAGCTCTCTTGCATCTCAGGTTGGCCTCCTTTGAAATGAGCATTTTACACTGGGTCTCTGAGTTCCCTCCCAGTTGGATTTCAATTCGGTGTTAACTTGCTTGATAATGACTCTTTTATTGGCCAACTGGCCACTTTCCCTTCCCTGTCTCCTTTCCTTGTCCCCTACTGTGTTACCAAAATAAACTACTTATACATGAATCCTTGTCTCAGGATCTGCTTCTGGGGGGAACCAAACTAAGAGGTTTATTTGTTTCTTTGACCGGATTGAAAGACAAGGAAAGATCAGATCAGGAGAATAGAAATACTTTGAAGACCTGTCTGTATAGGAAGTAGATGAGTTTAATTTCGCTGATTCAAGAGACTGGAAAGTAAATAAATATTCTTGTTATGCTACTGCTCAGGGTGTCCTAAGAAAAAGTCTCCAGACTGAATGATGAGGTTAAAGCCATGGCAGGATGGCATTTCATGTCCCCTGCCTAATGTGACTTTCCAGCCACTTCCTTCATACCAGAGACTGACTCAGGGGCTTGCTGGATTTCAGAAAGACTGGTTTTTCGTTTGTGGCTTTCCCCACATAGAGACTGACTAATGTTAGGAAGAGGGGAAAAAAAAAACACCTCATCTGTTGCTCTACTAATTTTGTCCCTGATTTTGAGCTAATTATTAATGCCTCGGGGAAACATTTTTAGCTTGGCAGGTAGGGCAATATTAGTTTTAATTGCAGGCTTAGTTCAGAGGGCTGTGTTTGAGTGAAAACCATCCAGGAGTTGAGGGAAGACCCGATGGATCTATTTCTGGATGCTAAAAGGGCTTTTGCAGGGCTGAGAAGGAAAGTGCCTTTTTGCTTAGAGGCACAGGTCGATTCCTGGGATTTTTTTTTCATTATGCTACCACTTTCTTACTCAAAATTAAAGAATAAAACCAACGGCCAAATTAATCATAGTAATCATAACAATGATGGCTACAAAAAAAAGAAAAGAAAATGGGTAAGATAGAGTTGTAAATATTTGCTTTGTTAGTGATAAAAAAATCAACTCATTGGAGCTGATTTCTGAAAAGTCAAGTTTGTCAATCCAATCTAATAGATAGATTTCTTTAAATAGGTGGGTTGGGAATGCTGAGATCCTGGTGTGGGTGCCCCATGCCAGGGTAGAAATCTCCCCCTTGGGCACTTAGTGAAAGAGCCCAGTGGGCAGGACACCCTCCTATCTGCCTGGGACTCAGCTGCTGTCTTCTGAGCTGCTGTCAGTGGGACTGTCTTCAGGCTGCAGACCTGTAGGAGCACTTGTGTTAAAGCCACATAGCTGTTTTGTTTCCTCTCCAGCCAGAAATTGAATATAGTTTCTAAATGGCTGAGGTCACTGCATGGTCTTCAGTGACCTCAGCTGCAAGTGAATGTGACCCAGAGTGACCCAGAGTGAGTGTTGGCCAGCACAGGTTTCACATTTTCCGTGTGAAAGTTCTTGCTTTGTTGTTTGTGATTAATAATTGGATAGGATATAAAGCCAAATGATTTCATTGTTGAATACAGACTTGAAGGGCATGAGAAACTGCCTGTTCAAATTAAACTTTGCCAAGATGCGGTATAAAGGTCTGCATCAACACCTGAATAGCTTTAGAAATAGGCAGAGAGGCTGGGGACAGTGGCTTATGCCTGTAATCCTGATACTTTGGGAGGCCGAGGCAGTAGGATCACTTGAGGCCAGCAGTCTGAGACCAGCCTGGGCAACATAGTGAGACCCTGTCTCTACAAATAGTTTTAAAAATTAGCTGGGAGTGGTGGTTTGCACTTGTAGTCCTGGCTACTTGGGAAGCTGAGGCAGGAGGATCACTTGAGCCCAGGAGTTTGAGGTTGCAGTGAGCTGTGGTTGTGCCACTGTACTCCAGTCCAGACAACGGAGTGGGACCCTGTCTCCAACAAAAAAAAAAGGCAGAGAATAGAGGAACAAAATGACACACCATTCTTTATATGATGTGAAAGTTGCTTTGCATTTGATGTAGTGATATCTTGGGTCCTTGTAACAGATGACATATGAAACTGATGGACTTGCACTATGAGTTAGCACTTTAAAGCAAAGGTGTATTGAGGATCTACTCTGTGCTAGATTGTTGAGAATGAGTTTGTTGCACTAAGAAATGTGGTAGAAAATTAGCTGTAGTTACACCTATTTTGTTAATTGCTCAGTTTTTCTTAAGTTTTGTATTGTATTGGTTAGCTATTTGAAATGTGATTTTGAATAAGCTTCTCAGTCCTTAGCACTTTGAATTTTATTAATATTTTCAGAAGAATTTAATAGTCACATATAATAATTGATGGACACCCAGAAGTGCTTAAGTTTAAAAGTAGGGAGACCAAGGCGCATGAAACACAACGTCTTACAGAACTGTGTTTTTTGCTTATCTTCTTTTCTATGGGTTTTCTAGGCTTTTGACTCAGAAGTTAGGAAAAGATCCGTCCATCTTTACTTTTCCCACATGAAGAAGGAACTAATTGCCCCAGATCTTACTGAAATATTTCTATACATATGTCCATTTGTATAGTTGAGTTGCCATAAGATGTAGCAGCTATAACTTTCAAACCATAAGGCTAGATTCATTTTGAAACTGACACATAGAGAGCTTGGTTTTCCCAGAACTGGTGTGGTGTTGAAATAGTTGAGAACTGACTTGGCCTGGTTGAGTTCTGTTGCTTGCAATGTTGTTACTACTTGCTTGCTTTTCAGGTGGGTCTTCAATCTGCTCTCTCTGTGCAACTTCTAGGCCCTGATTCCCCTGGTGGGAATTTGATTGTGTGGTAGCAATAACTGCAGATGGGCAGAGCTACAGACTCAACTAATTCCCTTTACGATCTTTCCCTGCTTAAAACAAACAAACAGAACAAAACAAAACAAAACAAAACAAAAAAAAAAAAGGAGAAGGGAATCGTATGGGCATGGAGGACACATAAGATATTTGGTTGTAAGTGAGGAACTAAGTACCATATGAATTCAAAAGGTGAAGGTGGTGTGTGTCTAGGGCTGGGCTCCATGGGAGAGGGTGCCATTCACTTTGGAGGCTGGAGGGAAATGTTCCGGGTGGAGGGCACAGCATTAATGGGGTGTGGCTGTAGGAAAGTGTGCTGAATGCCATGCTAGGTAGGCACTTAGCCCTGGAATATATAAATGGACCTGAATTGGAAGGCAGCGGGTGATGTTTGGAGGTTTTCAGTGTGAGGAATTTCGTGATCAAAAGAAGGCTAATCTATCAGAGGTGTTTAGGATTCAAGTAGGAGGGTGAATAGTAAGAAGGGTTATTGTAGGACATTGAGGGCTAAGTATTAGGGACCTGCATGTTGAGGTTGGTAGCTTGAGAATATCTTGGCTCTGATGAAGAATTAAATTGAGTTATGGCAAAGCTGACTTCACGGATTTTAATATTTACGATTTTGTTGCCGAAAGCTGAGCTCTTGTTTTGAGTGTAACTGTGACGGAAGGAGCTTGTGTGTGATTCTTCCCTGTTGTTGGATCGACACTATCAGTTTCTAGCTTGGGAGCTCAGCTGACACCTGTGGAAATGGCTTCTGGTTGTGACCCGTTTGTCCCCACTCTCTCCCTTCTGTTTTCCCCATGAAAGGTAAAAGGAGTGATTTGGGTCAAATGTCCTTCGTTTTAGGTCAGTTTGTGTGGGATCACCCCTCGTGCAGGTTCTGTGTGTAGGTGCTGATCTGCACGTCTAGCTCAGATGGGGCTGGAAGCTCAGACACCTACCGCTTTGCTCTGCCTGCTTTGTGTTTTCACTTCTGATTTGCCATTATATTTCCTGGTTTGTGATCCCCAGGCGGGGATGAGCGACTGAGAAGTGTGGCAGGTAAGTGGGTGAAATAGTTTCCTTTTGTGGCTGTATCGAGCCAGCACGAGTTTGGTGGCTTAAAACAACATAAATTTATTGTTTCACAGTTCCGGAGGTCAGAAGTCTGACATGGGCCTCACTGAACTAAAATCAAGCAGGGCTGCGTCCCTTCTGGAAGCTCTCAGGGAGAATCCGTTTCCTTGTCTCTTGGAGTTTCAACAGGCTCTCCTGCCTTCCATTTGGGAGGGCCCTTGTGATCCCATTGGGCATACCAGGATGATCCGAGATAATCTCCCTATCCTAAAGTCAGTTGATGAGCACCCACAATTCCATCTGCAACCTCAGTTACCCGCTGCCAGGTAACCTAACATATTCATAGGTTCTCAGCATTAGAACATGAGCATCTTTTGCAGGGGGAGGAGAGAAGGGTGCATTATTAACTCTTTTTTTTTTTTTTTTTTGAGACAGCGTTTCACTCCGTTGCCCGGGCTAGGGTGCCGTGGCGTCAGCCTAGCTCACAGCAACTTCAAACTCCTGGGCTCAAGCAATCCTCCTGCCTCAGCCTCCCAAGCAGCTGAGACTATAGGCATGTGCCACCATGCCTGGCTAATTTTTTCTGTATTTTTAGTTGTCCAGCTAATTTCTTTCTATTTTTTTAGTAGAGATGGGGTCTCGCTCTTGCTCAGGCTGGTCTCGAACTCCTGAGCTCAAACGATCCGCCAGCCTCAGCCTCCCAGAGTGCTAGGATTACAGGCCTGAGCCACCGCGCCCGGCCTTATAGCCGATAACTCTTGATTTTTCAAGAGTTTTTAAAAAAGAACCTCTGCAGAAAGAATTTAGAATGGTGGATAATAATCCAATCATTCCTGCTTGTCTGAAATAAATTTCATCACTTTCTTTTGGCAGCTGACTTAATAATTAATTTTTTAAAAATTATGTTAGAAGAAGCTTTTCTTGTTCATGTGTGTTACATTATAATGTGTGTGTTTATCTAATAATGGGGAAAAAGGGAAGGAATGACTCAAGTACTTTCAACTTCAGGGACAGCAGAGGATGGAAATTCTGGAATGGATCATGAAGAGTAGACTGTCAACTCTGCTGTCACAAAAACATGTGCATAAACCACTCATGATTCTTTACTTTTTACACTGGATTCTGAAGCCACATACTTCAATTAATGTGATTTAATGGTTTTCTCTTAGTGTCATTTGGCAGGATGTTATTAAGGAGAAACATCCACCATAGTGTTCAAGTGTATTTGGGAAGAAAACAAGTGAGTAGCCAAACTAAAAGCAGAGTTTAAATAACTCCTATTTTATGAAAAATGCAGAAGTTCAGAGGAGTTAAGAAGGGTTTTTTTTTTTTTTTGGTGATCTGTGGATTCAATGATCTTTTGGTCCACGGAATGAATTTATTTCCTATAAATTCAAATATTATTATGGCAGTTGACAGAGATTTTAATTGCCTCACATTCTACTTCTGACAGTGTAATTATCACATGAAAATAAAAGTTGATGTATTAAAGTAGTATAATTCATGTTAATTTACTTGGAAATTTCTAAGTGCTTTTTACCTACATTTTAAGAAGGGAGTCACACATAAGTCAAGGATTTGTTAAGAAAATACTTCCAAGATAATAATCGATAAGTTACTCAGGCCTGTCACTTTTTCTTTGTTAATTTTATAGCTAGGAATTAGATTTTATAGATGTGATCTTTTTCTGACCCCTCCATTATCATTGTATAGACAATGCAGTCATTATTGAATAATATGTAAATTATTTAGAACAATAGAATATTATAGATTTTAGAATATTTAGAATAATAATATTTAGAATAATTTTTTAAAAATATGCATTTCTGAAAAACTCAGGTTACTATTAGAATCAAATTAGGGTTTTGTTGTAGACAAATAAATGTAGTGACAGCATAATAACCTAGTAGTTTAGATATTACCTGAATCTTTTGCTTTTATATGGATAAATTCTACTGGATTTTATTTTTCAAGGAGAAACTTATTTCAAGAAGACAGTTATTTTTTGTGTGAGGGCTAAGAGAAAGCTTCTAGGATGCGAAATCCTCTATGTAGGAGGAAATTTGTGTTTCTTTTATTACTAATAATCCTTAGTAATCTAAAGATTGAGGTCCTATAAGCTCGTCACTATTTTCTCTTTTCATTTCCTGTAAAGGTAAAGAATCGTACAGGCTGTTGGGAATTATCTTAGACATTTAAGATAGCCTGATGCTGGGCATTGATTCTTTCTTTCAGTTTCTTTATTCTGCTGTGTGTAGAAGAAAGAAGGAAAATTGTGGTATGTAACGAACGAGAATGACATTAACTAAAGGAACAATGAGGCTTGTATGTAGTAGATGCTCAGTAAACAATTTTAAAAGAAATAAACCTAATAATTTGTTTGTGTATGTTAATTTTTATAGGAAAGATCCACCTCCCCCCTTTTTTTATTTTAGAAAAGAAGTTTGTGTTTTCAAGGAAAGAGAAACATATCTTCAACATTAAGTTCTATACATCATAAGCTTTTAAAAAAATAGGGTGAGTTTAGTGTCAGCCTGAGAATTACAGGGCAGGATCTAAGAGAGAGCTAATGACTATTCTTCTGTGATTTAGAAGGTGTCTTTTTACTGTGTTTGGCTTAAGGGATTTTGTTTTGTTTTGTTTTATCCTTTAATTTCTGTTTTGACCTTTCATAAAATGAGACCTTATAGTCTGTTTAAAGATAGAGTTCTTAAACTTTTTTTTGGATCAGAGAGCCATTTAAAAAATTGATGAAAGGTATGGAATTTCTGCCTCCACTCAAATTCACATATGCAAACACATCTATTATTTTTTCACAACTTTAAGAAGTTTGAGAAGTCACTAAACTTATCCAGATTATGTTCATTTGCTCATTTTATTTATCTATGTTCATTCATGTCCATAGTTTTTAAGTTTTATAGGACCATCTGACAGAACGCTAGTCTTGTTTTTTTTTTTAAACAAAATATTACATATATGTATTTAAAAAGTCAAATATTTCATCACATAAAAGTTATACCCTACTCCCAGGGGAGAAACCCTCATCATCAGATGATTTTTTTTTGTTTGTATGCATTTACTAGCATATTATATGAATTTATATTGCCTGTTTTTAATAAATACAAGATCATTTTATTTATATTGTTTGCAGGTTTCTTTCGTTTTTTTTTTTTTTTTTTTGCCTTAGCTAAATATATTGAATCCCTTTCCATGCCAGTACTGGTAGATCTAGCATGTTCTTTTTAACCACTCTATTACCTTTTATTTAGCATGAACATAGTTCTACAGACATACTAAAATTATTTTCAGATGAACTTTTACATTTCACATAGTTGGTAGCAACAATAAGAGGAGAAGAAGGAGTGACTGGTCGGAGTGACATCTTAGTTGCTAAAATTCGGCTTTGTTCACCATCAGAGAGTGGTTGTGTAGGGCTGGGGGAGGCATGCATTTTGAAAACAAGGAGTTGTTGGCGAAGAAATAGGCCTCCACCTAACAGAACACCCACTGTGGCTATTTACAATGTTTGAATCTCAGCAAAAATACCACTTGTATTCTGAATTCCTTTGTTTCAACTCCGTAACTCAATAAGAGTTTCCTACACTTGAAGAAAAGAATAGACACTGTTTAGAGGCCAAGTTTTGCCTTCCTTTTAAGGCTGAATGTGCTTTATTTTAAGCTACTCTTTCTTTTCAAGTTAGGAAGGGCCCTCTGGTATTTCTATGTAAAACATCAATAATACTGGTTCTTTTTAAGTTAATTATTTTTATTCCTGCTTATTTATTTAGTGCCTATTGCTATAGCATCTAATGAGCACAATGTTTCTGACAGTACATTCTACAGATGCTTGGAGGCAGATTGCGTGGGTTAAACTGCTCTAATTCTTATTAGCTGTGTTTATCAAATCTGTTTCTCATCTTATTAGCTGTGTATATTAACTTTGTTTTCTCATAGTACTACCTCATGGCCGTTATGAGGACTAAAATAAGATAATGCAATTGAAAAGGCAACCCAGAGGATGGGAGAAAATATTTTCAAATCATGTATCTGATAGGAGTCTAGTATCCAGAATATATAAAGAATTCTTACAATTTAACAATCTAAAGACAAATAACCCAACTGGAAAAGGAGCAAAGGAATAGACATTTTTGCAAACAAGATAAACAAATGGCCAAATAAGCTCATGAAAAGATGGTCTACATCATTAGTCATTAGGGAAATTCAAATCAAAACCGCAATGAGATTCCACTTCACACTCACCAGGATGGCTATAATAAAAAATATGGAAAGGAACATGTGTTGGCAAGGATGCGGAAAAATGAGAACCTTACATTGCTGGTGGAAATGTAAAATAGTGTAGCAGTTTTTGAAAACAGTTTGGCAGTTCCTCAAACACTTAAGTGTGGAATTATCATATAACTCAACAACTTCTCTCTAATTTATATACCCAAGAGAATTGAAAACATATGTTCACATAAAAACTTGTACATGGATGTTCATAACAGCATTATTCATAATAGCCAAAAAGTGGAAACAGCCAAAATGCCCATCAACTGATGAACTGATCAACAAAATGTGGTCTTTGCATACAATGGAATATTATTCAGCCACAGCAAGCAGTGCAGTACTGATACAAGCTGCAACGTGCATGAACCTTGAAAACATAATGCTGAATGCAGGAAGCCTGGCACAAAAAGCTTCATATCATATGATTCCCTTGATATGAAATGTCTACAGGAGGAAAATCCATAGAGGCAGAAAGTCGATTAGTGGTTTATTAGGCCTTGGAGAAGAGCAGGAATGGGGAATAACTGCTGATGGGTACAGAGTTTCTCTTTGGGGTGATGAAAGTGTCTGGAATTAGATAGTGATGATTTTTGCACAACTTTGTGAATATACTAAGAACCACTGAATTGTGCACTTTAAATGGATGGGCTTTATGATACGCGAATTATGTCTCCATTGGCAAAAATTAAGATAATAGAAGGGAAGTGGTGCTATATGCCTAAGCATGGTGAGCACTCTGTATGTATTAGTTACTTTTGCTGCTGCTATCATCATCTTCATTATTGCTAAAAAAAGATAGTTTCTTGCATTTCCAGTTCTTTTCTTCAAATTATATAAATATTAGCAATTTAGTGCTTGCAAAATATTTTCAAAGGTCTGCATTTGTGAACAGGTCCTGGGATGGAAACCTTTGTATTATTGTGGGTGTGTATGTGTTCCCCATTTGCTTACACTGCATCTTCTCACTATAAAATAAAGTACTTCTTGGCAGGTCATATGGCATTTATAGATTTTTTTTTTAACTCTCTTTCATTTGATTTATCTAATTGGACACTCTCAACTCCTGTGATGGAGAGAAAGCAAAGAAACTAAGAATAGGATAATCCTAAGGCTGTGGTCCCCAACCCCAGGGCTGCAGGCCAGTGCCAGTCCGTGGCCTGTTATGAACTAGACCACACAACAGGAGGTGAGTGGCAGTCTGAGCAATTGAAGCATCATCTGTATTTGCAGTTGCTCTCCATTGCTCCCATCACTGCATAAGCTCATTAGATTCTCATAGGAGCGAGTACTGAGTACTGTACTGTAAACTGCACATGCGAGGGATCTAGGTTGCACATTTCTTATGAGAATCTAATGCCTCCTGATCATTAGCAGAGAGGTTTGACTGCACAATAAATGTAATGCACTTGAATCATTCTGAACCCACCCCAGTGCACCCCCCGCCCCATCATGGAAAAATTGTCTTCCATGAAATCTGTCCCTGGTGCCAAAAAGGTTGGGGATCACTGTCCTAAGGAATTCCTCAATCTTTTCTTTTGTTGTTGTTGCTGAATAATTCAATTTCATTGAATAAGGTTAAAAACTCTATACTTTGTTCCAAGTTATCTAAGTGGCTTACAAAAATACATATAACAAAATAAAATAAAAAAATGAATCAATGGAGATAAAATGAAAAAGAGCTTGGATGTTAAAATTTAACTAAAAGTAAATACTCAAAAGACATTTGAATTCCTCAATCCTGATGATGAAGTTTCCTTTTTATGTTTTCCCCACAGTTAGACAAAGAGTTTTTTCTTCTTTGGGGCAATAGCTGCATAGTATGAGACTTACAGTAGTATAATATGTTAACATAATCACAGTTGGATGTTTTTTAAAATTATTTCACATAAAATACATGTGAAAATAGACTCTCTTCTTTAGTTGGTTATCTACAATTAACACTTGGATTATGTTTGCTAAATGTGTCGGCTATACCCTAAACACAGTGATCCTTTTAGATCTATTAGCAGATGAGACTTGGGGGCATTTCATGGTTTTAAGGATTAAATGATATTTATGCAAGTATATAAACTTTTATAAATCATGATTTATAAACATGTTAGATTATTTGATTATGGCTAGAGAAATGCACATTGGCTATCTAATACAGATCTAAAATTGAACTGGGCTGTAACTTTCATTTCCGGATTTCCTTCCTCAAGCTTAAAGGTATTCTGCTTTCATTATTATCAATATCAAGATCATTTCACAGTTTCCTGGTAGCTGGGCGTCATGGTGACTTTTTTTTGCCAGGCTCATTGTGTGGATATATGACCTTGCTTGACTTGCCTTTGATTACTACTTATCTGTACCCCTGTCTGCTTCGCCTGGCTACTGCTCCTTGCTATTTCACTTTGACCTTTGATAAAGCTGTGACTCTCACTCTTTCTTAGTGGGGAACCCACCTGGTTCGTGGAGTCAAGCCTTGCCCTGCCACGTAGATGCTTGGGTCTTGCTTGCTCATTGGAGTGTTTCCCGTGAAGGTCTTAAACACTGGTGTCCTTGTTCCCTAGCTCTTCCTCTTTGTCTGAGGGCATCTCTTTCCTGCTCTAGCACACAGGCTGGTCTCTGACAATTGCCACATTCTACATGGCAGTTTTATGGCATGCTATTCTTTCCCCATGTAAGATAGCAGCCTTTTTATAAATTTTAGTAGGTTTTTGATACCCAGTGTCATTCTGATTTAAACTTTTCTAGAATGATTATTGTATTCTAAATTGTATCATTTATTTTCTTTAATTTTTATTGCTTAGAAAAAATAGTTTTAATGAGCACTGGTAGTTTATGCACTAAAGAATTACGTATAAAACTGCCATAGCTATCTGTAGTTAAATTTCTTTATTAAGATTTCACTCCTTGTGAAATGAAGAATTTGTCAAAGTAAAAATGGTCTAGCTTTATAACTTGGTTTATAAAAATGAATAAATTATAGTTAGTAATAATACTATACTTTGAGCCACAGGTTAGAAAAATGGGTACCTTATTTGTCACAATGAATGGAACGACCAAAGCTATAGTTTTTCAAATTCCGACTATATGTATATATGTTTTCTGTACCAAGTAACATTTATTTCTGTGTACAAGAAGTAGTGTGCATGTGTTTGTATGTTGAACTAGGTTTGTCATATTCTGTTACAATGTATTTCACATGTATTAAGTTAAAATATGTGCCACTTAGCAAAGTTTGGCACAATTGTGTGTTTAGACATAAATCTGTATGATCTTGGAATTTAGCGTCTCAGTGCTGGGCTGACAGTCAGTGTGTGTGGGTGTGTGTGGAAGGACTGAGGGAGGCATGGATGGTTTTTATTTCTTTCCACTGTGAGCGCCATGCACAGTTTCTTTTCTGGTTAGTTGCTGTGAGCACTGTTGTGGGGCAGCTGCCTGTGTGTGGCTCTGTCTCATAACCCACAGAGTCGGCTCCCAAACCCACTCCATCTCTGGTTACAAGTCGCAGAGCATTTCCTGGAAGGGAGAGACAGGGCGCTGCTGACTTACACGGGGTTTCAGCTTGCCCTAAGTAGTATTTCTTGGTTCTCCCATCAGTGAGTCTCTGATTTCTTCATCAAAAAATAATCTTGCGCAGAGTCACGGTCCCCTCTGCTTTTACAAAACACTGAGCTTTTGATTATTCATCAAAACGCTAAACACTAGGATAAACTATTCCTATTTAGATCAATCAGGGCCAATTTAGTTTTCTAATGAACTTTAGAATTGCTTTTCTGGTCTACCTTTAGGGACTGTTTTTATACCAGCTTTTCTTTCTTTTAATGTTTCTAGAAGTCATATTTTCATCTTTGCCAAAGATAAAAGAATCGTTAAACACACGCAAAAGATGAAACGAGAAAAAAAGTGGATCATCTTGATGATGACGGTTTTAAAATTTTGCAGAAAGACAAAAAGGCGATAGATATAACAGATTCATGTTCTTTTTATCGAAATGGACAATTTAGAAGTCTGGACTGAATACACAGTTTCTTTAGACTTAATGAATACATTCAACAAACTCAATAATTTTTTAGTTTACAACCTGTATTGGGAGCTGCATATCCTATGGAGATCAAAGTAGGTATTTCTTGCCCTCATGGACTTACACAAATCAATATCTAATCAAATTGAGATAAGTACTAGGGTGTGTGAGAAAAGGAAACCTTGCTTGGAGAGACTGAGGTAGTCTAGAAGTCTGCTTGGGAGAAAACACATGTAAAATTAAACCTGCAATGTCCATTTGAATGGAGCAGATTGAGCATGGGGTGAAGGGTACTACAGGCAGACACAGCAGCAGGAGCAGGTATCCGGGGACAGGAAAGGGCTGGGTTCCTCAGGGTAACACAAAGGCCACTGTGCTGGAGTGCACTGAGGAGGGAGAGTGTTGCAAGACAAGACTTGGCATAGGAGGGATCAGATGATTCAGCGCTCTGTAAACCCTGTTAATTTAGTAGTTCCAAAGTTCAGAGAATCGATTAGAAAGGAACAGGAACAGATTTTAGGACACAATGTCAGAAGGTTATTGGCTTTAGGTTGGGGGCAAGCAATGATAGTAGCTTGAACTGGGGGATGACAGTGGAGATAAAGAGATGTGGATGGACTCAAGCTATTTGTAGGAATTAGAACCAACACAAGTTGGTAGAGGTGATACATTTTGGTATCAGAAGGAAGAGATGTCAAGGATTTGTTTCAGGGTCCTGGCATGAATCGATGAAGGTGCTGTACTCTGAGTTGGGTAAGATGGGAGACAGAATAGATTTGAGAGGATACCAGCAGTTCAGTTGTAGATGTGTTAAGGTTGAAATGAGTCTGTGAGATATCTCAGTGGGGATGTCAGGTAGGTGGTTAGATACATGGTATGTATTTATATCTTGCTGCATAACAAGTTATTCCAAAACTTAGCAGCAAATCTAGATTAGTTATCTATTTCTGTATAACAAATTACCCCAACAGCAAATAATTATTATCTCATACAGTTTTCTGGGTCAGGAATTTGAGAGTGGAGTCTCTCATGATGTTGCACTCAAGCTGTTGGCCAGGGTTGCCATCATCTGAAGGTGTGACTGAAGATGATTCCAAGATGACTATGTTCATGGCTTTTGGCAGAAGGTTTCAGTCCCTTGCTGGCTATTGGTGGGAGGCCACAGTTCCTCACCATGTAGACCTCTCCGTAGGGCTGTTCGAGTGTCTTCATGACATGGCAAGTGGCTTCTCTTAGAGTGAGAGATATGGGAGAGTGCAAGGTGGAAGCTGCAATGCCTTTTATGACCTAGTTTCAGAAGTCCACATCGTCATTTCTGC
The DNA here is from genome assembly GCA_028533085.1 of Varecia variegata. Taxonomy (NCBI): domain Eukaryota; kingdom Metazoa; phylum Chordata; class Mammalia; order Primates; family Lemuridae; genus Varecia; species Varecia variegata. The sequence goes on along the minus strand of CM052441.1, from coordinate 16,885,273 downwards.
CTTATTCTATTTGTTAGAAATGAGTCACCAATGGCAGCCCACACTCAGGGGTGGGGAATTAAGTTTCACCTCTTGAATGGACGATTACCAAATAATTTGTGAACATATTTTTAAACCATCACACTTGATTTTGTAATTCTGCAGAGAGGTTTGGGCTCAAAATAGGACGTTGGGAGTTTTGCACACAGATGCTGTTGAAGTGAGTAGATGAGTGACCACTTAGTAAGAGAGAGGGCAAAATGAGAAGATGCCTAGGACTGATCCCTTAGGGCATCTGACTTTTAGAGGATCTGCTGTGGAAGAGTAGAGGAGAAGGAAGAAATTAAATGTGGGAAGATAAGAAGAGTGTTTCTCAGGCAGGGAGTGGTCTACTGTGTGGAAGCCTCCCAGGAAGTCTATTTGACTTTCACTTTTAAGAATTTATTCTCTAAATGAATGAACAGATGAGGAAACAAATGAGTCGTGTATGTGTACAAAATTTTAATCCTAAGTATATTTGTTACAGAAATACTTATAATATTAAAAATGGGAAGCAGCATTAAGAATGTATAATGATGGAGAGTAAATAAATTATTGAATGTCTAGACAATAAAATATCTATGGAGCTTTAAATATGACATTGTTAAAGAATATGATTCTGTAATGAAAACATGTTTGTAATATATTTTAAATAATGGTTATAAAATACTATGTATTTTCCTTTTTGTAAAAAAGAAGCAGACAGAGGGGTCTAGGAATGTATTAATGTACAGTGTTAACACTGATTATCTCTGGGTAGAGGGAAAATAAGTCATGTAAATTTTTCTTCCTTTTGTTTATTTAAATCTTCCTTAATAAATATGAATTGCTTTTGTAATAAAATGTTTTCAAATATCTCCTTCCAAAGTAAAGTAAAAATAATTAAAATAATAATGATACTTAAAACTTGATTGAGGAAAATTATGGTATAAAATTTGGCTCTGAACTGCCTGGCAGCCATGACAAAGTGATACAATGAGTGGATACAATAACACCATTGTCTAGTAGGAAGAAGATCTTGGATTTGTCAAGACAGTCTGCCTTATTCCTGGCCCCCAAAGTGAGCGGAAGAGATAGATGCATGTTGCCCTGTAAAGCAATTTCACATGAACTCCAGAGATTTTCTTAAATCTTGGTGAAAACAGGGAGCATACTTTCAAATGTAGGTTCTAAGAAGGCAGTTATGCAGGCAGAGGGTGGATTCCTGTATATGGTGTAGGTAGTAAGCTTTCTCATAATTTGGTGTAACGAAGTGGTGAAGTTTGTAGTATCTTGAGAATGTGGTGGTTGCCATTGCCTCAGACCAGATTCCCTCACATCTCTGGATGACTGGGAGCCACTTGATTCATTAAGTCTGGCTGGACTCAAGGAATCTGTATTTTAAGACAGTTCTCCAGGGAATTCTGATGTTTAGCTGTATCTGGAATTTGTGTGGTCCACAATTCCCTTTTACAGAGGTAGAATGTCTCACTCCATCTTCTTGGCCAGAAATATTCCTCAATTTCTTCCCTCAGACTTATCTCATTGGTGTCAGATTTAGGTTTGAATTTAGCAGGAAGTAAGAGAAACCCTATTACTCTGTATTAAATAAGAAACAATTCATTTTTCTCAAGCAACCTTCAGTCTGTAGGTGGGCAGTCCAGGGCTGGTTCCCTGCTCAGAGAAACTGGCTGCTTCTGTGTTCCTCCCAGACGAAGGGGAAGGCCCAGGGAAAGGTGTTCATGCCAGCCAAGTCTGTAAATTTTTATCAGTGAAATAGTAATTCTCCTGGGTTTTCTACCTAACACTCTTTTTGCCCACTTCTGGCCAGAATTGGGCCATATGGTTATCTCTAGTTGCAAGGGGAGGAAATATTTTAACTGACCACCTTGCTACCAGGAAAAACATAAGACTGGTCTTATAAGCAAGTAGGGGAGAAAGGATGGTTTGTGTAGGCAACTAGCAACGTCTCCCACAATGAGTTGGAGCGAGTATTTCTCTCCTGAGTAAGATGGCTAATGGCACAGCCACACTAAAACCAATTATGATTCCTGAATTCAGGTTACCTGCAATTATATTCCAAAGGAACGATATTTTGAAAATATGAATTTTAAAAGATGAAATTGGAAACAAGTGAAATTTCTCCCTTTGTCTTATTGGGGAATGTAGGAGTCGAGACATATCTCTTCTTTAAAAATCACACTGAAATGGAAATGAAAATGTTTATTGCATGTGGCTTTTCCCACATTTTAAAAAAGTTTTGGTAAAATGCACATAACATAAAATTTATCATTTTAGCTATTTTAAGTGTATGTTCATATTGTTATGCAACCATCGCCACCATCCTTCTCCAGAACTTTTTGTGTTGAATAACTGAAAATCGGTGGCCGCGATGTCGACCTCGAGCAGCACTCGGCTTCTCCACGTAGAACCCCGGAGTAGGAGACTCAGAATCGAATCTCTTCTCCCTCCCCCCTCCTGTTTTTCGGCTTCGTGAGGAACCTTGTCATCAAACGCAATGGCTAGCAATGTCACCAACAAGACAGATCCTCGCTCCATGAATTCCCGTGTATTCATTGGGAATCTCAACACTCTTGTGGTCAAGAAGTCTGATGTGGAGGCAATCTTCTCCAAATATGGCAAAATTGTGGGCTGCTCTGTTCATAAGGGCTTTGCCTT
>CM052441.1:16855191-16882097 GCA_028533085.1 Varecia variegata | reverse complement strand
CCTAGTATCTTCAGCACATGCTCACTGTTCTGCCCATCCTTGTCCTTCCCATGTTCATTAATTCATATTGCCCTGCGCCTAGTCCCATTTTCACTTCCTTTGATGCTCCTAGTAGTTTTGTTAAGTCTTACCCTGTAATTTTTTGCTTTTAATTTTGATACCTCTTTGACTTAACAATAAAAAGGATGTATGGTTTTTAAAAAAAAAAAAAAAACTGAAAATCTATACCCACTGAACAATAACTCTTCATTCCCTCTTCCCCTCAGCCCAAGGCAACCACTATTCTACTTTCTGTTCCTATAAATTTTACTAGGTACCTCATATAAGCGGAATCATACAATAGTTATCTTTGTAGGACTGGCTTATGTCACTTAGCATAATGTCCTCTATGTTCATCCATGTTTTAGCTTGTGTCAAAATTTTCTTCCTTTTCAAGGCTGAATAATATTCCATTGTATGTATATTTTGCTAATTCATTGATCCATGTGTGGATATTTGGGTTGCTTCTGCCTTTTAGCTGCTGTGAATAATGCTCCTATGAACATGCATGTACAAATATCTCTTTGAGACCCTGCTTTCAATTCTTCTGGGTATATGATTGCATGTGCATTTAACTCAGACCCGATTTCTCCTTGACATGACACAAGGTTATGGTGGGTAGCTTACCCTTGTCCTGAAGGAAATGCTAAAGTTTTGAATAAAGAGTATCCATCCAAACCTTTTTGTTTGACTCACTCTTGCTAACCTCCAAGAAAATATTGTCATCATGAATTATATTTTATGTAGTCTATAGGATCGGGGAGGGAAGGGAGTAATAGTAATGTTCCCAGAAGATGCTGGCCATTGTATTGCCACAGTGTAAAAGGACACTAGATTTTATGGTGCCATTAGGAAGGAAACAAGAAAGAAAACAGAGAACATTATCCTTCCTTTGCAGAGCCATGTTGACTGTGCACATGGATTGCTATCTGAGATTCTGGTCTCCTACTTAAATGATTTAACAGTGAAAGGTATTCTAGTGGGGAAACCCAAGTCCTGGAGTGAATGCATTTGTTGTTTTTGTAAAACTGACTAAAATGATTAGTACTCTTCAGTCTAAAAAGATGAAAGTGGAAAGAAGATATAATTACCAGCTATAAGCGTATTTATTTCAGAAAAGCAAACATAAACTTGTTCTTCTAATCTTCAATTGGTAAACTAATCTGGACTTTTTGAGGCTTAAAGAAGTATGTTTAAGGCAAATGAAGGGAAGAGCTATTTTACACCGAAGATAATTACCAACTTTCCTATACCCGATGACGGTATAGACTGAATTTACAAATTTTTTAAAAAGGCAAATAAATATCAGACTCACAGTAGACTATTAAATAAAGATAGTGCTGATTTGGGGCAGAACCAAAAATTTTAAGAGTTACAAGAGGATAATGTGATCATCAGCATGGGGGTTGGCCTGAATATGAGGTTCTTGCATTTTTGCTGATTCAAAGGATTTTATGTCTCCCTTGTCCAACCCTACCTGAATAAGATTTTCACTACAAAATGTATTAGAAGCTGATGTGAATGTTTCACATAGTTGTGTAAATTGAAAACAAGAAAGTGTGCATTTTTCAATATGAGACTACACATTTATTTTAGTCATTAACTTTCAGTTCGCACCCTTTTAAGCAAAGAATTCTGTGCTTTAAAAGCTGATTTCTTAACTGTGACATCCATGGGAAGAAAACCCCTGAGTTTTTAAAGGGAAATGCAGTGTTCCTACTGACATGTTTTTCCTGCTTATTATAAGTATTTATCTTGGACAGAGGATTGCATTTTAGTGGACTTGCAATTTATCAAATTTAATTATTAAAATGACTCTTCTTTTTTTATGATCTTACATTTTGGTTTTAACTTGTCATGGCTCAACAAGTGAAATACTTCAAACAGAAACCAAAAAAATTCAATGTAAGAAAATCTCCAAAAACCACTTCAGAAATACTCTTATTGTTCTTATTTTAAAAATTGTATTCCTAGTAGCTGGCATCTCATTAAAGGACATAAACAAAGGACAAATGTGCCTCATTTTTCTCCAGGTTTGTATTCTTTTTCTGAAAGTGAGTAAAGTATTGGGCCTTTGAGAAAGTCTGTGTGGCTTGGTGTGATCTATTGGTAGCATTTGGTTTTGCATTAATCATTTATTTTCTCCCATCTTAATAACTGATTAGCACCCTGATCATTTTGCCTTGAAATAGCTGAATTTATTGTAAAAGGTGTATTTTAAATGATTCAACTCCCTCTTCCATGTTTCTGTAGTGAGTAGACTTGAAGATGGGAAGAAAGTCTCCTCCATAAACATGATTATTTTACACTTGGCTAATTGTCTCTTCAGCCTGGAAGTGGAAAACTCACTGGAAAGACAGTTGCAAATAAAACAACTTAACCTGGCGAGTTCATTTTTAGAAATAGGTGGCCATAATTATATTCTTTTTCGGAGCCCAGCTTTTGATAACGTTTCTCTCTCCCATCCTCTGGGATTTGGGAGCTCTTTTTGTTGTGTGGTGTCATCTAAAATATCTCCCTCCCTCCCAGTTCCCTCCTATCTGAATGTATAATAATTACAGACATGCAGAAGTCTCCCTTACTCTCACCATTCCCACCAAAACAGACAGACTGGCAGACAGACAGACCTTGTGTTAGCACAGTTTATTTTTTTAGCTGCCAAATTCTCTTCCCTTCCTACTTATCCACATTAAAGTGGAGAAGAACCTTTTACAGGATGGGTGCTTTAAAGAAAAAAATGTTGCAGAAGTATTATTAGAAATTCGAAAGTATAGCTAACAAAAAATAGAATATAAGAATCTCTCAGAATCTTCCAGCTTAGAGATACAGTGCTAATATTCTGGCTCTTGGCTTTGTAGTCATACATGCATACAATGTATAAATGAAACACTGCATGTATTCTTTAATGATCTGCTTTTTTACTTAATGTATTGTGAAATCCTTCCATGTCTTTACATATTCATTATACGTACTTTAGTATCATTTTTAATGGTTGTATTCATGCATGAAGTTATACTTTTAAACAATTCCCGTGGATGGACATTGGGAAACCTTGAGCTTCATGATGGTTTGAGCTCCTCATACTTTCTAGACCCTCTCCTGTTGGCTCTAGTCTTGCATTTTTACCCATTGGTTGCTTGATATCTTCATGAGTATCCTGCCCACCTCTAACTCATTAGGTGCAAAGAGGAGCTTCCCTCCCTGATTGAGTTCTGTTCCTGTACTTTCAAAAAAATTTTTACTTTTTAATTTTTATTTTTTAATGGAGAGGCAATACCATCCCTTCAAGTTGCCCAAAAGCCTGGGAATTTCTTGGGCTGCCCTTTCTCCTTTATTACTCTTAATGATAATTCAGTAGTCTAGTCCCAGCACGGGGGATGGTAGGGATGGATAATATTGGTTAGAGGATATAGTTTGACAGGAGGAATAAATTCAAGAGATCTATTGTACAACATGGTGACTGTAGTTAATAACAATGCAGTGTATACTTGAAAATTGCTAAGAGAGTAGATTTTAAGTGTTCTCATCAAAAATAAAAACATGAGGCAAAAAATTAACATTTTGCTCCTTAAGAATCAAAGAACCTGTTGAGAATGGAATGCATAATAAAGAGAGATGAGCATCCCCCACCCCCCAAGTCCCTGCAGCAACCTTACCTCCATAATTCAATACCTACCAGAGTCATCTCTCCCTTTCTTATCTCATTACTTCTCTGTCCCTTCAGGCTTTCCAGTGTCTAGCATGGGTGATTATCATAAGCCTCAAACTGGCTGACTTTCTTTTGGCCTCCCTCCCCAAGAATCCATTTTTCATATTAATCTCACTAAAGGACACTTCTTGTCATGTCAGAAAAAGCCAGTGGCCTGCATTGCTGCTCATTGAAACTCTTAATGTGTGACCTTCAAAGTCCTCTGCAATCTGGCTGTAGCCTCTTTCCAAAATTCAGTGGCATTGCAGCTGTGATGAAAAACGGTCAAAGAAACTCTTCACAGTTGCATCTGCATGTCCTGGTCTTTCATACTTTTAGGACTTTGCTGCAGCTGTTCTCCTTTCCACAAATGCCCTTCCTAACCATTTTTACATGCCTCAAATGGCAGTTCAAGGCCTGGCTCAAATGCAACCTATTCCTTGAATCTTTTCCTGATTCTCCTCCAACCTCCATCAACAAGAAATATTTTTCCTATGAATTTATGAATGTGTCTGTACCTAATATTATATATATTAGTTATCATTTTGTTTATTTAGGTCCTTGTCTTACCGGCACCCCCCCCACCCCCTCCGCCAAAAGACCACAGCATCTTGAAAAAACACCTGGATCTCTTTGGGGACTGACGTATAGTAGACGCTGTTACCGTCTGTTTCTTTGTACAGTGTTTTTTACAAAATAGAAGCACAGCTAGTTTTCATTAAATGAGTAGGAAATATAAAACTTTACGCAAAGAATATAACAAAGAGTTGGAAATATTTCCAATTCTTGTTATGTCCATGTTTGGGACCAGAAGTCTTACAAAATGACCTAAGCCAACTGGGTCATGTACAACTATTAATTTTCACATTATTTTTGGTTGATGATGTTAGCTCCAAATGCTTAACAGTAGGGTGTGAAGAGTATCCATTGTCTCCCTATTGGGATTATAACAAAGATGAACTTCAGAACAAATCCAGCCATGAACATTGGCATTCATTAAGCAATTGTTATTAGCAAGTAGGCTCAAAAAACAGTTCATACAACCTGTTGTGTACACTTGGTAAGCTGCAGTTCTCTGTCCTTTTGAAGGACACAAAGGTCATATAGTTTAAGTAAATACGACAGTATGCTAGAGCTGTGCAGTTTTAGTGCATTGGCTGCTGAGCACTTGGACTGTGGCTAGTCCAAGTTGAGATGGTGCTGTAAATATAAAATATACACTGGATTTCAAAGACTTAGTAAGAAAAAAAGACTGTAAAATATCTTATCAAGATATTTAAAAATATTGTGTGTATATTGAATTGGTAATATTTTGGAGATATTGGGTTAAATAGCACTTATTAATAAAACTAATTTCACCTTTTTTTAAATGTGGCTGCTAGAAATTTTAAAACTATATATGTGACTCACATTATGTTTCTATTGGACAATGCCGTCTTAGGGAGAAGATTTAGTTTTAAAATCAGCATCAGATAACTAGAATCCTCCTGGCCAATAGCTGAACACAGGGCCTTCAGGAATGTAGCCTCCCAGACTCACTAGATTTTTATACTCTGACTCATCAATGATAGAGTGTGTCTAGAAAATATTTTGACCAATCCATGGTCATTGAATAACACTATATTCACCAGTGGGAGAATATTTCCAACATTCTAATGATGGCAATTATCAAACCACAGTGAAAGCACATTTCTCACATTTGTTAGATTAATTAGCAAAGTCTCTTGTGTTGATGATGACAACGATAACTGATGCCCTGGTAGTGGCCCACTCTGGAGTTTATTTAGCCTTTCTAATTAAATTACAGCTGAACTTCTTGGGGGTGTTATCCCAGGTTGGGACAGCTGAGACCCCCTCCTCGAGTGGTTTGCACACTAGAATCTGCGTGTTTCACGGTGACCATGGCAAGCTTTTCTGGTAGTAAGGCACCTAAGAAAGCATCTTGGGTACCTTCCTTCTCCTTTCCCCATCCTTCCTTTCAGGATTCCTCTTCTCCACTGTATAGAAGAAAGGCATACCTCTCACCCTCCCCAAATCTTACTTTGGTGCATTGCAGCGAGGCACCTAACAAGGGGACAATTTAAGAACGCAGAGCAAAGAGCACTCCTTGAAGAATTGTTAAAATGGCTAGTGCTTTACTGCATCCAGGGCGAGGCTTTTTGCCCTGCTGCCAACCATCTGTCTGTCCGTCCGTCCATCCATCCATCCATCCATCCATCCATCTTAGAAAAAGAATTCTGAAGTGAGATATTCCCCTGGGGACATGCATTAACATGGTTTTTAAATAGAACACTAAAGTCAGGCTACTCCTGTCAAAAAATAAGTCTGAATTGGCTGATTAGTTTGACAGTGAGGACTCGTTTTGCCAATTAGGTAACAGGGGAGACATTTTCTATTAATTGAATGAGCTAAATCTGCAGCTCCTTAACAATATGCTAGCAATTACATCTTTTTAACTATCTTTGTGATAAATATTAGTTGTCAACTTAAAAATGTACATGGGAATTCTTTTAGAGATTCATGAACAGGAGTGTTTGAAACCTTTGATTTAAACTAATAATATCACATTTTCTATGTTTAAATTTTCTAAAGTATACAATAAACATCATACAGGAGGTTTTAAGACGAGGAAAAAAAAAAAAAAAACGCAAAAAGACATTCCAGGACAGAAGTGGCGGAAAGAGACAGCCCCTAGTGGTGTGTGCCTCGCTGCAGAGGGGCCAGACAGGTGCGGCCCGGCAGCCTTTGCGGCTGAGAATTCCAAAATGGCGGCCTAGGTCACGGCAGGTCTAGGGATGGATGTTGAAAAAGAATACTCAGGGCTGCAGGATGGAGAGAAGTTTGAATGTTCCAAAAAGTGGGACTGGCAGAAGTAGGAGGTGTGTTCTGAAAATGAAGAGGGAGGAAAAAAGGAGAGAGTCCTGGCTCCAGTGAATCCCGAAATGATGGGGTGTAGTAGAGAAGGCTTGGTAGCTCTGCCTGAGGGAATGTTCATTTTGGCCGTTAAGTTATCTAGACTTTTCCAAGTGTCTAATCCTCCTGAGCTGGAGACACTTTTTCTTTGACCCACGAGTTTCTTGAGGTCACATTATTGTTTGGTGCTACCTGGGGACGCTCCTGCTTTGCAGGATTGAAAGGCCAGAACTCAAGCTTACGGGAACTGTTGTTGTCTGGGTCTTCCTCTGTCTCAAGGTGTTTGTACAAACTCTGACACGCATAGGATTAAACTGAAGTAAGGAAGGAAGCCAAGCCATATTGCCACGCCTTTTGATTCATTGGTGTTGCTGGCTTCAGAATGTTATCATTGGCTTTTACAATGCTCATTCACTGATTTAGCTCGCCGCTATTCAATATATATATTTTTTATTTGAGTGTGATGACTCAGTGTCATGATTATAGAGGACACATGGTATACAGTTACAGGTTTTGGTTTTCCACATCAGCTCTATAGAAATAATAGCATTCCTACATATAAATTCAGGGAAGTATTTGGGTACTGAAAGTATTCTCTTTTTCTTTGAGTATTTTTCTCCAAATTTTTTTTTGTTTCAGAATTATTATTTCTTGGATATTATATTGCTTTATTGTATGAATTTATGAGGACGATTCCTCATAATATGGGGAAAATAATGAAAGAAAGTAATTAAAATGAGAATAATACTACTTGAGTAATTAGCAGCCTTGTAAGAACATGTTTTCGCTGCTGTTTTGACAAGTAGAACTTGTCATGAGAAAGTCTGAAGCTCAAAGCACTGAAATGTTTTTTACACTCAGAATTTTTTTTCCTATTTTTTTTTGCATGTGTTTTCATACATCTAGAATTATATGTTAGTGAAATAGTCACTCTTTCTTGAGGTTTCTGTAGACCGTATATAGAAAATACCAGATGTTTAATAAGAATAAAGTGAGGAATTGAATTTTGTAGAAATTTTCTTTCATAAATTGGTTTACCCTTTTATCAGTCACTAAAAAAAGTTGTTTTCTATTGGCATTTCATGACAGTGACTCATGTCATTATGACGCATTCAGCTTCTCCTATATAATCCCTCCTAGTTCTATGACATTTCCAGTGATTTTAATAAAAATCTTCACTCCTGGGACAAAAATCCAAAGTGAGGTGGTTTGTATGTAAGGCTTACAATTTCTACCCCCATAAATTGAATTCTTGTTCTTTTGCATTTGCAACATATATAATATAGTTGATATCTAACATACTAAGAGTTTTTTCCGAAATATATTTCCAGAAGAAAGATTTCAAGTAGTGCCAGATGCCTATAAATCTTATAGACATTCTTTCAGGTTAAGTTTAGCTGCTCTGGAAAGTGAAAGTAGGAAAATATTACCTCCTGTGCATTGCTTAAAAAAACTGGAAGAACTTGACAAAAAGAAAATAGGTAAGAAGTACATAAACTCTAAAATTAGAAGATGGTCAGGAATTAATGGTTACATTTAATTCTGGAAATAATTCTTCTAAATAAATGAATAATTTTGCAATATTGTGTGGATTAAATGCAAAAAAGCTATCTCTGTCTGAACCCCAGCTATTTCAGGATGGGATCCCATCAGCTGCCCTCTAATATAACTTGCTGCTCTTACCCTGTGTGATTCTGTGATGGTAAGGTGAGTGTTTTTGGTGGGTTAGGTTGGTTCTCGGCTGGAACAAACATGTTTCTCCAATGCTGAAAATGATGTAAATTCTAAATACAGTTCAGGCGGGGCTGTGGATGTTCTGGAATCCAAGGGCTCCAGAATTGCCCTGAATTTTGGAGTGGGATAGATGGTTCATGATAGCAGAACATGTGTTCGCTTAAGGAGTTTTTTTTTGTTTTTTAAAGAATCTCTATTTTCTTACAAGAACATTTTTAAAGCATGTATTTCTCACTCCATACCCTTCTTTTTTTATAGATATAAAGTTTTCAGGATTGAAAACTCTCTGAAGTTGGGGTAACTTAGTCTATTATTTTGACATCATTATATGTTATAGCCCTCTGTGTTTTCTAGTAGATACACAATTATATTAAATATGCTCTTTTTTGGTCAGGTGTTGAGTCTGAGGCTGAAATGAAGAAGGTATTGATTAGCCACATTCTGCTTAGAATGCCCGTGTTCCAATCTTTGCGTGACCCAGACTTCATCTGTCTTTCAAGATATATGTTAAAGCCTCCTTTTCCCCATTAGACTCTTTTTAACCTCCTCCTACTTGGAAGTGCATTGAACATAAGCTCAGTGATCACTTAGACCTGGTTCTGTGTGTGGCCCTGCATTTACTGGGCGGGTGGTGCTGGACAATTCATTTCACTTGTCTCTGGACATCAGCCTTCTTTGAAAAGTGGCGGTGTTTTCCTTTTCCCTCTCATTCCATCTGTCTCAACCTCTCCCAAAGAGATCATCAACTTGTATTTTGCTTTTTACAGGCTAACTCGAAAGTCTGTTTTAAATGCAGTTTTTAGGCTGGGTGCAGTGGCTCATGCCTATAATCCCACAGTTTGGGAGGCTGAGGCAGGAGGATCACTTAAGGCCTGGAGTTTGAGACCGGCCTGGCAGCATAGTGAGACATTGTCTCTACAAAATATAAAAAAATTAGTCGGGTGTGGTGCTGTGTGCCTGTAGTTCCAGCTACCTGGGAGGCTGAGGTGTAGATTGCCAGAGTCTAGGTGTTCGAGATTACAATGAGGTATGATCAGGCCTCTGCACTTTAGCCTGGGTGACAGAGTGGGACCCTGTCTCTAAATAAATAAATAAAGGAAGTTTTTAGCTTTAATAACTTCAATGTATAAATGCAGCAAGCTTACAAAAATAACATTTGAAATGTTAATTGTCTAAATTTCTTGTACACATAGGTACTTTTGACACTTTTGAAAACTACATTTTTAATTTTAGGCTTTTTTTGGGGTCCTCTGAGGATGTTAGCTTTTGAAAGAAATTCAGGGAGTTTAAGCACTCGGTTTGAGAGCAGTCTGTCTCCTGTTGGCTCTGTTTCTTTGTCTACGTATTTATAATATTTTACAGATTATTATATAATATTATTTCCATATGAAATTTCTATACATATTTTTTGATACATGAATTGCTGTTGTTCAGAGACCAACAAATTAGGTATGAAGAAATAAGAGAGCAGAATGGTATGAATAAGTCTTAGTAGTAGGTTTATATTGGGGGTGATTCACATGTAGGACCCAGAAAAAGAAGTGGGAGTATGGTCTGAAATACTTCCAAAATAATCTTCTTTGGTAATGTGAAATTGGCTTTCTAGGGTGTGTTAAATTTCATATTTGTGAAAGAGGCCTCAATAAAGTCCATCCAAGTTTTAAATCATCCAACAAGACATTTCTTTTTTGGCTTAAAGTCTAGGGACTTCTTTTCTGAATAGCTGCATTTTTTGGGACTCATATTAGGTTAGTGCCAGCCAATTGGACACTCTCAAATTGCTTCGAAAGATGTGCTAGAGGATAATGCTCTCTCCCTAATAGCAGTAGAGTTTTAGTGGTGGTATGCATCTTCCCAAGATTTGTGTGCATCCATAGGGGAAACAACTCCTAATTTCTCTGCCACATTTCCAGTTTAGGGTTTAAATTAAGATTTGTTGCTGAGTTCTGTAAAAGAATTTTCGGTACGCATTTGAGCTGGTGAAGTGAAAACATTTTCAAACTAGTTTCCTTGAAGATTTATCAAGCAGTTTTGTTGATTTTTTTTTTTTTTTTGCTTTACTTCCCTTACCTACCACAGAAATAAAATTCCAGGCTAGGCAGCAGGGAAGGCCCTTGGATCTGTGTGAGCATGTCAAAAGCATTTTAAGAAGAGCAAAATATTTAGAGGAAGAATTTGGAAAAGCAGCCTTAAGGGATTTAACACATTTTTCTTCTCCTAATTCAGTCTCATGTTTGTCCCCCAAATGGAGAAAGGTCATTAATGGATAAGATTTGCTAAGCCAGCAAAGGCTTTCAGAAGCGAAATGGTTTTCTCAAATCCCAAATCTAAAGAAAAGAGTTGAAATTTGGCAACCTGAAAGAATACATCTAGAGAAGGTGGATTTGCAGTGTAAATTGTACTTACTCATTTAATACATATACAAATAATCAAGTTATATGTAAATTTGTTATGTACTTATATATTTTTGCTTTGGAGAAATTGAAATAACTAATTGGCTTGGTAATGAGAGTTGAAATAATTTGAGACTGTTGAAATTCTGTATAAATTTCTTGGAGGGCAAAATGATTGACCAGAATAGCATGACAGGTTTTTAGTTGCCCTATTACCAGTTTGCTAGTCCATTTTCACCTCTCTGATACAGAGACCTGGGCCAAGGTTGTTTACCTTAATTGTTGTGATGTGGAGATCAGTTCTATACTGGTAAGTATTCCAAATTTGTTACATTTTTAATCTCACAATTGAAAGGCCACAGGATAATTCTTGTTCTTTTACTAAATTCCTATATGGTAGAAAATAAAATGTGTGTGTGTGTGTGTGTGTGTGTGAAAAAAGAGAAATGAGAAACTTATTGAAATATGAACCCCCTTTTTTCCCTCTTTAACTATATCAGGAAAATGATTGCAGAAGAATACTTTTAAATTTTGGAGTATTTTTGAAACATTTGGATGTTAGACAATTTATCCTTTACAGGCAAATATTTTATCAACTACTTAGAATCATATTCACTTACTGATTAGACCCAAAGAATGAAGACTATTATAGAAGTATTTCCTTATTAAGTTTTGTAAACATTCCACATAGGGAGAAATCTAGTTTAAAATTTGATTTCATTGTACATGTGATAAAATGGAAAGATCTTATTTATCATTTGATAAGGTGACTGGTGCTCATTTCTTTGTCCACCCTATATCTGGAGAGAAACCTACATAGTATTAAATATTTTAATGTATTTTTGAAATAAAGTTACATGCTCTGAAAAGAACATTTAAGAAAACATAAAGTGTAGTAATATTTCTCCCTTAGAATTTTTCCCATTTTTATGGCCCAAAATTCTTAGGTTGTATGTTATGAAATTAAGAGAATTTAATATTAATATTTATTTATGACCTTTCTATATTTTTTATTCATATGATTAAAGAATAATGGATATGGCAAAGCTTACAAAAATAAATCCTTTTTAAGGCGGTGGGAAAAATAATTGGATTTTCCAAGTTCCCTGAACACTGATATTTAATATTAAATTCATTTTGATGAGTCTGGTATAGCGCCCTCTGCAGGTTGATGTGCGATGGTAGCCTGATATTCTGAGTATAATCTCAGTACTCTGTCCCTTTTGGATAAAATGGTAAAGGCTCAGACATTCAGCGTGTAAGCAAGTCTTCTTGGTTAATGAATAGCTTATGTGTGGCATTGATCAGGTGATAGAAATCCTGAAATAGGGGCTGATGCTGTCTTCGTTGTCCTTTCTGGAGGGAAGGTCACCACTCAGCACCATTAACATCAGGAAGTTTCTTAGAGAACAGCTTTGTTTTTTATACCAGTTGCTCCCTTAGTGTCTTCGAGTCAGTTTCCAATTACCTTTATGGATCTGTAAAAGTGCACTCTTTTCTGAAGCCACTGCTATATTTATTCTAGGAATGACCTTTTAATTATGAACTCTCCTTCCAGAAGGGAGTAAGGACCAAAGATCCCACGAACTTGGTGAAATAGCAGGTGAACTTCTAATTATCTTGTTAGAGACTGGTGAGAAAGGTGTGTGTTTATTTGCAGAAGGCAGCCCCTATGGATTTGATGCGTGGAGGGCACAGCACACTTGGGCCTCTTTCGTTATTATTTTGCTGTTGTGCTGTGGGAGGCAGCCCGGCAGTGTGGATGGTGGCAGGGCAGGCGGTAATGCATACAGATGGAACTACAGCTTTCTGCACTGATCCAGATACTATTCGGACTTTCAGAACTAAAATGCTACTTTGCAGTCTTTAAGCCAACTGTGATTCTTTTGCTGGTTTATAATATAAAGCTGGAGAGAGGTTGAAGAGGGTATGATTGGAAATAACAGAAAGGGACATTTGTTTATCTGCCTTGCTTACACTTTTACTATAATCATAACAACAACAAGCTGAACACCAGCTCTTTGTCAAATGCTTTTCACTTATATTCACTAATCTTTACAGTTCCGTTGCAAGCTACGTATGATTTATCCCCTTTTTACAGGTGAGAACTATGAGGCCAGGAGATGTTGCAAGGACTTACTGAAGGTCACCCAATAAATGCATTGGGGTGCAGTCTATTTGATTCTGAAGTCCTTTGCTCTTTTTGTCATGCTACACGGCCTCCTCATTTCTGACCAAATCATTCTGCCCATCTTCAAGAAGTTCAGGATACTTTAGCTTAGTTTAAAGTCAACTTTCATTTGTGGTGGCTTGGAAAATGAATTTGTAATCAAAACCAAAGTTGATAATGTTTTGAAACTCCTCTGCTTTCTCTACCTGTAAAATCTTTGGATAGATGAGGATAATTAAGACCTTTTTTCAGTCTTACTATAGGAAAATGGGTTACAAGATTGTCTCTAAATCTTGAACTATTGTTCTGGAGGGTGTAGGGCTGGTATTAAAAGGCAGGGAATTACGAATTCCTTAGTTTTTGTTGAATAACTGAGTTTTGTTTTGAATACGCTAACATTTTGATCACGCTGAAATTTTACTGAAACAAAATGCAATGGAAAGTATTATATGTGAGAGTTAGAAAGTCACGTCCTCATTATATCTTATAAACCTGGATTTAGTAGCTGGCAGCAATATACCAGGACTTAGGGTGAGACAGCCAGGTCCCTTGGGAGAGATGCCCGAGCCTCCCTCTGTTGTAGGCACCATCAGGCTGCGTAAATGATGAACTGGGTGACCATCACATTCTGCATTAGCTGTGCTTCATTGTGCCCCGAGAGCTGTACCAATAGGACTATTTTAAACTCCCCAGGGTAGAGATAAGCTTATTTAGTGCCTTACTGAAGGTACAAACTCTCATGCTTTTCCCTCCTCTCTGTTTTTCTTTCCCACAGATGAACACAATGACGTGCAGAAGAAAACCTTTACCAAATGGATAAATGCTCGATTTTCAAAGGTAACCAAGACTTCCAAAAACTTTATAGTGGTTCACATGCCTCATTCTGAATGATGGAGTTTGGTTGGAAGTGCAGCACATTTTCCCCATGAACTGTGATCTAACAGTAATCTTCTGAGTATGCACATACAGTTACTCTTCTTCAGTCTCTTCTGAAATATGCTTAAATGGAAATTCTGATGTGAACAGTCTATGTGATGCTTTTTACTTTCACCTGGCCATCTCCAGATACCTAAGCCAACAGTTTTGCTGCTTTCAGTTCTGTGAATCCTGGCACATCTAGGAAATGAACACCTCATTGGGAAAATTTTTTGGTTACTTTGTTAAAAGGATGATGATTTCATTTTGCTTGGTTGAAACCAAATTGTCATCAGTCAGGCAGCCTTTCTGCCCTCTCAAAACTATTCAGGGTTTTTTATCCCACTGGATGTGGCTAATAATATTTATCTACCCTGTGGGTTCTTTTCCTGTGTACTTCCTCAATTCCCCCCGCCGCCCCCCCACCCCCCGCCAAAGATCTGTTCTTTCTCTGCATTTCTAACCACTTGGAACACAATCAATGCTTTGATCAATACTTTTTTTTTAGGGGCAGAGCATGTGGAAGAGAGGAATTGGCAGTGCTATTTTCAAATTTCTTCTAATATGATTGTCCGTTAGTTATTTAAGTTGGGATTTTATCCACTAAGTCTGAGGTAGGAGGGGAGTGTTCAGATGAATGGATTGTAGGACTGTGTTATAGCAAGAAGAGAAAGTTTTCTCGGAGAAACACTGTTGTGGTCTTTTAACTAGTATGAAAGCTATTATAATTAAGAGTTGCTTTTTCAATATTTTCTATTTGAGAAAGTTGTAAGGTCAGGGAAATTAATAGTGGTATTTCTTTGAGGAAAAAAGGAGGATATTTTAAGGTTACTTTGAGTGGCAGTGCAGTTTAAAGATTGCTTTGTATCTCACTGTTTCCAGTTGATTGATTGCAGTGTTTCTTAGGTTTTATTATACAAGTTTTTGTTGATGCCTATTTAGATTTTTTTTTTTATTTTCATAGATTTAGAGAGGCACAAGTGCAGTTTTTCAGGCGGCTATGGCAGGGAGTGGTGAATGAAATCTGGGCTTTTGGTGTAGCCATCACCTGAAAAGTGTATGTTGTACCCATTAAGTAATTTTTCACTCCTTACCCCTTCCACCCTCCCACCCTCTTCTCTCTGGAAGCCATTATGTTGAGGGATATTTTATCCTGCCTCTGAGAATGTAACGAAGGTGCAAATTGACTTTGACAGAAGAGTTAAGAATATGGAGAATTCAAATATAGAAGTGCTTATTGCATACTTGGTGATTTTATGAGTAGGACTAGTCCCAAGTAGACACAGGTGTTTTTTGATAAATTTTAAATTGTTTTATTCTAGAGACACAGGTAACCATATGTGTGTTTTGGACTTGATGTTACTCAAAACTTTTGGACTGTCTGTCTGCATGTGACTATACTCTGGGCAACAGAGTTTTAGCAAGTGGGAGAGTCTGAATATGAGCTGTTTGATTCCAGTGGTCTCATGAGGCTCATATGGGTAAGATTATTCATCCTGGTTATTAGTGAGGATAACGTGGTCATTGTCTAGATAGAAAAAGTGAAACAGACTTAATTTTTAGCAGCTTAATTTAGTCATGGGGAAGGATTGCCTTAGAACCATGTTCGAAGATCAATTTGAAAGCATTGTAGTCTTGGTAGACCTAAGTTTAGGGAACATTTGAAACTGGATGAATTACTTTTGTACCTATTTATGAAAATGGAGAGAAATAGACACTACAATAGCACCTGGAAGGGGGTGTGTAGAAAAATAGAGATGACAATTGAGAAACAATAATTGAAAAGAAGTTTCGCAGTATTCATGGTGGGTCATTGACATCTTTAAAAAGATCTCAAATAAAAGAAAATCTAGTAGCATCAGACTAGTTTAGTAAATGAAATAAATATTTAAATTTGTATATTTATAATGTTTATTATTTTACAACATAAATGGGGATGTTAACTCCCATGTAAATTATTTGCCCTGGGATGCTTGTAATTCTTGCCAAGACAATAGAAAAGTCTTGGTAATTTTTATCATTTTTAATAAAAGTTCTAATTATATATACTGATACAGAAGCTAAAAGCTTGTTTTGTTTGGAGAGAAAGTATCAAAAGTGGATGACCCTGAACACTTTTCCTTTCAAATGTCTTCTGGTAAGAAATCCAAAGTGTGGAAAGAATTTATGTAAGAAATTATGAGTATTTGGATATAATGAGATGAAGGGCTCATGGTAGTGACTTTCAACTTCATCCACGTTGTTTTTTCTTTCTCCTGGTTGTCTTAAGTCCATAAATTGGGCTGTTTCCAACCAGGGATGGCAGAAGAGGGAGTAACACATTACTAGACTGGGAGATTCCATAGACTCCCACGCTGCTTAACCCTTGCTACGCTGGGGAAAGGATGTGTTTGTGCATGGTGTCACTAGGCAATCCAGAGGCTAGTGTGTGTGCACGTGCACACACACACACATCCTGCTGCAGGGAATGAATTTTGTTTCATTTCTTTCTTATCCATGTCCTTGGTGTATATTGTGGTGGACTTTAGAATATAATTACTCACTGGTCCCCCTACTTTCCTGCATGTAGGTCCCTCTACAGAGCAATAGGGTCCCTGTGCTGAGAAATCCAGACACCAATGCCATTTTTTTTTTTGTTTGCATTTAGGAATTTGTTACTGGTTGTAACATCTTACTGGTCCCTCATTAATTAATGAGTTAAATAAAGTCTTTGACATAGGTTAATATTACATTTATTACATTTGTCTGAGAGTCATGACTGTACCTCTTTTGAAAATTATCCTGAACACATGGACCACTGTAATAATCTGCCAGCTGGTTCTTCCTTTCCATGCTCTACCTTCTCCACTCTTCCTTCCAGTTTTGGCAGAGCAGCTACAGTGATCTTATCGGGTAAACCTGAATACTTCTTTCTTTTCCATAAGCAGTTTCACTGGGTGCTCACTGTCCTTCTTAAGAATAATTTTTTAAATTGAAATTGCATCTATTTAAGGTGTATAGTGTGGTGTTTGGATCTTACCTGGCTTTTAAGGCCCCATTTAGGTGCCCCCAATCTACTCCTAATTTCATTTTACTGTACTCTCGATCCCTTGTTATGCTCCCACCACACTGACATTGTCCCCCCACCATTCCAGTAGGCCTTCCTGGCCTTTGCACATGCTCATTCCTCCTCTTTTCCTGGCCAGTTCTGCTCCTCCTTCTTGTCTGAATGTAAATGTTGCTTCCTTAAGGATACTTTTTGTAACCTCCCAGACCAGGGGAGATAAGCTCTACACTCTCAAGGTGTTGTCCTTTGAAGCACTTATCATAATTGTAGTTTAAATATTAATAATTGCCTCTCTCCTCTCCTAGATAGTGGTAAACTATCATGGGTGCAGGGACTGTCTATTTGTTCACTGGCACAACTTTTGGCATTTAGTAGGCACCCAGTAAGTATTTATAGACTCTGTAAATAAATGAATGACAGTGTTACAGACATACATTTAATATACCTAGTACAGTATGTTCATAAGCCCATTGGAGATGGTTATGTTGGCAAGAGATATGAGTAGAGTGTGGAATTGAGTGTAAAATGGCATAAATTGTGTATTGTTATGGATATGAATACAACACATGGGGACTTTTGCTGCATTTATTCACAAAAATAAACAAAAAAATCCAGCTATGCAAACTTTGCCTATTTACCTGATTTTGGAGTTGTGCTGAAACCATTGTTTAAATAATGCCTTATTCTTCTTATTTGCTCCATACAGTTCTTCACAGGGGATCCGGTTCTTCACATGGGATCCACCCACTAAATTCACTGTGACGAAAAATGAGATCTAAAACTTAAAACCAGCTCAATTTGTTTCTTGATAAGGGATTTAGTAAAGAGTTTGAGAATGCTGAATAATGTAGGTCTAAAACTATCTTTTGATTTTTAACTACATATGAAAGTACAGTAGCTAAGATAACATTCACTATAAACATATTAATATATTGTTTTTGCTGCAAATCCTTTTTAATATGTCACAGAGTATATATAATGCTTTGGAGTTTGGGTATCCTATATGAGAAGTCATGCAGTGTAGAGTAAATTATGGTTCTTGGATTTTGAAAAGTTTTGAAGAGCTCAGAAGAAAATGATGAAATAAAGGAGCTAAAAGTGAGGAAATTACACTTATTCCTGGATATGCTGCTCATTTATTTATGACCCCAGGCAAATGATTAGCCAATTTTTTTTTCAGGTCACTTGGTCTACATGCCTTTAGCTCTAAACACACATGATCATTGCTACCTGCCTCATATTGCTAAGAAATATCGATGCATTGCTGTGAAGCATATAGGCAATTATAATTACTTAGGAATGCTAAAGAAAAACCCTATCAAGTACTCCTAACTTGTGATACCCTTGATCTATGCTACACATACAAACTGAAATGGAAAAAAGCATTGGCTCATTAAGCCCACTTCATTCCGTTGTATGGTAGGTAAAACCTGAGTATTTTGCTCTCTCTAATTTTCAGAGTCTTGGGTTTGTTATCGGGCTGGTTTCCCAAGGGAGGCAGCGAAGGCCTCATTGCTTTGCTGTTGGGAAATTTGTTCTGACTTTGAGCCTGCATTTTCTTTGGCTGACTTTCAGAGCTGCTCATCTGGCAGAGCTGAGAATGTACAAATTGCAGAAGCTCTTTTATCAGTTTGGTGAGATGATTCTCAAAAGAGGCTTAACAAATAAAGGTTAGGTAGAAAATATGCAAGCTTAAAGATGCTGAACTTTAGTTTGGGCAAATTTCTGCTTTTTCCTTTTCTAAGACAAAGATGAGCCAAGTTTTCATATAAGTTATAATTCTAAACTTGAAAGTTAAACTGACAGAACATAACAGAGGAAATCTGGGAAGTATTTTTTTTACAGATTCTGATATGAAGACCTATTTACATGTGTTCCTTTTGGAGATAGTGGGACACTGCTTTTAGTGTCCTATTGTTTTTCTACTTTTTTCATGTTGGAAGTTGATGGTCACAAAAATAGGGATGGGAAAAGATGTGGAGGGAGATTTGTAGAGGGGATTCAAGAAAAGCTGCCCAAACCCTTTTCCCACCTGTCGATGTTCAATCCTCTTTTTCCTACTGTAAAGGAGACTGACAGGCTTCCTTCTGTGATGATAAATACCATCTATAGTAGAGCTTCGAGCCTGATGAGTTAAATATTGGGTCTGCCACTGGTTTATTTCATAAGTATGTGTATGGCAACTCAACAAATTGTTTTAGGAGCCATTCCTATTCAATTGATTTCTTAAAAAGAAATTTCAATTTAAGTCTATTCACTGATAGACTTAAATAGATTTAAATCTAAAGAGTAAACAATAAAATGCACTCCCTATTCTTAAATACCAGCTTCCAGATATGTTTTGGCTGTACTTATCTATATTAGCTTTGTTGTTGGTGTTTGTTTTGTTTTCATTCAATTTGATTTTTTTAATTTGTTTTTTGATCTCAAAATTATACTTGCAAAATTAATTTCATCTGGTTAAAGTTTTAAAAAAGTGATTACAGTTAAAAATATTAAATATTATTTACTATGCTGCCCTGTGTACATATTGAATACTTAATAAATGATTTTGATTGAGCCTATTTGTAATTGTGAAACCAATTTGGTAATATCTGTTGAGTCTTTGTCATTGATGATCAGTTTAGGGATTCATTTGCTGAG
The DNA here is from genome assembly GCA_028533085.1 of Varecia variegata. Taxonomy (NCBI): domain Eukaryota; kingdom Metazoa; phylum Chordata; class Mammalia; order Primates; family Lemuridae; genus Varecia; species Varecia variegata. The sequence goes on along the minus strand of CM052441.1, from coordinate 16,862,556 downwards.
AGGAATGGCTTTTCACCATTCACCTAGAAAGGGGTGATCACAGCCACCTTCCTTGTGCTTTTCCATCCAGCCTCGCATGGCCCCACCACCTCCAGGTTCACAGATGGGCTCAGGTGGTGCAGGGTTGGGTAGGCTTAAGCCAGGGTGGGCAGTGGGCTAAAGAAGTTAGTGGTTTAAGGGAAAGAATCTCTGTCTATAAACAGAGCAAGGAGACGCTGGAGCCATTGTCAGCTGTATCTGACCTGGGAAGCTTTTAGCTCCAATCAGTATAGGTTGCCATCCACTGCTGATGGCAGGGCCGGGAGGGGAGCTGACACTGTTATTTGTGCTGTAATCATCTGTTGGGGAAGTAAAAAAGCTGCTAACATTGGTACCCCTTGGTAGCAACACAGAATATAGAGAAAGCACAATTTATAGTTGAGTATGCATATATGATTAAGTGTATGCAGGCAGTTGGCTAAAGACTACAAAGTCTGGACAGAATTTCACATAAATATGCAATGAAGTTGAAGAAAGAACAGTGAACACTTGTCCCTGTCAGAGGTAAATGTATGCACCTTTTGTAATGGTTTCCTGTCCACCTCCTGGGCAACTCCTGTGTTTAACTTACCTTGTAAAATTGGAGGTCGGATTTATCCAATTCCTGACCAAAAAGTTGGGCCTATTATGTTTTTAAGGAGACACCCTAAGGAAAAGGAAGGACCAAGGTAGCTGCCTCTTCTTTATGGAACGAAAGAAATTTCCTTTTATTTACCTTAACCTTGTCATTAGCAATGCCATTACTAATGCCTCACCCTGGTTCCATGGAAGCCTGTCTTCTGAAGAACTACATTCTTTAAACTTTCTACTGCCAGTTGTGCATATATGGAATGAGCTGTATAGTTTACTGAGTTTGCCTATAGCCCTTGCCTGGTATGCATATGGAAGCAGATTTATTCATTCTCCAGACCTTGCCTGATCATTCGTCTGTGGAATGTGCGAGTGGCCCCTGCCCCTGGCTGCCAGGTGTCCGAGTCCCATACCTGGTTCCTCATCCTAGTTTTTACCATTACTATACCTGTTACTCTCTTACCAAAGTCAAAGTAAAGATTCTATTCCATGTCTGTATGACGTGTAATTCCCGGAAAGGTATTGTTTGGTTTTAAGAGTATTTTGTAGTTTTTAAGGTAGATGTGCATTTATTGATTTGATTTCAGTGTGAATGCTCTGGAAATCATTGCTCTCTGTAGTTAATGTGGCATGGTCTGTGATTTACCTGAGACATCTGTTTCTCTTGTCTCTATCTTGCTCTTCCTTTTCTTTTCCTCTCCCTCCCTCCTTCCAAGGAAGCTTCTAAATGGAATCTTTTTCAGTTCTTAAGAACTAGTGCTGACCACCATGAATTCTTAAAGAGAATGACTGAGAGCCCTGCACTCACTGATTGTTTAAGTTACTGTAGCACATCTTGCTGGTTTACCTTTGTGGAGGATCTGGTAGGCATTATTTCAGTGCCCTTATTTTTCTTTGTCTTCTTAGTCAAAAGCAATGCTGTTTTTGTTCTTTCACTATGGAGTTGAATCATAAAAGTAGGTATTGAAGATCATACAGTCTTCATTTCATTGATTAAACCACACACTTTATAATTGCGATGAACCTAATTTTATCTTTTTGCTTAATCTTGACTAGAGACACGGTTCTTTAAAAAAACTATTATTTTTTATATGCAGTAACACAGATCCTGTGAAAAATTAGATGATAGAAGAAATCCAAAGAAAAAATTTTTAACTACTCTTAATTCCACCAAGATAAAAAGTATAGCATTTTGTTGTAAAATACTTTAAGAAATGTATTTACATGTAAATGTTTATTGTTAACTAAAATGACATTGTAAGCCTAGTGCTCACTGATGTATTTATTACTGACTTTTAAGAAGATGAAGAATTACAAGAACCAAAGAGGGTGCTACATTTGTATCAGTGTTGAGATTTGAGTTCATAAATTATTTGGGTTTGAAAATATTGAGAAATATTAAATTAAATTATTTCTTTTTGAATTTTTGAATTAACCAACTTCTTGCAAAAAACAAATGAGAGAGACTATAAAACTTACAACATGTTATCAGATGCTGGGGCATCCTTTTTTAACTGATTAGGAGCATCAGATTAATCTGAGAAGAATATGAATATATTGTGGTGTGTACTTTCTGCTGATGGATATATAGGCCACATATAGCTGTATATGTGCCATACGCATGTGCATACACAGTGAACAGTGGGTATAGTAACTGAATCGGTTAGACTGTCTCAAATCCTGTTTTGAAAATAGGATGTAAATATATAACAGAATAGTCAAACAGTGTCAAAGGGCTCAGATTTATTTAATTTTTTGCAGGACACTCATCAGACATGTTAGTTCTGAAAGCATTTAAAAACTCTTTTCTTTTCACACTTCTCCTTACTATACACAGTTATAACTTGATTATCTATAATGAGTTTAGGTCAGTCATAGGACAGAGTCTGTCTCCCTACTATACCTGTTAACTTTGTACAGTTTTGGCATGGCCAAGCTAGACTGTAAATTCCACTTAGTATGCTCACCGTGTTCTGTTAGTACTGGTTTTGTTTACACCTACAGTCATGTGGTCAGTGATGGACCACATATACAACAGTGGTCCCATAAGATTATAATGGAGGTGAAAAATTTCTATCACCTAGTGATGTCATAGCTTTTGTAAGGTCTTAGCACAGTGCATTACTCATGTGTCTGTGGTGTTGCTGGTGTAAACAAACCTATTGCCCTATCAGTCATATAAAACTCTAGCTATGCAATTATGTATAGTATATAATACTTGACAAAGATAATAAAATACTATGTTACTGGTATAGGTCTTTACTGTATTATACTTTTCATCATTATTTTAGAGGGTACTCCTTCTACTTATTAAAAAAGGGTTGACTGTAAAACAGCCTGAAGGCTGGTCCTTCAGGAGATATTCCAGAAGAAGGCATTGTTATCATAGAAGATGACAGCTCCATGTGTGTTGCTGCCACTGAAGACCTTCCAATGGGACAAGATGTGGTGGTGGAAGACAGTGATATTGATGATCATGACCCTGTGTAGGCCTAGGCTAGTGTGTGTGTGTCTTGGTTTTTAACAAAAAAGTTTAAAAAATGAAAAAAAAAGTTTAAGGATATAAAGAAAGAAAATATTTTTGTGTAGCTGTACAATGTGTTTGTGTTTTAAGCTAAATGTTATTCCAAAAGAGTCAAAGGTTTAAAAAAATTGGAAAATTTATAAAGTTTATTGAAGAAAGAAAATTTTTAAATAAGTTTAAGTATAGCCTAAGTGTTCAGAGTATATAAACTCTACAGTGGTGTACAGTAATGTCCTAGGCATTCACACTCACTCACCACTCCCTCACTGACTCACCCAGAGCAACTTCCAGTCTTACAGGCTCCATTCATGGTAAGTGCCCTATGCAAGTGTACCATGTATTTTAATATTTTATATCATATTTTTACTATACCTTTTCTGTATTTAGACATGGTTAGATACACAAATATTTACCACACTGTTACAATTGCCTACAGTATTCAATACAGTAACATAGTGTACAGGTTTATAGCCTAGGAGCAGTGGGCTATACCCTATAGCCTAGGTGTGTAGTCGGCTGTATCATGTAGGTTTGTGTAAGTACACTCTATGATGTTTGCACAATGACTAAATCGCCTCAGGACGCCTTTCTCAGAAAGTATCCTTATCTTTGAGTACTGCGTGACTGTATTTGGGTTTTGAGTGCCTTGAAGGCAAGGACTGCCTTCATCAGCCTGGATCCCTCAGTGTCAGTGTAGTACACGACAGATAGTAGGCACTGATCAGCCTTCTGGCTGGAAAATCCAAGACCCAATTCTGTTTCTGGTTGATTTGTTGTTGGTACAAAGAATTAGCATTTCATTCTTTTAAGAACTCCAAACTGCACTTCCTAAATCTTACTTTCTTATTCAATCTTTTACAGATTTTTTCCCCTATTATTCCTACTGCTGCTACTGAAAAACTTGATCTATGATGAAAATAATTGTGATTTGCAAGTATTAAAGAAAGGAGTGAATAATACAATATCAGATCAGAGAGAGGGCAGGCCCAGATCTCACAAGATCTTTTATTTGGAGTCTAGATTGGATTTGCCTATAATGGGAATCTGTTAGGTTAAAGCAAGGAAATGGCATGATGTGGTCTGCACATTAAAATGGGAGTTATTCTGGCTTTTATGTAGAAGCATAACCAGTAGCCATGAGGCTGGTGCTGGAGTTCAGGGAAGAGATACTGGTGGTTGGGACTGAAGTTGGAGCAAATATGACGGTGAGAACTGGTCACATTTGGAATGTGGTTTTAGAGGTAGAAAGACAGAACTTGTGGGTGGGTTAGAGGTGGGGAGTGAGTGAAAGAGAATCAGGAATGACTCCTTTGTTTTTTCTCTGAGTGTGTATGACTCCTCTATTATAGAAGGGAGGATTTCATATTTAATCATAGTTCTTAGCCTGTGTGTGTGTGTGTGTGTGTGTGTGTGTGCATGTGCATGTGGCCTTTCCCCAGAATTTACCAATTCCTCAAGAGACTCACTGTTGGCCAATCCTTCATCTCACCTACATGTGGTCACACTCTATGCAGAGATTGCCCATCAGTCACCTTATGACCTGGGGTGCCTATAGATAAGATTTGTTTTGTCTGGCACAGTGTTTTAGGAAATCACAAATATCAGGCGATTACACACATAAATTCAGATTTCCAACTTCTTTTGAAAAACTAAAAGTTCTGCCAACAGTGAGCCTGAATTCCCACGTGGCTACCCTTGGCGGGATCTGAGCTCCAGCTGCCACCGTCATCCTTTAGAGCCAGCTGATTCTCTGGGTGTGACTGAGGTCCATCAGGTTTGCTTCACTCAGTTCCATTATCACATGTATGGTGTTCCCAGCTCCTGCTCTCCCGCAGACTCCCCTACAACCATCTTCTCCTCATGCATTGTTGCTCCAGTGTTTTAAAATCCAGCAGCGGTAGTGTCCCAGCTGCAAGTATTAATGCTGGCCCTTCTTCTCAGAAGGGGATGATAGCCAGGGACAGCCAAAGCTGGTCACTCTGAGTCTGTAGCATCTGTCATCTGGACTCATATCATGTTGCCTTTTTAATTTTCTAAAAGTTAAATGTGACCCAAGGCTTATCTGTCCTCTAAGTTCAAGATGGTTCATTTGTACTATTTTGTTTTTATTGGAAAACTATGGAAACCCTGTCTTGTGAATGAGGTAGGTGACTCAAACTTGGCATTTCTGCAGGGCCATATACAAAGGAGGTATTCATCAAATATTTATTCAATTGGATTATTAAATTGTATTCTCTCTTTCTGTTAGAGAAGTCTCTGCAAATAAGTCTTTGCAAAGATTTCAAAATCTAAATAAGAGGTTAACTGGCAGGATGAACCAGTTTTTATTTTTATTAAAAGATGACTTCTGACATTTCCAAACTATTTCCCAGAGTAGGTCCCATGTTTAGAGCCTGTGATACCAAAGCACCAGACATGCTTTAAAGTGATGGGAAAAAACAGTCTTCACTTTGAATTCATTGAAAAGTGGTACATATCTTGCTGCCCTCTTTGGGAAGTCAATAAATATACCCCACCACACCCTCGGAGATTAAATATTTTCTTCCCTGTATGTCACAGTCCCGAACCCTCATAAGTTTAGTGGTAGTGTAGCACAGATATTAAGAACATGGATTTGGAACCAGATTTTGTGGTATCAGATTCTGGTCCTGCCTCTCACTTGTTATGTCACTCTTATGCTTCTGTTTTCTCACCTGTAAAATGGGGACGATGATGGTATTTACCTTAAAATATTATTATAAAGAAATAAATGATACATGTAAACATCTAAATATCTGTAAATCTCTTAGAACAGATCTGATATGTTGTACAGGCTTGCTATTATGTCTAGGAACATTTTACATTTCTACTGCCCGATTTTGTATGGCCCATGAGCTAAGAATGTTTTTTACATGTTTAAGTGGTTGCAAATAATCAAAAGAAGACTAATATTTTGTGAAATATTTTGGAAATTATATGAAATTGAAATTTCAGTGTCTACAAGTAAAGTTTTATTGGAACAAAATTGTTCCAAACAAACTGGCTCATTTGTTTATGTATTGCCTGTGGCTGCTTTCACATTAGAACAAGGTTGCTAATTGTTTTTGAATGGGATATGTCCCTACAGATTATCATATGATGTATTAGTGAATCTGAAACTTGTGAAATCTTTGTGAAGTGACACTTGTGAATTGTCGTCATGTTCAGATCCTACTTTTACAAAACTTCCTGCCTGAGATGAAAAAGTGCTTACTTGTTTTTTCAGTCCTTTCATGTACTGTTGATATGTTATGGCACTTTTATGACATTATAAAACACTAAAGTTATGCTTGTGATATGAATGATAAAATCGACTATTTATTAAATATCTGCCATATTAGTTTTTAACAGATAAACAAATGTATGTAGAAGGTCCAAGTAATTTCCCCCAAATTCTATGGCTAGTGAGAGGCTTCTTGTTGACAGGTAATGGCATTGATAGACATCTATAATTATTTGTAATATGAACAAATATTTATATTTATTTTATTTTATATTATAAAGTTTTTTTTTTTTTTTTTTTTTTTGAGACAGAGTCTCACTCTGTTGCCCGGGCTAGAGTGAGTGCCATGGCGTCAGCCTAGCTCACAGCAACCTCAAACTCCTGGGCTTAAGCGATCCTACTGCCTCAGCCTCCCGAGTAGCTGGGACTATAGGCATGCGCCACCATGCCCGGCTAATTTTTTCTATATATATTTTTAGTTGGCCAGATCATCTTTTTTTTTCTATTTTTTTAGTAGAGACGGGGTCTCGCTCTTGGTCAGGCTGGTCTCGAACTCCTGAGCTCAAACAATCCGCCCGCCTCGGCCTCCCAAGTGCTAGGATTACAGGTGTGAGCCACCGCGCCCGGCCTATTATAAAGTTTTATGTTATTTTTCTGGTAAATGGATAGTGGATTTGAGAAGGGTTAAATGCTACCTAGATATGTTAGCTGCCTGTGCCATCACTAAGATTCTTTCTGTCCCTAGATAACCCCATTTGTTTCTCCCACACACTTTACCTGTATTCTTGTCTCTGCCATGTCTAAGACCTGAAAGGGAATCTAGTTATTTCGTGGCTAATTTGCTGAACAGTACTTTGTGCTCTGTTGGGGGAGGGGAGGGGTTAGAGGTAGGCAGATGACAAGGGCCACTTCTGCCCTGTGCTTTTACTGACAGCGGGTAGCAAGTCTTCAGTGAGCAGCAAATTTCCCCTTGCTTTGCTTCCTGAAGTTC
>CM052441.1:16826894-16854691 GCA_028533085.1 Varecia variegata | reverse complement strand
TGCCATGTCTAAGACCTGAAAGGGAATCTAGTTATTTCGTGGCTAATTTGCTGAACAGTACTTTGTGCTCTGTTGGGGGAGGGGAGGGGTTAGAGGTAGGCAGATGACAAGGGCCACTTCTGCCCTGTGCTTTTACTGACAGCGGGTAGCAAGTCTTCAGTGAGCAGCAAATTTCCCCTTGCTTTGCTTCCTGAAGTTCTGCCTCTGGAACGTGGGTCCCTCATCACGCAAATCTGTTAGTGATTGTGATGGAGGGAGGTAATCTCCGTGTTCCTGACTCCATCCCTGCCCAGGAAAGAGAAAAGCAACTTTGTTTCAGATACAAATAAGTAACAGTTTATTCTTTGCTGATTCTGTGGTGACAACTTTGCCATACTTTCCCTCACTTAGAGTATGTGAACAATGCAAAAGGCTCATGCTAAAATCATTAATTGAATGTATGTAATACTTATTTAGAACAGGTGCTTAGCTGTTTAAATCAGGAGGGGAGAAAAGAGAGGGCTATACAAAGTGTTAGGAAACTTCCAAATGGCTCCCTTCCCTTCTTCCATGTCAAGCTTAGAGCAAAATTTTGCTTCATATGTCTTACATGTATATCAATATTTTTAAGTGAGAAATTATTGGTTACTTTTAAAGCGACAAGATAGAATAATTGTTAGTTATAAAGTATCTTTATTATTGGCAGGAATTTAGGGCTATTAATCTCTGGAGATTTCACATTAGAAGGGAATAATTTGATACAAGATAATAATACATTTATTACAGTGTGCTTTACAGTTTTCAGGACATTTTCATATGTTACATTATTTAGACAATGATTTAGAAGGAGGTTAGATAGCTGAGCCAGGTCCATCAGGTAGTTAATGGTCACACTGGGCTTAAAACCAAGGCTTCCTGATGTTCTGTGCAGTTGCACACAGCCCAGCCTGTCACATACAGGCAGGGATCTGCCAAACTTCGAGTGAATGGTGTGGGGTTTTCTGGCATCAGACACTAGGGTATGATTATCAGTGGGAGTTGATGCTATTTATTAGTCAGGGATAAGAGTTTAGGAATTCTGTTAAGTTTTATTAGTCAAAATCCTAGACTGATTCTAAACTTAAACACAGAACCCAAAGTGCCTTCATTGTTAAGGAATTAATGATCAGAAATATAGACTAGCACCTGAGTGCTGAAGTGGATGACAGTCGCCTGCTCCCATGGTGGAGATGTTGAAAGACATTGTCACCCCGCAAATGTGGAGTGTGGTGATGGAGTAGTAGTCTGCACACTGGTAGTTGGTGTTGGTGCCCAGGTGCTGCACGCTCATTTACATTTTTAATACGTCTCTTTATCATTCCTTTCTCAGAAATATATACTATACTCAGGGCCCATTAATGTTAACGATAGCTTCATTTGCTCCATTTCTAAGAAATAATGCAATTTATATCTTTCAGCTTAAAATATTCTTTATGGGATTTTAAAATTCTCTGTATTTGTACTTGTTCTTTCTATGCAAGGCAAACTTGGATAGTCTGCAGATCACCTAGAACGTTTTAACTGAAAGAAAAATGAAACCACTCCTTTATTTGACAGATATATATGGAATTTCTGCTGCTGAAGTAACCCTTATCGTGTTTTTTCTTTTATAGAGTGGGAAACCACCCATCAATGATATGTTTACAGACCTCAAAGATGGAAGGAAGCTATTGGATCTTCTAGAAGGCCTCACAGGAACGTCACTGGTGAGCGTGTCATCTTTGAGAATGAGGCTAAGGGACACTTGATGACCCACTGTGGGTCCTTGAAATGTGAGGGCTGAAATAGGAACATTAAAAAAAAGTGTTTTAACTAATGCTATTGATAGAACAATATTTTGGCTTTCATGGGAGCTCTTTTTTTTTGTTGAGGATAAAATTATCTTCAACGTTCATTGCTCTGAAACAGCCCAGGTTGGGAATTATGAAAGAAGAATGGATTTGTAAAGAGGGCATATATTTTGAATAGTAGAGAGTATAGAGACAAACACATTTAAATATTAACAAATATTAAAAAAAATAGTTGTTAAAAAATATGGCATCTGTTTTTATCCAGGTTTTCAGTATTTTGTTTGTGTTTGTTTCATTATCAAATCCAACTCTACTACTTTCTATGTAAGGTACTTGATACTCGTGGAAAAAACTCTGCTCATGAAGAGGATGTATTTTATGGGTAGACATTGTAACACTAGAGTTAGAATTACTCTTAACAGTAAAAGAGATGCACTCCCGATGATGAATTTCTTTCTTGCTAAAGGTGGGGTGTTGTACTCTCTCTTTTGCCCTCCAGGTGGTGGGCAGACACCTTTGGGGAGGCTGATCCCTCCCTCAGATAAGATTCCCTGGCCAGTGAAGTAGAAAGAAGCCGCCCAGGTTACCTTTCCCCAGGCAGGGCATGACCGCCTTCCGAGTGGGCTCTGTTAATGCTACCTGGAACCTGGGATTAGTGTCTCTGAATCCTCCTCGTCCACACCCACGCAGCACAGAGGGAGAACAACTTCTAAATCTTTCTGCATCCAGACCAAGTTAAATAAAAGAAAATTCATTCCTAGAGCATTGGTTTCCAAACTTGTCTGCACATTAGATTCATGGGACAATCTTAAAAATCCCAAACCCGGACCACACCCTAGACCCATTTAGTCACAAACTCTGAGGGCAGAGTTGGACACAGGCATTTGGTATTTTTTGAAGCTTGCCTAGGAGATTCCAATAAGCAGGTAAATTAGAGAAGCAGGATCTTACGGTGTTGTTAGTTGGTGAATTTGCAGACTGTAAACACTGGCCTCCAGGCTGGTAGCCTGAGACACCTGCCAGAGCTAAGGGTCCTGCACACTGAGCTGCTTTTCTGTATGTGTCTCCATGTCAGTGTTTGTCAGGCATATGGAGGAACAATCAGTCTTATTTGCTTTTGTGTTTTATTTTCCAGCCAAAGGAACGTGGTTCCACAAGAGTACATGCCTTAAATAACGTCAACAGAGTGCTGCAGGTGTTACATCAGAATAATGTAAGCTTGTAATGTGAATTTTGGGATTCTGTGTGGCCATCAGCATTATTTATCATGAAACCAGCCACCTGCTCGATGCGTTGGCATCAACTGATTCTTGAAACGTTTTTTCTAATGAGAAGTATTGAATCTTTTCTAGGCATTAAGGAACGTCATGCCCTTTTTCTGATGGCTTTATTGATTTTTATGTAAATAATACATTTTTGAGATTTAGATTTACCTGATTCTCTAAAATAAAAGTTGTCATTCACTTATATTGCTGTCCAAATGTGCTAAAATAAAAACCTGGAGTTCTGTGAAGAAATTGTTTTAAAAGTTCTGTTTTTTTCATTTTAATAGGTGGAACTAGTAAATATAGGAGGCACTGACATTGTAGATGGAAACCACAAACTGACTTTGGGATTACTTTGGAGCATCATTTTGCACTGGCAGGTGGGGAAATTTCCAACCACTTTTCAATAGAAATTGAAAATGTATTGTTTGTGTGTTAGTTTCCTAGGGTTGCCATAACAAAGTATTAATGTCACAAGCTGCTTGGATTGAACAATTTTGTTGTGTCACAGAGTTCTAGAGGCTAGATGTTCATGATCAAGATGTCAGCAAGCTTGATTCCTTCTGAAGGTTCTGAGGGTTTGTCGGCAGTCCTTGGGGTTCCTTGGCCTGTGGCAGCATAACTCCAGTATTCATGTGACATTCTCCCTCTATGCTTATCTGTGTCCAAGTTTCCTCTTTTTGTAAAGACATCGGTCATATTAGATTTATGGCCCCACGCTACCTTGATGTGAGCTTGTCTTAAATAGTTATATCTGCAAAGACCTTATTTCCAAATAAGGCCCTATTCTGGGAGTTAGTACTTCAACATATGAATTTGGGGGAACATAATTCAACTCATAACAATTTGGAATAGAAGAGACTGACAAATTGCTCTATTTATCTGGCATGGGAAAAAAATAACTAATTTTCTTATGTTAAATTTTAAAAATTGATATGATTTCAGACTTGTAGAAAAGTTGCAAGAATAGTCCAAAGAATTCCCAAGTGCCCTTCACTCAGATTCTCCAAATGTTAACAGTTGCCTGTGTTATTTTTGCTCACACACTTTCTCCCTCTCTGTACCTAAATACTTTGGTGTATATTTTCTAAAAACATAGCATTCTCCTAAAAACAAAGAACTCTCTTACATAAGCACAATACAATATTAATAATATAAAATATATAACTAATATTTATAACATTGATGTTAATTATTATATGATTATATCATGTACTAAAACATAATATATAATTTTTAAAATCAGGAAAATAACATTGAAATATTATTATATGATTGACAGATCTTAAGGAGAATTGGTCAATTGCTCCAATAATATGCCTTATTGCAAAAGAAAATGCAAGATCATAAGTTACATTTATTGTCATGTCTATTTAATCCTCTTTAATTGGAACAGTTTCTGAGTTTTTGTGTTTCATGATATTGATATTTTTGAAGAGTCTTGGCCAATTATTTCTCAGAACGTCCCTCCCCATGGGCTTGTCTGAGGTTTTTTTCATGATTAGATTCAGGTTGTTCATTTCTGGCAGGGATGCCCCAAAAGTGATGTGAGTTCTCAGTGCACTGTATCGGGGGCATGTGCTGTCCACTTCATTCTTCTGGCAACATTAACTTCGATTGCTTGGTTAAGGTGGTATCTGCCAGGTTTCTCCACTGTAAAGTAACTACCTTTTGTTCTTAAAAAGTATTTTGTGGGGATATACTTTGATACTGTGTAAATATGCAGTTATTATCAAACTTTTATCCATTAGTTTTATTAATAGCATCCATTCATTATTCTTACCTGGATTAGTTACTACGATGATGCTTGGCAAATAGTAATTTTCTAATTTCATCATTCCTTCTACATTTATTACAAGGCTTTCTACTTGTAAGGAAGAGCTTCCCCTTTTCTCTTGTTTCCCTATCTTATCTACCTATCTATCCATTCATTCATTCATTCATTCATTCGTTTATATATCAGTGTAGACTCATGGATTTTACATAGGTTTATAGTGTTTTCCTGTTCTCACTCAGTTTGATGCTCAAGTTTTCCTAGATTTGGCCAGTGTGAGCTTCCTAAGTTGGCTTCTGTGTCCTTTTAATATGTCCACATCATTATTTGAGCACTTTCTTAAGGCATGTGTACTACCTAGAATAATAATATAAATATTAGTTCTAGAGTATAACTGTTACTGCTATCAGGAAAGGTACTTCATTCTTTGATTTTGTAGTTAGTCAGAAGTTCGTTTCTTTGTTATTTTTATAGAGAATAAAAATTGGGTTTTCTTCATTTTAAAATGTTTTTGTAAATGAATAGTGTTAAAATATGACCTTTTTTGTGACTATGAAAGTGATGTTCATTGTAACCAAGCATAGTTACAAGTACTGTTTAGGATCTAGAAGATACAGTAATATATACAGTAATATAGGACCTAGAAGATACAGTAATACAGTAATAATTTTACAGTGAGGTAAAAATCACCTCTAAATCCTAAAACCCGAAATGATCACAGTTAAAAATCTATGTTTCTGGTGTTTAAGGGAAAAATTTGAAATAAAATGAGTGCCAGTTACTTGATCCATTATGGTTAACTAGCATAACAGTCCTTATTCAAGGGCTTGATAGAAATAACTGTGTTAGTTACAGGCAGGCCTGGTTTCTCTCACACAGGTAAAAGATGTCATGAAGGATGTCATGTCAGACCTGCAGCAGACAAACAGCGAGAAGATCCTGCTGAGCTGGGTGCGTCAGACCACCAGGCCGTACAGCCAAGTCAACGTGCTCAACTTCACCACCAGCTGGACAGACGGGCTGGCCTTCAATGCCGTGCTCCACCGACATAAGTGAGACATTGCTCTACTTAGATGTGGGCTCTACAAATCTGTCTCCTCTCTGTCCCTCCCCTGCGATGACCACTCCCTGAAGCCCCTTCCTCACTCTTACCACTCTCCTCTCTGCACTCGCTCTACCAAAGTCTTACGAAAAGAAACATCGTGGAAGAACACTAGCCATTGAGTCTTTCTTTCCACAGGATTTAAATGCTACAGTGCAATGTCCATGGTTTCTCCTGCATATTTATAAGTTAAAAAATGTGAAATAATTCACATAGTTGAATCCCACTTATTTAGCACTATTAATAGTGATGTGTGCAAAGAATTGTGTAAGGTTTTATTCTCATACCAAAAGTAAAACTCTATAAATTCAATTAAAAATAGCCAAATGATTTCTTCATGAAACTTGAAAACAGATGCCAATTATATAAAACACCAAAGGTCCAAGAATAGCCAGTACACTTCTGAAGAAGATCCAGACTGAATTACTTTCCAAAAAGAAACTAAAACTATGGAGCTATATAAATTAAGACTATGCAGTACTGTAAATGAATACACTAATATAGTGAATCATATGAAATTGCCAGTACCTGACTGTTTTTGACGTTTATCAATGGCAGTTGCAGACAGGTCAGCCTAACAGAATAAAGAGCTCAGAAACTGCTCCATTACATGGGAAAACCTGATATACAAGTGAGCTGATATTGCAGATTAGTAGACGGTATGGGACAATTTGTTACCCGGATGTAAATAAGTGCACTGGAACCTCACCTCATCATACTTAAAAAATATATTCTACATGGATCAAATCTACATGGATCAAATTCTACATGGATAAAATCTACACGAATTTAAATGCAAAAGGCAAAATTTGTTATGTTTTATTGTTATTGTAAATGATTAATTTTCTCAAGTTTCATTTCCTGTATGTTCTTTACTGGTATCTAAAAATACAATAGACTTTTCTACATTTTATATCTGGAAACTTACTCAAATCTTACAAATTTTAATAAGTTTGTTTCTGTGGATTGTGGCTTTTTTTTTTTAGCATACGCTCCCTTTTTTTTTAGAATGCCCTGGAATTATGATTGTTTGATTTCTTCTCTTTTCTTTGTTGTTCTTCATTGTGCCTGGTCCTTCAATGCAATGTTGATTTGAATTGGTGATAGTGAGCTGAATGTTTTGTTCTTGATAACAAAGGGAGTGCTTTTAATGTTCTACCATAAGAATGTTTATTGTGGCTTTTTTGATATGCTTTTTATGAGGTTAAAGAATCCCTCCCAATCTTCTCCTACTCCTCCTTTATCAGTTTAAGGAGGTTGCTCTCTGTTCCTACTTGGTTAAGAGATTTTTATCAAGAAACTGGTGAATTTTAGCCAATACTGTTTTCCACTTGTTAATTAATTGATACAACAAATATATGTAGAGTGCCTTCTATGTGCTAGACATAGGGTATACAGCAGAGAACAAAACGGGCAAAAATCTTCATTTCTTTGGAGCTTATTTTCCAACAGAGGGAGACAGACAATAATAAAAATAAATGAAAATATAAGTTGTGTAGTATATAGAAATGGTAAACATGCTGAAGAAAAATGCATCAGGCAAGAGGGGAGGAGGCATCTGGCATCTGGCATCTAGGACGCCAGTGGCTGCAGTGACCCTAGTGGAGAAGTCAGGGAGGGAACTAGGAGAAAGAGGGTTGGAGGAAGCAAATCCCAGTAGGTGGGTGGGTCTAAGATTCAAAAAGAGACAGAGGGCAAAGAAAATGATTAGCTTTTGGGTATGTCATAGCAATAATAATGTCCAATTTGTGAGATTAAAAGAAAATCAAGATAGAAATGAAATACAGTACCAGAGAATGGTAACATGGAGGGGAATGATTGGTGGGAAACTCTCAGGGCCTTTGTTTTAGGAATATTCTGTGAACAGATTAGAGCTGCATTTTCTATTCTGCTAACCTTGATCTTTTAATTGGAGAATGTGGTCCATTAACATTGATTGTAATAACTGACATATTTAGGTTCATTTTTACTACTTAGTTTGAGCTTCTCATTTCTCTTACCTTTTCTATGTCTTTTCTTTCTTGTCTTCTTTTATATTGATAAGGTTCTCCCCCTCCTTTTTTTCTTTTACTCTTTGGGAAATATTATATAGCCCTTCTAGTCTTAGTGGTTACCACAGAAATTAACCATTAACCAGGCATATTTAACCAATACAAAGTCCTTAGAATGTGTTATCTTTTATTTTCATATTTATAAATTACTTTCAAATATTGTATATTTGACAAGCTTTCGGGATATAAAAATAAACTTAAAAAAAACTCACAAATCAAAAAATCTAAAACTAAAATGTATTAGATTGTAACAATGCCTGCTTTGTTTCCACGTATTTCATCTTCATTGCATTTTGTTTACATGGTGATTTCAGACCTGATCTCTTCAGCTGGGATAAAGTTGTCAAAATGTCCCCAATAGAGAGACTTGAACATGCCTTCAGCAAGGCTCAGACTTATTTGGGAATTGAAAAGCTGTTAGATCCTGAAGGTATTGTTCAATGTTTAATTTCAACCTTGACTTTACTGTACAATTTTGAACGCTTGAAAAGCAGTGTTTTTTTAAGAATGAATTATGAGAATTTTGGAACCTTTTTCCTCTTTAAGTATAGGTGTAAGTCTTTTTATTGCAGATAACTTATCAGTATTTTTGTACTTAGCAATCGTAGGATCCTTTAGGTAGACATATAATTACAGCACTTGATAATAGTTAATCTAAATAAAGTAAGATTTAATGTTTTAAGAAAATATAGTTATTATATAAACAATTGGGTATTTTGTTTAGTTGATTAAAATGTATTCTTGTGTAAACACTTTAGTTGCAAATGTTGTAGGGTTGAATTCTAGACTTGTTTTCTTAGTATGAATAACATCTGTGTCTTTATCTTAAATGGTAACATATGGTAGCTTATCTTTGAGCATTTTAGGGGAGTCTTTTAGGGAAGATTTTTAAAAAATGGGATACTGAACAAAAATAAGTCTTTGTCTTTGTCTCATATTATATGTGAAATAGCAATTGACTGAGCTATGGTATTGCAAAGATTACATATTAGGTATTGTTTATGGTTACTGAGAGTTATTTTATATCTAATATTGAGCAGTTCACCTATTTTGGACATCTAATTTAAGCTAGTTCTTATATTCTTCCACTTTTAGATGTTGCTGTTCAGCTTCCTGACAAGAAATCCATAATTATGTATTTAACATCTTTGTTTGAGGTGCTACCTCAGCAAGTCACTATAGATGCCATCCGTGAGGTAGAGACACTCCCAAGGAAATACAAGAAAGAATGTGAAGAAGAAGAAATTAACATACAGGTACGAATTTTTATTAAAATGATTGGCTTGTTATATTTGTTTTCTCATAGGTAATAGTTAAAAATACTTTCAGAGGGTTTTTTCCTTGACTGAGAACATCTTGGTTTCTCAGCTTACGTTTGCATAAGTTCACTTTATCAGTTAGCATGCTGTCACATGCATGTAATAGAAAAGCATAACTCAACCATCTTTATTATAAAGGAAAATATATTATTTCACAAAACAAAGCTGGAGTTAGGGTCTAAGGCTGTTGAATCATGGCGCTCCATGACATGCTAGTAATCCATGTTTTTCCATCTACTGATCACCATCTTTTATCCCTGTTGTCGTATGCTAAAGATGGTTTTCCTCATATCAGCCTAGTTCTTTTCTAAGTACTAATTTTCTCTCTTTCTTTCTTTCTTTCTTTCTTTCTTTCTTTCTTTCTTTCTTTCTTTCTTTCTTTCTTTCTGTTTTTCTTTGGCCATAAAAAAGGAATTTTTTCCATTATACTCTCACAAGGACTATCAAAATATAAGGTTTATTTTTTCTTTCATTTAGGAGGAGTGATCTACAGTAAGCTACTTGGCAAGTTTTTCATGAAAGGGCTTGCAGTAGTTTTATTCACAAATGAGGTTTTATGTTTTAGGAGATATAAATAAAATCATAATTTATTTTCTTTCTTAATTATCCTGTTTTGAATCAATCCATATTTTATCTCATCCTGTGTTAGTCTAACCAGTCCTCTTTATTTATAGAACGAGAGAATATTAAGAGTTGGATGAGACCTTAGAGGTCATTTGGCTCAACATGTTAGTAACCAAGCAACCAAGAGATAGACATGGATTTCAAAATTATAAGAATATATATTTCAGAGTGGAAGAAAGCCTGGGCTCTGGAGCTAAAATTTTATCTTGTTGCTACTTGTTTGGAATTGGTTACTTAATCTCTCAACCACAGTTTTGTCTGCAAAATGAGCTTACAACTACCCACTTCATAAAGATAATGAATTTAAAGTGTTTAAAATGATATTAATAAGCACTCAATAAGCAGCAGCTATCATTATTATAATTTTTCCTCTCAATTTGTTTTGGCATTCTCATTCAACAAGTTTCTTTTTAAAAATATTATTTAATTCCCATAACAATGATAATAGTCTTGAGCTGACGTGGCATCATCTTTTTTTCCTCTGCTGGGATTCAGAGAACTTAGTTATTATTTTAAATTTTCTTGGAGTAGTATGTACCAATCCTTTTATTTTTTCCATTTCAGAAATAGCATAATTTATAGAGAAAGAAAAAAAAAAACACTTAACTGAGGAAAAGAGGGTGAGAGATGGAGCCTGATTGTGAACCTAGGACTGTTTTTAGTAGTTTTGAAAATCAAATGATGCTGAGGAAAAGCCCTAACTTCTTATAATTGACTGAAAAAATGCTGGGAAGCATTTGCCTCTAGCAGTGTAGTTATTATTCTGCATCAATGATGTGCCTTTTTAGGTGGCTCAGATAATCTGGGTTTGTCTTGTTTTTAGAATCATTTCTTTATTGGATTGGGATTCCTGTTGTTAGAAAGATAGGATATTTCAGCTGGGCACGGTGGCTCATGCATGTAATCCTAGCACTCGGGGAGGCTGAGGTGGGAGGATCTCTTGAGGTCAGGAGTTCAAGACCAGCCTCAGCAAGAGTGAGACCCTGTCTCTACTAAAAACAGAAAAAATTAGCTGGGCACAGTGGCATATGCCTGTAGTCCCAGCTACTCCGGAGTCTGAGGCAGGGGGATCACCTGAGCCCAGGAGTTTGAGGTTGCTGTGAGCTAGGCTAATGCCACGGCACTCTAGCCTGGGCAACAGAGTGAGACTCTGTCTCAAAAAAAAAAGAAAGATGGCTGGGCGCGGTGACTCACGCCTGTAATTCTAGCACTCTGGGAGGCCGAGGTGGGTGAATGGCTCGAGGTCAAGAGTTCGAGACCAGCCTGAGCAAGAGCGAGACCCCCTCTCTACTAAAAATAGAAAGAAATTATCTGGCCAACTAAAAATATATATAGAAAAAATTAGCCGGGCATGGTGGCGCATGTCTGTAGTCCCATCTACTTGGGAGGCTGAGGCAGGAGGATTGCTTGAGCCCAGGAGTTTGAGGTTGCTGTGAGCTAGGCTGATGCCCCGGCACTCACTCTAGCCCGGGCAACAGAGCCAGACTCCGTCTCAAAAAAAAAAAAAAAAAGGAAAGATAAGGATATTTTAATTTTTATAGTTAAGGCCATTCTCTCTTAAAAAGGAAGGAGTCTTCATTTGCCTTTCATAATATATAGATAAAATTATCACTTCTGTTTAGGGTTCAGGGTGGCATGATAAGAATTGCAGAAACCATTTGCTGTTTGACTAAGTGCAAGTATATTAACACTAACCTCTTTATTTGCATGCTTTCATTAGTGCCTTAGAGGCTGAATTACGTTAATTGAGAAATAAAATGTGATCAAGTTTTAATCATCTACCCTCTGCCATAGCTCGCCATCCACCACTCTCCAGTGCACACTAAGAGCCAGACTTTCTCTCCTGCTCTGTTATTTCTCCAAACATATGCTAGTGGTCAGCAAATATTATATAATAATTCCTACATTTCTTTTTAAATACCTGTCAATTGCAAGTCTCCTCATGTGTTTTAATTAATACCTTCTGCACATTTGCATTTAGACAAAGCCTTCCATCTCCCACCTCATAAATGCTAGTGCCTATTTAAGTGACTTTTGGCTGGTCGCTGACTTTTCTGGTTCTTAGAAGTCCTCATTGTAGTATAGAGGTTTGGTACTAAATGATCTCCAGGGTTATTTTAGCTCTACAATTTTAGGAATTTAAGTCTAAAAGTTAGCTTATTTCCTCTCTGTCTTTGTCACCATCCATCTCTTCATTATTCAGTGTTTCAACTTTGCACTCATATTTGAACTCCTGTATTCAGTTTACTGGATTCATCTGATTCTTCCTCCTAAATGTCTTTTGTGTGTTTTCTTTGTCTTCCAGCCTCATGTTAATTAAAGACCTCATCTTTTGTAGTTTCCAAGACCCAGCCTACTTCCTCACTGCAGTAAGAGTGGACTTTTTCCCTTTTTTCCCCAAGATTCTTGTGCATACAGTTTCCCCTCGATAAAATGTTCCTCCACTCACTATTGCATGGGAAGCTGCCCGTGTTTCCTCAGTTTTCACAGAACCTTTTCAGAGAAGTCTTCTCTGATGAACCTATCAAAATACAACACCACACACATACTCTCTCTCTGTTTCTTGCTATCCTACTATTTTTGCAAACTTTGTTAAGAATTTTAAATTATATCTTAAGAGCATTGGGAAAGCCACTGAAAGGTTTTAAGCAGGAAAGTGTTATGATGTGATTACATTTTCAAAAGATCATCCTGGCTGTTGTGTGAGAAATGGATTGTAGAGGTGGGAGTACGGGGGTTGGGGGCCTGGGGAGCAAACGGGAAAGTAGAGACCCCTGTTGGCAGGCTGTCATAGTCCAGAGGAGAGACTTAGATGGCTGTGGGATGGAAAGGTCTTGATGGATTTGAGACAAGTTTTGAATTATCTGGCTCCCAGGTTTTTAGCTGGAGTAATTAGGTGCATGGAGAAGCCAGCTGCTAAGATGAGGAAGCCTGAGCAGGAACATGTTCTGGAAAAAAATGAAGGGTTTAAATATGGACATGGTTTGATATATCCATGAGATATTGAAGTGGAGATGCCAAGGTAGTGGGATATAGGAGTTGGAACTTCAGGCTCGTAGTGGGTATAGATGATGGTTCTTTAAAGCCAGTGGGAGAAGATGAGATTACTCAGGCAAAGAATACAGAGGGAAGAAAAAAGAGACCAGGACTTAATTTTGAGGAGCTTCATTACTCACAGGTCAGCAGCTGCTGTTGAACCAGCAGCAGACCAATGTGGTGTTCCCTGCAGCAGGGAAAGGAGAGCTGTAAGGGGCTGGGGAGTGGTCAGCCATGTGGAGTGCTGCTGAGGGCTGAAGTGAGAAACGTGGGGTGACCAGCTCTTGGGGTTTGCTGGGGGCAGTTCCAGTTTGTTTGTTGTTCTAGCACAGTTATTATCAAAAGCATTCTACTATTTAATATTTTGGTTAATTATTTGGTCACTCCATAGAGGATGCTAGAAATGTAGATTTGGCAAGGGGAAGGTTATTGGTGATGTTGGTAAAAGCCTTTCTGGTTGAGTGTTGGGGCAAATGCAAGTCAGGGTGAAAGGGAATGTTAACATTTCTTGTATTGTTTTCTGTACATTTCTGTACGTTTGCAATAGTCTACTTGAAAATTGTGGATGAGAGGTGATAAAGCAGAGATAGGATATAGGTAGGTTTTAAAAAGTTTGTCTCTCAAAGGGAACAAAAGAACCAGAGAGATGGTCAATTTGATTATAAGATCTTAAAGTATATAGGGAAATACTCAGTTGCTTAGAAAGAGCTTGAGAGAAATTTATTCCATGAGCATTAAAACAAACAACCAAACAAAAAAGGCCAAGTAAACCAGAGAGCAATTGCCTCAAAAAAATACAATCAGTACAATAGCCTGTTTGTGTGGCTATCTTTTAGTGTCTAAAATGCAATGCTAAATTGCAGTTCAATAAAAGCAGTTTAACTAGGGGTCAAAGCAGAGTTCTAATCTTTCTCTTTTTCCTTAAATTACATTCATCCTTGAAGGCTCAACATGTTGTAGTTCCTCTACGAAACTTTCCTAACCGTTTTAGCCCTTGGTGAACTCAAATGTCATTCCTTGTTGGGACCATGGCATTTATCACTGTGCTAATAACCATTTTATTTTTGCTCAGAAGTGATTCATTTGGGTTATTTCTCTCTCTCCAACTATATTAGACTCTCCTTGAGTACAGAACTCGTGAGTACTGCTTTGTGCTCTTTGCCATTCTAGTGCAGTTAATAAATGCTGTCTGACTAATTCATGGCATTGCTCATCTGACTCCGAGGAGGAGTTGGATTAATGTCTAAGACATGGTGGTATCTACCTTAGGTTCTCTATATAGTGTGTGCTTGTGTTCATGATAATTGTAGGTTTTTCTTGGCTTTGCTTTTATAGAGCACAGCTCCCGAGGAGGAACGTGAGAGTCCCGGAGCTGAAACCCCCAGCACTGTCACCGAGGTCGACATGGATCTGGACAGCTATCAGATAGCCCTGGAGGAAGTGCTGACCTGGCTGCTTTCTGCTGAGGACACTTTCCAGGAGCAGGATGACATTTCTGATGATGTTGAAGAAGTCAAAGACCAGTTTGCAACCCATGAAGTAAGTATACACCTGCTGAACAGGGTGTATCTGCCCTGGGGTTTGTGCCTTAATGAGGGGCTCTTCCCTGATGTTTGTTGTTTACTGAGTTCTGCTCTACGGAAAGGTCATGGCTTATTTTAGGACCTGTGATAGGGCTTTCTTATAAAATTGATGTGGGTGATTAACTGCATCAGAATTAAATTTCAGATTTTAATCTTGTTGTAACTTGTATATTTTATAGAGCCACTGTCAAAAAGCAATGCACAGTTATACTCATTTCTGAAGTGTATTGTTATAGTGAAAAACAAAATGGCAAACCAATACAACAAATCTTTAGGTTTTGAGTTTTCCCCAGAAAGTGATTATTGTTTTTAATGGCACAATTAAGCAAATGTCCTACCCAGTGTTCCTGTACAATTTTGTTTTTTTTGAGACAAGGTCTCACTCTGTTACCTGGGCTGGAGTACAGTGATGTCATCACAGCTCACTGCAGCCTCAAACTCCTGGGCTTAAGCGATCCTCCTGCCTCAGCCTCCCAAGTAGCTGGGACCACAGGTGTGTGCCATCACGCCTGGCTAATTCTTTTATTTTTTGTAGAAATGGAGTCTCACTCTTGCTCAGGCTTGTCTCTAACTCCTGGCCTCAGGTAATCTTCCCATCTTGGCCTCCCAAAGTGCTTAGATTATGGGCGTGAGTCACTGCACTCGTCCCAAAGTCTACTTTATTTGTTCTCTGCCAGGCTACCTTTTTTTGCAGCATTGATATTTAGGATAGGCATTAGCAATTATTAATTTTTTTTTTTTTTTTTTTGCCATGAGTAGCTTACAAGTCATAATGATGTACCTTTCTAGGCTTTTATGATGGAGCTAACTGCACACCAGAGCAGTGTGGGAAGCGTGCTACAGGCGGGTAACCAGCTGATAACACAAGGAACTCTGTCAGATGAGGAGGAGTTTGAAATTCAGGAACAAATGACCCTGCTGAATGCTAGATGGGAAGCACTGAGGGTGGAGAGCATGGACAGACAGTCTCGGTGAGTGGGAAGCCAAGACATTAACACTTTCTTCCACAGCCTGCATTGCACCCTTCACGTCAAGTAGAAGTCCACACGTCTGTGAAAACAAGATCATTACAGAACTTGCCTCATAAAAGTTAGACTCTTTCTCATTTCGTACTGTTCCTGGAATTTTGCATGATCTTTATTTTCCCTTGGATGTGTTAGCCAAACCAAAAGATAAAAGTTGGAATACAGAGCTTAACAGAAAAGGAGAAAACAGTTCGTATGGACAGTTAACTGTTTGCAGTATTAAAATCGGCTAACCATTAATTCCGTAGGAAGACAGGACTACATTGTATCTATCTACCATTCCATTTTGTACCATTTTTTTTAGAGCTTTCCCATGGCCCATTTCATTTCAGTATTGTGTGTTAAGGAGCAAACTGCATTCCATTGCCATTTCCACCTATTTAATAAGCAGGAATTCCTGATTGAAGAAACAATGATTCTGATACGAATACCGGGTGCTGTTACTTGCATTCTTTGACTGCGTTTAATGGAATCCATTTAGGAAGAAAATAAAAGGTTTTTCCCCCCAGTTTCTATGTTTGAAGACTAAATGCTGCTTTCAATGTGTAGGCAAGGGTGTGTTCCCTGGCCCTATATCTCTGGTGCCTGGACTATGTATTTACCTTTCCAAGCTCGTGGGAATAATGCCGTGCTCTCCGTGGACAGGCTGCACGACGTGCTGATGGAACTGCAGAAGCAGCAGCTGCAGCAGCTCTCTGCCTGGTTAACACTCACAGAGGAACGCATTCAGAAGATGGAAACTTGCCCCCTGGACGATGATTTAAATGCCCTACAAAAGCTGCTAGAAGAACATAAAGTAAATCTGTCTCATATTTTTTTTATACCTTATCAAATATGAAAGAGCCGCACTTAGCATTGTCAGAGGCTGATGACTTGTATCATTAGCACGGAGGTGGGACACTTCTGTGCTCTGTTTGTTCAGAAGCTCATATGGTAGAGTTCGTGGGGATGTGACTTTTCTGAGCCAGGAATGAAAGTGCAGGTAAAATTTTATATGGGAATGGGCAGGTTTCTTTTGAAGGTGCATCACTTTCGTAGGATTTGAGAAGGGTTTTTTTGGACCCATAAGTGGCTGAGAACACTAGTGTGTTGGTGTGAGTGCAGTGTGTGGGTGAAGAAGCAAACCCTGAAAGGTGGCTGTACCTAATCCTCTCAGGAAAGCCTGTTGCTTCTTCTCCGATCCAGGAAAGCATGAAGCACTAGGTGAGGAACAAAAATTTGGTGAACAATGTAATTTGGTCACAAGTTTAGGGAAGAACTTTTCATAGTCAAGATCAGGAAAGGTAGAGTAAAATATCCTCTCTGCAAAGTGTTTGAGGAATTTTATTTATCAATGAAACAGGCAGATAACAAAGCTTTAGGGATACATTACACAGAACTCTGAGAGGCATTTGACAACATTATCGACAGTGTTTCAATAAATTACCTATATACGTATGTCTAATGACTACACTCTTCCCATGGAAAAGGTGAGAATGGAAATGTCCAAATTGCTTTCTTGGGTAGCAAATCAGAGTAACTTCTGACTATCATGTATCGTTTTCCCTACCTCTTACTTTATATCATACTGCACTAGATAAAATGATCTCTCACTGTGTATATTTAAGTTATGGACTTTTTTGCTTTACCAATTCTATATTTTTGTCTTAATTCCTAGTATAGACACTCAACATGAAATAAAAGTGATATTTCCCCTTTTCAATCCGTTTGCATTTTCAAACTGCCTTGGTTCATAATGAAATGTAAAGATGTGTAATGAGCTTGTTTCATTAGTAGAACACTCAGGGTAATGATAAGAAATTTAAATACAATGCCTCATTGAGTGTCCTTAATTACTATTGACAACTGAGTACATTTTAAATAGGTAAATGTGAAAGAGTAGAAATAATGGTTTATCTTCATTTTTTCTTTAGAGTTTGCAAAATGATCTCGAGGCTGAACAGGTGAAAGTAAATTCATTAACTCACATGGTGGTAATTGTGGATGAAAACAGTGGTGAGAGTGCTACAGCTGTTCTAGAAGATCAGTTACAGGTAAGAACCCTGTAAAGTAAGATAATCCTGAAGGACCTGTGGTCTGAGACCCAAGCATGTGTTGCTCTGTCCTTCATGGCCTCATTGTTTATCCACAAGGGTAGAAAAATCCACTTTTGGTTGTACTTCCCAGTTGGGGTTCCACAGCATGTGGGTTATAGGAGTACCCATGTATTGATTCCTTTCCTGCTGCCCTTGAAGGGAATGTATGGGTCCGGTTGCGGTCCCCAGCTTCCTTGTGCATAATATTAACAAGACTGGAAAGCACAGGAACTGATCTCAGCAAGTAGCCTATGAACTTCTTGGTTAGAATCACTTGAGGTATTTGTTAAAATGTAGATTCCTAGGATCTACGCACACCTGAATCTGGGTGGAGGAGGGGATAGTGAACCTGCATTATAAAAAAAAAAAAAAAAGTTATGTGTATACTAAAATTTGAGAATTCCAGCTTGTAGGCTTTAAGTATCCCTGTGTCTTTGGTAGATTACCATGTGATTTTCAACAACAGTTTTGGAAACCTCAACAAATTGCTTCTTTTTGCGCAAAGGCAATAGTATATCTTTATAAGTCTTTGTAAAGAAATTTATCAGTATTTCATTTGAACAATACCTGATAAGATGTTGCCAATTTATGATTTCCAGGCTATAATTTCATCATATGACATCCTTTTTCTTTTGTAAAGAAAAAGTTCTGAGACTTCAGTGTAGTAGTATTTACTTATTACAGTAATCTGAGAGGTAGGTATTCCATGTCTTGACTATTTAGCAGTGAGGAAACTGAAATTCAAGGAGTATAAATGATGCCCCAGAGATTTAGACAAGGAGTGGCCATTTTGAGACTAGAGGGACCTTTCTTCTGGCTCTAAGTTCTCTATCCTTTGCACCCTTAAAAGCTTACTCTGGTGTTAAATATCATAATAGTATAATATGAATTAAATAATTATTGTTCACATGTAAGTAATATAGAAATAAATTTTAACATTTATAAAATGATAGTAAAATAATTTTCAGGGAAAATTATTGTGAAGAATGATTTTTTAGAAAATTAGTTAATCAAATTTATTTATTTAGTATTTTTAATACTCATAATATTCTGTTAATTTATGGAGAATTTTCTATGGAAATTTTCATGTAATATAAACAGAGCAGAACAATTAAGCACTTTACTGTTTTATAGAAATTCTCTTATTCAAAATGTAGTTTTTATAAATTGAAACATTTTCCTTAATTTTGGTACTATAGATGAACATTTTCTTGGTATGTAAAGATGGTTAAGAAATATAATTGATGCACTAATTTTTTTTAAGGTAATTATAGCCTGGAAAATTTGAAGTACAAAAAGTAGATTCGTAGATACATGTAAAAATGTCAAATTCTCATATGAAAAACACAACAAAATGGAAAGAGTAGGAATTTGGAGTCAAAGATATAGGGTAGAGTTCTGGTTGTACCACTTTCTAGTGATGCGAAATAATCTGTTAAATTCTATAGGGATTAGTTTTTCTCATTTATAGGATTGATCTGTTATTTTAAAGCAACTTTTACAAAAGTATTTTTATAAATAGCTATTCTGTAATAAAGAACAATGGAAATCACGAATTTCTGTAGTGATTGTGATAACTCTCTTTGAAGGCTGTGTTGACCAAGGGTGGTGTTTTCCTTTCCTAGAAACTTGGTGAGCGTTGGACGGCGGTGTGCCGTTGGACTGAAGAACGTTGGAACAGATTACAAGAAATCAATATGTTGTGGCAGGAATTATTGGAAGAACAGGTATGAAACTATTATCCAGAAGAGGCAAAACAAACAGCGAAAAGTAACCCATCTTTTATTATGGCATTAGAATACAGTTACCTTCTTTAGTTTTCTTTGAAAGGAAAATATACAAATAATTACTATTTTAAAAATCAGATTTCTGTCCATTTTATAACTGATTATGCAGCATATTTATAGAGATCACATGATATGACTATTGTAATAATACTTAATTTGATCTGTATTCATCATTTAGAATGTTAGTACTTAGATATGATTTGTTTGATATTACAATTATTACTGGATTTATGTTGGGTAATGTGTATGAATTTGTATGAGCACAATTCCTACCATATGGTTTATATTCAGTAAATAATGTATAAATGAAACCACTCAATACATGGTGAACTTTAAATCATGAGAATTTTTCTTGATTTTTTTAACCGGGATAAGTACTGAAATTAATGAGAAAATGTTATTTGGCAACACCTTTGATTGACTGCTTGGTTAAGAGTATATTTTTTCCACTAAGGATTGCTACAGCAAATGAACCGATGGGGCAAAGCTCCTTAATTTTTCAGTCAGGGTGGTGGTCCTTTGCCCATCCTATGTCCTTCCAGAAAAGCAACCAACAAAACAAAATACAAATAAGCAAAACTTTTCTCCCAAAATGCCAAACAGTTGTGGTTTAGAAAATAAGCAGATACTCTATTCCCACATCTCCCAGTATCCATTTTGATTCTTTTAAATACATTTCATTTCCATCCACAAAAAGTAACTATATTGTCTGCAGGGGAAATAAAAACCCAAACGTATGATGTTTTGTGGTTTACTAAAGATGGTGGCAGATAGTGCATCTTAAAAAGTAGGTTGCAAAATTTGTCCAACTATATATTATTAATCACTACTTCCCCCCTTCCAAACTTTGGTCACAGTTTTCTTAAGAATCACATGATGGGCCTGATTCTGATTTTTGATATATTTATATTTATGTTTCAGTTTACAAAGATTTACATGTACTTGGAACCCTATATTCAAGGCCAAATAATCTCATGGAATAGTTAAAATTTTACTTCAGTAATGACAACAGGAGACATTGATTGCCAGAGAAAACCATTGTGTTCTTCTTCTACCCAGTAAAATAATTTCAAATTTGGAAATAGCTTTACTTTGATAATTTAAAAAAATGTTAAAAAAGAGGAAGTGGCTAGTATTTTGGTCACTCATATTACTTTAGGTTTTAAACTGACCTTTGAGTCATGCTCTACTAGCAATCTGACATTTTGGCTATATCTTTTGTATGTGTGTATGTGGTGTTTGTACTTTCTATCTTGTGCCATAGTTATTTATGTGCATATCTTATCAGCCATACCAGATTGAGAACAGGATTCATATTTGTCTTTTAGTTTCCTAATCTTCATTTCTTTTTTTTTTTTTTGGTGGAATATAGAGGCGAGAAATAGTCGTTAAATAAATTGATCGATAAAACAAGTGAGAAAGAATCGATCCCATTGCAAAGACAGAACCAAGATTTTTTCCTCCCAGCTAAATAGAAAAGGGTTTGCTGTGGTAGATGCTACATTTTGGGAAGAATTATCTCAATGCAGCCACAGTTGTTTTCCATCTCTCCTCAGGGTTATCTCTCTACATTATTAAATCTATTTTGCTTAAAAAACATGCATTGATGCCAGTGAAGTTTACAATTCTGTATATTGACTTTGGGTCATCCTCAGACTTCCTTTTTTAATCATAATTGCTGTTGAACCTTCAGCATCAGTGTGGCTTTCCTGCATGATGCTGTGGAAAGACCATTGGTTTTGGGTTGGGTCCTTGATCCAGCTCTGCCATTAACTAGCCAAGTGATCTTGGACA
Source organism: Varecia variegata (assembly GCA_028533085.1). Classification (NCBI taxonomy): domain Eukaryota; kingdom Metazoa; phylum Chordata; class Mammalia; order Primates; family Lemuridae; genus Varecia; species Varecia variegata. The sequence goes on along the minus strand of CM052441.1, from coordinate 16,833,448 downwards.
TGTAACTTAACTTCTCTCTCCTTCCTCTTAAATCGAGGATCTGGAATAAGACAATCTCTGAGCTTCCTTCTGTCTCTAGAGAGTTATAAGGTGATTTTTTGGGGGACATTTGGATAGTTTGATTTACCCTTTCTCCTCCATCCACCTCTTGAGAATTATGTTTAGTTACCCAGGTGTGGGGTAATATCAGGTTGATCTGTTGCAAATATGAGATGGATAATATTTTAAAGAAAGATGTCTTGTTGGATTATTTGTGCCTCAGACTTAGGTGTTTGAGGTCTTTCTTACCCCCAGATAAGGGTGAAGCCTCTAATAAAAAAAAAGTTAAGAGATTTGGGAACTTGATTGAAGTAACAAATGATGCTGCAGATATATTTTCAACTTTCTGTTATTACTTGTAGTGCTTGTTAAAGGCTTGGTTAACTGAAAAAGAAGAGGCTTTAAATAAAGTCCAGACAAGCAACTTCAAAGACCAAAAGGAACTAAGTGTCAGTGTTCGACGTCTGGCTGTAAGTAAAAGTAATGCCATTGTCAGCATCTGTGTTGTAAACCTATGATATCTTAGTGTTTTATATCAATGGTTAATACAATTTAGTGAATTACAGACAATGGCTCATTACCCAATACTAGACCGCTGCCATGCAATGATTTGGAACCAGGAGTCTTATGTTTAGCACAGTGAACTGCATAACATGTAGATTTTACTGTAAAATATACCTATTTACATTTCTTGACTGGGGACCAGGAAGATAAAATCCTGTTAATGGAGAGTTTTCTAATAAATATCTGAAATACTAGATTTTGAAGGAGGACATGGAAATGAAGCGTCAAACATTGGATCAGCTGAGTGAGATTGGCCAGGATGTGAGTCAGTTACTTGATAACCCCAGGGCATCTAAGAAGATCAACAATGACTCAGAGGAATTGACTCAAAGATGGGATTCTTTGGTTCAGAGACTGGAAGATTCATCCAACCAGGTACCTTTTGATTTGGATAGTGTGTTGCACCATTAATTAAAAATTTAAATTTCACTGTTCAGGTTCATTTTAGTTCTTATGACATAAAAGAGTAGTAGGTGAACTAAAAAGTTGATTCCTTACACCTGATGAAAAATTGACATGTGAAATTATTCTCCTTGAGTTTTTTAAAGTAAATTTTAATAGATCTTCAAAAAACATACTAACATATCCAGTAATTTAATTTGTAGTAACTGATAGCACTTAGGCAGGTATCCAATAAATAATCTTAAAATCTTAAATCTTAAGTAATCTTACTGATCTTAAAAATATTTTAATGGGTTCATCAAAAATAAAGTTTTGGCTTATACATGAATGTTCATAGCAGCGTTATTTATAATAGCTCAAAAATTGGAACAACCCAAATGTCCATCAACAGATGAATGAATAAACAAAATGTAGCATGTGAATTATATCTTAGTAAAGCTGTTATAAAAATTTTAACATTGGTTGATTTTTATTTCAGGTGACTCAGGCTGTAGCAAAGCTGGGAATGTCTCAGATTCCTCAGAAGGATCTTTTGGAGACTGTTCGTGTAAGAGAACAAGTAACTACAAAAAAGTCTAAGCAGGAGCTCCCTCCTCCTCCTCCTCCAAAGAAGAGACAGATCCATGTGGATATGGAAGCTAAGAAAAAGTGAGAACAGAGAAATTTTTCAAGCCCAATACTGTACATAATGTATTTGATACTTGCTACTTATTTTGCACTATCACTAATCATATGCAAATTTAGACATAATTACTATTATGGAAATTCAGCTACTGAACCACTCACTGCCCCTGAGTCTTCTGAATATTCTGTTTCACACTAGCTAAGCATCTCAATTGTCTTGGATGGTTTTATTTATCCTGTATTCACTTTGGAGAACAGTGTGGCCGAGCCCTTCTTTCTTCCTTTCCCATCATTCACCTTGTCCATGACTATTGATTCATTCTTTCACTAGCCACAACGCTGATGATTTTGCTTTAGGTAGACATCCTCATTCTTTGTGAATCCAATTCCTCCTCTCAACATTAAAAAATACTTGATTCAGGGAAATAATTCACTTTTAGTTTCCTTTTTTCTTTTTTCCCCTCATTCGTTTTCGTATTTTCTTGTTTCTTTTGTTAATTTCTTTGTCAGATCATTAGCATGTTCTTCTTGTTTGGCTTAAAGATCCATCTTTGGCACAAAATGTTTCTTTTCATCTTGTTGATTCAGAAGAAAGCCTAGTATCTTTATAAGAAGGATAATTACGACCAATACATAGTGTGCTTTTACTGATGTCAGATATTCTATTAAACTATACGGTGTCCCAGGTACCGTACCTTACATGCACTATAGCAGATAATCCTCCAAATAGCTCTTGAAAGGTACTATTCTCCTGCTTTTACAGGAGAATCACAATGCTTGGGTGATTATTATTTTGAGCCTGAATAAAAATGATATACTTTCCCTAATTTAGCTTATGTTAGACAAAGCAGGATTCCAATTTTACCAGATGTTTTTATTTTGATAATAAGACTGTGTTTCTGCCTCCTAATAGCTTCTGCTTGTAGGATCAGTGCACCTCTGAGTTGCAAGCAGCAGTGGTCGAATGTTTACTTTGGAGCCCAGGCAGCACAGGAGAAAGATGCTTCTGATGTTAATATTAGAATAGATCTCACATTTCCTCAGTGTATAATATCTGCCAGGTATATCCAGCAGTGTATCCTTCTAATGCTGACTTTGTGCATTTAGAAGCACAGAAGGTTGTAAAAGACTAGGGTGCATAACTGTAAAATCTTAACTTAAACATGACCGTATTGTGTAGAGTGCTTTCTGCTGCAAGAAACAGAATACCATACCCAAAGAGACTTAAACAATGAGGTCACTGATGATATTACATTACAAGAAGTCTGGAGGTAGGGTAGTTTTAATGGGAGGTGTGGTTTAGCCACTCTCCATCTGTGGCCTTTGTCATCCTTGGATGTTGGCTTTCACCTTCAGCTTTGTCATCTCAGCAAACTAATCCCCTGGTCTCACTGGCCAGGATTCAGTCACTTGCTCATGCCCTGGGTGCAAGGGAGATTGAAACTAACTAACCTTTTCAGTCTCTGCGGTTGTGTTTTGGGGGACTTGGACAGCAAGGAAGAAATGCGGAGAGGGGGTGTCTGTTGGGTGGGCAACCAGCTGTGAGGGCCACAGTCATCAACTCCACGATTTGACTGCTGCAGACATTCCTTCAGTTACTTCTTGGACAAATAGAGCCTTGAGTATGTCCAGTTCATTACAGTTAACTCTCATTATTAGAAAGGTTATTTTTAAGTCTACCTATGTGTGCTAGTTCTTTCTGGAGTGACATAGAGCCACGTAGCCCTCTTCAATCTGTGTCTCCCCAGCCTTTGAAGATAACTTTTACATTCTGATTTTCATTTTTCTAAAGTTCAGAGTATCCTTCACCATTCCTAGTGTGACATGGTTTCCAGACTCTTTCATATCTTTAGTCTGCTGTCAAAACCGCTATTAGCTTGTCTTAAAATGGACTGCCCTAACAGTTGAGAGCCTTAAATAACTGCTTAATGCACTGCCTACTTTAAGATACATGCTTAAAAAATGGCGGCTCATTCCCCTTTCTTTTCCCTGGGTGTTGCCAGTGGCTGTTTTTATCGGCTCAGGGTATATAGTGAAGCCGTCATTTCTTAGAATGTAGATACCTGTTACTGTGACCTGAGATCATCACATCACTCTTGCTCATACTGAGGGCAGAACTTGACTGAGTCTCCAAGATCATTTTAAATGTGTGGTCTTTCTGTGGCCCTCCTCTACCCTGAAAGATTAAACAGAACTCTGCTGTTAAGATGACAGGAGGAATGTACCCCTGTTTGAGTGACAGCTCAATTCCTGGTGATTTACCTAGAGCATCACAAAATCCCTTACATGTTACAAGGAAAAATTTACCTTGATGAAAAGACAAATATTCATAATTCACGAGAAACACTTTAAACGAAGTTTCCCATGACAATCAGCAATAACACCCTGTGCTCCTGCCTGCGGTACTGAGAACTCTGTGGGGAGGGCACTGGTTAAGAAGACAGTCCAGCTCGGGGAGAATCCCAGCTCTACCGTCTGTTGGCTTTGTGGCGTGGGACAGTTAATGAAAACCTCTATGGGCTCAAATTGCTTCATTGCTACAAGGGACAATAATAGTATATACTTCACAGGGTAGTTGTGAGGATTCCTGGAGCTAATAATGCACATAAAACACTTAGAAAGGGCCGGGTATGCGGCAGCAGTCAATGCCTGTTTCCCCTCTGGCTCCTCTAGCTGTGGTTTGACCTGCCTTGTCAAGACCTCTCAGGCCTGTCCACTTGTCTTCCTTCCCGTTGTCACTATTGTAGTTCTGGCTCCTGTTGGTACCACAGCCTTTTCTCTGCTCTCGCCTTTCTTCCATGCCTTCTCCTCGGTGAACACTGAGAATGTGAATAGAATCCTATTAGTCCCACGCTTCAAACCTTCCCTTGGGTCTTAGCTGCCCTTTTGTTAAGTCCAAACTCCTTAATATGTCCTGCAGGGCCTTCCAGTCACTGGTCCGTGTGATTCTTGGCCACGTTTTCAGTTGTCCCTCCCTGCAAGTGCAGTATTCACTATTCCAGACACACCTAGCTACTTGGAGTTTGCAGAATGTGATCTTCCCTGTTTATGTTCTCCCTTGGCAAGGAAAACTGCTAAGCACAATGCTGTTGTTCTCCTTTAGGGACCCATCCCTTCCCTGAGTGGATTAGGAGCTATTCTTGTAAATTTTTGGAATTGGTAGTTAGCAGATTCTTTCATTATTAATGTCCATTGTTTACTAGTCTAGAAGCTCCTTGAGGCCTGCGATTTGTGTCTGGTTTACCTTCGTATCAAGAGCCTCGCTCAACGCCTGGCGTGTGGCAAGGGTCAAACGTGACATATTGAACACAAGAGGGTGTTGACTTTAGGAATGTCTGTACTCGTTCTTTTCTAATATCATCTAACCAAATCTGGTTTCGTTATCTGCTAGAGTTTATAAAAACACAAGTGATTCCTTATAAACTTACATTTTTTTAAATATATAAAATATAATATATATATTATATATTATTATGTATATTATATATAATATTTATATATTTTATTTATACATATATATTTATTTATATAAAATATAAATATTTTATTTAATTATTTTCTTCAATTATTTATTAAGCACTGTAGTATTCTTACTCTTTTCATATTTTTAATTGTAAATGTGTGATCTTATTTTGCGTGGTTACTATATTTCTGGGTGGCTGTTTTTGGGGAGTGTTTGAAAACACCTGCCTGATGGGCACTTGGGTTGCTCTTTCCTGAGCCAAGTTAAGCAACAGAAGAAAACACATGCCAGATGGTAACATTTGCATCTTACATCAGGTTTGATGCTGTAAGTGCAGAGCTGTTGAACTGGATTTTGAAATCGAAGATTGCCATTCAGACCACAGAGATAAAAGAGTATAAGAAGATGCAAGAGACCTCAGAAGTGAAAAAGAAGCTGAAGGTAAAACATAAACCAAAAATATCCTAGTGCATAAAATATTTCATCTCATTAGATTTACTGTTGGCCTAAAGATGTGATGGGATCCAAAAACTCCCTGTAAAATAAATGTAAGCATAAGGTAGCTTTTAGAACATTGTAGTAAATTTTGAATCCATTCCTGCTAGCTGTGATCAGATCCCTGTTTGGAGGAGGGCTGTTTTTTCCTTTTTCCTCCTTAACCATTGAGGCATGCAGTAAGGAATACTTCCAGTGGTGATTCAGTTATTATTACTATTTTTTGGCTTATTTAGATCTACCTTAATCTGGTGCCTAATAATTTATGACTTTGTGTAAACATTATGCTGAAGATGTTTTGCCTTCCAAATACAGCAAACTATTTCAAATTTTAAAATTTCTTCAATATAGTCTCTTTAGAGAAGAGACACGGTTTTTAAAAATAAATACTATTAAAATGTATGGGATCTTAGCTGTGCTATTTTGCACCCTTTTGTGTGTTACTGAAAAACGTGATGGGTGTTTGCAGTGCTATATTGTCCCTGGTGCTCACATGTCCCTCTGTGTGTCACTACATTAAAAATTTGGGCACCTGGTGTAAATCTGTAGTGGCTTCTGTATCAGCCACGGGGTTTGTTTTTAAAGAGTTTGGAGGATATTAAACAAACAAGATGTGCATAAATATCTAAGGTGTAAGTTAGAAAGTGCTAAGTAACATAGAAATTGAGAGGACCCAGAATGGCAGGTATCTCTACAGTAGTGAAGTCCAAGGGTGAAGGAGCCTGAGGTGGCCTGCAGGAGGGTGTGTAGGGCACAGCAGGCACAAGGAGTCCCTAAGCAGAGGCACCAAGGTGGGCAAGCGTCTAGTGACTGTTGGAACGACTGCATTTTGTTTAGTGCTAGGTATGTGTAAGGTAGAGAGTTAAAGCTGGATGGGTGGTTTTAGGTCAGACCTTGACCAAGTTTGAATGTTTGAATGGGAAGTTGAGACTGATTTCTGCATTGTCATTCCATTGTAGCTGCTCTT
>CM052441.1:16770016-16826394 GCA_028533085.1 Varecia variegata | reverse complement strand
TTTCCAAATCCGCCTGGTTTTCTGCTAGGAAAGGTCTGGGGAGAGAATGAACCAATCACACACTCTGCCTGCCAAGGCTTCCTGTCCTCCTAGTGCCTCCTAACCTTGGGCTTTTTTCTTTTTTTCCATGGGTCAGGGATCTTTGCCTTTTTTTTTTCTTCGCCAGTGTATCCCATGATATACTTCTAAACAGTGCCTGGCATAGAGAAGGCATGCAATAAATATTTTTCAGTGAATGAAATGAGATTAGTAACAGGAGATATAAATTTGGAGATATATATTTGGATGTAGGTCCTAAGAGAATTGGGTAAGGAATGTTGCCCAAAAAAGTGAAAAGATTGAAAGTGAAGACAAAACTTAAGAAAATGTATGTTTTTAACATCGAAGTCAGAGAACAGTGCTAGAAGAGGAGCTGGAAGACTGTATGGATCACTGTGGACGGGATCCAGCAAGATTCCATGAGTGGTGACCATGAATTTGGAGGGACGCTCTTTGGCTCAGGAGCTAATGGACAGACAGTTCCAATGAATGACCAGCAGAATACAGAGGGAGGGTTGTGTGTACGTGTGGGCGTGTGGTGGTAGTGGCAGGAGGTAAGTGTAAGTGCGGTTCCAGACTGAGACTTCATTTGAATAAGTAATTAATTAGGAAGAGAGGTGTGTTATGTGTGGCTTAGTATTTTTGACCCATTTAACTTTGTGAGTGGTCTCACTTCTTGTATGTTGTCCGTAGTAATTGTTTCCAACTTGAAAAATGAGAATTACCCTATCTGTGATTCTAAAATTTTTGGTTATGGTTCAAGCATTGTATTATTAGTGATTTTTAAGTAGGAGTGATTTTTACCCTCCAGGTCAGGGGTCCCCAAACTATGATGAGTTGTATAATTATTTCATTATATATTACAATGAATAATAGAAATAAAGTGCACAATAAATGTAATGCCCTTGAGTCATCTTAAAACCACCTGCCCCCACCCCTAATCCATGGAAAAATTGTTTTCCATGAAAACAGTCCCTGGTGCCAAAAAGGTTATGGACTGCTGCTCCAGAGGACACCTGTTAATTGCTGGAGACATTTTTGGTTGTCACATCTATGGGGGAAGGTTTTGTTTAGTGGGTAGAGGCCAGGGGTGCAGCTAAATTCTACACTGCACAGGATGGGCCCCACAACAAAAGCGTTATCTGGCCCCAAGTGTCAAAAGTGCTAAAGTTGAGCAGTGCTGTATTAAATATTTCTCATCTTTTCAAAATATCATCTTTTTGTTTTCAAATTTAAATCTGAGATGTATTTGGGGAAATTTACAAATGAAGATTAACTTCAAGGTTAATCTTTTGACCTTTAAAAGTATATTTTAGGGTTAGCTATATGTGTGCCATATTTTAATATGGAATTTAAGGAGAATGAATATTCTCCCAAAACACAGAAGAGAGTCCTGTGGTTATGGTAATCCAGCGTTAGGGTTTAGTGGGTTGTTACTAACGTTAGGATAGGTTACTTAATGTTGTTCCTAATCCAGGCACTTAAACTGGCCAGTTGGAGTATATGCCAAATATTTATTTCCATTAAAAATACCCCACATCAAGCGTGTGTGTCTTGGTATTTAGGGTTTTTTTTTTTGTTATTACAGTAGCAAACTTGTAATGTCCAGTTTTCTTTTGTTTGCTCCTTTGTATGCCAACTACAAGATTGTTGACAATGTCTGTATTTCTCAATTGTGCAACTTCTTCATTGAAATGCAAGTATTTCAATAGATTTAGGAGATACAAATGGCTTTTTTGTTACATGGATAAACTGTGTAGTGGTGAAGTCAGGGCTTTTAGCGTACCAGTCACCCTAATAGTGTACACTGTACCCAATAGGTAGTTTTTGATCCCTCACCCCCACCCTCCCCTTTTCTGCGTCTCCAAAGTCCGTTTTACCCACTCTGTGTGACCCATCGTTTAGCTACAATTTACAAGTGAGTACATGTGGCATTTGTTTTTCCATTTATGACATACTTCACTTAGGATAATAGCTTCCAGTTCCATCCAAGTTGCTGTGAAAGACGTTATTTCATTCTTCTTTATGGGTGAGTAGTAGTCCATGGTGTGTGTGTGTGTGTGTGTGTGTGTGTGTGTGTGTATACGTATATATGTATATAAACACACACACCACATTTTCTTTATCTGCTTATCAGTTGCTGGGCAATTAGGTCGATTCCAAATCTTCACAATTGTGAATTGTGCTGCAATGAACATATATGAGTGCATCTGTCATTTTGATATCTTGCTCCTTTCTTTACTTTGAAGTAATTGCTTGTTACTTAACTACTTACAATTCACTTGGGAAAACTTTAAAATTGGTCCCCAAAGTTGTTAGATAATTACAACAAATACTCATTTGCAGGTTAGCATTGTGTTCCCTTTTTCAATGACCTAATATAAGGCATTTAAGTTCTATTTGTCTTTAAGGCAGGAGGCACAGTAGGTTTTAGATTCAATGCCAATTTTTAATGATGTTTCTGAGGAACAAAAATAATTGGATTGTTTATTTTTAAAATGCATTTTTCATTATATAAGTAATACACGAAGACTGCACATTGTGAAGAAATTGAATAACACAGAACTATTTAAAGAGAACATTTAAAGTGCCTGTTCTTCCCCAATACCATTTCCCACCACCCTGGAGGCAGCTAATATTAACAATGGCTCATTGCTGGAGGCTAATATATTCAAATTAAAAAAGAGGAGTCCATGAATATTGCTAATTCTAACCATTTTTTCTCTACATTATAGAAACAAATGATATTGGAAAGCCATGAGGGACATTTAAGTAGATAGCACACCATAGAGCTTAGAGGGTGAATCTCACTACTTAAAATAATAATTCCTTTCATTGACATAGCACATTTACACTTTGAAAGTATTTTCATGGCTGTGTACTTCCTTTTTTCTACTATCCTATAATACTTGTAAGATGCTCTTGTTTGTGTGCAAATTAAAATTTTTTGTAAATTTTTAATTATTATGGATACATAATAGTTACATATATTTATAGGGTACATGTGATGTTTTGATACAGGTGTACAATGTGAATTAATCAAATTAGGGTAACTGGGGTATCCTTATTGTTGATTATAGTCACTTTGTTGTGCTATCATGTATTGTTCATTCTGTCTATCAAACTATATTTTTGCACCCATTAACCATCCCCACTTTATCTCCCTGCTCCCTGCTACCCTTCCTAGACTCTGGTAACCATCAATCTACTCTCTGTCTCCATGGGATCAATCGTTCTTAATATTTAGCTCCCACATATGAATAAGAACATGTGAGATTTGTCTTTCTGTGCTTAGCTTATATCACAATGTAATATTCTTAAGTTCCATCTATGTTGTTGCAAATGGCAGGATTTAATTCTTTTTATGACTGTATAATATTCCATTGTGTATATGTACCACAATTTCTTTATCCATTGATCCATTGATATGGACACTTAGGCTAATTCCAAATCTTGGCTATTGTGAATAGTGCTGCAATGAACATGGAGTGCAGATATCTTTTCAATATACTGAATTCCCTTCTTTTGAATATATACCTAACAGTGAGATTGCTGGGTCATATGGTAGTTCTATTTTAGTTTTTTGAGGAACCTCCATTCTGTTCTCCATAGTGTTTGCACTAATTTACATTCCCACCAACAGTGTACAAGGGTTCCCCTTTCTGTACATCCTTGCCAGCATTCATTATTGCCTGTCTTTTTCATAAAAGCTAAAATTTTAACTGGGTGAGATTATATTTCATTGTAGTTTTGATTTGCATTTCTCTGAAGACAAATGATGTTGAGTGTTTTTTCATATACCTGTTGGCCATTTGTATGTCTTCTTTTGAGAAACGTCTATTCATATCCTTTGCCCATTTTTAAATCAGATTATTTGATTTTTTTCATATTGAATTGTTGGCACTCCTTATATATTCTAGTTATTAATCCCTTGCCAGATGGGTAGTTTGCAAATATTTTCTCCCATTCTGTGGGTCGTATCTTCAGTCTATTGATTGTTTCCTTTGCTGTGCAGAAAGAACCTTTTCACCTTATGTTGTCCCATTTGTGCAATTTTGCTTTGGTTGCCTGTGCTTTGTGGATATTACTCAAGTAGTCCTTGCCCAGACCAATGTCTGAAGCATTTCCCCAATGTTTTCTTTTAGTAATTTCATAGTTTCAAGTCTTAGATTTAAGTCTTTAATCCATTTTGATTTGATTTTTGTTCATGGAGAGGGATAAGGGTATAGTTTCATTCTTCTGCATGTGGATATCCAGTTTTCTCAGCACCATTTATTGAAGAGACTGTCCTTTCCTCACTGTATATTCTTGGCACCTTTGTCGAAGATAAGTTCACTGTAGACATGTGGATTTATTTCTGGGTTGTTTATTCTGTTCCATTGTTCTATGTGTCTGTTTTTATGCCAGTACTATGCTGTTTTGGTTACTATAGCTCTGTAGTATAATTTGAAGCCAGGTAATGTGATTCCTCCAGTTTTGTTCTTTTTGCCCAGGATGGCTTTGGCTATTCTGGGTATTTTGTGGTTCCACATAAATTTTATGATTATTTTTTCTGTTTCTGTGAAGAATGTCATTGGTATTTTGATGGGGATTGCATTGAATCTGTGTGTGCAAATTTTACTTTTCTGTTATGTGTTGGCATTGTAGTACTTTTCCTCATTTGCCTGCATTTCTTTTGTCTCCATGGCTGGTTCCTTTTGTACAGGTAGAGATTGGGCCTACATATTCATAGTATCATGCTCAAATACATTCTTAAATTCTTTTTGTCTGTGCCATGTCAAAGTAATGGTCTTGATTCCTGTACTTAAGAATTAAAATGTTAGGCCAGGCTCACGCCTGTGATTCTGGCACTTTGGAAGCCCAGGAAGGATGATCACTTAAGGCCAGGAGTTTGAGACCAACCTGGGCAACATAGTGAGACCACATCTCTACAAACAATAGAAAAATTAGCTGATGTGGTGGTGCATGCTTGTAGTCCCAGATACTCAGGAGGCTGAGGCAGGAAAATTGCTTGAGCCCAGGAATTTGAGGTTGCTGTGAGCTATTATGACACCATTGCACTCTTGGTGGGGCAAGAGAGTGAGACCCTGTCTCCAAAAATAAAAAAAAAAGAAAACAAAAAAACCAAAAACCAAACGAATTTAAATATTAATTGGTACTTTCACAAACTACCACAGCCTTTCTGGGTGGCAAAACATTTAAAAATACATGAAATAAGTAAATTTTTTTAAACTGATTTTAGACAAAATTTTGTTGTGAATGATGAGTATAAAATATTATAAAATCCTAAGAGGCTGCTTATCTCTCATTGCCAGCAGTGACATCTGTGGATTCTGCAAGGTATTTTGTATTCTGTATTTCCTTTCCCCTATTCAACATCTCCTGCAGTGTGATATAACTGGGAAATCATGAAAACATCCCCAAGGCACACACAAAACTTGGTCTTATATTTTCTACACCACTCCTGCCTCCTCAGACTCCACTTCCAGTCCTTTCCTGCTGGGTTCCCTCTCTCATGTCATCTCTTGCCAGGGCAATTCCATTACCATTTAAATCTGACTCCCACTTCCTGCGTTTTCCCTCTGGAATTCACTTACCACTGATGCCAGAGTTACACTTCTGAACAGGATCGGGCTGTCTTCGCCATAGTTATACAAGGTACTTGCACAAACATGTCATCACCCTGCCCCTTTCTTTCCCGAAGCAAAGCCCTTCCTATATCCCCACTGTGAGCTGGGTCAGGTGAGGAGACTATGGTGAGTCACCAAGGACCACCCTGGACTATCGCCTTTCTCCAGAAATGTCACCTCAAAGTTGCTAGGGACTCACATCCTCCTCTTCTCTTGTTCACAACAATACCCACAGCTACATAATCATTCCCTCCTCTGTGATTCTGCTCTGTGTCGTTTATACCTGCACAATGACGCCAACTCAGGCCAATTTTTATTGTGGTTAGAACTGTGTGTGTCTGTCCTTCCCTAGGCATGAGCTGTTTGAGGATAGGAACCCTGTCTGGCATGCGGCAAGTGAGCAGATGTGAATGCAGTTGCTCTGTAGGTGCCTTTCTGGTGAGGTTGGATCCTAAGTGACAGGACACCTGAGCAGTCAAAGGCACACACTGAATCAACCTGCCCTGACTCAGAATGTGGAAGGGGGTGTGCTGGCCTCAGAGACATGAAGAATCAGGTTTTCAAATAACTTTGGAAAGCATTTTAAGGTTAAAATGCAATAATAAATACTTTCTAAGAGTAATATGCAGTGTGACTGATTTAACTCTTTCTGGGTAACATAATTGATATTATTAACTCACGAGATTTTTTTTTTTCTCATTTGTGAACACATTTTACTTTACTAAAGGTAATAGTGGTATGTTCCATCTCTTAGATTTAAGAACTTTATTAGTTTTAGAGAAATAAATGGCAATGTCATTGCTTGCCTTTTCTACTAAGTGAGAGAGCTCTTTTTCAAGGTAGTGCTTTTGAGGTTAATGAATGTTGCTAATATAAAGCCAAACAAAATGAAAACCTTAAATTACTGTTTTAATTCTGGTTTCACAGTTCTTTGTGACTTACAAAGCTGTGGACATTCCAACAGAAGGGGGAGGAGCAAAAGAAATGCCAAGAATTTAGCTGTAATCAAGTCTTGGGAGGTAGTTGCCTATCTTGGAGTCTTACTGTCTTAACTCCAGAGTTACCACGCTTTACATTTCCTCCATTCTTAGCTCAGGGGATGGGGATGGGGGGTGGGGAGATAGGGTTAAAGGAATTGTTTTAGTGACCTTGCATTCCCTTTCTGTGACCCAACATCAGGAGTTGCTCATCCAAAATGCTTATAAATCATTGCCTTTGAGCAGTGATGGTCAATGTAGAATTCTGACACTTCCAAACTAGAATATTTGGTATTTTGATTTTCAGAAATACCATGTTAGGAATTTTATATTTATTTAAGTATTTGCAAGTCAAAAGAATGAGATGTGGCTGCCCCAGGTTAGTACTTACTTTGTTTTTTTGCATGTGAAATAGTGACAGACATTTGTTTTAGAGATTTACTAGTAGTTCTTATTTTCTGTTTTGCTTCATAAGAACTGAAGTCCCACAAAGACGTATGTGTGTGTGTGTGCCTTTATATGGTCATTCTGTAAGTGGATGGAGGTGGAGAAAATATCAAATACTCAGTGTGGCAGATTAGAAACCCGTAAGTGCATCAGCTGAGTGGTTTTTAAATGGACAGAGAAACACTTTTCGTGTGAGCTCTTTCATGTTGTTTGTAACCTCTTAGCTGTGGAATGGACTTGAACGTGAGGAGACTTTTGGTATTTTTGCACAGGAAACATCTGCTACAAGTGGATTGAGGCAATATTTTGCTTCCAGGGAAAGAGGAGGTACCATGGGGGAACGGAGGGCGAAACAGAGCTCCCTGTCTCCTGCATTCATCTGCACACAGGTGGTAGCTAGTATTGATGTCTATACCTCAGTAACTCTAACCACATGGTATGGTCACAGCCTGGGAACGCAGAGGGAATCTGCTGCCAGCAGGCATTTCTAAAGTTTGGGCCTTCCCTCCTTTACCTGGCTTCCTTCTGTTGAGCTGTGTTTGGCCAGGTCTAGTCAGATAAATGGTTATTTTTAAACAGTTACTTTTAAACAGTTACGGGATTGAACAAGCATTAATGTTGGCAGCAATTAAAAAAAATTAAACTGATGCTTATGCAAACACATACTCTTCCTGGCTGCTTGTTTTGGTGGTGCCTCTGATGGGACATAAACACCAAAGCTTGGAAGTGGTAACTCCTTGATGCTGTTAATCTTCATAGTGGTAAAGCAGTTGGGTTTGTAGCTTAGTAATAACAGCTGCCATTTAGTGCATGCTTCTATGTGGTAGCCTCTCTCTAAACATTGTCTCTGTTTTTCAGAACAGCCAGGCAAGGTCGTTGTTATTATTCCTGTTTTACAGATGAACTGCTGAGACTCAAAGAATACAAGTTAGTTTTCCAGTCAGGTGCTCAGCTCTGTAAGTCAGATCTTAGTCTTTCTCTTCACGTGGCACACTGCCTCTCTTAGCGCTTGGCGTGGTCAGGATGCCATGCAGGATTTTCAGTAGTGAGAACAGTGTGGCTTTTCAGATTCTCATCTGTTCCTTTTGGGAACAACTGTTGGGATGATCAGTGGGTCTATATGGCTTGTCTGTGTCTGTTGCTTTCCTCCTTTTTTCTCACGTCGCAGTGTGAGAGTGAGGGAAGGAACAGGTACGTGTGAACTGCATGTGCCCACGTGGGTCTGTGTGTCTGAGAGAGAGAAGGAAGCACGGAGGAAGGAAGGCGGTTGAGGCCATAAAACTTCCTGTCGTATTCCACTGACTGGAGTAGTTAAGGCCGCCTTTTTCAATAAGAACCAATAGTAGTTAAAACCTCCTTGGAATATAATGTTTCCATATAAATTTTGAAAATCCATGGCCCAGGAGACTATCAGTTTTCCTTATTCAAAACTTAAGTGAATTGAATTTCCCAGTTACACAGCAGTAATGCATTCTCAACAAGCTCAGGATGGAGATTAACAGTGCAAGAATCTGTGGTGACCAGTTAAATGGACAATTTTAAAAAGTCATATTCTATGAACTTTATGAACGTATTCCTACTTTCTCTCTTTTTGCACATCTCTCTTTTTTGGATACCCCACCCCACCCTTCCCTGAGTTTGTCTTCCCAAGAAGTCTTCTGTGATTAGATCTTAGAATGCTGGCGCAAACACAGAAGAGATCTGTAACCAAAAGAAAATACCTGGAGTAGCGTGAGCCTGCGTGGATGGTGACAGGCGGGCTGGAGAACGGAGGGAGACGAAGCTTGGGGAAAGGGCACAGTGGGACTCAGAGGACCTCGAAAGCTCTGCTTGGAGTAAAGGGGCTGTGGAAGCGCTTAGGTGGGATGATGATGCTGTGATACTAAGAGAGGAGCCAGAACAGCCTGGCTATATAAGCACTTTTTGCTTCCCATCTTCATCAGAGAGTGGCCCTCAAAACCAGAAAGGGTAGAACAGTCATTACTGAGAGTGCATTAGAGCCTGAACTATGAGTCACATGGAAAAACCACTCAGCTCCTCTAGGTGCGTAAACCTGCATCTCAAGTAACAGTAAGATTTTTACCCACGGTCTCAGGGTCACTTCATGATCTTGTGAGAAATTACTAGAAAAACGGAGATGGACAAATGTCCTAATTAAGGAGGAACATTAGTTTCTAGAAGCTAAAGACCTAAAGTAAACTTGACGTCAGTTCCTGGCAAAGCTGTAAGGTAAATGACCAATTAGAGATGTCGTATGTGCTCAGGAAAGAATGTGGCCGTCACCAGGAGTCAATGTGGGCACCACTAATAAACTGTGCCCAGACTCATTTCCTCTCAGTGCTGCTTGCTTTTATTTTTTGGGGGAGGAATGCTACATTATTAGATACACAGAATAATAGAAGCTCACATTTGAAGGTGGACCCTTATGTAGTTCAAATAATGCTCACAAATTATCATTCTTGGCAGATCTTGATTTCAACAAAGTATTTGTGATCATCTCTTATAACCTTATAAGAAGAAAGTGGAAAACTAGGCAGATGCTACTGTTATGTAGATTCCTGTATTTTGAAAACTAAGCCAATAGTTTGTCAATTGATGACTGACATGGGGTCCTCATGGGGAAACGCTCAGGTAGGCACTGTCACTGGCTTTATTTTTCACTTGGAAAAACCCAAAACTCAACAGCAACAACAACAACAACAACAACAAAAATGGGAAAAGGATACTCATCTGTGAGATTTGTAGATGAGAGATAGCTGGGAGGAATAGCTGATAGCAAAGGGAAAAGACTAAACATTCAAAATATTTTGTTAGCTTGTAGTTATGCTGCTGCTGTTAACATAACAAGGCAAAGTTTGGTATTTGTAATTATCAAGTTCTTAATTTATTACAGAAGTCAATTCAGCAATGTGTGGTAGGAGAAATATATTTTAAGGTAGTTAATGGGAATACTGGAGTTTTAGTTCACTGAATATTGTGAATAAAATATCTATACACAAATAAAAAACAAGAAACAAACAACTGTACAGTAAGAAAAATAGAACTAAAAAGATTTTATGTGGTATTTTATGAGTGTAATATCCGTATGTTAAATTCTATCTTTGTGATTCATTCCAACATTGTAAGCATAAAAATAGTTGGTTCCAGGTGGCATTTTAAGGACGTTAGAAAACTGATGTTGTTTCTAGAGCATCTTGACCAGAACGATGTGTGCAATACCTGTATATCATGTCCTAGAGATATCGGGGAGGAACTGGGAATGTTTAATCAATAGAAGACTAGAGAAAGACATGATAGTTGCCTTCAAATCTGAAGGGCTTTTTTGAATAGGGTAGTAAATTTGTTTCTGTCCCTAAGGATGAACAAGAAGCAAAGAACTGAAGAAAGTACAAGAAAACAAATTCAGCTCAATACTAGGGAAATTAACAAGTGAGACTTACTAATGGTGGAATGGGAGTCCTTAGAAAGAAATGATCATTACTTTAGTATTGGAGCTCATGTTGCATCTATTCATTTGTATTCTTTAAGGCTCATTTTCAATGTTACCTCCATCTGAAGTCTCTTTCTCTCTGCAAAATGTTTTTTTTTTTCTCATTTGTCTTTGAACTCTCAGCACCATACACAATAACTGTATATAGTGAATGCTTAATAAATGTTGGATGAAGGAATGGAGCCAGGCAGTGGACTGTCTTAGTTTCTCAGATAACAAGCCCATCCAACAGCTGAACTAAGAATAATCCATTGTATTCCATTCGTTATGCTATTTGTTCATCGCTGCTCTGAGGAGCTAGGTTTAGGAGAAAATTTGTTGTAAGCTATGTGAGAGCAAAAGGTTTTGTAGTTGATTATACCTAGAAGAACATTTTTTTTTTAATTTGAATTTTTTTAATGAGACCGCGTCTTGCTCTGTCACCCTGGCTGGAGTGCAGTGGCATCATCATAGCTCACTGCAACCTCAAACTCCTGGGCTAAGGTGATGCTCCTGCCTCATCCTCCTGAGTAGCTGGGACTACAGGCATGCGCCACCAGGCCTGGCTAATTTTTTTATTTTTAGTGGAGAGAGGGTCTCACTCTTGCTCAGGCTGGTCTTGAACTCCTGATCTTAAGCAATCCTCCCACCTTGGCCTCCCATAGTGCTAGGATTACAGGCATGAACCACCATTCCTGGCCTGTAATTTGAATTTTTAATCATAGATATTGCTTGCTTTTAGGCAAAATAGCTTGGTTCACTGGAGAGTGTTTTGAAATTTTTAGAATCATTACTAAGCTGTCATCTCTTGAGGATTTTAGTCAAGAGTGAAGAAAATAATTATTTTCAAAGTTGGAAGTTTTAGAAAAAGAAATAAAATAAATGAAAACGATACTATCAGAGTTTTGACAAGTTGCCTTTTTTCCAGTAGCTGTAGATCTTGAGATGTAGTAGGTTGAATGTCACTGAATAATATCCCCCTCTGTTATTGTGTTCATTTTAGGCTGATTCAAAAGTCATTGAGAAATGGATGGATGGTGTGAAAGACTTCTTAATGAAAGAGCAGGCTGCCCAGGGAGACGCTGCAGGTCTGCAGAGGCAGCTAGACCAGTGCTCTGTGAGTTCTGCTGTAATAAATAACATATTCTTCTTGTTTGTTGTTATTTGCTGCTATTATTAAAATTGTAAGACTATGACATGGACTTAAACCTAGATAAAATATCTTTCATCCTTTTATGACTTTATAGCTAATAAAAGAATGACAGAGTATTCATATTTTTATTTTTGACTATGGTTATAGAATTTTGCTTGGAGAGAACAAGAGTAATTTTAGTTCATTAGGGGCCAATTGTATATTGCTTTTCTTGTGCCACATGGGAGGATTTAAGAAATACATATTTAACAAATGAAATTTGCTGGTAATACTACATGCAATTTATATTTGGTGAAATCATCCGGCTTCTCTAAATTAATTAAAAGACTATTCCCTACTGAGAGTCAAGTATTTCCAATCTAATTTGGCAGATGGCAATATGAAGCACCCAGGTGAATTGAATTTCTTAAGGCACAATATATCTGAAGTAGTTAAAAGTCTTGACTCTTGAGCCATCTGCTTTTATAATATTTGCAAGAATACAAGCAGACAAACTATAATTATGGCATCCACTTATGTAGGAATGAACTCAACATGGGCATATTTTGTGTGTTCAGGCATTTGTTAATGATATAGAAACAGTTGAATCATCTCTGAAAAACATGAAAGAAATAGAAACTAACCTTCGAAGCTGTCCAATTGCTGGAATCAAAACTTGGGTGCAGACAAGACTAGTTGACTACCAAACCCAACTGGAGAAATTTAGCAAGGAGGTGAGTTTTTTAATTTTGCTCTCTGGTTTTCAAGAAGTGAAGACAGTGGCATCTCTTGACTGACTAAAGGGATTTTATAACCCATGCAGTTTGAAAAACAGTGGTCTAATAACTACAACATGGGTGGCAAATTGGGCCAAGGAAGGCATCATTTTTTGTAAAATTAAGGGATTTAATTAATTAATTAATTAAAATTAATTGTCCAATTTGGCCTGGGACTTTCTTTTTCTTCTTGTCTTAAATCCAGCTTAACACACGCATTTATGTTATTTGCTTTACCTCTAAAACATTTGAGTATGTTACCCAGTAGTTAAACCAATTAATCATTTATTTATTCAGCAAATATTTATTAATCAGCTGCCATATGTTGGGCATCATTCTAGGCATTGGATCCCTAGCATTGAACAAGGAACAATAAACTCCCCTTCAGGAGCTTGCATTGTAGTGAGGCAGATGGAAAGTGAATAATAACATTATGTAGGAGTAGTAAGGAGTTAGGGTTATGTGGGTTATTTCTAAGAGGGTGGTCAGGGAAGGACTTTTTGAGACTGGGACATTTGAACAGAGAACTGAGTAAAGTGAAGGAAGCCATGTGAGGTTCAGGTAAGAACATCCATGCATGGTGAAGAGCAAGTGTTAAATCTCAGTGGTCAGAATGAGCTTGCTATGTTCAGTAAAGAATGAGGGCAGTATAGCTGGAATAGAACAGAGAGGAGTTAGTGTGTAGCAGAATGGGAATATTTGAGGTCAGAAGGTAGACAGAGGATGGATTAGATATGGGCTTGGAGGTAAGGTTTTGGATTTTATTCCAGGTGTGATATGACACAGAAAGCAATTTGAGGGTTTTGAGCAGGGAAGTGACATGTGATAGAGATCTTTTCAGATCACTCTGGCTTTCATGTGGATGATTTGCTCTGGGATGGCAAGAATGAAAACAGAAAGAATACTTAGGAGGTTACTGAGGTCTTAGAGAGTGAGGATGGCCCCTGGCACTCAGGAGGTAGTGACAGAGGTCATGAGAAATACTAGGTTTGGACCATATTTTGCAAATAGAGAGGGGACCCAAGTGAAGAATTGGATGTGTGATAGAAGAAAAGTGAATGATCAAGGACAGCTCAGGATTTTTGCAAATCTTCCACTTTGTGTGAATCATGGTGCTATTTACTGGAATAACGAAGACTCAAGGAGCGGAAGCTTTCGTGGGTGCTGGTGAAATGGTGATTTCCATTCTGGAGGTGTTAAATGTGAGATGCTAGATGCTAAGAAGGAGAAGCCAGTAAGAGGAGAGACACACTTGGGGGAAGGTTGGGTCCCAGAGGCCAGGTGGAGAAATCTTTTTGCCATGCCCAATGCTGAAGACTGGCAAGGCCAATCAGAACTGAAAATGAAGCTTAAAATTTGATAAGATGGCAAAATGGAGGCTTTTGTTGAGCTTGAGAACAGTGGTTTCCGTGGAGTGGCGGGGAAGAAAGTCATAATAGAGAATATTGAGGAGATAATGGGAAGTGAGGAACCGGCACTAGTAGGACCAACTTTGGGAAATTTCTCTATTCAGGGGAGCAGAGAAATGGGTGGGTGCTGGAGATGGGGATCCAAAGAGGTGTTTTTGTTATTTGTAATAATGAGAGATATGATGGGATGTCTGCATGCTGAAGAGGAGGACCTCACTTAGAAAAAGAAAGTAGTGGTGCAGGAGAGATTGAGATAAGAGAATTTCTCAGGTGAAGTCCATGATCATGCAGCAGGGGATGACGTGAACCGTATGGGGACAGCAGGACTGGGAGGTAGTTCTCGTCTGATTGCTTTTATTTTGTTAGTGAAATAACAGTGACATTGCATATAGTTGAAGTGACTGACAAAGGGACAAAAAATAGAGGAGAAAATATGAAATACAGGCGTCCTGCATGCAGTCCTGTGGATGGTACAGGTCTCTTAATACAGTGCTTTTGGCTGATGTTTATTTAGGAAAAATTTATATTTCCATAACTGAATATTTTGTTTTTGTTGTTTTACCCCGACGTCCTTATTTTTGAACATGTTCAAATGGAAAGAAAAGTTGAAATAATGGTACAAGGAGCACCCGTATACCTCTTCAGAGATTTGCTAATGTTTTACCATATTTGCGTTCTCTCCCTCTACCTCTCTTTATACACAGGCATGCATGCGCACGTGCATTCACTCACACACGTACACACGCACACACACACTTACACACACACACACACGCACCCACATACTCTTTTCTGGGGCAGGGGCTAGAAATGTACTTTTGACAGGAAGTTGAAAACATCATGATGCTTCACACCTAAATACTCCAGCATGCTTCTTCGATGAATAAGGGCATTCTTCTACAAAAACCACAATACCATTATCACACTTAAGAAACTAATAATTTTATATTATCATCTAATATCCTAGCCAAATTCAAATTTTTCTGGACTTGCTATAATCTGATGGCGTGTCCCTGAAGGAACTGGGATTTTTGAGGAAGTAAAGAGGGAAAATGGTTTGGAAGTGGCTTAGAGGAGCTAGGAAGGCGATAAATAGAAGTCTGTCTCTGTATCTGTCTGTGTCTATGTCTGTCTGTCTACCCATCCATCCACGCACATATAAATGACAACAAAGAATTTATTGTGAATTATTATTGATTCAGCCTATGGGAATAAGTATATAGGACATTTTTAAGTGTCCTCAACAAGGAGGTAAGCACATACTGTGTGAGTAATTATCTAGAGCAGTTCCAAACTCTTGTATTTCATTGACTAGTAAAAATGTTGAAGTGGTTTTGGACAAGCATAATGTCACCAAATTTTTATTTTGCTAAGAAAGAATAGGCATATGAAACAAATCAGGACAATAATTATAATTTTGAGGGTTTTTAAAAAAACTCATAACAGTGTCTTTATTTTTCTTATTTTTCTGTGGATTCATGGAAATTATAGAACTGACTAGTGTTGCTGGCGCTGGCTCCTTGGGTACATGTGGGGCAGTGGAAGAAAAGCTCCTGTTTCGTCCCTGTCTATTTTTGTGACTGGGGTCCTGTTTGGAGGGAGGGACCAGGAAAGCTGCTAGCTCTTGCTTCACCCTGAGCTTGTGAGAACCATGCTTTTCCTGTGTTGGCCTTTGGTTACTGTCAGCTTAGCACCCCAGCGAGCCCTGGTAAGGTGGCCTCTGCTGTGACATTTAATTTGAGCAGGAGGCTGAATATGTCAAGGGAGGCTTGGACTGTGACTGCAGAATGGTATCTTCTCTCATAGTAAAGTCAGCCTGTGGTTATGGTGAGAAGCTCTCTGAAAATACTTTTTAAGTTCTCTGAAGGTTTTAACCAACTTACTGAATCAGAATCTGATAAATATCTACTTTCTAATGTAACTGTTTTTGTGTGTCTACATGGAATATACAAATATAGTAGATTATCAAAACCAAAATTTTGTAGAGCAGATGTTTTACATGAACATCTTTAATAGCAACCTCTCCCTGTTTGCTTTTTAGAAGTGAAATCTTAGCGGGGAATTCTGTTTAAAAGGAGAAAATGGATATTTTCGTTGCTTTTAGGAATTTTTTTGGTTCTCTTTTTTATAATAAACAGTGGTATAGTAAATTCACTTAATATACATATGCTTTTATTGCTTTAATCTAGATTCCTACATCTGGGATTACTATCAACAGTTATGCATTTTCAAAATTATAATAGATATTTCCAGATTAGATGGATATCCAAAATGTGGTCTAGAATCCCAGTTACAATATTGTTCTTATTATTGCTTATAAGCCACCGTATCAGCACAAAATGTGTAAAAGGTTTTATCTGACTTTGTGGAAAGTTATCACTGTGTCTGTAAATATTAAAAGCTAGAACTTGACATTGAACACGTTAACATTTGTTTATTTGGGGGAATGGCTTTTCCTTTCTAGATTGCTATTCAAAAAAGTAGGTTGTCCGAAAGTCAGGAAAAAGCAGTGAACTTGAAGAAAGACTTGGCGGAGATGCAGGAATGGATGACACAGGCTGAGGAAGAGTACCTGGAGAGGGATTTTGAGTACAAGTCACCAGAAGAGCTTGAAAGTGCTGTGGAAGAAATGAAGGTGAGGCTAGGACAGCCCGTGCCACCAGGCTTCATACCTCCCTCCCTCCCTCTCAAACCGCCCATCAATCGTCTGTCTAGCTGGAAAGCACCACATGTACACAGCATCTTCACAGCAGGATTTCAAATGAAAAAAAAAGGTGGCTGCTATGATTTTAGTGGGGAAAGGAAATTAAGAATCCACTTGTTCTGCTTGGCCCACGAGTGGAGTCCATGAAGGCCCTTGAGACAATCTCTTCGGGTAGAACTTCGGGAAGCCACAGATAATGATTTAAAAACCTCCGGTGGTAGGCGTAAGGAAGAATTAATTATAATTTTTTATTGGGATAAATATATATCAGATAAAAGTTGCCATTTTAACAATTTTTAAGTGCACAATTAAGTGACATTAATTACATTCAGAATGTTTTGCAGCCATTACCACTATCTATTTCCAGAATTTTTCAGGAAGAATTATTTTTTTGTAAGGAGCAAGAAATACTTCCTGAGCTGGTTGGGGTTTATCTGTATTTTACCAGGTAGTAATCTTCCAGTTAACACGTGGGGCACATGTGGATACAAAAATTTTGTTAGAGCAGGTAAGAGCAACAGTAGGAATGCAGCAAGGACTGTTGGCTTCACTGGATATATTTCCTATAAACTTATATTCCTGTGTCAATAGTCTTGAACACTCTCTTTTTTATATATAATAAAAGAACTGGGCATCATTCCCAAATTTCTAACACTGCTTCAGCTGTCCTTGAGTGTTCAAACCAAAGGAGGTCACGTCTGAAAGGCTATTTTTTTTCCGTAAGTGTAAACAACACAGTGAATGTTTTACCCCAAAGTTAACTTGCCTGGAAATGTAA
This sequence comes from Varecia variegata, assembly GCA_028533085.1. Taxonomy (NCBI): domain Eukaryota; kingdom Metazoa; phylum Chordata; class Mammalia; order Primates; family Lemuridae; genus Varecia; species Varecia variegata. Next base: position 16,809,033 of record CM052441.1, on the reverse strand, counting down.
CTAAAGCAAAAATCTCTGTGCAGATTTTTTATTTTTTAAAAAAGGGATTATATGACATTCATGCATTATTATATATAAGTCAAAGTAAATATCACAGGAGACCTTTGTTGAAGTTGTATTTTCACTGAAATATCTTTTATAGTGTAACTCTTTTTGAATGATTTTTAAAATATTCAGTATATAAGGTATTTTAAAGGTAGCCTACCATGTTAAGAATAATCATATCTCATTTATTCTCTTTCTTTATACTACTGACATTGTAGTTGTGTGGTTTTGTAAAGTTACTGTAGATGAGAGTTTAGAAAATTGATATTAAAATCCTTGATTGGGCCATTCTGTTTATTTTTATTCTTTCAAACAGTCATTATAAATTTAAAAAACACTACACTTAATTACTTTACCCCAACTTAGGGAAGTTGAAGGCCATTAAGCAGTAGAGAAAGCTGAAATGGAAAGTGAAAGGCTGTTTTAAATTGTTTTTCCTGAATGTAAGATTTTTCGTCTTGAGGAGTCTGGGAAACAGCTATTTCTGGATCAGATTGTCCCAGTGTAACTTTATCATCTTTGAAATGCTTTAATTATCAGAAGGATACATGTACTTATGACCTAGGAGAAAAAAACATGTTTAAATCATTTGGGGAACTTTTTAAAGGATACCTCTACCATGGTGCATATCAATTTTTGTGAAAATTAATTTATTTCATTCTAATATGCTTAGATCTCCAGTGATCAACTAAAATTAATTCACTTAGATTCTTATCTTGGACCCAGAATTTGAAACTATTTCATGTCAGTAAACATAACTTAGGATAACTTAGATGTTAATACTGCTGTTACGAAATGAAAATGGTTATGGGTGCTATGTGCATTGGGATGCATGAGTAAAATGTTATATAGTTAGCAATCTTATTTCAAAAACATTCACTGCAGTGATTACCTACATAATGTTCCAAATTGGCAGTTAGAATCATCTAGATGTTTTAATTTTAGTTTAGTTATTTAAAAAAGAAAGAAAGAAATTGGTTATTGTGAAAGGGAGACAGTTTTCAAGTTCGTCCTTTCTTGAAACAGAGGGCAAAGGAGGATGTGTTGCAGAAGGAGGTGAGGGTGAAGATTCTCAAAGACAACATCAAGTTATTAGCTGCCAAAGTGCCCTCTGGTGGCCAGGAGTTGACATCTGAGCTGAATGTCGTGCTGGAGAATTACCAACTTCTTTGTAATAGAATTCGAGGAAAGTGCCACACGCTAGAGGTACGTTATTGTTTTTCAGCGATGCCTTTCTGAGATCCAAACTCTATGATGTACTGACCATTTCTAAATCTTGGAAAAAACTTTGTTTTCTTTCAAATACTGGATCATAAAGGAAAAGTAGTTCTTAGGGAATAGATTGATAAAAACGAAACATGGGTTTTAAAAAAAGGAGACTAAGATCTGTCCCCAGTTACTGGAAATTTCTTAGGCAAGTCTTTTAATATCTTCAGACTTTACTTTTTTAATGTATGCAGTTGAGGTTTTCTTTCTTTTCTTTTTTTTTTTTTTGGAGACAGAGTCTCACTCTGTTGCCCGGGCTAGAGTGCCGTGCCGTCTGCCTAGCTCACAGCAACCTCAAACTCCTGGACTCAAGCAATCCTACTGCCTCAGTCTCCTGCGAGTAGCTGGGACTACAGCCATGCACCACCATGCCCAGCTAATTTTTTCTATATATATATTTTTTAGCTGTCCACATCATTTCTTTCTATTTTTAGTAGAGATGAGGTCTTACTTTTGCTCAGGCTGGTCTCGAACTCCTGACTTCGAGTGATCCTCCCACCTCGGCCTCCCAGAGTGCTAGGATTACAGGCGTGAGCCACCGCGCCCGGCCCGAGGTTTTCATGTTACAGATGATCTTTAGTGTCTGTTCCAGTCCAGAAATTTCTGAAGACATTGTAAGCATTTCCTTTGTTTTGCCTGATTGAGTACGCAGAGATGAATTAAAGTTTTTTTTTTAATTTTAAGTGATGTCTAAAATTTGAGAGTCAACTGAAGGAAAAGTAGAACTTAAATATGCTGGTATTTTGCTGTGCCTTAGATAAAGTACCTTTCTTTCTCTATGGACATTAGATTTAAGATGTAGATGATTCTATGAGTTTTTTTTTAATAAAACTAAGTTTTTGCTTGTTTGTTTTTATGTTAGTATGACTTTTGTCATATCTTGTAAGATTTAAGAAACATTTCAATGTATAACAATTTAAATTCAATTCAACTTAAAATAAATTATTGTATTGTGGGAAATCCTGAAATGGTAAAAAATGGCAACTGCCATATTTAACCTAAATTCACTCATTACTTGCTTGTTCTGAATCAATTTTGTGCTAAGATAAATATGTATAATTGAGACTAGTTAGTAAGAAAGCTGCTTGCATAGGAATCAGTCTGCTTCTTGGGAGTGATTTTCTGTGAGTTATCTTTTCTTTCCCATAAAAAATGAGGTTGCACTAGCATCCCAGCAGAGTTTTGGTCTGCTTTTTGCTTGTAGAAATGTAGGGACTAGAAACCTCTTTTCCCTTTTGCTCTCAGCCAGAGAGAAACTTATGGCTGAGGGTTTAAATCTAACTTGTGGCTTGTTTTTCTATGTCTGGTTAACTAAGAATGATTTTTATATTTCTAAAAGGTTATAAAACACACACACACTCTCTCTCTCTCCAAAGAAAAATGTATGACAGAGACCAAATATGGCCCCTAAAACCTAAACTATTTCCTCTGGTCCTTTATAGAAACATCTGCTGACCGTTGTTCTGGTCAGCCTGCCCCACGTGGAGCACAGACTAGAGTGTGCCTTCACTCGCTCAGTAGATCCCAAAGAGGAGAAACCCAGGAGGCCCCAAGCTGAGTTCTTTCTCCTAAATTTACTACTCAAATAGATGCCTCTTATATGGAATAAGAGAGTATAAATTTATAAATGTTTCCAGCACCCCCTCCCCCATGGAAAATTTAGTGGTGAGGAATGGGTGATAGCAACTAACACAGTAGGAATAGTATAACTCCATTTGGGGTAAAATGTGGCTCACTCTCTTTCTTTTTTCTTTTTCTTTTTTTTTTTTCTGAGACAGGGTCTTGCTCTATTGCTCAGGCTAGAGTGCAGTGGTGTCATCATAGCTCACTGTAACCTTGAATTCCTGGGCTCAGGGAGCCACAAACGGGGTCTCACTATGTTCCCCAGGCTGGTTTTGAACTCCTGGCCTCAAGCGATCCTCCCGCCTCAGCCTCCCAAAGTACTGGGATTACAGGCATGAGCTGCTGAGCCTGGCATGGCTCTCTTCTTAAATAGAGATGTCCTCTGCATTTAGGAAAAAGTTGGCTACACAGCAAACTCTTCACATCAGTTAGCTCTGAGTTCAAACTGGGTGGGGCCCACGAGATTTTAATTTCCTATGCAATTATTTAAAAATTTTACAATTCAGTGATTTTTTTCCCTTTTATTTAAAAAACTAATAATGTTTCTCTCCTTTTTTTCCTACTGATTATACAGTTTGATTTTTGACATTTAAGTCAGATCCTGGAGTTTATTTTAATGGGACGAGCGAGGCAGCCTCTTGCCCATTCCTCTTTGTCTCCTCCCCCACCAATTGGTCTAATATGATTTATTGATGAATTCAATTTTATATTTCATTTATCTGAAAAATCCAACTTTATCAGTTTCTAAATTCCCAGATATACTTACATCTAAGTGAAATTATTATTGACTAAAGAGAATGTGTGGCACTTGAGACATGACGTACGAAATGGCTTCTTGTCTAATTTAATTTGTTTTTACTCTTTAGGAGGTCTGGTCTTGTTGGATTGAACTGCTTCACTATTTGGATCTTGAAACCACCTGGTTAAACACCTTGGAAGAGCGGATGAAGAGCACAGAGGTCCTGCCTGAGAAGACGGATGCTGTCAGCGAAGCCCTAGAGGTTGGAACCCGACTTCTCGGTGGCATTTCTTTTTGTTGTGATGAGGGTGCACGTATATTGAAATGAGGAACATAATGGTTTATGTGGGCAAACTCACTTGCTTCCTCAGTAGTTTTCAGCCTTGTGTTTTCTTCTGTAGCCTGAAGTATTTATACAGTTGTGTGTATTTAGATTATCTGTGACCCACTGTATCAGCCCGTGAAGTGGCAATTGGTACATTTTAGACACGGCACAGCACTCCAGTGGTTTTGCAGTTTATTTTACCAGTCTCTGAACAAAGCTGTGCCCCATGTTATTGGGACAACTGCTCTCCTGCTTCATCATCAATTTATTTTTACTCACTAAGCAGTGGCTTCTAGTCTATTACTGTCAGATGTTAAAAATTAAAAGACAGACTGAGGGGACAGTAGTTGAGACATGGGGTCCTGTCATAGGAGCTTGTCATCATGCCTGGATCTCAAGCTCCTTGAGGCCGAGAAATGTTCCCAATTCTTCCATTCATTGTTGTTCCTCAGTTCCCAGCACAGTGTGTGCCACACAATGACTTAATAGCTGTTTCTTAACTGAATTGCAATGTAACGAGGGATAGGTTTGCTTATAAAAAGAGAGAAAGAAGGTAGATGTGCTTTTAAAAATGCAGTGGCATGATGTGGGAATTGAGTGGACGACTGAATGTCAGGAGTAAGTGAAGTGTCGTACCTGCTTTCCAGGAGATGGATGTTCTGCTGGAGAAAAAAAGGCACTTCTCAAATAAAGCAGAGTGAGAGACTGGAAAAATGAAAACTACGAAAAGCTTACTTTCTAAAAAATATTTTCCCAATATGAGAGTTCATGTACATTCTAGAAATATGGAACATAGAGAAAAGTATAAAGCAAACTCTGATAAACACTTTTAAACGTTTTGTGTATTTCTTCCTAATATTATTTTTTATGTATACGCACTAGGAGATAGTTACACTGGATCAAAGGCCTGGGCGTCAGAAAGGCTTTGAAGCCAAGATGGAATCTTAGCTCTTGACTGTGTGGGTAGTGAATCATTTAACCTCTCTGACCTTCAGTTTTTCCATCTGTAAAATGGGAATAATATTTAGCCCATATGGTTAATTAGATTTTTATATATGTAAAGTGAGTGTATAAAACCTTGCCTCTATTCTGTATATGTTGAAAAAAAAGAGCTAATTTTTACATATTTTTAGTAATACAATTAATAACAGTTGAGATAATTTTGCTTGTATCGTACCATTTTCTGCCTTCAAACATTGAATCATATCAGAAGCTTTTCTCTATATAATTAATAACTTTTGAAATTGTTTGTGTGGAATTATATCATCATATATCATTCATACTGATTTCTCAATTTTATGTATTAGTACCCTGATGGATATTTTGTGAATTAGTCATATAATTAATTTCTGGTCTTATTCCTTAGATAGATTTCTAGAAAATGGAATGACTTGTTTAAAAAAAATGTACGTTTTTAGGATCCTGGATACATTATGCCTTAGTAAAGGCATTATTTTTCTCCCCATCCCCGGAACAGTCTCTGGAATCTGTTTTGCGCCACCCAGCAGATAATCGCACCCAGATCCGGGAACTTGGCCAGACTCTGATTGACGGAGGGATTCTCGATGATATAATCAGCGAGAAACTGGAGGCTTTTAACAGCCGATACGAAGACCTGAGTCATCTGGTAAGAACTGTGTGAGTGTTGATTGGGTATTTATGAGATGGAGCTGACCCTAAGCTCCGTATCGTAGAGAGCTTTAATGTTGGTTAAAGTTCGTAACATCTAAAGTTGGTTAATGTTGGTTAAAGTTGGCAACCAACACTAACAAGGGCACTGACATACCAGGGAGGGAAGAATAGACCTAATACTTAAAAGGCAGGCAGAACTTGTTTAAAAACAAAAATTATCTTTGAGGTTATTTCTACCTTTGAACTATTTAATTTCCATTAAGGATCACATTATAGCTGTATGTAAGAATAATAACTCATATTATCATAGTAAATATTAGGGCCGTCATGATTTGACAGGAGCTATTATGAAAGCCATAATCTCTTAGTTCATATCTGGGTTGTATCGCAGCGTGTATGTCCATGTCACTAATTAGAGAAAGGACACTGTTCTTTTATAGAAAGTTTGGGTGGGTATTTGATGTTTTCAAGCACATATTAAATAATAACTATTGATGTTATAGACGAATAGCATCAGGCTTTTAATCCAAAAGTGCAGCACACAGTGGTTTATCAGAACTTGTTTTAGACTTTGGAAAAAAAGAGATTCAGATGTTCATTGATAGACATTCTTGTTAAATTTTATGTTCTTATTGACAGATATTGCTGATTCCTAAAAACACTCTAAATTTGTGATAAATAACAAAATTTTATCCTCTGTTTAATGTATTCTGTAAGAAATCTTTACATTTTTAAATTTTGTAATATTTAAAAGGAAGTGAAAATTAGTAATTCATCCATAAGGTGTGTAAGATCCTAGAAGGACATTTTCACTATTACCATTAGTAGTTATTATTTATTTATAAGGAAGGCTAATGTCTTGAACTAGTGCTCTCTTAGACTTTTCTTAGCGGCCAGAATATATGTATTCAGCTATTTATATTTGTGCTGAGCAACTGATGGTTCAATTTCTCCCCTGTGTAGGCAGAGAGCAAGCAGATTGCTTTGGAAAAGCAACTCCAGGTCCTGCGGGAAACTGATCACATGCTTCAAGTCTTACAGGAGAGCTTGGGGGAGCTGGACAAACAGCTCACCACGTACCTGACTGATAGGATAGACGCTTTCCAAGTTCCCCAGGAAGCTCAGGTACTGCCATAGATTTAAGGGCTCTTGAGTCAAAAAGAGAGCATAGGTGCTCACTTCCTCAGCTGCAAGAGAACTTCTGCCATGGAAAACTGAGAGTTCACGGGAAAGATTGACCTTACTTATGGGCAGCACTTGGGTCTTGGAGTTCTTTCTATCTCTATGTGAGACCCTGGTAAATGACCAACAATTTTAAATTGTAGTTTTCTTAGCTATGGAATTAGGACAATTAATTTTTAATAAATAAATAGTAAACATTAGAAAGGACAAATGCAAGGACTTTAGCATGTGCATAGCACACAGTAGTCTTACAATACAGCAGCCTGTATTTTTATTATACCACAAACTTATTAAAGCTTGAGTGGGAACAACATTATGTAACATATAATATTATGTATTGTATAACTATATGGAACTTTTGTATTGTTCTTTTTTTGTATTGTTTCTGTTTTTATACTTTTTTAAAAAGAGCATCCTCTCCCCTTTCCAATCTGTTTTGTAGAAAATCCAAGCAGAGATCTCAGCCCATGAACTAACCCTGGAGGAGCTGAGAAGAAATATGCGTTCTCAGCTCCCGACCTCCCCAGATGGCAGGACTGCTCGAGGAGGAAGTCAGATGGATGTGCTACAGGTAAAGAAGACAAGAAGCATCCTTTTGCTTTTCAATATTTTGGGCATAAAAAGAAAAGGAAAAAGAGTTGATTACTTGGGTGCCTTTGGTATTCTTTATGATGGAAACCACAAGAGAGGAGTGATATATTGAAGGTGCATTGCATCTCAGGGAACAGAAACAAATTGTTGCACAGGTGGAAAAAATATTCAATCTGATTTTTATGGTTGAATTGAGAAGTGAAAGAATGAGCTGGATTTAGAAGTTAGCATTATATTGACTTTTTCTTTAACGCAGAGCCCCTGTCAGTACTGGTGTGGCTGATGCACAAGGCAGGCTGAGTTCACATGGGATGCAGCATCGGACATTTAAGTCCCTTAATGACCCAAGTGACTTCAGTCTAAACTTGTGATGAAGGGCATTTTGAGTTCTAGGTTCCTGATCTCTATTTTTCAAACAGGTGAGAAAATTTAAAAAGTTTTAATTCCAGCAAGGCCAGCCAGCTTTGTGCAAATTTATTATCCGAATTTATTATCTCTGGGATTGAGACACTGAGTGTCAAGTGATTATGGCGTTGGGCTGTGCAGTTCACTTAGGTGATCGGGAAACCGCACTGAGGTCCTTTAGGGTTTCTTTTTTTTTTTTTTGGTCATGTTACTGAATGTTTTGTTGGTGCTTTACTTTATAGCTTTTTAGCAGTATATGTTATGCTCATATCATTTGATGAGAGAGATTATCATTCTGATATGAATTGCTTATTATTTTCACTTCTGCAAACAGAGGAAACTTCGAGAGGTGTCGACAAAGTTCCAGCTTTTCCAGAAGCCCGCTAACTTTGAGCAGCGCATGCTTGACTGTAAGCGCGTGCTGGATGGTGTGAAGGCAGAACTTCACGTTCTGGATGTGAAGGATGTAGACCCTGATGTCATACAGACCCACCTGGACAAGTGTATGGTGAGGCTGTTGGGCAGTTCATGTGTCCAGTGGGTTTTCCGGCAATTATGGCTTAGTCTAGCACTTACATTCTTGGTCTGTTCAACGTTCTGAGGCTAGAGTGTGCTAAACAGAGGGCTTGACAATGGAAAACATGTTGAAAAACAAGAAATGTGATCTTTGCCCCCAAGGAAATTAGAAGGGATAAGAGAGATAGCTAGGGGAGAGTAAAATCAATTGTTACAGTGTAATGAGATAAAGGGAACTATAATAGGTATGTATGTAACATGGTAAAAAACCAAAAGAAACAAATCTTAATCACAGTGTGAAGTTACAGAAGTCTTCGGCAGAATGTGACTAATAAGCTAAGTTTTCAAGGATAAATTTGAGTTAGCTAGAATAACCATACTTAGAAGGGATGTCAGGAATATTACCACATTAAAAAAATCATTTTCAAAGAAAGTAAAATTTTAACTTTTAATTTATAAAGTTTAAGCCTAGGAAAGGGTTAAAGATATGAAAGAAAAAATTATTCTTAGAATGGATGTCAGGAATTTTATAGCATAAAAAATTAATTTTCTAGGAAAATACAAGTTTAAATAGAAGTTTAAACCTAAGATGGGAAAGAAGAAATGATATATTTAATATAAAGCCTTATTACTTTTTTAGGCTTGAACTTTATAATTCAGTTGAATAGAAATTTAAAAGTAATGTGGCTAAGAGGGCACAATCTTAGAATTAGTGTTGTGCTGGAGAATCATGAAGAAACTTAAGATATGAGACAAGAGAAGTCTGGGAAGAGTTCTTTGTGCTTTTCAAAACTGCAGTCTCCACATGTCTGTTTCTTACATGGGTGGAAGAATGTACAGATAGGATAAATTTTAATATGTATGTGCATAGATGTAAGCATTTATTTGCTTATTGTGATATAGTGGCAACCAGAGCAAACACTGTCCTTGACCTCATGGAACTTAGTTCAGTGGTGACAGTGTCCCATGAGAGGTTTTCAGGTTAAGATGATGACGTATGGAGTCAAGAGGATAAAGCTTTTTGGTTTCAAAATAACTAGGATTAGGACAGCTATGAATTTGACATACAGAACTCCAATTTCTTATAGTCATATACATCTTGATATATTGAATTATATATATTTTTTCATTATATAAGTGATGCATATTCATTGTTGTAGACTTGGTACTTCAAAGAACACAAAGGAAAAAAAATGTAATAATTCCAAATTCCAACAGTCAGCAGTAGCCAGCCTTGACTTTTTTCCAGTCATAGCATTGAGGATTTTTTTTAAATGTAATTTTAAACATGATAGACATTCAATTTTTAGTGCTAATATTTTCCCATTTTATATAGGAAAAATGTTTATGTTATCAAGTACTTTCACAAACATTTAAAACACATGTCTGATTTTTTTTAAAAACAGGCATAAACTCTATTAGTGGATTTTCTTGTTTGATGAGAAAAAGTTACTGCAACTTTGATTTCATTTGACTTGACCTTTGAACCAAATCCGAGGAAGATAATGCCCTTTGATCTCCATAGTTAGGTCTTAGCTGTCAATCTGTGTGAGCTGTGTTCTGGAAGGATTCCAGTTGGCACGTTTTCATTACAACGTGTAATTTGTCTTGTTGTTGTTGTTTTAAAAGAAACTATACAAAACTTTGAGTGAAGTCAAACTTGAAGTCGAAACTGTAATCAAAACAGGAAGGCACATTGTCCAGAAGCAGCAAACTGACAACCCTAAAGAGATGGATGAGCAGCTGACGTCCCTGAAGGTCCTTTACAACGACCTGGGTGCGCAGGTGAGGAGCACAGGCCACAGCCCACCTGTCCCTCTCTCCTCCTTTGTCTCTCTCTCTCTCACTCATGTATTTTAAAATTTCACTTCTCAGAAAATGCATGTTTGAAATTTATGGCATTCATACATGTTTTCAATTTATTGCAATAATTTTTATTATGTTTCTATAAATGTATATGCTAACATTATAATGATTAATAGTTATGTAGCAATTTACTTTTAGTATTTAATCCAGTTTACTATTTCTACTTTCAATAGCTACTGATGTTCCATAAGTTGTTCCAAGGAAACTCTACAAATAATAATCCCTGTGTAAACTTATGTTATTGGTCCTTGGACTTCTGAATCAAATAGTCTACTGAGAAATCTGAAAACATCAGGGCTCTAGTAAATGATAGGTGACAGTAAGTTCTCATTAATCTACTAGGATTTAAAATCCTCCCAAGAAACATCTCTAATTTGGGCATTTTAGTGAATCCATGCAGCTGTTTTGGGGCCATTTATGGTGAGTGACTGGGTTAGCAGGCTTAATGACTTCTCTCATTTAGAATCTTTGCCCTGAAACCTGCAGAACAAAAGAATACGTAGAAGTGAAACTTCCTTGGCAATAGTGAATAACTGCTTTAGACAATGTTTTGGATCCTTCTTCAGTTATTAAATATTAACTACTTCCAGGTGAAGTAAGATTGAAATTTCTACATAAACCCAGAGAAAAATAGCTGAAATTTTGTTATCAACTTAAAATCCATAAGAATGACTAGTCCATACTTTTTCTAGGCAATTTTGACCTCACGTCTGCAAGATTAGGTTGTTGGTGTGATACACCTTGAAGGATTGCCCATCTGGAACACATATCTTAGGGCTTCTTTTTGGTATTATACAGCTCAAGTTATTTGTTCAATATTATTATATTTATTCATTTACCAGGCATTTTATGGATGGTAATATAAGTGCTTTTTTTTGCACTAATCCTCTTATTTTGACTACAATTTTACCATTAATTTATTTTCTCATTTAAAGTCTCAGTTGAATGAGACTTTAAATGTGTGTCAGGAGTTATATAGGCAGTAGGGATACTGTCTAATGGAACTTAAGAAAGTGGAAAACATTTATTAAGGAGTCACATGAAGTAATGTCAGATTATCAGTCTGAAGTGGTATAAAGGAACGTACATGGTGCTTTAAGAGTATAGGTAAATGGAGATTTGGCTGTGTCTTGGGTTAAGAAAGCTTCCCTGGGGAAGTGATGCATAAGCTGATATCTGAAGGATGGAAGGAGTAACCTGGGTGAAATCAGAGGAAGAACTTATGTGACTGATGGAACAGCATGTGTAAAGGTCCTGTGGCAGGAGGCAGCATGGTACGTTTGTGTGGCTACAGCAGAGAGAGCTGGTGTGAGGAAAATGGTGTTGGGGAGATGACACCAGACCCTTCCAGTGTCGTAGAGTTTGTGTTAAAGATTTTAATCTCTGTCTCAAAAGCAACAATCAGTTTTTGTGGAGTGTTTAGTAGAGAAATAACATGCTCAGATATGTTTGTTAGAAGATCACTCATTGCCATTTGGAGGATGAATTGGAGAGAAGCAGGAGTGGATGTGGGAGAACAGTTAGGAAGTCACTGTTGTACTTCTAGCGACAGATGATGGTGGCTTGAGCAGTGGAGATGGAATTGATGGATTGATTTCAGACATATGTAGGAAGTGAAATCAATAGGACTTGGTGATGGATTAGATACAGGGGTGCAGCAGAGGGAGAGACCAAGGAAGACTCCTGGGTTTCTGCTTCATTATGTGGGTGGTGCCATCATTGAGACAGGGTGCTGAAAGGAAAGGTGCTGGAAGGACATGCATACAAGCATGTATTTGATATATTGATATTTTAAGTGCCTTTGAGAATGTTAATCGGCGATGTTAGATACTCACGTGGCTATTCAGGCCTGGGGAATATATCTGGGCTGCAAAGATGGATTTTATGAGTCATCTGCATAGAGGCAGTAATTAACGTTTGCAGGGATGATAGATTGCCTAGGGACAGGATATAGTGAAAAAGAAGAGGGCCCTGGACCAAGTCTTAGGAATTACATCATTTAGCAAGAAATTTGAAGAGGATGATCTTGCAAAGGAAACTGAAATAAGTAGCAAGAAGTGGTAGGCACACCGGGGAAGCCAGGGGAAGATGCTGTTTGGAGAATGAGTGTAGTCGGCTGCTTTGAATATTATTGAAAGTTAAATATGTCCACTTAAAAATGTCTATTAGATCTGTTGCCATTGGGGTTATTATCGATGGCAATTTGTGTGGAGTGATGCGGGTGGCAGCTAGAGCATCAGGGTGTGAGGTCTGTGTGGCAGGTGAGGACACGGAGACAGCACTGTAAGAATGCGGTGTTGAGGGTCTGCGTGGGAAAGGTGGAGAGAGGAAAGTCGTTAGGGGTGCTGAGGCCAAAGAAGAGAATGTTTTGAGTGTGAGAGAACTGAGTGTTTGATAGCTGGTGGGAATGATCTTGTTGAGAGGGAAATGGTTGAATATCCAACGGGGAGGAGGGATCAATGGTTTCATAAAGGATTTACAGCTTGGTAAGTCCTAATTCAATATACAGTGCATCTTAAAATGTATTGATCAGATTGAGGAACTGTAAATTGTTTTGAGTTGGACTGTAAATTATTTTCTTCCTGTTTATGTACAAATCTTTGGTGGCATTAAGTTTTATGATGACTGTGTAGCCGCCTGGCATGTCAAAGTCAGATAAGTATCATTTGAATATATAATGCCCTCTAATATAATCCAAGTATTTGTATCCTAAAGTCTGCATTGAGGTGCCATTAATCTACAGCCATGATTTTTAATTAAATTAATTAAAATTAAATTATGCTTTTAAGAAGGAATTTAATAATAATCAATCTTCTAACTATGAAAGAGTGAAATTGAACACAGGGGACAAGAAAAGAGAAATGTTCTCTCATGTTACTTATTAACAAAATTCAGTCTTTACATCATTTTATATCATCTAAGGAAATTTCATCTCATATATGACTTGTCACTCTCCTACTTAGATGTTATTGTCTGTACATATGTGCATATAAAATTAAGAACTTATATATTGTGTTGTGATATCCTTTAAAGTGTTAGCTGTACATTGTGAATGGTTGTTCTTGGTTTGAGAGCACCATTATGTAATGCAAAGGGTCAGACTGGGCTCAGTCCGGTGGCTGTGCCACCCTGGTCTCGACCTTAGTCTCTGTGAGCTTCGTTTTCCTTATTCGTAAAGTAGGAAGAAGAGTGCTTATCACAGAAGCTTTTGTGATAATTGCGTACATGTAAGATTCCTTAACACAATGCAGAAGTTGTATTAAGAGCTTGGTAAATGTTCTGTTCATTTTGCCTTCTGCCAATAACAGTAAGAACAAAATAATAATAAGGTTGAAGTTGTGTAGTCATGTACTGTATTTTAAGTTATTTGATTAATTTTCAAATATACAGTTGTGAAAATAGTGCTATTTTCCTTTCAAATTCCTATCATACAGCATGTATGTATTTTTTAAACAGAGTCCTTCATTGAGAAGATTCTAAGATATCTTCTCTCAGTTACTACTCATAACAATCTTTTGAGGGTTATTCCTCTACCAATGTCACTTAGGAAGTAAGCTGTGGGGCTAAGATTAAAACCCAGGGCTGACACTTAGCCGCTATAGTATGTTGTCTTCTTGCAGAAACCCAAGTTTGGAGTGATTTAAGATGCTATAGATAAAGGTGATATATGGGGGTTAACTATGAATCAGTTTGGATTTTTAGTTAATATTCTGATTTCTTCCCATTTATCTTCATTCCTATCCCAATCTCAACCTCTGTCTCTCTGTCTGTCTCCTTTTCAGGTGACAGAAGGAAAACAGGATCTGGAAAGAGCATCACAGTTGTCCCGGAAAATGAAGAAAGAGGCTGCTTCTCTCTCGGAATGGCTTTCTGTTACTGAAACTGAATTGGTACAGAAGTCCACTTCAGAAGGTCTGCTTGGTGACCTGGATACAGAAATTTCCTGGGCTAAAGTAAGTTGCAGTTCAGATGAATCACCAATATTATGCCAGTGTCACCTGTGGCATTGGTTCAGAGCAATCTTGGCGGGTAGTGTTTCCCTCCATTTCATATTAAATATAGCCTGTTCTTTTTTTCCATTTTTTTTTCTCTTTTCTGTCCTAAGGAGAATATTTCTAAAACAACTATTTTGATAATATGTTTTCATCTTGATTCCAAAAGCATTAAACCCATATGGATCCTCAAGGCCTTTGTAGTCATTATGCTTACGTGGTACTTAAAAACATCATAATTAACCACTTCCAAAATTGGTGGCATCCTTTGAGTATTACAAAGTATGTATGAAGTATTGTGCTGAATTTAATTCTTCTTTAATAACTTTTTCTCTTTTACCAGTACTAATCTTTCTATTGCAAATGAACAGATGTAAAAAACATAGGAAAAGAATAAGAAAAGTTAATACAAGAGTTTTCTTTTGTGTGTGTGTGTGTGTGTGTGTGTGTGTGTTTGAGACTGGGTCTCACTCTATTGCCTGGACTAGGGTACAGAAGCATCATCATAGCTCACTGCAACCTCAAACTCCTGGGCTCAAGTGATCCTTCTGCCTCAGCCTCCTGAGTATCTGGGACTACAGGTGTGAACTATCATGCCTGGCTAATTGTTCTATTTTTTCTTTTGAGACTTGGTCTCGCTCTTGCTCAGGCTGGTCTTGAACTCCTGACCTCAAGCAATCCTCCTGCCTCAGCCTCCTAAAGTGCCAGGATTACAGGTGTGAGCCACTGTGCCTGACCTAAGAGTTTTCTTTAGCCCTACAGTTACTTTGAAATCACAGAGATTACAGAGTTGATCTGCCAATTCTCTCTTCTGAGGTAGAAAAAGAATCGGATGGAACACAGGGTACTTCTTTTACCAAGGCAATTCTGTTTTCCTAAATTTATTTCCTAAGAAAGAAACAAGTATGCTAGAGAGAAGTGTTGAAAATAATTGATCAATACTGTGACAGATATTTATATAAAGCTGCAAGTATCAGTTTTGACATCCTCTACAGATGTTTGCCGTGGGCCTCTAAGGGAAGGTGCTTAGAAGTCGTGGGGTGACACAACTCCTGCCTACTTTGCACGCTCTGTGGAGATGACAACTGAGAGAAAGCTGAGATATTGGGCCCTGGAAAGAATGTTCTCAGTTTAGAAAATAGCTCATGAAAAGTGTGATCATGCCCTTGAGCTGTGTGATTGAAAAGAAGATGAAGAAAAGGGTGTTTGAGGGAAATGAAGAACGTTGCAAGTAACGGTGTATTGTAGGTGAATGCAAAACAAAGGCACCAAACTATTTTTGTTAAAGTTTTTCAAGAAAATATTACCTTCTTTGTACGGTGCACTTTGAAAACCATTATTTTCTTATTAGTAAGATAAGTCATATAAGCTAATTGAATGAAATTCACATATTGTAATACAAAGAAAGACTGGAGCAAAAATCACCTATAATCAAAGAATAACCTGTTATCTTGTCATTTTTTTTCAGACTTATATGGATGTACAAAGGCACAAGCATATATTTAAAAAATAATTATATTGTATCCAGTGTTTCATGACCTTCTTTAAAAAAATTTAACATTTTCCTTTAACTATAAGTGTTTTTGTATAGCATATTAGAGATATGCATAGTATTTCATTCTTATTTTTTATTGTCTCATTCCTCAATTCATGTCTATTCAAATTATTACCTATTTTCACTATTGTATACAATACTATGATGAATATACTTGTAACTAAATCATAGCATACATTCATATTTATTCCTGAGGATAAATTCTTAGCCCTAAAATTATTTGGTCAAATGATGTAGCCATTTTGAAGCATTACATATTATCAAATTGTCCTTCAGAAATGTTGTACTCATCATCTACAAATAAGAATTTCTACTTGATTGTTTTAACCACCCCTTTGAGAACAGTAGGCAAACATCATATTTTGGTTATTTAATTAGGATATTTTCTGTAAATTTATAAGTCATCTGTAGCTCTTTTTAAAAATTTGCTTTTTCCTGTGAGTCTGACCATTTTTCTGTCACCAAATTGGTCTTTTAATTTAGAGCTCTTTATCTGTTCTGCTTATTAATACTTAGTGTGTTGTGTATGATTACAAAAGAATTTTTTTTTGCCACTGTAGTTTCTTTTCTGTTTTTAGTTTAGTTTTTTTTTAAGAAAAAAACACTGTTATGTGTTTTTTAAAAAACAAAATCCATTTTTTTCTTCATTATTTCTGCCTTTAGTGCTTAGAAAGGCCAACTTTGCTCCAAGGTTATGTAATTATTTATTTGTATTTTTTTCTAGCTCGTTTAGTGTTTTATCTTCTTACCTTTATTTAATGCTTTAACCTTCTGGAATTTATTTTGGTGTACTCCATGAGGAAGGGTTCTAACCTTTCCAAATAATTAACCAGTTATCTCAGCACTATTTATTAAGTAATTAATCTTGTCACCACTGATTTGACATGCCAAATTCATATTTTTTTTCTATTTCAAAATATTAAGGGAATACAAATGTTTTTGTTGCAGGGATACGTTTTATGATGCTTAAGTCAGGGCTTTTAGTGTCCCCATCACCTGAATAGTGTTCATTGTACCTGATGGGTATGTTTTCACTCCTCCCTTTCCCCTTCCCTCCGCCACTTCTTGATTTCCAGTGACCTTTACATCTCTTTGTGCCCATGTGTGGCCATCAATTAGCTCCCCATTATTAGAGTACATGTCGTGTTTATTTTTGCATTCCTGAGATACTTCACCTAGGATAATGGTCTCCAGTTTCATCCAAGTTGCTGCAAAAGACATTATTTCATTCCTTTACATGGCTGAGTAGTGCTTCGTGGTATATATATATACACCACATTTTCTTAATCCACTCACCAGATTCATGTATTCTTATTTGCCTGTTGCTTTTCCTTGTTTTCTGCTCCACTGATTGGACCCTCTAAAATGTACCAGTTCTTTAACTGTTTACGTTTTATAATATATTTTAACTGTAGCTAATGGGTTCCCTGTCTTTATACTTCTTTTTTGGTATATATTCATATAAGAACTTTAGAATTATTATTCTTGAATTCTTAAGAGAAATTCTGTTGGAAATTTTGATTTGAATTGCCTTAAATTTATAGATTTGTTTGACAAAGAATTGACATCTTTGTTATATTAGGTCTTTTAGTAATATGTTGTATCCCATTTTCCTCCAAATTCTTTCACATCCCTACGTAATGTTTTGATTCTTTTCTTCACAAACATTATATATATGCAAAGAAGTTTTATCCAACATACTTATTGTTATTGCTGTGCAAAAGTATGCTTTTCTCTTTTTACTAAATGCTTATAGTTGGTACGTAGGTGGTATTGATTTTTGTATATTTGATTTTTAATCAGACATCTTTGTGTATTCATAAATTCGATTGTTTTTTTCAGTTCAGTCTCATCATTTTTTAGGTAAAGGCTGAGAATAATGATAAGTTTGCCTCTTCTGGAACAATACTCTCTTAAATTTCCATTTAATCTTATTTCAGATTTGAAATAATGAAGGTGGTATACACAAATTACGAATTCACAGCACATTCTCTTCATTAGAGTAAATCAAATGAATCATCAGTATGTAACATAATCACTATCTTTTCAACATTGTGTTTTTAGATTTAAGGAACATGCATATTTCACAACATTTTAATGTAGTTGCACTTAAAGATGATGTAAAACTATTTTCAATGCAAAGCTTAAATAGCATTTTTCTTCCTGAACTTAAAAAGTATTTTGATTCATAGCTTAAATATCATTATTTTTAGTTCATTACTTTTCTTTATTATAAAATCTATTAGCACAGTGTGTATACTATTTAAATTTAATTACTTATAGTTACATATTTCTTATATTTCTTAAAGACTATTCTAGTCAATCAGTTTATAACCACTGAAAGAATGCAAAGAGTCTTAACTGCAGGGAGCATGGCTGTGGGTATCCTTTATTTTTTCCCTCCTACTAGAGAAGAACTTTTGAAAGACATATTTTAGTGCCTTCATAAATATACCAGTAATTGACATGGCCAAGTGAATATTTAAACCTTGATTCACTTGTGAATTTGCAATTTTATGCTTTCCAAAATGTGATTTAATGATGTTTAAAGATAAACTTGAGCCCCTTGAAATGATTGGTTTCAATGTTGATTTAAAAAGGTGCAGCAGTTTTAAAAAGGTTCAACAGCAGTAGTAGCAGTAGGGTAGATATCTGCATGTTGTTCTTTGATTGAAAAATTTTGTAGTTTAATTTTGGAACCTGGTACTGTCTATAAATCTGTGACTGTATTCTTTGCCTGATCAAACTTATGAATGTTTGAATCCAATTATCATCATACCATCCAGAGTAGTATCTTTGCATATTATAGGTGTAAGACCAAAGTTTAGACTTGGTAGTTCTCCCATGATTTACTTAAGATGAAATGGTTTTTGTAATGTTTATACAACAGATTATATGTTAAGTCACCTAGTTCTAGGATGTAATCCTTGCAAGTATATGTAATCCATATCAATAGATTTATGTGATAATCTAGGAGATAAATTTATTAGGAATTTCTTAGAATTGTGAGTTCTGGGATCCTTCTGCTCTGCCAGCTTGTTTCAATAGTTACCGAAAATGAAATTGATTCTTTAGAGTTACGATGAAGATAATTAGTGTTTGTGTTTGTATTTAATAAATAGAATTTATGGTTAAAATAAATGAAATAATTGCTTTCCCACACCTGAGTTTGTTACCTTCATTATATTAGCTTAATTAAACATTTTAATTTTAATCAAGAACTTAAGAACTTTCACCATGTTAGTAAGTTTGGGAGTTTTGTAAACCTTCGCCATATTGTAAATTATCTAGGGAGCCATGGACTACTGTGTATATGTGGAAGGAAAGTTTTTAAAAATTTAAGGTTGTATAAACTTTTACAATGTTACGAAAGATCAAGTGGGTTTCGGTATTTTTGTTTTCTAGAATGTTCTGAAGGATCTGGAGAAGAGAAAAGCTGATTTAAATACTATCACAGAGAGTAGTGCTGCCCTGCAGAACTTGATTGAGGGCAGCGAGCCTATCTTAGAGGAGAGGCTCTGTGTCCTTAACGCTGGGTGGAGCCGCGTTCGCACTTGGACTGAGGATTGGTGCAATACCTTGATGGTACGTTTCCAGAGAGCCTGGATGATGAAATAGCCTCCTCTTCTCTAATTATTGTGAAATGAATATAGCTTTGATTACATTTCAAATCCTATTTCCTATGAGTCACAGTCATGTTTTGCTTTTGAATTCGTTTCATTAGACTACATTTCATTTTTTCTTTAAAAAGGCAATAACTGCCAGAGTTTACAATATTTCCATTAAAGAATAAAATATTCATGATATCCATAGAAATATGTACTTTAATATTTTAGTAAATGTACCTTATTTGTTTCATGTTAACGATTTCATATTGTATTTAATTTTCATACTATCATGAGCTATTTTTATATATGACCTTTATAATGTTTAAGAGTGGTGTACTAGTTAAGAGCACAGTTTCTAGCATCTGATGGCCTGTGTAAAAACTTTGATTACTAGTTGGGTGACATTGGTCAAGTTACTTAAACACTTTCTAAGCCTCAGTTTTCTTATCTGTAAATGGGCATTATTAATAATTTTGACCTTATACGGTTTTTGTGATGATTTTGTGGCCGAAAACATGTGGTGCTCTTAAATAGCTATATGTAAAACAACTTTAGATATTATTATGATGATGATAATACTATATGTATGTTAGTCTTTGGTTATACCACCACTCTGTTAATTATCTCATGAAAATATTGACCATTTAATTTTTATGGTGGTTTTCTGTCCTTCTTATACTAACAATAAATATATGGCAACCTTACCCTCCCTTGCCGTGGAAGGAATTGTCATTTATAATTTTTTTTATTCTGATATACCTAAGATAGGACTTTTATCAAATTCATAGAATTACTAGGTAATGGATAGACAGAAAAAATAATTTATGGTGTGTTTGAGCATTTGTTCAAATCAATCAGGATGTGTAGGGCAGTGGAGATCATGGGCTTAGGTCTTGATCTGTCATAGATTTACAAACACTGTCCATGACTTACTATCTGTATAACCTTGGCTAAATTACTTAGCAGTACTAGGCTTCAATCGCCATTCATAAAAAATGGGAATAAAAGTGTATATCTAACAGAGCTAAATTTTGAATATACTAATGAATATGAGATTCTTGGCTTACAGAATGAGTTGTTAAATATTTTATATATTCATTTTTGCTATTACTAGCTTTATTTTACATTCTCATGACCCTTACTTTTGTATTCTTCAGTCTACCTTTCAAATTCTCCTTTCAAGCAGTATCTTTCTAGTCCTATTAGAGCATTGGATTTAACCTGTTTGAGAGGGTAAATAAGTCTAGTGTGTGTCAATTCTTCCTACTTAGAATCCAGATCACTGCCGAAATTTTTTTCATATCATTTATTAGTTCACATTTTCTTTTTTCAACTATTTGTCCATATTATAGATTAATAATGTGTGTCCTTTTTGAAACTTCTTTCTTTTAAGTTTTTCCTAGTTTCCTTTATCTTATGAAATGTAGTTTTTGAATATTAATTTCATCATAAGCTCCCCTACCCTTTTGGGTCAACTTCTAACTTCTTGATTTAGTCTCAGCAACTTTGCCCGGTTCATAATCTGCTTAACTAACTGTTGCTGCTGCTTTCAAATCTGTTCTGTTGAGCACATTTTCTGTCCTGCTTCAGGAAATCTTACTGAAGTCTGTGCCAGGTATAATATTAAGTGCTGGGGATACTGATGTCAAGAGATACAGACTGTCCTCTAAGCAGAGCATGCAGATTCTTATTCAAACCATACTTCCGTCATTTTTAAAATATTATTACTTCCTTAAAGTACGAGTGAAGGGGACAATTGAAATCAGTTGTTATATAAGAATGAAGAATAAGGGATAAACTTGAAATGAAATTGAAAAAGAAACTTTCTCTTTTTATTCTACTTCAGCTTTTTATTGTGCTGAGGTCTAAATCAAATAAATTTAAAAAGTATTTAACCACAGCTGTGCATTTTTAGGAATGAGATTTATTCACTGAAGAAGAGCTCTGCAGAAAGATGGAAACCTTTCTTTAAATTTAGCATACAATTTGCTCTTTGAAAGTCTTTTAAATCTCTTCTAAGATTATCGTCTTAAATATTTCATGTGATTATGTGAGCATTTTATCAATTCCTTTGTAGAACCATCGGAACCAGTTGGAAATATTTGATGGAAATGTGGCTCACATAAGTACCTGGCTTTATCAAGCTGAAGCTCTACTGGATGAAATTGAAAAAAAGCCAGCAAGTAAACGGGAAGAAATTGTGAAGGTAGCAAACATAGAGGAATTACTAACACTTTTGAGAGGGGCATGTTTGTTGTTGTTTTTTTCTCTTGTGGGATGCTCTCAGTTTACTTAGGCACATGTTTTTCCCATGCAGTAGATTCATTAACATTTATTTTGGTAGGAGAAACTGAGATTGCTGAGGAGTTTTGTGCAAATAGCTCTTTATTCTGATTAATTGTGCTGAAATCTCTTACTAGAAATCCCAGACATTTATTTAAACTACCTTTAATTCTGAGTAAGCACACACCCATGTTTGGTTTCGATTTTTCCCATGATATAATTTTGTGTTTTCTTACAATTAGCGTTTAATATCTGAGCTGGATGATGCCAACCTCCAGGTCGAAAACGTCCGTGATCAAGCCATTATTTTGATGACTGCACGAGGAAGCTCAAGCAGGGAGCTTGTAGAACCAAAATTAGCTGAACTGAATAGGAACTTTGACAAGGTGTCTCAACATATCAAAAGTGCCAAAGTGAGTAATTATGTTTTTATAGAAAACCATGTTTCCTATGAGTATGAATCTAAATGATAGATACTATATAGTATATGCATCAAAGAATTTTTAAATTAAGATGATTTTAATCACTATTTCTTTGACTGAAGCATTTGTCCTTATTTATTTGTGATTGTGCATATGAAGGAGAGAAAATAAGAAATTAATATTGAAGAAAATAACACATTTGAGAAAAGGTTTTAAAGACTCAATTGAAGGTTAGAATTGGTTATTAAATAATGAGACTAATTGCAAAGCTAGGCATGAATATGAAATCCGTTATTTTATAGTCATACTTTATATATGTGTTCACACTACTATATATGTGTTCACACCCTATGAACTTGTTTTTTTTGTGTTTTACATGTTGACAAATCTAAAAGTTACAGATAATTTGACATTTCAGATGTAATGTAGAAAGATACTACCTGATTTTATAAATTTAAAAAGGAGCTTTATAAATTTAATTAAGAGGATAATAAATAAGAGCTTTCCTCTAAATAGTGTTTATTATATTACCATGGTATAATTTTTCTCTCTGTGTGTATCTTTCTCATTCTCTCTTTTTACCCTTGTTTTATGAGGGGAGGAAAGGAAAATTCTTATTGTCGTGTTCTTAAGACCTGGGATGTTATGGGTGCTCAGTAAATGTTCAGTTGAAAAGATGAAAACATTTTGATGGTTTTTATGGATAAAAAACATAGCTGACTTTGGGGTTATTCAAACCAGGTATTCATTCTGACATATGATTCTGAGTTTTTAAGGATCTCAATTGTGCCTGTAGGATGGCATTTTTTGAGTACTCAGTTAATTCAATTTCTAGAGAGTTGTGTGTTGAAACTTTCAAAGAGGAAGGATCCTCTTTTTTGCAGGAAGTAAATATTATTTAAACTGCTTTGATTTGAAATATCTGATATAGTAAGCCGAATTATCTTTCATGTAACCTATGAATATACTTAGATAATTCCCAACTTCAAGAAAACAAACAATAATCTTGCTTTAGCTTTTGCCTGTCTTAACTGTGACCTTACCTTCTAGCCTTCTAACCTCAGTTCATTTTATTCTTTTCCGTAGTTCTATGGGAGATTTTTCTGGGTATAAAAAGAATGCACAAAATTTAGACATACGGTGCAAGGAATTACAAAGAAACCAAATTACCATCATTGCCATCAATAACCTCAGTATACATTTTGGAATACATGTCTATTCTTACTCATATGTACACGATATTAAAATATCAACATTTTTGTATTGTTTTATATCTTCTTCTTTGACATGATTTTTTATGGTTGTAGAATATTCCAGTGTATGATCTGTTACAATTTCCTAAGTTATTTTTTTTTTACTTTATTGTGCTTTTATAGATATTGTATTTGTTAAAAATCCTTTTATGCATATCTTTTTGATCCTCTCTTAATATGCCCTTAAATTCAATTCTTAGAATTCCTTGAAATTGTTGGAAAAGTTGTACATATAAAGGCTATTAAATAGATTTTCCAAATAGCCCAATAGGAAGCTTGTACCAATTTATACTTCCATAATCAGGGTGTGAGAGTGCTAGTTTCTCCACACTTAGCCAACACTGGTGTTATTTTTCTGCCTTTAGTTTTATTATAATTGTCATATTTTTAGTTATCTAAATATGAAGTTTTTCTATGTAGACATTATGTGAAAATATGGCATTGAGAAATAAGTACTTTGAAGTTTTTAGTATCAAAATCCAAGGAGAATTCTATGGGGGAAACTTAAATGGAGAGATATTCTGTGGGTGGCCCTGCACTGGGGGCTGGGTGGCCTTTCTTCCTTTTTATGGCTGTGTCCTTTCTGTGGCCGTGGCAGGAATGGCTTCTGAATTAAGACTGTATTTCCTACTATGTATTTGGTCTCTGAATCCACCACACAGCACTCCAGGCAGCCACAGTCAATCGCACGCCTCCTCATATCCCTGGCCAGAGTTTGGAGAGAATGGATAATTCAGAGAAGCCCAAATTGGTAAAATCATTGCCATATGAAAGAATGAAACTAAAGTCAGTTCGAATAAATGCTAGTTCCTCTCTTGACACCCCATCTCTCTGGTCAATGATGGTAATATATTTTCAGAGAACTCTTTTTCTTCTACAGTTGCTAATTGATCAGGAACCATTATCATACCGTTTGGTCACCACTGAAACATTTGAAGCTGGTATGCCTTTCTCTGAGTTGGAAAAATTAGAAAATGACATAGAAAATATGTTAAAAGTTGTGGAAAAACACTTGGAATCCAGTGATGAAGATGAAAAGGTTGGTTCAAGGAGATTTTCAAAACCATGGTGTTCTCATTTTTCTTCTCTGTTAATTATATTTTTGCATCAATAATATTTACCCATAATAATCTGCCAAACATAATGAAAAAGATCTAAATGTGATTTTCTGATATGTATCAGTGTAAGATTTGCCAAGTGATTTATGTAATAATTAAGAAAAAAATAGACACACTTTCTGACTAAAGGTAGTCTTTAGTATTATCTAACTTCTGTTAGACTTGCTTTGAGATATTTTAACTTCAAATATAAAGTATTTTAAGAAAAACAAATTTTTTAATCATTCAGAACTTTGTAGGTTAGTTTTCCTACTTGGGAACTGATAGTGACACTGCATTTTTCTTTTGAGTAAATTTTTTCCCTTTCAAATATTCAGATGGATGAGGAGAGAGCCCAGATTGAGGAAGTTCTACAAAGAGGAGAACAAATGTTACATCAACCTATGGAGGAGAATAAAAAAGAAAAGATCCGTTTGCAGCTATTACTTTTGCATACAAGATACAACAAAATTAAGGTATCATAATGTGAGAGTCTTTGTTGCATTTAAATAACGTACTTAGCCCTGGCCATTCAAATGTGTATTTTGCATCATGGACAGTTTTAAACAAACCAGTTGGAATATTATCTCCTCCTTTCTAGTGTGTATCACTAGATATGTTTATATTTTTGGATGGAGCAGGACTCAAAGAAAATAGCAACATGAAAACTTATTAACTCTTTTAGATTTCTGAGTATATGTTAAGCCTAAAAGAGATCTATCTCTTTCAGAAGTAACTTCCTCCTTCAATTCTGTATTTTATATGTAGAGGTCTTTGTCACATCAAAAATATTTCTAGTTTACAAATAAATAAATTTGTGAAACTCTTATACTATGTTAAACTTTTTCCAGAAAAAGTCTCACTACCAGCTCCCTTTTAAATGGCAATCTTTCCAGCTGTATTTTAAGTATGCTGGTGTTCACCAGGGGTCTGCTCTTTGGTAATTCCTTCTAGAGCCAGTTTTATTTGATGATTTTAGAAACTGAGTAGATTCTATTCTCTTGGCTTGCTACCTATTGGATGTCTCTATGTATTTCAGTCTTGTGATATGTTCTAACCTGAACTTGCTGTCTCCCTCCCTCTCCAACCTGTGTTTCTTACTTCATTCTCTCTCTTAGTTAGTTACAGTCATGAGCTGCATAACGATATCTGGGTCAACAGCTGACTGCATTTGCAATGGTTTTCCCATGAGATTATAATAACATTTTTATTGTATCTTTTCTATGTTTAGATACACAAATACTGACCACTGTGTTACAGGTGCCTACAGTATTCAGTACAGTAACACGCATACAGGTTTGTAGCCTAGAAGCAATAGGCCATACCATATAGCTGAGGTGTGTAGGAAGCTATTCCATCTAGATTTGTGTAAGCACATTCTGTCATGTTCCCACAACAACAAAATTGACAAAAGACAAAGTTTTCATAACATGTCCCCATTGTTAAGTGATGCATGACTGTACTTTAAAAGGTAGACATTCTCTCAAGGTAGAAACCTCAACATCATTCTCTACTACTTCTTTTTCCTCACCTATCTTGTTCCTCATACCACATTGATTAGGGATTAAAACCATTGGGTCTGAATGAAGCAAGGTACAGGTCTGACCTGAGGTTATATACAGCTCTACCAGTTGCTTGTTTTATGACCATGGGAAAGTGACCTAACTTCTCTTCACTATCCTTTCTTTAATTCAAACTTAGGGTTTTCTGTCATGAGTTATTACAATATGTCCCAAACGGGTTTTCTCACGTCCAGTTTTTCTTACTCTACCATGCCCTCCATATCTTTCTCTGAATTATTCCCCCCAAAGTCATGGCTCATCATGTCATTCCTTCACCAAAAAATCCATGCAGGAAAATATTGCAAAAAACAGAAAGAGCTTGAAGTGCAAGGTTTGTCAATATAATGACATACCAAGAGTTCAGTCTGACCCCTGGCCACCTCCTCTTTGATTTGTTGTCACCTCCCGTGTAGTACAGCTACGCTGAGTTTCTCTACATTTCCCTGAGCACATCACATGCCCTGGCACCTCTGGGATCTTGCCGATTTTATCCCCATACCCTGGAGCGGGATTTATCTTTTTATTTTACCTGAAAATACACTATCTTTTAAGACTCAGCTCCATTTTTATTTCTAACATCTATCAGATCCTGTTATAGTTTTTTGCTTTATTGTTAAGTCTCTTTTTACCCTAGTACTTTTTCCAGGATTCAGTCCATATCTTACTCATCTTTGGGTCCCAAATCAGAAATTATTACTGGTACAAAACAGAAATAATTTTTAGACTTTTAATATATAAAATACAGTTGTTTTTTAAAAGTACTAATACATACTATTACAGGCTCATTTCATTTTGGTTTTGCTAGCATTAGTTATTGCAATTAAAATATCTTTGTCCTATTTCGATAGGCTAAATATGGTATGTACTTCTTCAAGTCTATTGTTTTCAAGCTGATATTGTTTTTAACTGTGAACATTACAGTCACTTGGGTAGCTTTTTTTAAAAAAAATAACAATGCCCAAATCTAATCCCCAAACGGATTAAATCAGAATCTCTCAGGTTGGATCTGAGTGTGAACATTAAAACAAATAAACAAACAAACAAATTTAAAAAACCCAAAAACTTTCTAGATGATTCTAATGTGCAGTTAGGATTGAAAACCACCAACTTACAGAGCTCATTTTCTTATTCGAAATATGTGTTAAATGATCTTTTCCCATTTATTGACAAGAATATTACAGTTTTTAAATATGTATGAGCTCTTTATAAAATAAGGATATTGGCTGGGCATGGTGGCTCACACCTGTAATCCCAGCACTTTGGGAGTCGAAGTGGGAGGATTGTCAGGAGTTCGAGACCAGGCTATGCAACATAGTGAGACCCTGTCTCTACAAAAAATAAAAAAAATTGCCAGGCCTGGTGGTGTGCACCTGTAGTCCTGGCTACTTGGGAGGCTGAGGTAGGAGAATCCCTTGCATTCAGGAATTTGAGGTTACAGTGAGCCACAGAGCAAGACCCTGTCTCTTAAAAAGAATTAAGATATTAATCCCTAATTTATCTTCTAATTATTTTACCTTTAACATGCAACCATTTAAAATTTTTGTTTAGCCACACTTGATTCTGTTTAGTTCCATATTTTTCCTATGGTTTGATAATAACAAAACTTAGAAAATTTTTATAAAATGCTTATTTAAAATAAACTCTTTATCTGAGCCTTAGTTTGCTGTTATGACATGAGCTACATCATGTAACATTATCTCATCTCAGTACTGACCTGTAGTATATTTGTGTTTCTGTGTTCTAGGAGAATTCTTTAAAAATAAAATTATCCAGAAATAAAGTCTGGGGCAGATCTCGAGGACATTTTTTTTCTCATAGGGCATTTTGATTGATCACTCTTGGGAAAAAAAATCTATTTTGGGAATTTGGAAAGCACATGTTTAAAGCTTGAACTGCCTTTCTGCTACTGCAAGAACATGACGCCTCAGAAAAACATCTTGGATTGTCTTTATAGTCTGAGTAGAAAGTGAAACAGTCTTAATGTGATTTTTTTTTTTAAACTTGGAACATTATATTCTTAGTATCTACTGACCCTCCTAGTTCACCGTAAAGCCTCAGGTACATGTGGCCTTGCAGAATGACAGTCTGTTATGTAACTGCAGAAGCAGCACAAGGAATTCTGGTCTTAAGTTGCTAAGGTATAAATGTGGCTCCCATCAATTATCCACTAGATCAGATTTTTTAAAAAATCTGGCAGATAGTATCTAGTGATGCTAAATGAAGAAAGTACTACAAAGTTAAATGTCCTACAAGCACAAAAAAGTAGTTGGATGTCTGGAGCCTTTTTGGTCTTGGAAAAACACACGACCTCCTAGCAAAATCCTGGTTAATAGATGGGAAGCCCGGCAGGGAAATGGGTTTCAGTTTCTTAATTTATTCCTTTGGCATGATTACTCAACCTAGAAATACTTTCACTGGGTTATTTTCTTTTTCCTTAAAGTTCCTTAAAGTTAAAAGGAGGAACAATTGGGCCTCATTTTGTGATCTTCCAAAAAAATTGGCTTATTTGAAGTGAAAAGCTGAAAAAATTACTTAATTTTTTTTCTTTAAAAAATATTGAGCATCTTTTTATTCAAAACTGGTTCCTGGGTGGACATATTATTTATTTTAGCATTCTCTTATATTTGCTTTCTTAGATATATGGGTAAATATCCAGAAATGCTTTCTGACTAAAATTTGAATATGTGGCATTAGGATACTAAAATTAATATTAGAGACAAGTATAATTAATTCTGTTGATAAAATTAGGAAATTGCATGCCTGCTTCTAATCTGGCTATCCAGGGCTGCCCATCAATTGATGAAAGCAGTAGTTTAACGATTCTAGGAGGCAATAGATGCAGACCTCTAGGTTTAGCACTATGTTATTGGCTCAAAGATTTTAGTCATGAGTCTTGGTTTCATTTAGGGATTATAACCCTTTTCGAGATCCTTCACTGAATGAATATGTATTTGTGATCATTTTCACCATCATCTTTGAATTTATAGAAGAATACAATTTTTTACAAGTTCAACGTAGGAGAAGCGAAAGTGTCAAGGAAGGTACCTTAATTCTGAGTAGCTGTTCTTGGGCTCTTTGTGAGTAGTGGTAGACAGCATTTATTAAGTAGGTTGTAGCCATTTATTAGTGAAGGACTTGAACTCCTGAAAGACTGGTGTTCCATCCTGGTCCTTTCTTATTATTTAGAAAGCTCTGAGTAGAGGATCCTGAAATTCTATATTAGGGCAAATGAGGAGTCCATGGAGCCTCAAGTCTGCCTGAATTTAGCATGTTAGGACCTGTTGTCTCCTATAGGATATTCGTGCTCTGTAATAAGGTTCTCAAAGGTTAAGATTATATACTGAATTACCTGGTTATTATTTTAATCAAAGCCCCCATTGCATTTCTTATATCATAGAAACATGTTTAATTTATTTATATTTTCATCAGTGAGGCCCAGAGTGTTTAATCTAATCGTGATATTTTAAAAAGAGTGAGACAATAATGGTATCAAAGTGTGTGATTTCCATACAGATCTTTATGATTGGCAGCATATTCTCATTCCCTCAACAACTTAGAAAGGAGTTGCTGTTTCCTGTTTGCTAAATGAATTTAGATGACATAGGTCTTAAAGAAAAGCCTTTCAGGCCGGGTGCGGTGGCTCACGTCTGTAATCCTAGCACTCTGGGAGGCCGAGGCGGGTGGATCGCTCGAGGTTAGGAGTTCGAGACCAGCCTGAGCAAGAGCGAGACCCCGTCTCTACCAAAAATAGAAAGGAATTATCTGGCCAACTAAAATATATATAGAAAAAATTAGCCGGGCATGGTGGCACATGCCTGTAGTCTCAGCTACTCAGGAGGCTGAGGCAGGAGGATCGCTTAAGCCCAGAAGTTTGAGGTTGCTGTGAGCTAGGCTGACGCCACGACACTCACTCTAGCCTGGGCAACAGAGCGAGACTCTGTCTCAAAAAAAAAAAAAAAGAAAAGCCTTTCAAATATTAACGTATTAATGCTGTTTAGCAGCAGGCTGCAGATGAAAATTTGAATAAAGATTGTTAAGGGTTTCTGTAGGAAGGGAGGTTTGAAATTAAAAAAAAAATTAAAACAAAGTTTTTTGAGTTTGGTTCATGGTATTGAATTCCTTCACACAATAGTCCTATACTTTTTTCAAGTCATTACTTATTCATTGTGGGGATATTTTATGATATATTCAATATTTTTAAAAAATGTTTTTATAGGCAGTCCCTATTCAACAAAGGAAAACAGGTCAACTATCTTCTGGGATTCGATCATCACCTCTCCCCACAGATTATCTGGTTGAAATTGACAGAATTTTACTTTCCATGGATGATGTTGAATTATCACTTAATGTTCCAGAGCTAAACACTGCAACCTATGAAGACTTTTCTTCTCAGGAAGACTCTCTGAAGGTGAATCTCCCAGCCCTGCATTTGAATGGCTGTAGTTAATGTAGAAGTAAAGCAAGGAATTGGTTATTGTACCTACTTAGTATCTTTTAAAATTTGTTCCAGGAAATTAATAATGTATATGAATAATAAACCTTTTCTGTATTCTCCAATACGATATAATCAAAAAGTTTTAATTTTTTAAAAGTGGGTGTAGATTTTTAAGTGTGCACAGTTATTAGTTATTTGCAACATCCAGAGCCTTTTTTTAAAATCAGACACAGACCATATTCCTGTCTTGTAAACCTGATTGTCAGTTGACGTAAAATGTCAGCATTTAACAGACCATTTATAATGCTTTAAGATTGGTCAGTTGTTGAGGTATGGAATGCCTTCTTAATTACAAATTAAAAATCTGTTAAATTCTATTAAGGCATTTTTGTATAATTTGGTTGCATTTAAATATAATGTCACAATAAAATCACTGATAGATTTATAGGTTTGGTAGTTCATTTCTATCATTTAAACTAACGTTATTAGATATTTGAAAATATAAATAATTCCAGCTTCAAACACTTCATTTCCTTTAGAGAATGTTAATGAAGCTTCTCATATGTCATGTACAAATGTTACTTTGAATATCTGTGAGGATTTTTATTCCCCTGCCATTAATACATCATGTGGCATTCCTCCTACTTTGGCCAATAATAGGGTTTTCTTTTTTTTCCTTCTTAGCCTTGTCAGTTTTCATGAGCAACAGTTATTAGGCCTCATTATTATTTTAAATGAATCTTATATAGTATGAATTTTTGATCATCTGTGATTGCTTTTTTTATTACTTTGCTGGGTTTTGTTAATGTATGATAATATATTTTTAGAATATCAAAGACCAACTGGATAAACTTGGAGAGCAGATTGCAGTCATTCATGAAAAACAACCAGATGTTATTCTTGATGCCTCTGGACCTGAAGCCATTCAGATCAGAGATACTCTTACTCAGTTGAATGCAAAGTGGGACAGAGTTAACAGAATGTACAGTGATCGTAAAGGGTATGCGTAAATAAAATTAATATTTCATTTTTAAGCAATGACTATAGGTTCATGGGCCATGGAAATGGTCTTGTGCACATTGAGAACATCCTTGTAATATACTCTGGTTTAATAAATTATGATGAGTACAGTTCCTTAAAGAAAGAGGAGTCTGATCACATATAGATGATCATTTATGACATAACATCTTAATGGTATGTAAGCACTTCTAATTTCTAGTATTTAAATAGTGTCCATTTTCTTAAAAAAATTAAATAAGGATTTTCATTAATATCTGCTTTCTCCATACACTTGGTGATAAATGTGAGTGAAGAACAGAGATAGCTACAGAAAATGAGAATCCATATATAACCCCAGACCCCGTTTTATAAGCTTCTGTTTAAAAGAATGTTTTTGAGCCTTCTTCTTACTAGATTTTGACCAAGACTATTAATAGATAGAAATAAAAACTGATAAGATTTTTGCCAGTAGCTGTGAATGTGGTAAAGAGGCAGATAAGATAGGAAATAGCCCAATATAAAGTACTATATAAGAGGAACGTTAACACAGAATAATACATTGGAGACATACACGCAAAACCTAGGCATCATGTTCTTCATTTTTTAATATTTTAGCATAGAATTTGATGTGACTAAGCAACTCTTGAGAAGATAGCTTTTAAAGGCCTTTGGTATATTCCTTTGTATGGATTTTAAGAATTATCTCTTTGTACATTTAGAAAATATTCTTTTACATACATCTTTATCTGTAGTTTTATTAGGCTTGATTATTAGGTGAAGACAAATTTGTTAAAAAATAATAACATTTTAAGGCTCTGGATTATATCATGAAACTGTTCACCCCTGCCAAACAGTATTTGTTAAAAGTGTCCTTGTTTTTCAACCCTTGCTAACATTGGCAGGCTTTTCATTTATTTTTTTTAATCTTTGCCAATCTTATAGTGACAGATTGCATCTGTTTTATTTTCACTTATTTGATTATCACTGAGATTTGAATATTTTTTAAATATATTTATTGGTGATGGCTTTGCCAACTCTACCTGAGCATCCTTTTGTATAGCTCTTTTCAACTTAATCCATAGCTATGCTGCTTAGATTTATTTGAAACTTAATGTTCTGTGAATGATGATATTGATCTTTTCTAAGTTTAATGTTTACATTCAAAGTCTTTAAATCTTTGGAACAGCCTGTCTAGTAATATGTTCTATTCATTATTACAGTCTCTCAAAAATAGGAAATCTTGATTGTTATGTAGTTGTTACACATTTTTATAAACAATAACGAATATTTTAATATCTTCTCACAGTGTTTTGTTTGAAGTGCTCTTATTTTTGTCATGCCCAAGAGAAAGTTGCTTCCCTGTGGGCAGTCAACAAATATTAACTGAATTTTAAAAATAATTTTCTTGGAAGAAAGCAAGATAAGCATTATTTAGGGGTTACTGAAGTCACAGACCATTTTATTATTTTTAGAGTGATAATATTATACTTTTATTATATTATATCAAATGAAAATTTTATTAATATTATTAAAATTTCAGAGATCTCTTCTAAACCTCTCCCAGCTCTACTACTCTAAACAAAAAGATAAAAATTCTTTATGCTCCTAATCCTATAAAGCTTTTCCTTTTTATACTTACTACATTTTGTGTATTTGAATATGACAAGCACTGAGGTTTTACTCTATTTCATTTCTAAAAGAGTTAGGTTTACACAGAGGTCTCAATAGCTTTTCTTCTCATTCCTAACCTGGACTTTGCATGCACTTCCGTACTGTGCTGTATTCAGGTCAATGGGACACTTAGGATTAGTGACGACCCAAAGTATATTAGTCTGCTAGGGCTGCTGCAACAAGATACCACAGACTGGGCGGCTTAAACAACAGAAGTTTATTTTCTCTCAGTTCTGGAGGCTGGAAGTCCAAGATCAAGGTGCCAGCAAGGTTGGTTTCTGGTGAGGCCTCTCTTACTGGCTTGCAGACGGCCACCCTCTTGATGTGTCCTCACATGAGAGCTCTCTCTGGTGCTTCCTCCTCTTCTAGTAAAGACACCAGTCCTTTCAGATTAGGGCCCCGCGCTATCACCTCATTTAACCTTAATTGCCTCCTTCAAAGCTCTGTCTGCAAATACAATCACATTGGGGGTTAGGGCTGCAACATAGGAATTTTGGTGGGACACAGTTCAGGCTATAACATAGAGATAAGGGAGTATCAGAAAACTGTGAAGTGTTTTGGCCCTTTGGGTTTTATTCTGCCTGGGAACGTTTTTTTCTGGCAGTACAACAGCATTATTTTTTTTCTCCTGAGGGAATAATTAATCATATTTTATCATTCATGGTATTTAAATGTTAAGTGTATAAATTTGGGTAGGTTAACATGCCTACAGCTAATCAATCTTGATTTTCCAAGCCAGAGAAGGCTAAATCTTCTCAGTTAAAAAGCTGCCTTAGTGTGTTCGTGAGTGTGTGTGTGTGTGTGTGTGTGTGTGTTGTGTATGTGTAAGTGTTAGAGAGAGGGAGGTAGGAGGGTGATGGTGTGCACAGATTGCTTTGCTCTTGATGTGATGCCTTTTTCTCTAACAAGAATTATTAATATTAACCGTAACCCACTATGAAAATTGGTCTTGTAGAGCAATGAGCTATGAATTCACTCATTTGAGAGCTTTCAGTTTAAATGAGATTTGAATTTCTTTTTTTAGAAAAATTGCTTCTGGGCAGTTCTGGGAAGTTTGGAAACCTATTTTGTTTGTTGTCCTCCAGTTGTTTTGATAGGGCTGTGGAAGAATGGAGACAGTTCCACTGTGACCTTAATGACCTCACACAGTGGATAACAGAAGCTGAAGAGTTGCTGGTCGATACCTGTGTTCCAGGTGGTAGTCTGGACTTAGAGAAAGCCAGGAGACATCAGCAGGTGAGTGCTTTCTGTCAGAGGAGGGGCATCTGCTAAAAAGGTTGCATGTGTGTTTGGCATCTGGCTATTAAGACGGGTTTCAGAAGCGGGGACCAAATATATTAATATTTCAGGAGCCTATAAACAATTTGTAATTTTTGTCCAGTTCTAATTTCCAGTTTCAAAGGTTTAAGAAAAATTAGTCATGTAGAATTTTTGATCAGGATTTTAAAGAAATTTAAATAAAAAATGCTTTAGTGGCAAATGTGAAAAAAAACTTTGTTCTTTAAATTTTATATTCAGATTAACACTTGTAATATTTTGTACCCAAGACTATATCAAAGACAGAAAAATATATGCATACCTCACCTTTGTTTTCTGTACTTAAACCCATAGGCATCTTGTTTTTCTTTGTATCGTTGATAGTTATCATAAAAGTAAATTATTCTTGAGCTATAGCAGGGCAGCTGCTCATGTAAGTCTAATTCAGTCTTGGGAAAATATAACACAATTGCCAAATCAGTTCTGCTGATAACAATAGGTCTTTAAAAATAATGGTAGAAAGCAAATAAAATTTCAATTTTACCATTGTTAAAAATATTTTCTCTTTCACTAAATTTTAAAAATGTGTTTTATGTAGAAAGTTCTTGAGAAGTTAGAGAGAATGCTTTTATTAATATTTTTCTTAGAGTCATGTCAATGCATTTTTGTTCTTTTCGGAGTTAAAGTGCTTAAATTTGACTTTAAAATATCCCTTTCATCTGTTACTTGAAAATTTGCAGACCAGTGAAGCAATGTCTCAGTAAAGGCACATTGAGGTTTACTGATATATGGTAGGACATAAGGGTACATGGGGATATATATATATATATATATATATATATTTTTTTTTTTTTTTTAAGAGATTCTTTCAAGCACTTATTTGGAAGAAGATGAGAAATTCACTTGAATCAAACATGATTGATGCTTATGCTTTAATGTAAACAGCTATTAATTGTTTTATGCTATTAGGATCTTCTATTTCACTGTATTTTGCCTGATGACATTTATGAGGATGGGTTGGATTTCCAAATAGATTTCATTTAGTGTATTCATTGAAAATATAATTAAATTATTTTAAAATGCCTTTTTCATGAACATAAAATATCATTCCAGGAATTTGTTTCTCTAATGCTTAAATTGATGTCACACTACTTAGGTGGATTCATTGCATCAGAACAGTTTAATTTAGTGGTGGCATTAATCTTGAGTTGTGCTTGATTGTAGGAACTTGAAGAGGGCATCAGTAGCCACCAGCCCAGTTTTGCAGCACTAAATCGAACTGGGGATAGGATTGTCCAGAAACTCTCCCCGACAGATGGAAGCTTCTTGAAAGACAAGCTGGCAGGGTTAAACCAACGCTGGACTGCAATCATTGCAGAAGTGATGGATAGGCAACCCAGGTGATTTAACTGTGATTGTTTGAGGGCACAGGAATAAACATATTTTAGGTAGAATTTTTTAAGATACCGTTCGATGAGTTCAAAGTTCTTTTATTGTCTGATATTACAATAAGGATTTTACTAGCATTCTTAACCTCCACTGCCCACGGTTCCCCTAACTGTATTTTTAGGTACTCCATAGTCTCACTTTTCTACTCAGATATCATATGTGTAAAAACCTCCTTTATACCTTTTATTTCTGGCTGTTTATTATGAAACAATGATTATGGTGGGAAATTTGAGTAATTGAAAGACCACACCAAACTTCTGGTCTGAAGGTCTGGGTTCAAGGTGAGGCCTTCCCCTTGGTTATTTCCTGACTGAACCTACATTCATAATTTCTCTGACCACATTATTCTTAGTGTTAAAGGGTGTACTCTATCCATATATGTCAGTGCTTTGCAAATAATAAAGTTCTTCATCTATATAATATGATAAATATATTATTGTTAATTTTATGTCACATTATGTTATAAGGACCCAGAATTTATTAGGGCATCTTCTAGTTGCAAATATGTTTTATTACCAGTGAATATAATATTCAACATTATCCATATTTTATAGATTTAAAATTATTTGAAGTTATTTTCTGAGACAGTTAAGATTTAATGAGCGATTTCTCCTTTGCTTAATTTATTCCATCTCATTAATGATCTTTTGTTTGTTTGTTTGTTATTGGTAGTTTTGGGTTAAAAAGTCCAAGATATTTTTTTCTGCTAATTTTAACACTGTAGATGATGCACTATTTCAGTGATAAGCTATTTTGTTAAAGGACTATTGAGGACTTTATCAAGTCCAGTATTATAATATGACCTAAAATATTCAAGTCTGATGTAGCCTATGGTGGCTTTTTATTAAAAAAATTATTATTGTTTGTGTTTTGGTAAGAGACAAATAATAATTTGTATGTTTTGGTTGAGAGCTTACCACGTAGCAGAGAGAGGATTTGACACTTTGCACGCATAGCCTCATTTAATCTTCACAACTACCCTCTTAGGGGACTGTTAGGCTGATTGTACAGCTTTGAAAACTGAGGGTCAGAGAGAAGAGGTTAAGTAATTTGTGCAAGGTCTCATAGAAACTAGGTGATGGTGCTATTTTGCGCTCCCAAATACAGTGATGTACAAACTTGGGAAGACCACAGAGCCCCCTGGCCAAAGTTTTCTCCTCTGTAAATGAGAACTCTATAACCTCAGAGGATTGTCATGAAGATTAAATGAGATAGTGTTTGTAAAATGTATATGCCCTGACTATTCATAATAAACTCTTAAAATATCTATTTCTTATGAAAGTAAGTTACCCTAGAACTTTTCCCCCAAGCATTTTATTGCTACATTTGCCAATGATCGATTCATTGATTTGATCAATATTTATTGAGCCTTGTGTTTAGCACTGGGGATATAAGTATGACTAAGGGACTAAGAGACTAAGAAGAAGAAAATAATTGAAGAAAACATCATTAAGAAGGTACAGTGTTGTCACAGAGGCAGATGTGATGGGGTGTGGAATTTAGGTATTATAGAGAAGGAATACTGAAGCTGTTTTTTGAAGCATTTATAGCAATTTCCCATAAATATCTTCCAGGGAGGGCCTTTTAGAGAAAAGTTGTAGAACAGGCACATGTGGGAGGCATGAATACCTTGGCCATGTGAGAGATCTGCAGTGGATCAGATGGAGAGGAGAGTTCAGGGGACCAGCGAGGTAGGATTGGAAGCTGAGGTCCGATAAAATCTTATATGTTACACTAATCAGTTTGCATGGAGAATTCTTCTAGATAGAAATGATGTATCTTCTCGGCATTCTTAAGGAAAAACATGTACTTCCAGGCAAGGTATTAACAATAAATGCAGAAATTTTCCTAAAGATTTTCAAATGGATCTCTGTGGAGTGTGCCAATTATAGCTCCTGAAACTAACAAGGTGAAGGTAATACTTATTTAACTCATTTTTGGGAAGTGAAAAGAATAATGAATCTCTTCCCCAACATCTTATATTTTGACTGAAGCAATATTTGTTTTCATAAATTCATGTTAAACTTGACTTCGGATTTGGAATCTGTCTTAAATGGGGACCACCTTGGAAGAGCTTGTATGTGCACTATTATCAGAGTCACTGAGAATTATCACATAGTTCAATTTGCTTTTGTATTGAATGTCTGTAGTTAAATATTTGCATAGTTCAACAACTTATGGTGTTATTCCTTAATGAGAAATTGTTATCTACTGTTTGAACATGAATTTATAATTTGTTTTTACTCTTAGGGATAACATTTAAAATGCAGATTTTATTTAGCTAGTTTACAGATGAAAATGTTGGGTGACTCAAATATGTCTGATTGAAATTGCTTGATAATGTTAGTTTCCTTCATAGTTCTGTTTTCAAAGTACTAAATTAGTCATGATTATGAAACATTGGCAATTTAAATTTCAACTTTTTTTTGAAACAAAAGGCCCATAAGAATATTTTGGGTGTTTCCAAAGATGTTATTTAAGTTAAATACTTTTCAATACAAGTTAAATACTTTTCAATACAGAGGGTAGAGTACCTGTTTTAATACTGATAGTCTTAACAATTAGTACTATTGCTTGGTTTATTTATTTTTAAATCTTGAAGTAGTATTCTTTCCTGGTGGATACTTAAGAATTATGATTTTGTAGTGATTTTCATTCATTTTTCAAACATTATAATACTGACAAATATTATTCTCTTTATTAAATATATAAGTATTTAATTTATTACATATATTGCACTAATATGTATTATTTAATATTTTATTACATATATTACACTATCATGTTAGGACTTTTGTGATTAAAAATAAAATGTTATAGCCATAAAAAACATAAATTCTTATTTGGGATGACACAATATAATGCATTTAAAAGTTGCATTCTGTTTTTAAGTTAGTAGTTAATTATAGAAGCTATAAAAATAATGATACCACCCAGCTTTTAATAGCTTTCAAACCCTTTTTTAAAAATACATAATCTTATTGTCATATGAGTTCTAATCATATTCCTATCTTTTGACAGATGGTTTATATTCTTATAAATGTTATTCTTACATTTGAAAGATCTAATTAAGGCAGTTCTTTTTTTATGTTCATTTGACTGTTTTACTTGCATCATTTAAAACTTTTGCTTTTTTTTCCTACATTTCTTTTTACAACTTGGTGTTATACTCAAATATAATACTTATTATAATGAACTAACCAAATTTACATTTTTTTTGTCTTTCCCAATACTTATACAATTT
>CM052441.1:16745450-16769516 GCA_028533085.1 Varecia variegata | reverse complement strand
AATTCAGATTTGGACATGTCTAAATATCCAGTTGATAGAAAGAGCTGGACTGAAGATATCTTTTTGTGGGGAGGGGTCTTCAGTCTCTCAAAACTGCATTTGGTACATGAAACCATTGGAAGCCAGGACTCAGGGAGAAAGTCCAGGGTGGAAGGTAAGAAGATCAAAACACCTACCATGTAGGATGTTGGTATTTGATGCACAGGCAGAGGAAAATAAGCCAGCGAAGGAAACTCAGAAGAGCCAGAGAGGTAGCGATGTCAGTGGGGTGGGCTGTGTGGATAATGAGGGTGTTAAGCGGAAGAAAAGCTGCGGTGTTCTTCAGAATAACACCTCCTCTTTTGAAAATATGTTCATCTTTATTTATATAGTATTCTTCTGTTTCTGTTTGGCCTGACGCAATAGATATGCAGAGAAGTGCCTAGCACAGTGAAGGAACGCATCCAGGAGCCCTGTTCTGTTTCACAGCCAAGGATTGCTGGTAAGAAACAGTTATTCCTTAACAAAGTTTTTTTTTTAATCAACGTAGCAAAATTTTATGATATGAGCATCATATATGAATTATAAAAACATCATACAATTTTATTTACTATTCTACTTTTAATTGTTTGAAAAGAATGTCTTCTTTAAACCCAAGGCATACTCAGCTGCACGGTGTGTGCAATGCGTTTGTTCTTGGTAGATAAGACTGGCGTTTCCCTGGACCAGAGTGGCACCAGGGTGTCCACAGGTCCTGCTGAAGAGAAGCGGAGAGGCCAGGCAGGAAGTACGGACTGACTTTCTGGGTCCATGCGGCTTCTTAGGAAATCAGCTATAACCCGCAACATTGAGATGTACTTGGTTGGCATGTGGAATCACACCTGATCATGACCAGACACAAGAGGTTTAGATATACTTGGAAACAGGCGGGAGATGAGGATTTAGAAGAGTTCTCCATCCCAGGAAAGCATTTTACTGACAAATACTGCTCACTTGGATGTAGAGATAGAAGAGTGTTTTCTCACAATTTGTTTCCTTCTCTCTGTCCAGATTAGATCTCAGGCTGCTGCACCACAGCCACTGTCACTACTGCCTTGTGGGCCATCCGAACCATCTTGCCCTGCTTTTCCTCTGCTGTCACCCAGCAAAACTTCAAACGTGTTTAACCCTAACTACCCACTTACTTAGCTGCTGGTTCTTCTTCCCGCTCCTCCCTCCTCCTTTCTCTGCTTTCTATCTTCCTCTCTCCTCCTCTTCCTCTACCCTTTCCACCTCTTCTTTGGTCATTTTATTTCTCCTCTTCCTCTTCGTTTTCTTCTTTTCCTTCTCATTTTCTTCAGGAGTTGGAAAAAGT
The DNA here is from genome assembly GCA_028533085.1 of Varecia variegata. NCBI lineage: Eukaryota > Metazoa > Chordata > Mammalia > Primates > Lemuridae > Varecia > Varecia variegata. Next base: position 16,768,183 of record CM052441.1, on the reverse strand, counting down.
GATGAGAGACAAGATTCTTTTTTTTTCATTTTCTGAGATTTGCAACCTTATTGAGGGCCAAGATTGTGTTTTATATTACTTGTATTTCCCAGTAACTTGTACAAGAAATACTTAGGACCTGATCAGGTTTCTTGATTAATATGCAAAACACTTGAATTGACATTTGAGTACTGCTACCTTGCAAAAGCAAGCTCAACTCCATAATCATAGGGAAAGGATTTGATGCACTTTATAAAATAATAGTGGGTTATCTTACTTTTTAAACATCATTATGGCAAAGGAGCAGGGAAAAATTGAATGCATATTTAGAAGTACGAACAGCTGAGAGCAGAGCTACACCTTCCATTAGACTGGCAGTGCATTCTTAACAAGATCTTCCTCCCTGGGGCAGGGCTGAGACCTGAAGCTAATCTCAGTGTGTCATTCTCTTCCTGCACAATGTTTTAATTCAGTTCCTTCTTCATTTTAAAATTATATTTAAAAAATAAAAGCCATTTTAAAGTGAACAATTTAGTGGCATTTAGTACATTCACAATGTTTCGCAACCATTGCTTCTTTCTAGTTCCAAAATATTTCTATCTCTCTAAAGTAAAACCTCTTACTCATTAAGCAGTTTCTCCCCATTCCCTCCTCCTCCCAGCCCCTGGCAACCACCAATCTGCGTTTTGTCTCTATGGATTTATCTATTCTGGATATTTCACATAAATGGAATCATACAATGCTTCTTTCACTTAGCATAATGTTTTTGAAATTCATCCATGCCAGCTTTTTGCTGATTATGCTCATCGCAAAGCTATGACTATGCATCTTGAAAAGGCACTCAGTGCTAACAGACAATCCTACAGTACTTTCTTCTGAGTACTCCTTGCCACCCATCTCTCAACTAATGACCTCATCTCATTTTTAAAAGAAAAAAAGCCTTTTGTCAGACAAAATCTTCATTTTCCCACCAGAGAATCCATCAAGCTACCTGCATTTGTGCACCACATACTCTGCATACTTACTTCCTCTTCAGAGGGGGAGTTATCCCTTTTCCTTTCTAAGACCAACTTCTCTGGTTGTGCTGTGGATCACATCTTCTCTTGGCTTTTTACTTATCCTCTTTCTCTCCTACTCTACTGGGTTATTCCCATTGCCATACATTTTGATGCATGTAGCTCTGGTTTATTCATTTAAATTGATGTATAGTCTTCCATTGCATGCATATATACTACAATCCTCAGCATTCTGTTCTCCAGTTATGCTTACCAGTCCTATGACTGTAGACATGTTTTCAACTTTAGATGATTCAGCCAGTCTTTAGGCCAACAAGCTTGGATTTATTCTTCTCTGGATTTCATAGCCAGTCCATCAGCAAGTTGTGTCAGTCCCATGCCCCATCCCAACCACTTCTCTGGTCTTGAACACCCTCGTCTTTCATCTGTATTATTGGAATATTCTCCTAACTCATCATCCTGATTCTATTCTTGCCTTACTGCACCTCCATAATCTGTTCTTCTGATAGCAGCTAGAGTGATGCTTTATAAACATAAGTTTGGTTGTGTCACAATCTTTTTTTTGCTCACAATCTTTTAATCACTTCCATCCACGTGAGTTCCAAAGACTCATCATGATCCAGAAGACCATGCATGATCTGCCTGCTTCCTATCTTTCTAATCACATTTCTTACTTCTCCCTTTGTTTATTCTGCTTCAAATACACTGGTCTTCTTGCTGTTTCAAGCATGCCAAGATACGTACATTCAATGTACATTCCACCTTTCTCTGTCTTCTCGCATTGGTTTCACTTCATAACATATATCCATCTCCCCCACCAGGATGCAAGTCTACGAGGGCAGGCACTGTCCCTTGCACACTCCCACACCTGCAGCATCTAGAACAGTGCCTAGCACATACAGGTTCTTAATAGGTATTTAGCAAATTGAAACAATGAATTTTTAAAAACTACAAGGAAAGCTACAGTGAAGATTGGGCAGAATGATTGTGTGAAATATTCTGTAGGGTAAATATCTAGTGGTGGAATCACTGGGTGGTAGGACATGGGTGCCTTCCACTTCACTAGCAGCTGCTAGAGTGCTGTCTAGACTGCTTGTTCCAGTTCACACTCCCATTGACTGTGTATGTGGGTTCTCCTTGCTCTACATTGTTACCGGAACCCAACATTTCATTTTCAGGACCCCTTTACACTTTTAAAAATTATTGACCCCAAAGAGCTTTTGTTTATATGAGTTATATCTATTTATATTTACCCAACTAGAATAAAATTTCAAAATAATTTGATTATTAACTTGTTTAAAAATAACAATAATCAATCCATCATGTTAACGAAATTAATATATTTTTATGACATTCTAACATAAGAATCTCTGTTTTCCAAAACAAACAAAAACTTAGAAAAGTGACATTGCTTTCCATTTTTCAAGATCTCTTAAATGTCTGGCTTAATAGAACACACCTGGATTCTCATATCTGCTTCAGCAGTTGGTCTCTTGTGACATCAGTTGTTACGTAGCCTTGGGTAAACCGCTGCTGTACACTTGGGAGAGAGTGAGCCTGAAAAGGCAACTGACTTCTTATGATGACAATAATAGTTTAGGCATCCAGACCCCATGGAAGGGTCTCCAGGAACCCAGAGCTTCCCAGATGTCACTTTACTGACTTGTGACCTGGGATACAGGGTATTTCATTTTAATTTGTATTTTCTCAATTATCAGTGAAGTTGAACATTTTTTCCATATTTTTATGGTTATTGCCTGTCTTGTTTTCCTCTTATTTGGATTGTCTGTGTACTATTTTTGAGTCTTATAGAAAGTATTTTGGTTACTAATTCTTTGTCTGGACTGTGCATTGCAAACACTGTCTCCCTTAATATTGCAAAGGCTTTTAAAATCTTTACTTATGGTGCTTTCTTCAGAATTCTTAAAAACTCATAGTTTATTAATAGCTTCTTTTTTTGTGTTTTGTTTTAGAGCTCTTTCAGTGCTCTGATGTCATAAAAATATTCTATATTTTTAATAACAATTTTGGTTTTCATATTTAGGTCCTTAACCCACCAAGAATTAATTTACCTATGGTGCATGTGAGGTTAAAGTCTGCCCCATCATTTCCCTGCTCCAGCCATGGGTCACCACTTTGCCAGCATCATTTATTGAACCGTAAATTCTTCCTCATTGATCTATAATTCAGTCTCTGCCAAGATCAGGTTTCTCTGCCACCTCCACTCTGTGGCGCTTCTCTTCCATTGGTCTGTGTGAATGTCTCAGTCATAAGGTACTGAGTTAATCATTGTTATTAAAATAGCTAAATAAAAATATAACTAAATATCTGGGAGGGCATATCCCTGTGCTGAAAATAAAATAAGATTTTGACTGTTTTTGGTCCTTTTCTCTTCTATATTAATTTTACAACCAGAAATTTGAATCAATGATTTTGTTAAATCCCACTCAAACCATTGAGATTTTGATTGAAATTGTACTCAATTTAAAGATTGGCTATATCTTTTAGAAAATTATTTAAGCCTCATTTAATATATGGTATGCCAAATTAATGGTTTAATCATTAATTCAACGACTTACTGTATTGAAACCAAAGGAAAACAATTAATCTCCCTTCATTGAAAAACAGAAAACAAAAAGCAAAACAAAACAAACAAAACTAGAGGGAAAGAATACATTTATCAAATCTTTGGAGAACACTAGAATTTATAATTGTAAAAGTCCTAGGAAAACAATAGCCCAAGAAAGATTCATGGATTTATCACCTCAAGTTTGTTAACATCTATATGTTAAAAGAAAAAAATAACACACACATTTACAGAATCCCCAGATAAAAGCATTGTTTTCAACAGTATGAAAAGGGCTTGTCCTTTCTACATAAAGAATTCATCTAGATTGATAAGGAAGCAGATTAAAAAACAGACAGTTATAAATTATACCATATTTGGTTAACAGGCATGAAAAATATTTACTCTTACCAGTAATAAAAAAAACATAAAATAAAAACAATGGTGAAAGATGTGTATTTATCCATTGAGATAGAATATTGTTGATTTGGATGCAGAATGTTCATCACATGCTGCCGTTGGAAATCTAAATTTCCAGCTTTTAAGGAAAGCAATTTGACAATGAGTATTGAATACATACCTTTGTTCATATTTCCTGACTCAGTAATTCTACTTTGGGAAATCTATGCTAAGGTGTTGATCAGAAGTATGCAAAATACTCTACACAAAAAGATATTTCTTGCAAGTTCTTTTTAAAAATAAGATTTCAGGAGCAATCCAAATACCCAGCTGAAGGAAAAGGATTAAATAAAAGTTAGTGTATATATGTGTAAGTTATTACATAGGTGATCACAATGATGTTTATGAAAAATGAAATATGCTTGTGTTATAAAGTTAAATGAAAAAGAATAAAAAGTATGAATAAATTTGCTTTATAATTAAGGCAAAAACATCTTGACAAAATAAAATAATATTCCTAATTTTCCCATGGTTGATATATTTTTTATTTTCATTTTTCTTAGTACCAGTGTTGTTTACATCTAAGTTACTGCTGTCCCAGAATGTTGTGAGACTCTGTTTAGGTGGCTTAATAGCCACCAAAGACATACAGATATTACAGGCAATTCCACATCCATTTCAGTACGAACAAATGAAAACTTCCTAGAGTTTCTTTTACTTAAACTGAATTGTACTTAAGTACATGTAACACCTGTCACCATTACACCACCATAATGAAAATGTCCTGTTGATTTGTTTCTATTTTGCTGTTTTTTTTTTTTTTTTTTTTAATTTCAGCTCATCCTGCTGTCCAAAAGGTGGTGCTAGTATCATCTGCGTCAGATATTCCTGTTCCGTCTCCTCGTACTTCAGAAATTTCAGTTCCTGCTGATCTTGATAAAACTATAACAGAACTAGCTGACTGGCTGGTATTGATCGACCAAATGCTGAAGTCCAACATTGTCACTGTCGGGGATGTGGAAGAGATCAATAAGACCGTTTCCCGAATGAAAGTAGGTGCATAGTGCAAAGGCTTAGCATGGAAACGCCACAGCCCAGAGGTAGACAAGATCAAGTTGAACCCCCTTTGTTTATCCTAAACTATGAGAGAATGAGGTATAAAACATTCTTTACTGTCAGCCATCCCGGGCTAACTCCACAGACTAAGCTTTTCTCACATTTATACTGTTATGATAAGATCAGGTTTACTGATGCAAACTGAAGTCTCAGTGTATTTTTAAGATCTAAAATTGATAGCATACGGCCAGGCATGTTAATATGAATGTAAGCTTGCCGTACATTTAATGCCTATAATGTGATGTAGGATGTTTTCCTAAAGCACCTTTTCAACTTATATTTCATAATGAGATTGTTTAATTTCTAACTTAGAAGCGAGAATCCCCTGACTGCAATGAATATTACTAAATATAATGAATATGCATGTTATCATTCATGTATCATCTAATGACAATTTCTAAAGTTCTTTTTCCATATTTAGTGCATCCTAGGTTCTTGGCTATATACTGAAAATATATTAATACTAGGCATAAATTGAGAATGTATGATAAAATAATCATAACAGTTTTTGCTAACTTTTCCTAAGTGCTTAATGTGTGCTGTGCATTTTTTTAAAGTATTTTATATGGATTATCTCATATACTTCTTTAACAATCTTCTGAGGTAGGTACTGCTTTTATCCCCACGTGACAGATACGCCCAAGCTGGGGCAGAGGCACTGAGTGCAAATCAATAGACAAGTAGCTGTGGCAAGGCAGAGTCTAAATGTTGTAGGGCAGGTACAGGCAACGTGGGGAGCAGAATGCAAAAGGGATTACTTCTCCAGCAATGGAAAGCAGTGTGGGGCTTTGACAGTGTGGATCTGGAGACAAAGTGATGACATTCCTGGTATAGGGAACAGTGAATAAAGAAATGGGGGGAGGCATGAGGGATGTTAGAACCAACATTTATGCAACAAAGAAATACAGAGGAAAGCGAGGCAGGCAAGGCAGCTCAAGTTCCCTTTGCAAGGGAGCCTGTGAAAGCCCTGTGGACTTTGAGTCTGTAAGCAATTGACAAACATCTTTCTTTCCATTTCTTCTTCTTTTTAAAATTGTGGCTGGGAACTCATGATAACAGTGCTCTGCTTTAGTAAGACAACTAGGATGGATTGGAGGCAAGAGATGCTTAAATCAAGGAAAAGGGCTCTTCTTGAGTGGCTAACATGATGCTTTTGCAATTAGCAGAAATAGGAATAGAAGAAACAGAGTGTGAATGAGGATTTGAATGATTTAGTTTTGGATGTGTTGTGTTGAGGAGTCCTCATGCCTGTAGAAGTAGGTGATCAGCATTCATTGACATGAGCTCTGGGATTCAGGATCTGAAGCTCTGAGCAATCCACTTAGAAATAACGTTTGAGACTGCAGGAGTAACAAATCTACAAAATTTGTGAATTCATAAAGAGGAAGGGCTGGGAGAGAATCCTTCGCCACTATTTGTACTTACTGTAAATTGTGTTTCTATTCTTTATGACTATTAGTTCTATACTTAAAATGTGCTATTTTCCTGGTGTTGTTACTGTTTCTCCCATATGTATCAGTACTGAGAGACACAAACTAGAGCAGCAGTTTTTCATGTCTAAGATGATTTAATTTGCAGTTACTCCAAACAGCACTTTTCTAACATCACCCTCATTCCTATAGATAACATTAGTTTGTGTTCGTCTCTGATGCAGAACGGATGACTTGCTAATGTTTTCAGAGCATTTTTTAGTTTTCAGTGGGATTTTCTTAATTTCCTCAGACTTGCTGTAACTGAGTTGTCAGTATTTTATTATTTCTTTTTGTGAAAACTAAAACACAGAAAGGTAAAGCTCCTTGCCTGGTGACCCAGGTGGTAAGAGGAAGAACTGAGATTTGAACCCAGGACCTCTGACTCCAAATCATACACTCTTCCTCTGTCATGTTGCTGATGACTCACAGTCTGGTAGAGGAGGAAACAGCCATGAGAACAACAATCTTGATGTCAGCAAACCTGCTTTGCTTAGTTAGTATTCTTATTGCATAACTTATTAATTGGCCTTAATAATCATTTCTACTTAACAGATTACAAAGGCTGACTTAGAACAGCGCCATCCTCAGCTGGATTATGTTTTTACGTTGGCACAGAATTTGAAAAATAAAGCTTCCAGTTCAGATGTGAGAACAGCAATCACAGAAAAATGTAAGATTTTTTAAAGAAATTACGTATCATCCAGTTTTCCTGCAAATGGTACTACACACACACACACACACACACACACACACGCGCGCGCATACATTTTCAAAGATTGCTCAACTAGGAAACAATATTGTTTAATATTTGATACTCTTTATTTATGAAGAAATCTAGCTTTCCCTTATTTTTTACTTTTTGTAAACATTGTCACAATTTCCTTATGAATTCCTTAAAGTATTAACATTGTTACTTTTAGGTAATTACTTAATATTGGGTTTTCTTCTTTTACTTTAGGATTTCTTTTAAAAGAATCAGAAAAACAAAAGCTAGAGAAACCCATAGGAATGCAAATTCATTCTCCCATTATAGTTTATTCACTAAACCCAGGACTTCCATGTTTTTCAACTCACCTCAGAATTCATGTGACTGACATAAACTTGGGGATACTTTAGTTAGAAACAAAATAAAACAAAAAAATAAACTTATAAAACAACAGCACATAAAGATCCCTGTTCAGAGTTTGCATTCTAGCTAAAAAATATCTGTTAAATCTGTGTGGGATACAAAACAAAGTTTAAATTCCTAAGAATGACATCTAGGGACAGTCACAATCTGCTCTCATTGTCCCTTCTCTCACTTCAGCCCTCTTCCCCATCTGTAACTATCCTATACTCTCTCTCTCTCTCTATATATATATATTTTCTCTAAAACGTGCTGACATTTCCTAGTCTCCTTACCTTTATTCGTGTTATTTCTTTTCCTTCTTGGCCTTTTCTCCCCAGGTGAAAATTCTACTCAGCAGCTAAAATGTCACCCCCCTTGTGAAGTCTTTCCCACCCTCTTCTAGTGCCTGGGGAACTATATTTTCTATATTTAGTTTCTTCTGTGTCCTTTCTCCCCATTACTTCATTGTAGATATTGTAGCTACTTTAATTCTCTCTCCCCTCCTTAGACTGTGAATACATATCTTCCTGTCCCTTGGGCCTTTTACTGTGTACAACACAAATTAGCTATTTAATAAATATTTGTAGCAAAATATAAATTAGAATAATAAAGTCTAATCTTTCTCAAAGGAAGAAAGTCAACTATTCCCCTTATAGAAAGTGTGTTTTAATTTAAAAATAAATGTGGTAGTAACAAAATTGCAAGAGGATATGAGTTAGCAAAGAACTTTTAGTGCCTAACAGTATTGGCTTATTTTTTACTAAATAGGCCATTTTCCTTCTTTCTTCCTCTTTTTATTAATTGATCAATTGCTTGTGCCTATTATGGATCTCTGGATTAATCCCATTTCCCTTCACATGGCAGGGCAGCACCTCTACTTTAGTGATACCAAACTACTGACAAAGCCATCTCCTGTTTGATTTTTTTACCATCTGATGTTTGTCCATCACCTCTATGTTTGTCCAAAACTCCTTTTAAGGTTTTTTTTTTTTTTGATTACAAGACTTTTCTTCTTCTGAATATCTTTCCTTTCCCATTTAATGCCCTTTCTTTGTTTTCTCTTGATTTTTTTGTGTAGAAGCAACACAGTCTTCATGACTACTCATTACATGAAAAACTCTTCTCAGCTGGAGTGTGCTACCATAGTAACCTGTTTTTAGCACTTTAGATAACTTGCTTATTTTTTATAATAAACCTGTGATATTTACTTTGCTTGATGTCTTTAGATTTATATGTTCAATGTTAAAGGGTTCTATTAGTAATAGAATTGGTCGTAAGTACTTTATGTAACTTTTTAACTGACAAGTAGAACATTATGATAGATTTGTCCTCTCTGTAAGTTAAAAACTTAAGCAATTTATTTAAACTGTTAAAAAAGCCAGTGTATACCAGATAATCTAATTGAATAATTTTTTTAGAATTATGACCCTTAAGTATAACTTACAGCCTTCTGAACAACCTTAGGTTGATAGCTTTTATGGTTGCTATAACCGTATATTATCCCAAGAATTTTACCAAAATGTTCCATTATAACTCAGCTGGAATGCTAGCTTGTAGTTAAGTTCTTCCTGAGCCTGGTACTTAGCTACCCTTCAGCCCTTCAGTCTGCCTGGCATCCAAAGCATCTTCCAGCAGTTTGATTTTAACCTCAATCTATTTATTAATGGGTTGTGACAGATATTCACAGTTATTGTTTACTAGTACTTTAGTTCAAGATCATGAACTGCTCCTGAAGTAATTAGTCAAAAGTTTAAGTCCTTAGATCTTTCTTTCCTTAACTCCATGTTAAAATTAGACAAAGGATAGGAGAGGAGAGGAAATACAGAGACAAGAGATAGAAAGTGAGAGTGAGAGAAATAGGACTGGAAAGAAACCACAATAAAAAAGAGGAAGGAGAAGAGTCAATATGGAATTGTTATGAGGAAGAGCTGCTGGGTACATCGATCTTCAATCTACTTTACTTTTAGTGTTTCCCTTGAACTTGAACATATAAAAACACTTGCTTTTAGAGAGGTTTTGTGCTATAATAAAACACGTGTGGAAAGTATTCTTAAACAGTTCGTTTTCTTTTAAAATCAAGACTAGCTTAGAGACTCTCCTTTGAGGGTAACAAGTGGCCATGGGTCTCTAGGTTAGTTCTGTCATAACACACTGTTAAGATCTACCTTCATCAAACCAAGTTCTATAAGCACAAAATTAAATAGAAAATTATTTTCTTTATCATTTTTTTTGCTGTATCAGTTTGTAGTAGTGGATTTTTTTTTATTGTGAGATGTTTTAGGGCATTTAAAATAGAGTTTAATCCAAGACTTTTTTTCTCAAGAATGGTTTCATAAATATATCAGTTGTATAGTGTGGCTGATGTGTATTAAAATTCCTTTAAAATGTATTTATCAACTTGCCTCTTGTCTCTTTTCTGTTTATATACATATGGTAAATTTGGTATCAAGTATTGTTTTCTTTTTCCTGAGACTTACTTTTTGAGATTTATTTTCTGTAATGTTTCCCCCAGTGGAGAAGGTCAAGAACCAATGGGATAGCACCCAGCATGGTGTGGAGTTAAGACAGCAGCAGCTAGAGGACATGATCATTGACAGTCTTCAGTGGGATGACCACAGGGAAGAGACCGAAGAGCTTATGAGAAAATATGAGGCTCGACTCTATATTCTTCAGCAAGCCCGAAGGGATCCACTTACCAAACAAATTTCTGATAACCAAGTAAGAGTCATTAGATACTTTTTGGAAGTATCATTTTGTTGGATATATATTTTTTCCTATTGTTAAGTGTAATTCTTAGGACCTTGTTCGGATGTTTTCTCAAGTTCTTAGAATACATATTGAAATTTGTATGAAGAATTTGATCAGGAAGGTTTTTTGAAAACTTTCCGGAGCCATAACAAGTAGGAATGTGCATGTCTGCTAGATTTATAGATCACTGATGCTTTGCAGATGGAACACACTCATGAAGTAGCCTCTAGAAAGAGAACATTCTCAGGATTCCAAGAACCCACTTTTGCTCCCTTCCATGCTTACCCTGCAGGTTATTTTTATTTATAAAATTTCCTGAGATTTTCATTTGAGGGCTACTGTATTGAATAAATCAGGTAATAAGTAAATTTAGTTTATTTTAATATGTTTATAACCAAGCTGTTTTATCAATATCATAATAACAGGTACCTTTTTTTGATCAGTTTGATCATAGAGTTGGCACTGTTGAACACTGATAATATTTATGAAGTGCTATTTTAGATTCTCTCTACAATCATAAAAATATTCTTGAATTAGAGGTTGTGGTTGTGAAGTTATATTTTGTTGTAACATTTATTTACCCTTCAGATAGCCCAAGATGAAAGTGTATATTTCTGAAGAAAATAAGAGAGAATATGTAGGAGACAAAATTTAAAACATGAGATATGTTTTTATTCCCCACAAACATAGACTTTCTGTGGTTACAATTTAAAAAGCAAGTGGCCATGCGTACTAGTTGCTGGATCATTCTCTATGCTTATGATACCCACTGGTTGTTATCACCAAATGACTCAAAAGAAGTAACAAAGCCCCCAGACACTTAACTAGAGGAATATAATTAAAAGTGATATCAATGTTTCATCATCATATTCAGAATATCCTTTTCTAATCAACAGTGTAGTTCTTGTCTTCAGAAACCTTAGGGTGAGTATTTTTTTCCAGTTGTTACAAAAACATTATAGAAACATTCTGTTGTCCTTTAGATTTTATGGGGATTATCTGGATCCAGAAACTCTCAGAGATTGAAAAAATGTGTCAGGGAACCAATGCCTGTGGACAAACTCAGCATCAGTTTGGCTATTCAAGCAAACTCTCGGTAAACCTTGCTTGGCTGCTTGATTCATTCACGCAGTTAACTCTGTAACATCCACAGTGATCCAGGGGCAAGAGACAGAAGACTCACATTACTGGTTCTTGGCATTTCTCCAAGTAATTACAGAGGAATCCTTTTAGTGTTCATTCCTGTATGATGTGTGTTCCTATAAGGATCAGATGTACTGCAGAAGGAATGAAAAAGACAAATGGTTTGAGGAAGTAAAATATCTCAAAGAGAAAAAGATAATTTTTTAATAGCATCATCTATATATCTGATCACTGTCTTAGAGATCTCCATTCTCACTTCTAGAATTATTTTGGTTTAAGCTTATGTATAAGAGTTTGTCCCCTGCTTAATTTTTTTACTGTGATATGTGTGTCTAAAACATGTTGAAACCTCCTGGAAGTACCTTTGTTTTGGTAAAATTAGTTACTGAATGACCAACTCTAACAGTTACACCTTAATTTACACCTTAGATATTGCTTCAAGAACTGGGTCCTGGTGATGGTATCGTCATGGCGTTTGATAATGTCCTGCAGAAACTGCTGGAGGAGTATGGCAATGATGACACAAGGAATGTGAAGGAAACCACTGAGTACTTAAAAACGTCATGGATCAATCTAAAACAAAGGTAACTCTAAGGCCTTGGCAGGTAAATGTGCATTTGTCAAGTTGAGAATTTGATTGCTGTGGCTTTCTTATGGAAACATGCCAAATAGATGACCACTATAAGTACAGTTTATTATTTTCCATTTTTATACTGTGATGTGCTGAGTTAGTATTATCATACTTAGTGCAGAATATATATTTATATTACATCTACTTGAATTTCTACAATGGAGTTTTCCCCTGAATAAGCCTAACCTTGCCAATGATCATTTTATGTGTTCTGATTTTCTTATGCCTCTTGGTACTATCTAAAATACATTTTGTAGTACTCTGATGGTAAGGAGCAAAGGTATTTAAAGATACATCAGGGTAATATTATCCCTAACTATAATTATAATAGTGTGCTATTAATATTTGGCTGGAGCATTCCAAGTTGAGGACCAGGCACTCATGGATCCAGCACTACATCCCTGAAATAATCTATGTGTAGTTAGGGTTTCAACTAATTTGTAATCTTTTCTTCCCATTACTCTGTCTAATCAGTATATTTGGAACAGCCTAAAATAGCATGTGAGTTTACAAGAGATTTTTCTGTCACTTGAACACCTAGAATTTGAGGAACTGTAAACAGTGGTTAGCATCTCTTTAAGATTGTGTATTTATATTCATCATTAGTAAAAAAAGTGTTTACTTCATGCATAGTATTGGGAATGCCTGTGTCTAAGTGAAATTAAACACATCTTTAGCTATTAAAATGCAACTGTCTCAAATCTGATTTGATATCAAAACACATTTATTTTGCTGTGAATAAAATGGATAATATTAGTGTACTTTATGATTACATAATTTCTGATAATAAAGTATGGCCAAGCATTTAACAATAGTTTGACATGTAGGAGTTTTGTACGTTTTTCCAGAATTTTATTTTTAGTTAGAACCTCTAAGGCATTTCTGAAAACTCAAAGAAGAGAATTATGAGGGCAGTATGTGAACTTGAATGTGTTGCTAGATGTACCTAGGATATTGGAGAGAGTAAGACTCAACTAGTAAATATAAAACTTCACACGTGGTTGGAGCAGAATGGCTGTAAGATTGATCTTTTGAGCATTTTACTACAACTTTTCTCTTTTATTATGACAGGATATTTGGATATAGTAAGGATACCATAATTAAGACAAGGAAGAAAGGTGAATTAAAAACAGCTTTAACCTTAAGAGAGACAGTCCTTAAACTATTTGTGTTTCCAAAAATGGCATGTGTAAGAGTTAGGACTTTGTTTTTTTTATAAACCCAATACCAGAAAAATTGATCACTTAGGATTGTGTGACCTGCTTTATTTAGCACCTCGAATTCTTTGTGTGCTTTTTACTTTGTAAATATTTCAAGACAGCCTACAGCAGTAGTTAGATTAGATGGAAGAGGCAATTAAAAATGAATTATATTCCAAGGTGATCCTTCATTTATCTTAGCTAAGACAACCACAGCATTCCAAATTTTGTGTAGTTACAAGTGGTTGTCCTTATTCTACTTTCTTTCTGCATTTCTTGGGAACATAAGTAATTGTATTAGTATTTATATGTGATTTAGATATATTGTTATCTATAAAGCAGGGAAAATAGAACAAAACTGGCTCACAGGATCTCTTCATGAATGGCAACCAGGATTTCTGTATATTGAGAGAGTTTTCTATTTCAAACATAATGATATTTACAATTTTTGACTGTTTTAAATGGATGTCTTTCTGGAATATATAAATCCTTACCTTCTTAAAGAAAGTATGTGAACCTGTATTTAACTTTTTTGGAAATTCTTGGCATTATTGTTTCAAAGACAGAATTAAGGAAATTTAAGAGATGTAAGTGACATTATAGTTCATCTAAACTGGAGTTTGTCAATACCAGTTGCTCCTTCCCTAAGGAGCCTTTTTACACCTCCCGCCCACCTGAAATTTTAATACCGTGGTATACTGTGTATCTGTTTCTGGACTGTATGGTTGTGCTTTATTAGTAAAAAGAGTAAACTTTTTCCATCCCCTTTCTTCTGCAAATAACCACTTATTACCTCTGTTGAGAATACATGGTCTAAACTAATGTTCTCAGGCTCAGAGAGGTTAAATGACAAGTTCAACGTCATGGAGCACAGCCAAGATGATACAATATTTTTCTATGCTAAATGATGGTGATGCTCTCCATGCTCTGAGTTCTGAAGAATTGGTAGTAAATTTATTTACGACGCTATGCTTTGTGAGATTTTGTGCTTTATTTTTAGTGTATACATTTTACTGGGTATCTTCTCATTGTCAGGCACTGTACTAAGCTCTTCCCATGCATTATTTCATGTAATCTTCACAACCGCCTGAGGAGACAGGCAGCAGTTTTATCAACGTTGTGTCAATGAATAAACTGAAGTACAGAGAAGTTAAGGCATTACTCAAGATCACACAGCTCATAATGGTGGAGGTGGGATTGGAATTCAAGCCTTTTGGACTGCCCCATCAGGCTCTTACCTTTTTTAAAAAACAGTTTCATTTTTTTTCTTTGAATAATAATGTCAGCTATTGCTGGTGCCTGCTTTGTGTACCTGCCTCTCAGATCTGTCTGTGAGTCTGCTTACTGGTTCTTATCTGTGTTGAGTTTAGAAAGCAGATCAGATTAAAGGGATGGTGGCCTCTTCTATGAAGAATGTAACACCTTCCAGTCTGTGGTAATGGCTGCTGAGAGGCCTTCCACCCTGGCTCTCCGCTTATCTCGCTACCTGTTCTGTATATACATCATTGTCAGCTAGATTCTGGAGGGGTGAAGGGTTGTTTTGCTTATACATTGAATACTACATCATAATGCGTGAAGTTTAATATGAGCTTTAAAAGGAAATGTTTTGTATGAATTGCAATTGGCCAAAGTAATTTGGTCATTCACAGTTACAGGCCCACAATCCCTTATCTATAATGCCAAAATCCCAAAAAAAGCTCTGATAACAGAAAGCTGTGAATTGACATGAGGCTATTTGTTATAGTCTTTATTTATCCTGCTTAGTGTGAATAGCCTTGCTCCTCGCTGCAGAAATATTAATGTGTTTGATTGGTTCCTCAGACCCTGCTCAGGGTTAATGGGCAATATAGGTACATTCATAATGTTAGTTTTCTAATGTACAAAAAATTCTTAATTCTGAAACACAACTGACTCCCAAAAGTTTGGATTCTGAGAACAGCAGACCTGTCTCTAATGTTTCCAACTAATCTGTGTATCTTGACCACTACTTTTTTCACCTATGACTTTTTTCTCTTCTCTTAATGCCAATTAACAATGTTTTTAGTGCCAATTGAGATAGTGATAGTTGAAATGTGCTCGTAGTAACTTTTGGAATGTGGATGCCTGATTTGAGTCTGACATGTTATTTTAGCCCTATATATAGGCACTCCAGGGCTAAAATAACATTTTATATCTACGTGTATGTATACACACACACACACACAGACACACACACAGAGTTATCTATGCTGAAGTATTAGAAAGAAAATGGGACAATGTAACAGTATACTAGAAAGAATTTCTTCTAAATCACTAATTAGTGTGTATTTTTCTTCTTGTCCTTATCTCTGTGAAGTCATATTTTGCCTTGCCTGTTTTAAGGTGTTTCTGGGTTTGTACAGACAGAGCAGAAAGCACTCTGGGAATGGTATCTGGTAGTCCTCGGTTAAAATTCCACTTTATGCACTTACTTTTTGTGTGAACCTCGAGCAAGTTATTTCAACTCACCGAGTCTCTATTTCCTTGGTTCTAAAGTGGACGATCTAATGCATAGGATTATTGTGAGCTCAAAAGTTATATATAAAAGCTCTTGGTACATGGTGTATGCTCAACAAAAGGTTGCCCAGATTACGATCATCTGCTTTGTCATATCATGTCTTTCTGATAAAATCATTGCCTGCATTCTGGTTCACGGTACTTTCTGTGGTTAACTTAGCGGAAGGTTGAGTTATCAGTTGTTTGTCTACAGTCATCTCGAATGGTCTGTACTTAATGATAAAATATTTTATCTGCTTTACTGAATGCGGGATAGACATTCTAATCTTTATTACCAGGTGAAACTTAGAAAATGCAATTTTCCTGGTTAGTGAAATCATCACAGCTGCTGAATTTACGTTGCCTTTAAGTGTTTTCTGCCAAAGTGAAACTCTAACCATCCTGGGAAGAAAGGCTATAGAATTTAAAAAGGCACAATTATTTCAAGCGAGAGCCACAAATACACATTTATCCAGTGAGGGAACTTTATTTTCTTCTTTTGAAATGATGTCGTCTTTCTCATTAATGTTCATTAACTTGTTAATAATGGCCAGCTGGACATGCGGAATGGCCAGACCTAGTTTTCAATGGGTTACTTAAATAGTGTGTATGCTAAAGACTGAATTTGTGAAGCCCTTGACTATGCTGAAAACAAGTTAAGTTCTAAAAATTTAAATTTGTTTTTGATTGCTTTCCTAATTTTGTTGTATATCGTGAAACTTCTCTTATTTCTGTTTCTGCTTTTTCAGTAGTGATTGTTTATTGTCCTTTTAGATTAATAAAAATGAAGCATTTTTCTTCAGCATTTATCCATTGTTCAATCTGGTCAATTCCTTTCAACAAGTGATCAATAGAAAATACTCATATTGCAATTGTTTCCTACAGCCAGGCTCAACCTTTGAGCTCTTAACATGAATGCTATAGCAGCTGCCATTCCCAAATCAATGGGCTTCAGTGAAAAGTACAGGTACTTTATCCTTCTTACCTGTCCACCAGGATGAGGTTTAGAGATTAGGGTCAGTCAACTTGATTTATCCTCTCGGAAGCTTACTTCTCTTTCCCTGAAAGTCACCTTTATTTGTCAGCCTGTTTCTTTTATTTTTGTTGCTAGCTTTTCATTTTTAGTTTTCCCTTCCAAGCTGGGAATAAAACGGGCCAGGAAGAAAATTGCAAAAATTATATTCCTCTGTATTTTCCTCTTCTGTTATGTTGTTTTAATATTTCAAGTACCATTTTATTGTCTTAAAAAAATATTACCAACAATATCTTTGTGGTATATGCCTGAGAGTGCTAATGCTTTCATTTTGTAAATATCAAGCTCAAGCATGCAGATATTTTCTCAGTACATTTAGCTCTGTATCAAACAAACTAAAGGGCCAGTGCCCATAGTCCTTGTTTTTGCTTTCATTTGTTCCTTTTCCATTAATTAACAAATAAATTAAATGAGTATTTATTTAGCTTCCTGTTTGCCAAACTCTGTGATCAGCCCTGAGGATTGAATCACAAATCCACCCTGTGCCTGCCCTCAAGGAAGCTTACATTTTATTGGGGTAGCCACGCAGTAAATAAGAAAATAATACATAATTATAGGAGATTGTTTTGGAGGGGATAGAAATTGAAGAGGTGCTATGTAAGAAAGAGACTTAATTATCTTGGGTAAATTTGGAAAGTATAACTTAGAAGGTGACTTTTGAGTTGATTCTAAAAGTTAAGGAGAAACCATTTGAGGAAAATTACAGAGTGAATGGCAAATATACGTGTCATGAGGCATAAAAGAGCATAGAATATGCTTGAAACATAATTAATAAGAGGGTAAGGGCTTGGTAGGAGAAGGAGGAAGAGGCCAGACCATGCTGAGCTTTGTAAGACATGGGAAGGAGTTTGGCTGTTATAAGTAGAATGGAAAGCTATGGAATTATTAAATAAGGGAGTGACACTAATTTATATATGTTAAACTTTAATCTCTCTGGATTTTATGTGGAGGATAGGTGGTAAGGGTAAAGAGAATAATTGGAAGAACAGAAAGGAAGTGATTGTTGTGGTCTAGTTGGGAAATGGTGATGCCCTTGGCTATTGTGTGCCAGCAATGACAGAAAGAAGGTGGTAGATTTATGTTTTAGAAGTAGAAAATCCACTTTGGTGGATTAGATACGTGGTTTCAGGGACCAGAAAAAATCAAAGATGTCATTTTTGTAAAAGGGTGAGTGATGGCACCATTCACTGAATTGGGAAAGGCTGTGGGAGTTTTGGGAGAAAAACAAAAAACCTAAAAGAGTTTTGACATGTTTGTTTGAGATGCCTACTAGATAAATCTAACTGCATAGGTTAAAGAGGCAATTCGGTATGAATCTGGAACTCAAATGTTCTGAACCTCAGATATGAATTAAGGAGTTTCCAGCATTTACATCAGAGGTTAAACATATGGGACTGGGCGGGCTCACTAGGGAAGAAGTAGAGACCCAGAAGAGAAGAGCATGCCTAACTGAGTCCATAGGGTTAGGGTTTGGTGATTGATCATAAAAGGAGCAAAGAGGAAAAGGGACTGTGATGAAACTTCCGAGGGTTTAGAAAGAATATCCTGGATTTACTGTGTTCAGAAGTGGAGGAAAGAGAATATTTTTAAGAGAGAATGGAGAAAGGAGAATATTTCTGAGAGAGCATGATCCATTGTATTGAATTAGGTCGAGTAATCAGATAACATGACAGAGCACCATTCAGGGAATTCCACTGCTTGGAGATTCCTGGTGATTTCAAAGAGAGCAGTTTCAAGAAAGTGACCAGGCTAGAAGCTAGAGAGTGAGTTGAAGGTGAGGAAGTAGAAAGAATTGTGGAAACAACTTTAGAAAAGTTTGTTATGAAGAGAGACAGAGAGATTGGGTGGTACTTGAAGGGGGTTGCAGGGTAAAGAGAAGGTGATTGACTTTTCTCTTAGAAGGGGATATACTAAAAAGCATGTTTGTGTGTTTATGGGAATGATCCAGTAGATAAAAGACTGATGATTAAAGACAGAGGGGACAAAAGAAGGGGGTCAAGAAGTCTTTGAGTAGATAAGGCCAAATTTGAAGAGTTGAGGTTGGTAAGGGCTGGGATGCATTTTCTATTATGACTGAAAATAACAATGAGAAGATGAGTCCAGATGCATGTGGACTGGAGCTTCAGTGGTGAGAAGATGAAAGATTGTGCAAGGACTGAGCTTTCTTTACGTGAGGTTTGAGGTAGGACTGGCTGTAAAATCAGAATCTTGGTGAGTAGAGCAATTTCTTAGGGGAGCTTTATAGTATTGCTGGGCAGTAAGGAGTATGCCCATTTGTGGTTCATAATAATAATTGTAAGAGGAAGGTAGCCCCATTGAAGTGTTTCTTAGCAGTATTCATCTACTCAGAGGTAAGTATAAAGAATGCAGATAAAAAGGGGGGAGAGGAAGGTCTTTGGAAGGGAGAGGAGACTGGATTGCCTCTAGTCCATAATGGTGTCTAAAGTGTCCCTTTCTCTGGATGGTGCAGTCCCTCACTAGACAAGCAGATCTCGAGTTGGATTTCAGACTTCACTTACCCATGAGGCAGTGGACAACCTTTATAACTGTGTGCAGTGACCCTGAACCTGGGGCTCAGTATATGAATGAAATGGATAAATGTCTTATGCTTTAAAACAATAGGAATTTGCTTGGAAGATGAGTGAACCATGGCCTGGAAATGGCAGTGAGGAGCAAGGAGGACCCTTGTTCCAACTCCTCACACCAAGGCATAAAGGATCTGAGAGAAAAAAACTTTGTTAAAAGTTTGCAAGGGATTTGATGGCCCTGGGGAGACTAATTTCAGTAAAGACAAGATAAAGGAGTTGATCTGGAGAGGCTGAAGTTACAGAGGAGTCTGGTGGTCATAGAATAGAAGCTCTAGGGCATGATGGAAGAAGGGTTTTGGGGGTGGATTGGGGCAGATTGGGGAAGATACAGAGTAGTATTGGTGTTATGATCCAATATCAGTTGTCTAATGAAGACCAAATATCTGATGGCAACTCAGCTAAAAGGAAAATAGGATGTGGTGAGATGAATCCTCTCAAGGAGATAGCTCTGTAGTCTTGCATATTTACTTACTGGAATGGCAGCTCCAGGGAGAACTGTTCCTTTGGATTACCCAAGGCTATGGGCAGGTATCATGGGATGGAGGTGAGGTTGTGGTGGGGTTGGAGGTCCTCCCTAGCTTCCCAAGTGGTGTGGCATTAGCGGCTTACAGGAGAGTCTCCTTGAGTCTCATGGAGTGAATTTTGAAGTGTCTTGGTGATGACCCAACCTCTGTGTAACAAGAATTGGTCACCCAAAAGACCACAGATCATTGGGAATATCTGCAGTGACTAATTCTTTTCCTCTGCTGCATTTTTCCCACAGCATGCCATAATATATTTCCAGAAAAATGTTATTTTATTTACAAAAGAACAAAATTACCTTGTGAAGGTGCCCATTGAAAATCTTAAAGAATTGTTTCATTGTTAATTTTTCTACCTGCCACTCAACCTACTGATGCTACTGTTTTCTACTCTAAAAGAGATGAATATATTTAAATCTCGTATCACTGTCAAGGTCAACTTTTAAGTGCACTAAATATAGCAACACATATCTGTGGGTTTCCTAAGGTGCTCTTTTCCATTGAAGTGTTTTAAAAAAGACATATCTATTATGTTCTTTTGACCAATTATAAGCACATGCACACTTGATTAAACAATATATTATATATTGTAGCTTAAAATACCAAGTATTATTTAATATCTTTAGACTGACATTTTAAAAAGGCAGTTATGTGGGGGGGACATGTTTTGTTATGTTACAAAATAACTATAGGCTATAGCATATCATAGCTGCTTTTATTACAGAAATCTCTTTAAAAGCTGAGTATACATTTAAAAAGATCCTCATTCCCTTTAATGTAAACTATTATGAATCTGTCACCCGTGGATTTTCTTAAATCTTTTATGGGAAGCTATTTATATTTTCCGTCTGCACCATTTCTTGCAGTACAGACTTTTATAGTCTGTTAGTTCTTCTGTTTGAAGTAAAAAATTTTATTTCTGCTGAAGTTATACTTGTAAACTTAAAATGTTGTATTTTTCAGGTTTCAGGTTTTCAGCCTATGCTTACCTTTGTGATTTATAGATTTAAAAAAAGATTTACAAAAAATCTTCCTTGCCTTTGTCTTCTAGCCACAAATTCCTAAACTTAAAATCATTTCTTTTCCTATAATAGTGTTCCTTCCCCTATATTCTCTCATTACATTTCTCCAGATTTCCTCTGTCTCTGTTCTGATCTTTCTTGAGATGTAGCAATCAGAACTGCCAAATATAAAATCTACATTGAGAATCATAGACTAATGTAAGTTCAGTGCTGGATGAGATCTAAGAAATCTTCCACATTAAAGCTTCCCAACCTTTTTGCTATCTGCACACTACTCATCTATTCTCATCAGCAGCCTTTCATTTACATGCAGCGATTCTTAATGAAGCCGAATTTGAAGCCAGGAAGGGAGGTGAGCATGGAGGAACTCTTCTAGCAGGTTTTTTAATCCCTGTGTTGGATTATGTAGTTTTAAAAGGACCCCTGGAGATTTTGAAATGGGTCTTACAAGCCTCTTATTTTAAGGATGAAAAAAATAAATTGGAAATTTGAAATGATTTACCCCAAGCTATATAGCTAGTAAATGGCAGAGGTGGTAGAATTGGGTCGTTTTTTTCTGAAAGCTGTGTACAAATGGCATTAAAGGTAATTTATTGGCCTGTTTGATAAAGTATGCATATATATTCCTGAGCCTCTGATTTTAGTGACTTTTTTGCCTTATGATATTATAGTAAATCATGTGAAATGCCTTGAAAATGGATAAAAGAATCTTGTAATATTGATGTATCACACTCTAACCTTGGATGTAATTTTTAAAAATAAAAAAAATAAACTGAGGGGCGGAGAAAGCTAATACAACCGAGCTACATTCTATTAGAAATTTCATATGAATTATATTGATTTCAAAAATCAGAATGCAAATTAATATACATACATACTAACTATGATTATAAATTTAAAAATGTATATTCATTATCATAATATGAAGACAATTTGGACTGCTGTAAACAGAGTTTAGTTTTCAGTATGTTCATTATTTTTAGTAGTTGAGTTCATGACAAAAAATTTGACACCAGCTATATGTACATTTAAAAAAGTTCACCAGGACACTTATTACAAATTGCACATTTGCATGCTATAAACAAAATTACTTTCCCAGTATATGACCAAATTCATATGTAAGGTTAGGGAAAATATTATTTATTGAGTGTTTATTATATCTTGATACATTTCTGTGTGTATACCTTTTTTCTCCTTAAAATATCGCTGTAAGGCAGAAATTATTCCTATTGTTACATTAGTTTATTCAATAAATACTTGTTGAATTGCTACTGTATGTGGGTCCTAGGGATACTCAGGTGTTTTGGTGATTCCGAAGCTTCAAACAGACAAGAAAACAGTGGCCTACAGTCATAATCAGAGACGTAGTGCGGTAGGCAGAATAATGGCCACCGAAGATGCGGAGATTATTCTAGATTAGCTGGGCCCAGTCTTATCCCATGAGTCTGCAAAAGTGGGAGAGAAAAGGAGGGGTGGGTCAGAGAGATATGTTGTGGGGACTTCACCCACTCTTAATGGCTTTGAAGGTGCAGGAAGGGGCCATGGAACCAAGGACTGTGGCAGCCTCTAGAAACTGGAAAAGGAAAGGAAATGGATTTACCCCAGGGCCTCCAGAAAGGATTGCAGCCCTGCAGACAACTTGCTTTTAGTCTAGTGGAGACCTGTGTTGGACGCTAAC
>CM052441.1:16727934-16744950 GCA_028533085.1 Varecia variegata | reverse complement strand
TTGGCAATACCTGAGATTTATAATTTTGTTTCCTAAAGATGTCATTAAAATTTAAATGTCTAGAATGAATGTTACTTTTTTCTTTTAGAAAATTAAAATTTGTATTACTTACTGTCGAAATGTTATCTTCCACATATTCTTTTCACAAATGGAAAATTAACTGCCTAGATAATGCAATGAGAAATATACAATTCCAGCATTGTCCAGCAGGTGTCAATATAAGGCAGTGATATATGAGCTGTTGGCGCAAGAACTGAAAATCTAGCTTAGGAAGTGGCACAATTACTATGAAATAAATGAGCTAGTAACAGATATATTTTATTTGTATGGTCGTGTTTTGAAAACTCATCTTAGTTATTGAACTACATTAATTCATATGATATAAATAAAAGTTTTAGTTGCAGAATTAAGTATTAATTAACAGTTGCCATCTCAAATATTGATGTAAGCATGTATACCATCTGAAAATACTTAATTGTATTTTAATTCTCAATAGTTTGTGTATTGTACTTTAAAGTTTAAACAGGTTTGGTATTTATTTGCTTTAAGACACTGTAAATTCTCTTCCCCCTAATTATAAATGCTGTCATGACTTTCTCCCTATACCTCCTACATTCTCTAAATTTAGTTTCTTAGAAATGCAATACTGTAAGTTTCAATGTTTTTCCTTAAAAATGTAGAGAAAATGTATTGTAAATACATTTACAGACTGAAGAGAATGAGAAAAAATTGTTGCATAACCTAGGTGAAACTTGATTTAAGATTCATACTGGCATTTTGAAATCCAGTATCTGTTACTATTTTTATCTCTGTTTTAATTCTTCTTTGTAATCACTCTTTTTTACATATTATATGCCATTTTAGTCATTTATCAGACTTTTTCCTTAGTGGCACATCATCTTTCTGTGCTTATTTTCATACCTCTCTCATCTGTCAGAAAATATAGTGTGTGTTACACAAGTGGAAATTTGTGTAGAATATTCTCATTTTGTGGCTTTTCTCTGTATGTTGCAAAGAGAATGGAGGAATGAAATGAGGCACTTCACAGTTCTCGGAGTTAAAATATACTTTTCCCCTTCTCAACTTATTTACACATTCATTTGTATTTTCTGCCTTTAAAAATATTTCTTCCTATTTATACATCCCATAAAATTTGGGCAGGAAGCTAAAACATAAGTTTTGTTTACTTGGAGATATAATTAGCAGCATTGAAATTGCCCTGATGACCTAACATCACCCTATACTGTTTGCTAATTTTTCCAGATTTGGTTTTGATTGCTTAGTTCCTTTAAAATATTCATGACTATAAAAAATAATTTTTCTTCTCATAGAGCATAGTAAAAGTAAAACTGAATGTAAATGATTTTAAAAATAATATTGACTTAAATTTGTTTTCATTGTTATATAATCACTTTGGGATGTTTTATATCATTAAATCTTTGGATTAAAAGCTGGTTGTCTGAGTTTATGTTGAGTCAGAAAGGATTTTTATAAGTCCTTTTTTTCTTAGTGCCAATTTTTGCAAAATGTTTAATTGAGGACATGGTAAAAGCAGCTTCTTGTAGAGTAGATTGGGATATGAGCCATTATAGAAGAATCAGAAAAAATTAAAAATTTTGTGTTGTAAATTGAGTTCTTCATGACTTAAGCACTTTTACAAATTTTGATTTGAGTAATATAACTTCTATTTGCCTGCATATATATGTAAATAACTTTAGCTTACATGGTTTTAATCATCTCCAAACTTTTTCAATCATGTAGTCCTATCAGCAAAAATATTTTAAACATACAACTATATATAGATATATATCCATTTAAAAGCTATACACCTATGTCATGGTAAAATCATATGTCAAATATTAGTAGAGAGTAATTTTGTTCTTACTTTCTACTGTTGTCTTACTGCACCACCCCCCATTGGTCATCTTTTTCTATGTGATACACACACCATTTTGGTGACAAGTGGTTTGCATATAGAGTGAAACTATTGCTATTCTTAGCCAGGCCTTCTTAGGGGCTAAAGCTTTCAGGATGCTGCTGATCTCAAAGTCATCCCTGGAAAACTGTGTATTCTGTGGTATCAGAGCAGCTGCCTCTGAGTGCTCTGTGAAAAATAGACCAGAAAATTCCACCTGGCAAGTCACGATTGGTGATTTCTATAAGACACTTGCTGTGTGTGTGTGTGTGTGTGTGTGTGTGTGTGTTTTCACCTATGGACAACATAGAACTATGTGGATGCTTGTAGTGCCAAGTGGTCACGAAGTATGACCACAAAGGCACACTAATTTCTCAACAGATTTTCAGATTCACTGATAAAGTAAGTTCACATATCATTGTTCATCTACATGTGTAGCTCCTTGTATTTAGAGTTACTTAAGGTTGAATATGTGGTTTTTCAGAAGATATTGGATGGAATGGTGGGTTTTCAACTGGTTAATTTTTCTTATATTTTTTGCTTGCAAACATTTTTCCGCCCTTTTTTTCAAGTGGAAAACTCTGCTATCCTTGAACAATTAAATCCTCAAGTGTTCTCGGGTGAGGAAGCCTTACTTTGTCATGATCTGAATGTTGAGATGTAGGTATTTTAAGGTCAACTCTCAGATTTCCTCAGTTTTTCTTCATAATCAAATCACATATAGATTGAACCGTAGAGAAGGTCAGAGTCATGACCCTCTATCTGCAGGTTAGAATTCCCCATTGATCATGTGAAGAATTGTCTCTTCTTGGTTTCATGAGAAACTCTTGGTTTGCTTAGTTCAGAAAATTCATAGAGACTGAGGTTTAATGAAGAAAAATGGCATATGCAGAAGAATTGGCCTCCATCCAAGTGCTCTCTGGTGATGCCTTAGGCGTGTTTCCTCAGAGCTGCGTTAACACCCCGGCCCATTGCTTCCTCTACTTTCCCTCTATTTCCACACTTCCTGGTCAGGCCGAGATTGCAAATAAAGGTGGGGTAGAGTCAAGGAAACAATACCTGCATTCCTACCTGTCACTGTCAAATATTTTTCCTGTGGCTTCCACAGGCACAAGCACTATTTTAGATGGCTCCTTGACCTCTGTTTTGCCATAGCTTCCCAAGTTGATGTGTATTATCAGAATTTTTTTTTAAGTTAGCTAATTAACATTTTTAATCGGAAAACTCATGCTATCAAGGACTTTTAGCTAAAAGCACTATAATTGGTTCTGATGTAATGCTTTGTCACTTAATTAAAAAATAATTAATACCATTCTACAAGATTGCATTTTAAAACTCTTTTATAGGCATGATATCCTTGTCATTTGCATAAGTCTCCAAATGTGATACTAGGACAGATCAGGAACAAACAGAAAGTCCTTCTGAGAGAGAGTTGGGATAGTGTTGTGGATATGGATAAAAGGTCTCTTTTTTTTAGAGTATTATTTGATAATTATAACTAAAAGGTTAATGGTTTTTGTTTTCCTAGGGGTAAAGTTTATTAAATTTCAAATGGAAATTTCCAAGCTATATGTACTGCTAAATTTTAAATGTACAGACATTATCTTCTCCCTCTTACTCTTGACTGTGAGCACTGCCAGCTTCTCTTAGTATATTTGGTAGTTTATTTTTAGTTCCCTAAAATAAGCAATTAGTAGAGCTCCAACCATAGAATAGGAGAATATAGAAAATTTCATGCCATGGTAACTTTCTCAGTTTCACAAAATTTACTTATTTCTGGGCAAGGTAAATGAGTCCAAATAATTGAAACTAAAAAGGATATGAAGTGCATCAGAGGGTTTCTTTTAATTTTTCTTCCTCTAGTTCGTTCAGTTCTATGGAATCTTAAAAGATTAAATTATAACAAAGCTCACTTATAAAAGCAGACTGTGCCTTTTAATGCTTAATAAATAATAGGCTGATATGAAAGTATGGCTTGATCAAGCCTAAACAGGAATTTTGGAAAAACATCAAATGAAAGAAGATGTTGAACGGTTTTTATGATAAACAACTATTTTGCTTTTAAGAGGACTGAGAGAAAAATGGTCGACTCTAGCAATAAAATAACTGTAAGCTTTCATGATGGGAAAATATTTTGGTACTGCTGATAAGATTTCCTTACATTTGTAGTATTTTAGAGTTTACAGTGTGTTTTTTCATATTTACATTGTTGATAAATATAATGTTAATTAATGTGTTGTGTCCTTAAGAGATAGGTAGGAAAGAAATTTTCAACAACGGGGGAAACAGGTTTTGTAAATCAGCAGGTGAAGGAACATGCCAGCAGTCACTTAGCTAGTATGTGGTACAACTTGTACTCAACATAGGTTTTCTGGTTCCTGACCCAGTGTCTCTCTACACTTAATTTCAGATAGTTTTAGGAATTGTACTGGGATAAAATGGGCCATGTAGTAGAAAGAGAGTCATGTTATCTCAGTAGTAGATATTGTTTTGTTCTAAATTATCGCCATATGCATTTCATTATCTAAAGAAATTTAGCCTACACTTTCCTTTAAAATATGAGCTGTGAAATCCTGGATCACAAGAAGATGTTGGAAATCATCTGATTCAACCATTTCATTTTATAGATAAGGAACAGAGATCATCTATAAGGGATGTTTTATTGTTGACAGTTTTGGAGGGTAGCTATGTACTTGTTTTATCTCAGAAGTTTAAACGCAGTGAAGTGTATTCTTTTCAGAACTATTTTGATGTTCAAGTTCTGGCTGTATAATTTTAAGAGAACAAAGATTTTGTTGTAGTTTAAATTTGTACATTGGATGCTTTTTTAATGGGTTCATTTTGCAGTTTTGTAAAAAAGATGGGTTGATTCATTTTAATGTAAATTAATATAGTTGGTTCTGGTTTTTGATTTATAATTTAGTTTGGTTTGAGTCTCAATAATGCAAATATTAAATTTTGCATTCATGGAACCACCTAGATCTCCATACCAAAAGGTAGTTTTTTTTTTGTTTGTTTGTTTGTTTTGTGTTTTTGTCTTTTTTCCCATTTTAGAGACAGGATCTTGCTTTGTTGCCCACACTGGAGTGCACTGGCATGATCATAGCTCACTGCAAGCTCAAACTCCTGGGCCCAAGTGATCTTCATGCCTCAGCCTCCTGAGTAGCTAGGACTATAAGCATGCCACCATGCCTGGCTAATTTTTTTTATTATTTTTTGTAGAGATGGGGGTCTTGCTATGTTTCCCAGGCTGGCCTCAAACTCCATGATGCAAACAATCCTCCTGCCTTGGCCTCCCAAAGTTCTGGGATTATAGGCATGAGCCATAGTGCCTGGCCCCAAATGTAGTTATTTTATCATTACACTTAAAAGGGCATAATAGCACCTTAAAAAAATAAATTGAAAAGAGTCAACTTTCTAGACTGGGCATTTTTTTTTTTTTAAATGTGTCTTTTAAAAAAAATTCAATTTAATTCAAAGAACATGTATTGAATGGCTGTCATGTGCCAAAGATATGTGGTAAGCCCCATAAGCATAAAATGCAGTGTTGCATTTTCCATGTAAAACGAGGAAGTTCAAATAAGTTGTGCTGAAGGATTCTAATGGTTAGGAGAGTTCAGAGTAGTCTAGAGTGAGACTAGATTCAAACAAGCCTGACTTTGCCACTTCCCCGTTATATGACCCTGGCAAGTCATTTAACATCTCTGCGTTTCAGTTCCTTTTTCAGAAGATCGGGTTGGAACCTCTCTCTCTCTCTCTCTCTCTCTCTTTCTCTCTCTCTGTCATAAGGTTGTCATAGGAATTAAATAAGTTAGTATTTATAAAATGGTAAAAACAGAGCTGGCACATAACTGCTATATGTTTTGGAGACTGTTGTTACAGTTATCATTATTGTCACGATTATTCTCACACATTGGTTGTGTGGCTCAAACGAGATGATCCATGCAATTTGCCTGCACAGCCTAATGTCTCTTGGGAGTAGAGGTGTTATTTTCACCCTCATTGCCTCTTCACCCCTGAAGTAACCCTTACCTCTTAACAAGGAAGTTCACATCATAGTAACCCAGAGAACTTTTCCAAAAGATTCATGCCCCATAGACTTTGACTCACCGGGTCTCAGATGTAACCTGGTCCACCCCAGGTTACACAAACCACTGCTTTCAACAGTAAAGGAGGAAATAAATCTTTCAAGTTTCCCTCGGGGTCGTTATTTTCTCTGGGACTCAGCTTGAGGAAGTGCAAGAAGCAGCTTCCCTTGACCAGTGAGCTTGTGCTGGCAACCTCGGAGGGTGGGTACTCCTCAGTTTGTGAGGGCTCCTCTGGGTTGTTGCTTAGACTCCTAGATAGCTCCTAAAAACCTGGTTAACCCACAATAAAACTGATCTAATTCTGTTTTACATAAGGCATCATATTAAAAAGAAGTCCTGTTCCATTGCCAGAAACTAAACAAAGCAAAGCAAAGAAGTCATTTTTACTGTGACTGATATAAAAGGGAAAACAAACATGTTTGCTTAGGATAGTATGGAAAGAAATGCTGAGACTTAAATGTACTTCTCAATATTTTTAAGAATTACCTTTTTTGAGTCTATCAGCTTTGAATCTAATCTCACCCCAAAACATCTGAATTTAGTGTTCTTTGTATAGGTCTGCTATTAATTATAACCTTTCTTTAAAAAGTTCTTGATACTTAGCTCAGAAATTTTATAAAATGAGGAGTTTTACATCTTTTAGGGTAAACTTTGAAAGAGTTAAAGAGACAGAGGAAAGGGGAACTTTTTTCAGTTGAAAACATCATCTAACAGTGAATTTACTCTGGATTCAGGTTTTGAAAAGATGAAGGTGTGTGTGCAGCTGCGCAGTGCCAGCTGCCAGGGCACTGGCATCCCTCAGGCCAAGGTGGTTGTGATACAGAACTTGTGAAGTGCTGTTTGCCATTTAGCTTTCTTCTGAGATTTTATAACCTTCCTTTTAAACTTTACACATCATGAATGCTTTTCCATGTCTTTTATTGTGATTTTTTAACAGTGTAAATAAAATTCTATTGAATGGCTACACCACAATTTATTCAAGCTATCCACTATGGTTAGGTAGCGAGATTATTACCAATGTTCTCATGATAAATAATTCTGTGATAAACATCCTTATAAATCATTGAGTGCATCCTTGTTATGTCCAGCATATGTTTTTAGAATAGAATAACTGGACCAAAAGGACCAAAACATTTAAAGGTTTTTGATATATAAATTCCCCCTTGCCAAGGTAGTAGCCATTCATATGCCCACTACCAGCTTAAATGCCTAATTTTTTGTACCCTAATAAGAGACAATGACAATTAAAAATATTTTATGAAGTTATTAGATAAAAAATATATCCCTAATACAGAATATAGACTAAAACCTAGTCAAGTTAAATGATTTGCCTCAGTGTGGAAGCAAATATTCTATCTTAGTACTGTCTGAGTTCCAGATACTGAGAACCCAAACACTGTGGTGTCTAAAATGGGATGTGCCAAGTACAGTACAATAAAATATTAGAAGTTGTTAGAACACAGAAGAAGGGGTAGTAATTTCTGACTCGAATGTCAGGGAAGTGTTAAGAGCAAAGGTAGTGCTAATATAGAACTTGAGGAGTAAGTAGAATTTTAGTAGAGCAGAGAATTCTAAGAATAGACAACTGAATGAGCAAAGATACAGAGCACAGCAGCATGCTGGTTGGATTCAGAAGACATTGGCCACTTGTTCATCAGAAATGGCTACGAAGGTTATTCATTTACATTTTCATCTTAGTTAAAAAAAATTGCTCTTTTGATTGCCAGCTATGTTTTGCCAGATCTTTGACTTTTGACCATTTCCAAAATTTAGTCCATTTTCAAAAGAAAAATGTTTGTGAATATTAGAGATATGTAAACATAGAGAGCATTTACAATAGGAAGTTCTAAAAGAGAGACTGTATAGTATTTGTAACTTTAAAATAAGGACATAGTTCTTCAGAATGCCTCCTTTAGAGGAAACAATCTTCAGTCGGGCACAATGGCTCACGCCTGTAATTCCAGCACTCTAGGAGGCCAAGGCAGGAGGATCACTTGAGGTCAGGAGTTCGAGACCAACCTTGAGCAAGAGTGAGACCCCTGTCTCTACTAAAAATAGAAAAATGAGCTGGAAGTGGTGGTGTCAGCCTGTAGTCCCAGCTACTCAGGAGGCTGAGGCAGGATGATTGCTTGGGCCCAGGAGTTTGAGATTGCAGTGAGCTACAGTGACACCATGGCACTCTACCCGTGGCAACAGAGCGAGCCTCTATCTCAAAAAAAAAAAGGAAACAGTCTTACTTTAGATGCAAGTCATTTTGGTATGGGAATGACAACAATGTTATACTTCTATGTTATGACTTGTTGATAAGGTAATGACACAATATTTCAAGCAAAAATGAAAAATAATTCACAGTGGAAGTCAATCTAGTGTCAAATTATAGTTTTTAGAACTTTATGATTTGTAGAAATTATAGAAATTCCTTGATCAATTTCCTTATTTTATAAATGAAGAAGCAATGCCTTAACATGTATGCAGAGCTGTGCTCTTAAAGTACTTTAATATATTATTTTGTGCTGCCCCCTGGTTACAGAGCCCCCTGGTAATTCATATTTAAGTTTCCAGGAGATTCCTCTGTAATGTTCCACTACTTTTTATGCACACTTATTTTTATGGAATTTATATTTAACTTTAGCTTGTATTATAATTATAATTAACTGTTTATTTCTTTGTTTTACCTTCTGAATTATAAACTTCTTGAATTTGGGGCCATATCTTATTTTAGAAGAGTCCTTTGAATGGAACAGTATTTGTAATTGAATAAGAAACCCAAATTTCAATATTTCCTTAGATTTACAATGTTAATATAATAAAGCAGAAATCCTACATAATTTGATTCCAGTTTTTTCTTTTTTAACAGCTTTATTGGTATATAATTCACATGTAATTCACTGTTTTATAATGTACAATTCATTGATTTTTAGCATATTCACAGGGTTATGCAACCATCACCACAATCTAATTTTAGAATATTTTATTCCTTTTCAAAAAGAAATCCCCCATACTCATTACTCATGAGCAGGCATTCCCCATTTCCTCCATCCCACTGCCCAGCCCTAGGCAACCACAAACCCTCTTTCTAGGTTTCTTCTTTTTAACATTAAGCTGGCTGTAAGACTTTGATACCATAGTGTTAGGGAAATGTCATGGAAAAGTAATTCTAACTTATTGTGATAAATTTACTACTTTATCTTAAAGAATTTGATAGTTTTGAGCTTTAATTATAACAACTAAATGGAGTAGCTTAGTTAAATGATTTGTAAACCTTATGGAACTGAAGTATATATAGTAATTTATTTTTCATATTAATTATAGTACAGTAAAAGTAAAGTGTAATGGGAAAAATGCTGCATTTGGAATCAGAGGGCCTGGATTTGATTCCTTACTTGCTAATTGATCTTGTTTACTGAGGATATATCAATCCTCAGTTTTGTGATCTAGACAGCAGGAATACCATGCATTCCATTTACTTGATAAAGATATTATAGGACCAAGATGTTAATGTGTATAAATTTGCTATACAGACCTAGAGTATTATTGAAACTGAAATATCAAATTTTCTATAGTTTCTTTTTCTGTAAACAAACACAAACAACAAAAAACCAATGACAATATTTATCTACATATGATTTTACCACTGTTCACTGCTGGAATACTTTTTGAAAATAATGAAAGAACATACTAACTGAAGCTTGTGTTTGTCTCAGCTCAGGTGGCAGAATGTTGAATAGTAACCATCTTGTGTCTTTCTGCAGTGCAGGGTCAGTTCATTTTTCTTCTTTCCTAAGGCACACAGCCAGCTTCCATATTAAGGTGCATTTGCTGCCAGTAAAATAGTACTGTTTCCAAACAACTTAGATTCAAACTGGGGCTGCATAAAAGGGTCCGTGTCTTCAGAGCAGGACTAATAGTCCCTGAGGCTACAGTTTCTAGTCAAAGGAAATGTTCTGGATTGTATCTTTATTCAATCCAAAATCAGGGCAGCCATAATTTTAAAAGTCTATACATCAGTAATCTTAGATGCTGGCGGGCACATATAAAACTTGGGAAGGCTTGAAGAAGATCTTTCTTGAATTTCAATAATAATTAAACATTCTGGTAGTTCTCACATGATTTTCATATAATGTCTATTTTGAGGGTGAGGTTTTGATAGGTAATGAATAACCCAAATTTAGTGACCATAATGACCAAATGCTGTTTTATATTAATTCTTGAAGCAGAACCTAGATTGCTCATTACATAGCATGTCATTGGGGAAGATCCTTACATGATGTGGTGGTAAAGAAAGGGAAACATTTGCTCTTTTTGGAAGTAATTGCTTCTAATGGAAGGCTAATGACCTATTATACTTATTTCTAAAAGCTGAGCAGCAAAACTTGCTGGGAAGCTAGTGAAAGATCTGAGAAATTATATAATATAAACCAAAATTTCAGGAAGTTGCATGTGGTTGAGAATCAATACTTCATTAGACAATTTAATAATTCATAGTTTACTTGTGCCAAATGTCATCCTTACTTTAAAAGCTGCAATGATTTCTAGAAAAGTGTCCGCAGCAGTGAGGGCTAGGGTGGAGGGCTAGCTGTCTTTTAGGGATTGTTCCGTCTCTCCAAGCTTCATATGCAGATTGAACAGGGCAATGAGAGTGGAGTTTTCTTGTGGGTATTGAGATGGTAAAATTTAATAACCAGTGGTGCCTTTGGATATTTTCAAGTTTAGCTTCCTCATTATTTAGAGATGAGGAGACAGAGGCTTAGAGGGATGGAGTGGTCTGTCCTAGGATGTATTAATAGTTAGTGGCCATGGCTGAACTCTTTTGATAAGAGTATATTCTATTTTGGGATTTTATGGGCCTAGACTACAAAGTGTATTTTACAGGTTTCTGACTTGGACTGTTGACACCAAATGAGTCAAGTAGTTGGAGTGAACAATCTACTTGAAGAAGGTTCCAAAAAATAAATAAATAAAATATACCTCTTTAGATGAAACACATGTGGCAACATCTTAACAGCTGTTGAATCTGGTTGTCAGTATATGGGTGTTTATTTTACTATTCTTTCAATTATCCTATATGCTTGACTATTTCATGATAAAATGTTTTATGAGTAACAACAACCCTACTGTAATCAAGACTGGTCAGATCCCCTGAAGCCTTGCACACTTAACTGCTAAGAGTCATAAAGGAACTGGAATTGCCCTCTTTGCATGTTCTTCACTTTTCAACTTAAGATGGTGACAAATGCAAAATAGTTTAAAAATGTCTTGACTTACCTGTTGATCAACATTTACTGAGTTTGCAGCGTTCATTCTTTCAGCTCATTTTAAATCTAAGTGGAAGACATTTTAAAACTCTAATTTTTTTTTTGTTTTACAAAAGCAGCACATACCTACTACAGAAGTTTATGACTTCCTAAAGCATGAAATATGTAGTGTTGATATCCTCCTCATTTATTATAGTTTACTAATTCCTATAGAGACTAGAAAGAAAATTGTTCTTTAGGAAAGCATTCATTCTTTGAAATTCAATATAATAGGAAAGTTTGGTTTGTACCCCTATTTGACAAGGTTTTGTAAATCCTGCTTGAAACTGATAATTTTTGTTGAGGCAGGCACAGGGGACCTTTCTTTTGGTGTTGACATAATGTCTTTATGTTTTCCACGTTTATACAAAGTTACTAGAAATTTATCAAGATTCTATTCTTAAGCTCTGGAACTATCCTTGTCTTTATTTAGGAAAGACACATACACTTTGTCCAGTGAATGATTTACTCGTACTAAGTTACTGCAAAACCCATTCATAACTACATCTTTTGTTTTGCTTTTCTCATTTCTCTGAGTTTTTGCTTAAAGCTACTGCTTTATAATTTGACTTAATCACATATGGTGTGGTTCTTTCAGGACACGTGCTGTTGTTTTTAAATCATTATATTTTAAACCTCATTATATCTAGCACTTTTTACATTGCCAGATAAACTGAATTTTCCTTTTATCTGGTGAGAGAATGATAGAAATTATAATTGAAACATAGGGTTGTTCCTTATTTACTGAAAATTATATGGAGCAACACATTTTATACTGGTTTCCAAGAATGAATTAGAATGTATGTTGCTAGACTAGAAATGATTCTAAGGATGTTGGAGGATTTTACAATGTATTTATTTATTTATAGCATCTAGTTTGTACTCTTGATTAATTGCTCTTGATTAACCTCCCTGGTCTTTAAATTAAATCAAAATTAGCAAATATTTATGGCAGTGTAGGAGAAATTTCACTGAAGGCTCAAAGCACTGTACAGAGCAGTAGAATGTTTTCTTTACTAATAAGGGCCAGAAATTAAAGACTAGGAGTCAACCACTCCGTATATTTCCTGATATACACCTGATTAGTGCCGATATGTATGGAGAAATGGGGTCGTTGATTAGGCCTGGAAGGAAATGAGGAAGGATGCTCAATTAAATAGTTTTGCATGATACTATTTTACATTGAAAAAAAAACCTTTTTGGAGATTAAATAAAGAATTAAAGTACTTGTGAAGCAGGAGGGATGGCAAAGGGGGCCCTAGGTTGGGAGTGAGGAGATTGCCTTTCAGGACATACCTTCAACTATGTGGAGTGAAGTGGGTGTGCCAACTGACTGTGCCGAACCCCAGTATTTTATCTCTCTTGGTTTCTCTAAGGTATAAAAAATTGTTCTTATAGAAAAATCTCTGAATTATACTGTCAAAGAGCTATAATGATATCAGCTTTTGAATATGCATCTATAGTAAGTAAACTTTAATTTTGTTTGAAAAGTTAAAATAGATTTCATTAGTTTTAAAAATAGCATTTACGTGTTATTCCTGGATGGCTTAGAAAGAAACTGCTCACTTTGTTAAATGCAAAAAGGAAGGAAGAAGAAAATAAAACCTACCAGGTGAGTCTCCTACTCAGAAGGGAATATTAGTAATGTCTTACTTTTATTCCATTTCACTCTTCTTTGTGTACTCAGGCATACCTTGTTTTGTTGCACTTTGCTTTACTGTGCTTTGCAGACAATGCGTTTTTCACAAATTGAAGGTTTGTGGCAACCCTGCGTCAAGCGAATTTATCGATGTCATTTTTCCAACAGCATGGGCTCCGTTTGTGTCTCTGTGTCACATTTTGGTAATTCTTGCAGTATTTTAAACTTCGTAATTGTTATTATCATCATCATCATCATTATACATCTGTTACTGTGCTCTGTGATCAGCGGTCTTTGATGTTATTGTAATTGATTTGGGGCACCACAAACTGCCCTTATAAGACAGCAAACTTAATCGATAAATGTTGTGTGTATTTGGACTGCTGCATCAACTGGCTCTTCCTCCACCTTTCTCTCTTCTTAGGCCTCCCTATTCCCTGAGATACAACAATATTAAAATTAATAACCCTACAATGGCCTCTCAGTGTTAAGTGAAAGCATCCCTTCATTTTAAATAAAAATCTAGAAAATGATTAAGCTTAGTGAGGAAGACATGTCAGAAGCCTAGGTAGGCCGAAAGCTAGGCCGCATGCACCAAACAGTTAACTAAGTTGTGAATGCAAAGGAAAAGTTCTTGAATGAAATTAAAAGTGCACTTCATTGAACACATGAATGGTAAGAAAGTGAAACAACCTTATTGTTAATATGAAAAAAGTTTGAGTGGTCTGGATAGAAGATCAAACCAGCCACAACATTCCCTTAAGCCAAAGCCTAATCCAGGGCAAGGCCCTAACTCTCTTCAATTCTCTGACGGCCAAGAGAGATGAGGAAGCTGCAGAAGAAAAATTTGAAGCTAGCAGAGGTTGGTTCATGAGGTTTAAGGAAAGAAGCCATCTCCATAACATAAAAGTGCAAAATGAAGCAGCAAGTACTGTTGTAGAAGCTGCATCAAGTTATCCAGAAGATCTAGTTAAGATCATTGATGAAGATGGCTACACAAAACAGCAGATTTTTAATGTAGACAGAACAGTCTTCTATTGGAAGAAGATGTCATCTAGGACTTTCATAGCTAGAGAGGAGAAATCAATGCCTGGCTTCAAAGCTTCAAGGCTGACTTTCTTGTTAGGGGCTCATGCAGCTGGTGACTTTAAGTTGAAGTTAGTGCTCATCTACCATTCCAAAAATCCTGGCACCCTTAAGAATTATGCCAAATCCTGCACTCTATTAAGGGAACAACAAAGCCTGGGTGATAGTACATCTGTTTACAGCATGATTTACTGAATATTTTAAGCCCACTGTTGAAATCTGCTCAGAAAAAAAAAAAGATTCCTTTCAGAATATTACTTATTGACAATGCACCTAGTCACCCAAGAGCTCTGATGGAGATGTACAAAGAGATGAATGTTGTTTTCTTGCCTGCTAACCCATTATTCATTCTGCAACCCATGGATTAAGAGGTAACTTGACTTTCAAGTCTTATTATTTAAGAAATGCATTTTGTAAAGCTATAGCTGCCATAGATAGTGATTCATCTGAATGATCTGGGCAATGTAAGTTGAAAACCTTTTGGAAAGGATTCAGTATTACAGATGCTATTAAGAACATTCATGATTCATGGAAGGAGGTCAAAATGTTGACATGCACAGGCTTTTGGAAGACGTTGATTCCAGCCCTCATGAATGACTTTGAGGGGTTCAAGACTTCAGTAGAGGGAGTAACTGCAGATGTGGTGGAAAGAGCAAGAGAACTAGAATTAGAAGTGGAGCTTTCATACGTGAGTGAATTGCTACAATCTCACAATCAAACTTGTATGGATGGGGAGTTTCTTCTAATGGATGAACAAAGAAAGTGGTTTCTTGAGAAGGTACCTACTCCTGGTGAAGATGCTGTGAACATTGTAGAAATGACAACAAAGGATGTAGAATATTACATAAACTTAGTTGATAAAGCAGAAGCTATGAAAGGGTTTGAGAGGATTGACTCCAACTGTGAAAGAACTTCTACTGTGGATAAATGCTATCAAACAGCAGTGCATGCTACAGAGAAATCTTTCATGAAAGGAAGAGTCAACCAATGCAACAAACTTCATTGTTGCCTTATTTTAAGAAATTGCCACAGCCATCCCCACCTTCAGCCAACCACCCTGATCAGTTGGCATTCATCAACATCGATGTAAGACCCTCCACCAGCTAAAAGGTTACAACTTGCTGAAGGCTCAGATGATTGTTAGCATTTTTTAGCAATAAAATAGTTTTAAATTAAGGTGTGTACAGTTAAGTCCTCGCTTAACATTGTTGTCAGTAGGTTCTTGGAAACCTCGGTTTTAAGTGAAATGTATAACAGAAGCAATTTTACCATAGGTCAATTGACATAAACAAGAGTTGAGTTTCTATGGCATATTTATTATCACAAAAATCAGCAAACTTCTAAATAAAGACCAAAACACTTCTAATATTAATCACTGAAATACACATGAGCTTTATATACATTTAAGAAATATTCGTAAAAATAAGTAAGAGTATTATTTACCTAATCTTGAGTGAATCGGTGAGTGATGCTGGTGTTGTGGTGGGTTAAGTCAAGGAAAAAACGTTTGCAAAGTGAAAACTGTGAGGACACCTCCTTCCATCACGCAGTTCCAAATCCATCACAAACATGGCAGCTCACTGAGTGCTTTTGGCTGCATGGTTTATTGTTGTGCATTTGTATGATTATCATATAATTCACAAATTTTTGTTTTACAATAATTCATTCATTCATTTTCCAACACATTTATTTCAGTTCAGGGTGGGAGGTGGCTGGAGCCCATCCTGGCAGCTCAGGGTGCCAGGCAGTCACCAGCTCTGGACAGGACGCCATTCCCTTGCAGGACACACTCACTCACACTAGGACCATGTAGATGTACTAGTGAACCTCCCAGGTTCAGCCTTGGGATATGGGAGGACACTGAGTACCCAGAGAAAACCCACGCAGACATGAGGAGAACTGCAGATTCTACACAGATAGGGGCCCCAGCGGGGAATTGATTTTTTTTTATCATCAATGTTATAAGGAAATAATGTTGAATGAAATGACATTGAGGGAAACACTGTTATTTGAGGACCTGCTGTACATTGTTTTTTAGACTTAATTTGATTGCATACTTAATAGACTACAGTATAGTACAAATATGAGTTTTTTTATGCACTGGGAAACCAAAAAATTTATGTGACTCTATTGCAATATTTTCTTTATTGAAGTGCCCTGGAACTGATACTGCAATATCTCCAAGTATGCCTATATGTATGTAAATCATATTTGTACAAATTTGGAATCATATTTTATATAATACCTTTTGCTCTTTTGAATATTGTTTATTTTTGTTTCTCCCTAATAGCATTTTATAAGTATTGTTATATTTCTTTATAAGTCATGTCTTTTTATGGCAATGGTATATATTCCATTGTACTTTATGTACTGAGTAACTTTTTCTGATTTTGACTTTATAAAGCTGCAGTGGATTCTTTATGTATAAATCTTTGATTGTAACTGATGAATGTTTTTTGTTAGAAAAGGTTCGTCTAAGTGGCTCTGCTTGATCAAAGGCTATGCATTGCCAGATGGCCTTGCAGAAAGGCTGTCCAACTCTTACTCCTATTGTGTGTGAGAACACTGGTCTCACCATACTCTTTTTGGCCTTGAATTTTATAATTTTAACATCTTTGTTAATTTGAACATTTTATACTCCAATCTTTGATTACTTATAAGAATTTTTTCCTCATATTTATTTGCCATGACAAATATTTTATTTCCTTTGAGGTGGTATACATCTGTTTGATGTTTCAATACCTGGTTAGCATCTCTTTGATGTTAAGGAATGCAAATTACTTTGGAAGCAATTTTTTTTCATTGAAGTTAAGAAGTATATTGTTTTCTAAGCTTTTGAGAGCAAAATCTCAGTCAGTATAGTAAAAATTTTGACATTTTATGAAAAAAATCATACATTCCAATGATGTATTAAAAATATAAAGTCGATGGGAACCTAGAAAGATGGCGGAGTGGTAGTGACCTCCTTGTTTCGTGCTCCCGGAGAGGAAGGAG
>CM052441.1:16628196-16727434 GCA_028533085.1 Varecia variegata | reverse complement strand
GGCCATCACAATGATCTCATTAAATTTATAAGCTAACCCCAAATAAGCCAGGCTCAATATAAGCAGAAGGCACCTAAAGTAAACCAACAATACAAGAGGAATCCAACATACAACACTCTGCATGCTTAACCAAAAACAGAATGAGAGAAAGACAGACTCATGCATCTAGGCACACTATTATAGATAAAGTGCTTGGAAAAATGCTTATCTGATTGCAATATTCATTTTTAATAATAACTGTTATTAGGAATGGGAATAGTAATTTGAG
This sequence comes from Varecia variegata, assembly GCA_028533085.1. Classification (NCBI taxonomy): domain Eukaryota; kingdom Metazoa; phylum Chordata; class Mammalia; order Primates; family Lemuridae; genus Varecia; species Varecia variegata. The sequence continues at coordinate 16,727,166 of CM052441.1, read as the reverse complement.
TGAGTTAGAAAAACAAGAATTACAGGGGAGGGGAGATCAGGGGATGGGCGAAAACCTATCTAATGGGTACAGTGAACACTATTTGGGTGATGGACACACTTATAGCCCTGACTCAAGTATTACAAAAAGCGATCCATGTAACCAAAAACATTTGTACCCCCTTAATATTTTGAAACAAAAAAAAAGAGAAACAAGAATCATGAATCTTTTAGAGAACAACAGTTTTTTTTATTGCTAATGTGAACAGACCATGCTGTATGTGAAACTTTTCATGGCTCTCCAAAGAAACCATGCACTTTTCTGACTTCGTACCTATCTTTTTGCCTGGAATGCTTTTCTTCTAGAAAGTTTTAGTGATCCTTCAGGGCTAATATCAATGGTTATCTTCTTAGCGAATTCTTTCGGACCTCCTCCAGGCAGAATGGATTTACTTGCTACCGTGGGCTGCCACAGCACTTAGTTAATACCTTTGATATAGTACTTAGGTAATTATAAGGAGATCATCTTCTTACATTTGTGTGTTCTGTCCTCCATAGCTAATACAGAGTCTTCCTGTAGTTTTAATAATCAACATGTGTAGTCTGTGTACATGAAACTGGTGGGTATCACTGATACCTGATTAGGAAAGGTAAAGTGATTCTCAGTGTTCACAAGTCAGAATCTTCTAAGACATGAATCACCACCATATCTTTTACCTTAAATATAAGATCCCATTTTGAAACTATAGTAAATACCTGATTCATTTCCTAGCAAATACTCAATGGAACTGTTAAGCTGATTTGTCTGGTTTATGGAAGAGAAGATGTTTATTTTCTTACTCCTCCTTCTCTTTTTCCTCCTTTGCCTTCCCTTTTTGTCCTTCTTTATCTCCTCTTCCTCCTCCTTCTCCCATCTCCCTTCTCTCTCTTTCCCTCTTTTTGTGTGCACTTAGTCTAAAGTTCTCACTTATTTTTGCTCATCCCTTTAGAGATTCACTTCATCTTAGCATAAATAAATTTTTATTATATTCATGAAATATTTCATTATATTTTTCATGAAATTTTAATTAATAACCAGTAGAATATTTTCTATTTTTGAACTATTTATACATAGTTTTGATGTTATCTCAGATCTACCATTGAGTCAGTGTTTTATCTGACAACAGATGGTGTCCTATAATCGAGAAAAAAATATTAGTAATATTATGACATCAAATTTAAGTATAATAGCCATATGTAAATTTGTGGGATCGCCTGATAAGAAATATGTACTTGTTTGTTATTTTCAGATGGATTATTATGTTTTTTCTGATATCTTTACAGGTATGTTAGAAATCATCTATATTGTAATGCTCTATCACTCAATCCAAGGGGGAATAAAGCATGGACATTTATAGGCTTTTATTTATAAATGAATCTTTCAAATATGTTTCCTCATAAAGAGGAAATTTAGCTCTAAAAAACAGGAAAGGATTGTAGAAACGCCCATCTGCTTTGGAAAGTGATTGTTGCTCTCATAGTAGACCAATGATTGTTACAGGTGATATCTATTAACATTTCATTCTGAATCATTTCTATTTTAAAAATGAGATTAAACTAATTAATATAAGTGCAAGATTATTGGCAACTCTGTAAGTATTAGTGTAGAGAGTTTTGGTAATGTGTTTGGAGTGCCAAGTATGAGCATCATTTTAAAGAAATACAGTAGCAGTTCTCCCAATCGACCAGGTTTCTTCCAGAAAATTGTAAAGGAATCTTCCATATAAACTCATTTTCTTACTGGTTTTTACTTTATCAGCCTAAGTAGTTGTTTTCTTAACTAGGGGACAGAACACTTTAGTTTGGGTCCGATTTTGTAACTTTACTAGCTGCATGAATTGGGTCAAGTCATTTAAATTCTCTGGCCCTCAGTTTCTTCATCTGTAAGATGAGAAAGGTTGAAATAATTGACTTAGTGCTATACTTTATCGATCTTAATAGAAACATTAATGACATCAGTAAAAGCTTGAGCCTGTACAGTCATTTTGTCATCATTTAAGGAACTTAAATATAAAATACACCTTTAATTCACCTTTGAAAAATTTTTTTACAAAGTGTTTTATTTATAAGTGACAGTGATAACAAGATTTAGTGTTTAAGCCTACTTTGTAAATCACTTTAAATGATTCTAATTACTTATTACTCCTAACCACTCTATTTCATTCCTAGATTGAGATGAATCCCCTTTAGAACCCTGGGGAAGGTTGCTTTTCATTTCACTGTGGCACACAGAATTTCGTGGAGAAAAACGGTAGCCCCCTTTCAGGTAGATTACTAAGTCAGCTGTTTGAAATTCTTTGTGTAAAAGTGCTTAGAGCCTTGCAAGCTACATAAATAGGAAATGTTTTCATTTTCAGTATTTCCAATTCATGCTTTGCTTTGTCAGTGTTTTACAAATATTAAGGCTTTAAAAAAGGATTATTCATGGAATTATTATAGTTCCCTTCAATAGTAGGTCATAGCACATGTCTTGGGGAAATTATCCTGCATTGGTAGGGAACAGAAAAATAGGAAGAAGAAAAATCATATGATGCCTTTAATAAACTCTGGAATTTTGGAGGGCAGATAAAAACTGTATCTTTTTAGTAATAAAAGAAAACAAGTAGAATGAAGTAATTATTGAGAGAGAGGAACAAAGTCTTACAGGAATTTAGACCTAGGAGAGATTATTTCTAGTTGAGAGAATGGCCACCTGCTGGATGCATCCTGCCGGGTTTGCAAAGGTGGCAATGGAGGGAAAGGAAACAAAGGGCACTGGGGGCAGAGGGGGCAGCCTGGTTGTTGGCTTGGGAATGGGATGAAGCCAGTGTTGCCAAGTAGTACCTGTTAAAAAGGAGCATTAGGTCAGAGGTGGATTACAAAGGATTTCAAGTTCTTATCAAAGAATTTAGCTTGATTCTTTCTAGATTTAAGGAAGTTACTGAAGGTTTTAGAGCAAGGAAGGGCATCATTGTGCTTTACAAGATTAATCTGGCCACAATATATAACGTAGAATAGTAATTGGAGGCAGGAAGAGAGAGACCAGGCATGATAGTATTATTAATAGCTCAGATAAACAAGTGAAGAATGGAAATGTCAATAAAAATCGAAAAGCAGGAGATTTGGCCAGTTAGAATCAGTAGAAAATAGCCACTGATGTCTATCTATCTGGTTATCAGGGATGTGTGAGAGAAAGAGAGGGAACAGTCAGAGATACTTCCAGAATTTCAGCTTAGAAGACAGAAGGGTGGTAGGGAGCAGCATTACCAGAAAGAGTGAAGTGAGGCTGAGGTTGGTTGGGGCTGGGCAGAAGGGGCAGTGGGAGGGAGATGAGGAGTTGCTTTTTGGATTCATTGCCCCTTGCACGGATAAGTCAGCACGGAGAAGTCCAGCAGGCAGCTGGCGATAAGTACCTAGATAGCATAGGAAGTCAGATCTTTAGGAGAGCATTTGGGTAAATAGCCCTAGGAACTTAGATTAAAAGTCAGTGCTCCGTGAGGCAGTGAATACAGATAGTTTTTGACAGTGAAACCAAATACCATGATTATGTTGAGGGAGTTATGAGGCTGAGAAATTTCTTTTTAGGAAAGTAAGAGAGCTGAACGTGTTTCCACTCTAAGGAAAGAGTCAGTAGAGAGAACAAGATGCACAATATAAGAAAGGAATATAACGCTTCTGAAATTTCCCTTCAGTTTCCACAGCATTGATTAAAATTGAAAGTAAGGCACTCTAATGGCTCTACCAAGATTTAATTATTGGATGGATAATAAAGGCCCTAACAAAATACTTTCATTAGGAAGAAAATGTCTATGTATTTTCTTCCATGTACATGGAAGAATTGGAAAGAAATCAGTGGATATAATTGAGCACATAAGGAAAGTGAGTTTCAGACACAGAGCAGCCTCAGTAGACTTCTGTAATGCCAGGTCAAGGATGAATTAATTAATGCTGAGTAGATTTCCTGAAGACAATTTGTCTCTCACCGTCATCAGATATTTCAGATACCCTTATAGGCATATGAAAAGCTACGTAATTATACCGTTTTGAGTTAGATTTTTATGGTTTATGCTATCCATAGAGACATTTGACAGGATAATCTGTGAGGTGTTTATCTGTATAGTTGATTCCTTAGCTTACCTGTGACTTCTTGACTTTGTTGGTTTCCAGAATTAAAAACTTGAACTTCATTAAGAAAATATTTTGTCCGTTTTGGCTTGTAAATAATACCAGATCTAAAATCACTACCATTAGAATTTATTTAGATTTTTCAAAGGAGGTGGTTGAAAGGCCTGAGGACTCAGATAAAGAAATAGGTGCTGTGTTAAGTGAAAAGCTGCCAAATTTATGATGGAATGTCATAATAAAAATATTTATGAATTGATTTGGTCTAAATATTTCCCCTAGTGCCCTTTAGTCCTCTAATATTTAGTAGAATCAACCCAGTGTAGCCTGTAACAAAACCTGATGCATAACTTCTCTAAGGTTATTATGACTTTGTCTGGAACAATTGAATATAATATATTTTATCTTCCTTTTAAATGATGAAAATGAGAAATGTTGAATGCTTAATGATTTTGAAAACATAAACAAAATTGGAGATTTTATAAAGCCTTGGTTCTGAAACTGAAATGTAAAAATATTCAATTTCTGGCTGAAAAACTTTCTGTCGGCAGTGAACTGAGCAGTTTTCTTTTCAGACAGTATTTCTACAGCTGGATCATAGGAATTAGGGCCTGACAGTGACCAATAGTTCATTTTCATTGCCTCAAGCTTACAAAGAAAGCAAATATGGACTTATAAAGTTATTAATTAAAAAATATGTTAAGGAGGGGTGGTGGGTGTTTATTTAAAGAATTAATGAAAACCCCGATTTACATTTTTAGACTAGTCTAATGTATTCTCTCTCACCTTTTCAATTCGTTTGCCATGATACTGCAAAAATTATTTCAATCTCTTCATTACAGGGTCCAAAATAAAGTTAGTTATTCTTAGCGCAGCTTTAGAAACATCTGCATGTTTTCTGGCCACAAGGTACTGCTCCAACCTCATCCAAATCAGAGCCTCTCTCTCAGCTGATCAAGGACTAGACAGATAAATACCCAAATGGCTTTCTGATCTCAAACCCCAATCTGCTTTCCTCCCCCGCTTTCTGCGTTTCTTCTCCAATTCTACTCCACCTTCAAGATGTTTCCATTAGTTCAGAATAATTCCTCTTAAAAATCGGTACATTTGGTCATAGCGGGTTTGCACGTGGCACAGGCTGCTGTGTTTTCCTCAGCACTGAGGTTGTTGCTTGGGTAACATCAGGTTTGTGCTGTTGCTTTTCTTCTACACAAATCAGTGTGTGTGTATCTCACCTGCCTGTCTCTTTAGGCATTTCAGTTTGCAGCTTCTGGTTTATATCTTATGTGTTTGTAGATCATTGAGGAATGAGATTTAGTCTACACAAACAGAACACCCACCAGGGTTCAGTCCCCTGTCAGTAGTCTTTTAGCCCACCTGTGTGGGGGGTGTGGGGGAATCGGGAGGATGAATAAGGGTGTGTTGCTTGGTAGGGTTTTCTCCAGGAGGAAGATGTTAGGTACAGTTGCACTTTGCACATGGGCATCCCATCTAAGTTGTATCATTCCCACTGTAGACACCAAAGAATTGTGAAAGGGAGTAATAGCTGGTATAATAATTTATCAGTTTACTTTGTTTCTTCATATGGTTTCAGATAGGAGCCATTTGGAATAATATTGATAACGCTTCTCTTTCTGTCTTTTATTTATTGCTCTATTTGGTTACTCTGACTGTAAATATGACTTTATAAAAAATTATGGTGAAATATATTAAAATTTATAAAATATGGCATTTTAATCAATTTAAATGTACAATTCAGTGGCATCAAGTACATGAATAGTGGTCCAACTATCACCACTATTCGTCTTTGGAGCTTTTTCTTCATCCAAAACAGAAACTCTTTACTCATTAAACGATAACTCCCATTCCCCCCTTCCCACCAGCCCATGCTAACCATCGCTCTACTTCCCGTATCTATGAAGCTGACTACTCTAGGTATCTCGTATAAGTGAAACTATACAATATTTACCTTTTTGTTCCTGGCTTACTTCACTTTGCTTAATGTCCTCAAGATTCATCCAGGTGATAGCATGTTTCAGAATTTCCTTCCTTTTTAAGGATGAATATTACTGCATGGCATATAGGTACCACATTTTGCTTATCTATTCATCTATCTATGGACACTGGGGTTGTTTCCACCTTTTGGCTATGGTAAATAATGCTGCTATGAACACTGACATACAAGTATCTGTTTGAGTCACTGCTTTCAATTGTTTTGGGTATATTTAAACATAAGTTTTTAATCAGTTATTTATTCATCTCTCGTAGCTCTTGCCCCAGTGTACACTTCTTTTGAAATCTATATGCATATACTATTCTTTCATTATTGTACTCCTGGGAGAAGGGTGTTAGTCCCTTTCTTTGAAATGTGTGCAGAACTCCAACACTTAAAACTTCCATCTGAAACCATTGGTTTTTAGCCCACAAGAATTCCAATGAAGCTATGCTGAGCAGTTTAAACGATATTTCTTTAGCACTTCCAACATTTTTAGCTTTTCCTTAACTTTTTCTCTAATAGACATGCTTTAGGTAAAGCTCCTTCATCCCGAACTGGATTTTGTGGCTTACTAACTCATTAGCTAAATGGAATCACCTAAATAGAGTGCATGGAATCACTCTGTTGATTCTGTTTTGGTTGGTATGTTGTGATTGATGGTTCTTACCCTATAATGAATCTCATTTCCCATTCAAGGTTCCCTGAGGCCGAAGGTTATAGATTGGATGATTCGCAGGGGACATTGTAGAGGAGAACAGCCTGCTCTGGGAGATTGGAAGTTCTGGAACTGAGGACTGGTTTATCTAATCAGGGCACTTAGCCTGTTTGGACATTCTGCTTATAAATTATTGCAAATCTTTGGGGTGTACAAACAAGGCTCTCCAACTGTTAAATTTTGTTAATGATTACCATGTGTATAGAAAATTGCTTATTATATTAGTAGCTCTCTTTATGAAATTTAATTTTATTCTGAACATGGCCAGTAACAGCACTTACCTCTGTTTTTGAAGCTCTTTCGTTTTGAATCATGAGATACAAATCTTCATTGCTTACCTTTAATTTTAATATCATGTGTGAGCAAAGTCTTAGTGTATTTATTATTTGCTCTTATTTTTCAAAAGGCACTCCATATATTTAGTTAAAAAAAAACAAAACAAAAATGGTATGTAGTAGAAAATCTATCCTGACTAGCCACTTGTGTTGTTCTCACAAGAGGCAGCTACTGACACCAGTTTCTTGTGTGCTCTTCCAGAGATAAATGCTATATTCCTTTCTAGTTTAAAGTGTGGCGTGCATACAGAACAGTGTAAAACATATATGGACAGCATAAAGAATCATAATTAAAACAACCAGTCAGGAAAAAGTAATTGCTGGTCCTTAGAAGCTGTCTGTGTGTGCATCCTTGCTTGTATTTCCCTCTTTGCTCTTAAAAAGTAACCACTATTCTGTGTACAGCAAGGAAGTAGGGACACTGCATCCTAAATGCCCTTCTTACATACAGTGTTATATAGAAACTAATTCTTTTAAGCGCTGATGAGTTGTTCGTGGTGATTTTGAATTCCAGTGCAGATGTTTCTGTGTAATCACAGTGCTTCTCATCTGAGCTGAAACTTTGCTTCCACTTCAGTCATGGCATGATTTAGATATTTGAAAGATAATTCCACCTGTAAGAGCACTTTAAAATTTAATATTATTTGTGTCATTTTAGGGATATTGTACACCTGCCAATGCAGAATGGAGATTTGGAAAATGGAAGATAGTTCTAAAAATTTTAGAGCATTCAAAAGTGGCATTCTGATTGGGAGTTACTAAATGTATATATCATGGGAAGACTTAACATTCGAAAAGAGAGCTTAGTCTTGTTAAATTTTCATTATTTGCAGAGTGCCTGGTACAAAACAAGTCATTAATAAATATTTATTAAATATAATTGAACTGTTCATTTGTCAGTTCAGTTATTGAACAGTTATTCTGCACACCACTCATACTGTCCCTCTGTTTGTTGGCCTGAAGATTCAGCTCAATTTCTGTATTTATCTACCTGACTGTGTGTCCTCTGCTGCAGTTGTACACCTCCTTGTCCCTCATTTTGTTCCCATCTTTCACAACAAGCATCCCAAGAAGACTTTTAAGATTTTTTTTGATCTGTGTGAAAAAAAAAAAGAAGATACGTTTATTATTTTGGTTTGGGTTCTTCTCTCTTCCCTTCTCTTGCCTTCCCTTCATACAGGTAGTGGTGTTAGAGGTGATGTCCCCTGACCTCTGTTGAGATGAAGCAGAGGGTGCCAGATGAGTTGCTGTGGAAAAACCCTTCTCTGTGCTTGTGTGTAGCTCAACCCAGTGAGTAACATTCCCTCCTAGTATGAGAACTGAGGGAAAGGTTTTGAGATTGCTGAGAGAGAAAGAGAGAGAGAGGAGAGAGAGAATAGCTATTCTTTTTAAGATGTCCTGGAACTATTCTGGTGTGACATCCTGTCTGGTGTTCACTCATCTCACCTGGCAGGCTCCAGCTGTGCTGTCCCTTGGCTATCTTACTGCATAACTTGTGTTCCAAATATTGGAGCAAAGAGAGGGAGCTTGGAAAAGAAATTTTCTTTTAGAGAACTTGAAAAGCATTCATGGCTTGTCGCTCTTTAAATTCCATAAACTACTAAATTGTGGGAATAAATAATTAAGGAAAAAAAGGTTTTGTGATAGAAAGGAGTGGCAGGGAGAATGGAGAACTTGGCGTATGTATTGGAAAATCATGGTAATTTAGCAGGTAATCAAGGACGTTGAGAGAGGTGCTTGTCATGATTTTAAGGGAGTGTAGAATATTTTCTTTCATTTTGTCTACCATGGATCAGTTCTCTAGTTTGCCTCTTCCCCATTCCTTGTTTGTGAAGGCTTTGGGCTTTATCTTCTTTTTCTTCTTATTAAAACAAGTCATTTTTAAAAATTGTAAATGATATTCTAGTTGGCATTGGGAAAACAATAATGTCATACTTCCTTGTGGCCTATTAATGCTCTGAATAAAAGAAAAAGGGCAATGAATTTAGAAGGAATGGAGGCTAAATTTTCCATGGTGAAGTAATTCTGGCTTTTTCTGAGTAACCGGAAAGGGCTGGCCTTCCCACCTCTCAGATGTCAAGGAAAAGTTTTTCAGATACTTTGGCTTCTGAGGGACTTGGGAAGCCCCAGGGTACACGAAAACGTAAAGAAAATTATTAGAATGTGCCTCTTCTTAAGCTTTCTGAGTTCGCTGGGGACCATCCAGGTTTTAGAGTTAACTTTAGGTTATCTGGAGATAACCAACGTTGTGGTGAGAAAACTCAATTTCCTCTCAACTCCATCCTACTTGAAAACAACTTAAGACTGAATTGCTGTAAAAGATGTGAAAATAAATCCTTTTTTTTTTTTTAAACATTTGGATTTTTGGTTATTCATGTTGTCTGTATTTTGCACTATAATTGTATCCAACTCTTAAATATATCTTTTATAAATATAGTGCAACCGAAAAGGAAAGGAAATGCTGAGAATCATTTGTGAATATAGTCTCAGGAAGAGGGGGACATATCCCTAAATTGAAGATCTAGAAAGTAATAGAAACTTACTGACAGATTGAGGTGCAGTGTTTTTCTTAACTACTTTCCCCCTGGAAATTCCGTGAATATAAGGAATGAAGTAAAAGCACACATGATTCTCATGTTCAGATGATCTTTCTTGACAGCAGAGATGTACAATTTTGTAGAATATTATCCTCAATATTGAACCATGGAAACTCCCTTCTCTGATAGCCACTAATAGTCTTATTTATTTTACCCTATTTTAATAACAAGAGCATACGAGTGAATATTTTTCATGAATGTTTGATATACTGTGTAGGAATATACTTAATTTTATATTCTAAACTTTTACCTATTTAAAGCATATTTTTAAACAATCAATATATGGCATAATTACTTTGCCAATGCTTCATTGCATATTTACAATGAGGCATTTAACAAAATAAACTGGAAGTGCATATTTATAATTCTTTTACCTATTCTATCAGATAGGATATTTCTTAAGGAGTAAAGAAACTTGAAATATAACCTGCTGCTTCTCCATTTTGGTCACAAAGTATCTTTTTTTCAAAAGAGTGGCATTGAATTATCTATTGTTTTGTGGTGAGTCTGTTATCTTGGTGAACACACAATTTCTCTCAGATAGTCACCAGAGTAGTCCTCAAAAGGAAAAGCAGTGAACACACCATTTAATGGGCTGTACTACACTAATATTCTTTGGAGTTCCATTTGATGAATTGACTGGATAGTTTTAGTCATCTGTTAGAATAGTTTTCATTCTTTTTCTTGCCTTTGGTATGATGAATTCTTTTAAAATTGTTTTATTCCACTCCAGGAAATGGGAAATACTTGAAAAAATATTATTTTGCAATTTGTCAGAAAATATCTTATCGCTGCTTGATTGTCTTGTAATCTCAAGCATTGTTAGTGCAACTGTGTTTACTTACAGGCTGAAAGGTTCTTGAGTTAGAGAAGGGCGTTAGATTCGATAGGCATTCTTTCTGCTCATGTCTAGCTGCACCGCTGAGCCAAGAAACCCAACCGGGCAGTCAGAAGAAGGTGCCCAAGGGAACTCCCATTGTTCAGTCCCATTCGGGCAAAATAAGGGATCATGCAGCAGTAGCAGAGTGCCCAAGCAGGTGGGTGGAGCACAACTAGGACAGATCTAGGTATGGATGTGTGGCTGTGCTGTCTTCACAGTGATCAAGAATTCAGCATCTAAGAGCCCAGTAAATAGGCCATGAACACTTGGTTTTAGGAAATCCTCACAGCAGGGGCATCCAGAAGTACCTTGATTAAGGAACTTGGTTGGAAAAGCCCTGTTGTCAGTTGAGGGGCCTTTCAGGTTGGCTGTTTGTGACCGTCTATTGAGGGATTCTGTTGACCGTCCCTTTATTTTACATTCATTTATATTAAATTATAAAATAAAATAATAAATTATAGAATTAGAGTTGCCCTGTGGGTGACAACTAGAAGACTTTACACTAATCAGCTACAGATGCATGGCTGGGATGGTTCAGATTCTTTCTGCTTCTGGCAGTGCTGGTGCAGGAATAGGATTTACCAGGTTGAGATCAGCCAAGATGATGGAAGTGACTCTTGACTTCTTAATATGTTTTTTTTTTTAGCACCTTTATTGAGATATAATCCACATTCCATATAATTTACCCATTTAAATTGTACAACTCCATGATATTTAGTCTATTTGCAGAGTCGCACAACCATCACCACCATCTATTTCAGGACACTTTCATCACCCTCTAGCCATTATCTCCTAATCCACACATTCCCCTAGCCCCTTGGAACTACAGATCTACTTTCTATAGATTTGCCATTCTGGAGATTTCATATAAATAGAATCACACGGTTTGTGGTGCTTTACGACTGGCATTTTCCACTTAGCATCATGTTTTCAAGGTTTGTTTATGCTGTAGCTTGTATCGGTATTTCCTTTCTCTTTATTGATGAATAATATTACATGGTATGGATAGACCACATTTGTTTGTCCATTCATCAGTTGATGGACATTTGGGTTGTTTCCACTTTTGCTTATCATAAATAAACTGCTATGAATATTCAGGCACAAGTTTTTGTGTGAGGATAGGTTTTTATTTCTCTTGGGCGGAATTGCTAGGCCTGTTAGTATGTTTTAAGTCTTTTGTATATATTTGGGAAGGTTGACACCTAGTGTGAAATGGTTTTTAAATACACTCAATGATATAAAACCTCTAATTATTTGTGGCTGCCCTTAAAAAGCTTTTTGCATTTTTCTTTTCTGAATTGATAGACCTGTCACTATTATTAACAGCTAGCCCTTCTTTTTTAAGGATTTGATAATATTAATTATTAAAATTTTAAGCCCAGTTCTCAATTTCTTTGGCTTATCATCTCTTAGACAATTATTTTGTTACTTTCTAATAAGGATGTGATGAATTTTGATTCTATATTTGAATGTTTATTTATAATTTATATGTATGAATTTTAAATACCTTAGAAATATGTGTGATAGTAGTAGTATTTTTAAGGGTGGAAAAATTTAGGATGTAATATGTTGCAAGTTATTAATAGATGCTTCCCTTCCATTGAAATGCAAGTTTTGTGACTTTCTTATGCTTATAATAAGATTAATAGTTTTAAACTGGTTTGTCCAAGAAAGTTTTCTTTTAATAATGAAGATAACAAAGAAGATAGGCTTTAGCAGCAGAAATATTCTTTTCTTCTTAATTCCAGACATTTTAATAGTCATCTTTATAGCTTACCCCAGTGCTATAACTTGGGATTATAGTTGTTTGCAGTATAGAATTCATATATTTGGATTTTCATTTGCCCCTTGTGAGTCAGTCTGAAATAGCTTTTCCTTGTTCCTTTTTCTTTTTATTCATTCTCTAATTCTCTCTCTTGAATTGTCTCTCGTTCTATCTCTTATTGCTCTTGTGAAAGAACATGACTAGATTTTTGCTTTGAACTATCTTTAAGTTTGATTCTAAATTATCACCGTAACCTTGAATTTTTTTATGGTAACTATTTTGTGATGCTGTGATTGACATCTTGCTTTTTTATTACTATCACATTGTCATGTTCGGAATCTAATGAAGTTATTTGGCCCTTAATTATATGCCCCCCCACTCCCTTCTTTGTTATTTTGCATTCATTTATATTACATTTATAAATTATAAAGTAAAATTGTAAATTATAGATTATATTAGATTTTTACATTATAAAATCATGCATGTTTCTTGGAAGAAAAACATGAATATAGCAGTATGTACGTGTTATAAAGGGAAATGTCTCTTGCCCTCTGGTTCTACACTTCCCAAGTACCACCCAGAATAACCACTATTTCTTATATGGCCTTCCAGAAGATTTTAATATATGTATATACAAGCACTTATGTTCACATACTTTTTTTTTAAAAAAGAGAAATGATATTATTCTGTACTTGCGTGTGCTTCAACATCTTGCCTTTTCCCCTCCACCTGTAGTTGACATTGGATAATGATGTAACTAATTTCTGCTTTTCAGTTTGCTTTGGCAGCCAGGGAGCTCTAGGCTCATTTACAATTGCCAGGAGCCCAGTGCTCACTTACAGTTGCCTGCTATTGCCACAACTTTTCGATTTAATTTTCTTCTCTCTTTTTTTAAAAATCTTTTTTTTTAAGTTTTATTATGGCTTCTTTGTGTGAGCCATTTTAACAATTTGGGTGAATAGGAGGATTTAATAATTCTGGCTAACAGAAGCGATATATTTGACCTTACACATCAGATATTATTAAATGCTACTCTGTGTTTGTATAATTTTAGTACTTTGGAAGCTCAAAAGATAGTATTTAGGAAATTGTTTTTTAAACATGGTAGTGGGTACTGAAGTACTCCAAAGGGTTACTGTAGATCACAAACTCAGGAAAGCGTTTCATCTAATGAAAGCACTATTAAAAAAAAACAAACTAATGATTTTCAGGTTGAAACATTTGAAACAATTTTGAAGTACAGGGAAATTTTCTTTAAAACAGTGCTCATTACTCACTGAAGATAAACTCTTGTTCATGTGTCATCCTTGTTGGAAATTACATTGTTTTTATTCTTTGGTGCCATATTTCAATAGAAAAAAAAGCTCATGTTTTTTGTCATTCCTTCAGACTGCAGTGTTTTGTTTGGATGTGGTAGAATTGATTTTATTACACTTAGTGCCCCTTATCTCTAAACTTGGGCTGCTTCCCTTAAATATGGATTCCCAAAAAGCAAATCACTAGAATATCTACTTAACAGTGAAAGAAGTCACTTAAGGTGCAAGTCTATCTTCGTGGAATTTCATAGGAGCACAATATCCATTTTCTTAGCCAAGCATTTAGGTCTAGTGTATACCTGTTTGGAAAACGATATCAGAATTGATTTTCAATTAATCAAAGTTATTAAATCATGCTGTGAGTTACCAATGGTATTTAAAATTAATTTTGGAAGTTTGTGTGTATTTTATTTGTGTCTTCTTTTTCTTGTGTGATAGAATGCTGTATGTCATTAACACATTGTGGCTCTTGATTGTAATCCTTTTAGAAGGCAATGGGGTGAACTGGCCCATCTATCACAATCAAGTGACTTTAGCGCTAGCATTCCACAGGTATTTAATTAAAAGAGCTTGAACTAGAACTACTGTTCTTACATTCTTTCATTTGTTAGTGGTTAACTTAGCCAACTGTATGTTTTAGTGTTTTATGAATTGGTCAAAATAAGCTTATTCTGTAACATTCACTCATATTTTCTGTCACAAATTCTTGAAACAGTTTCTACTCACATTGTCTTAGCATCCTCACTTCCTATTTTCCCTCAATATATTGCAATCCAGGTTCTGTTTCAACCACAAGGACATTGTCATTGCCAGGATCATCAATGACCTTACTGCCTACCTCTTCCCTGGTCTTACCTAATTTTATCTTTCTGTACCATTTTACAATGACAGTACTCTCCTTTAAGTGTTCTCATCTCTTGGCTTATCACATACTGTTAATTTTATTGCTACACTGGGCTATTTCTTCTCCTTTCTTTGTTCAAGTTCTTTCCTTTACTCAATACTTAATTAGAATAATTACCCACCTTTCTGTCCTCAAACCTCTTTCATTTTCACTGAATACACTATTCCCTGGCTTCTGCAACTATCTGTTTGCTAATGACTCCTAAATCTTTATCTCCAGCCCTTATCTTTCTCCTGAGCTCTAAATTATTATGTCAGGTGCTTACTGGACATTCAAGTTGGTGATTCAACAGACCCTTCAAAACCCAAATCCATTTGTCTGACTGTATTTACTTGTTTGATTAATCTTGCTCAGTTATCCAAGCCAGAGATTTAGGTACCATTCTTGAATACTTTGTGTCTATCACTTTCTGTATCCACTCAATCAAATACACAGTCTTGTTGCTTCTTACTGTTTTTTTTCCTTATTGCTTTTACTTTCAGTATTTCTTGAATTATGAAACCATATAAACAGATAAGGTGATGTGGGCCGTGTTGAGCTGCCTGCAGGATGTTGCTGTGGAGTTTCTGTGTGGAAGAGGGGGCATCAACCAAGCTTTGAGATTTCAGAGAGCAGACTTTCCAGGGGAGATCATCTGCAGACAATTCTGAAGAATGTGTTGGCATTATCCATGCCATGGGTGCATGAGGCGCTATCATAGGCAGGAGAGAGGCTATTCCCAGGAAAGGCTCCAGCATGTGTTAGAGATGATGCAAGCAACATTAAGATTTGGGAAAAAATGGCCTTGTGAACAAAGTATTTTAGTCTTAAAGAGAGAGAGGGAGAAAACTAAGGGATTATGATAATTATGCTCAAATAGAGGAAAGATCATCTTTTGAAAATGTGAGTTTGTTCTGTCATGAAGAAGAAGCACCTTTATTCCCATGTTAATACAAAGAAGAAATTTTGGAATCTGATATACTGAGAAGCAGTTCCTCATTGTGTTAGATGTTAATATAGAAATTGGAGAATATTTATCAGGTATATTATAGATGGCATTGAATCATTATAAAGCGTGGACTGGAGGACCTCTAAGGTCCAGTGCTAAACATAATGTTACATAAGAGTATCCCTTGGTGTAATTCTGAAGAACCTCAGAAGCTTTACAGTTTTAGCTGTAAAGCTTGAAAATATTTATAAGAATATACAACCTAAGAGACAATCTCTAAACTCTTTTACATCTTTTGCAACAGGTATCATAAATACAATTTATGTATTTCTCTACTAAGATTATTAGTTTACAATTTCTTGAGAAATTGTGAGAAAAAATGTCTTTTTAGTTTTTACATAGAACATCTTGAAACTTACAGATTTGAGACAGGGAGGTATATAATCTTGAGTATAGTTTATATTTATTTGTTCAAAGCTTTGGTCTCATGAAAATTGCTGTATAAATACTTGTTTTAACAACTGTTATTATTAGGGGTTTGTATGAAAGTCTGCCAACATGGTCCCAATATTTATATTATAGATCACAATGTTTTGAAAAGAACAGCTTCTCAACTGTGATCTTCGTTGTTTTTGAAATCTAAAATATACTACTAGAGTTATTTTCAATTATTGCAGTTGAAATAGTTTTATCCAGTCTTTTTTTGTTTTGTTTTATTTAAAGACCAGAAGTTCTTGGACAAAGAATATATATTTATTTCAGATTAATAAATACATAAAGTGAAATAAGAGATTTTTTTCTAGAATTGAGGAAGGTCAATTAATAAAAACTATGCACTTAATCATTAGTATCCTAGGCATCCTAACTCATTTTCACCAATGATAATAATCCATTATTGAAATTATTCCTTGGCCCTAAGACAATTATAGATTCTGGATGCCCTGCTTATATTAAGTGGTACATCAAAATGCTACTTTTAGAGTTTGGGTGTCTTACACTTTCAGTAAACTCAAGTGAGTAGAACTCAGTTATTAAGGAAAAAGCACTCAAGACCTGAATAATATTTCCATGAATAAAGTAATTAATTTGGATTGGTTGATTTTATGCTTTTCGGTTCACAGAAGTCTTATTGCTGAGGAATCTTGACACAGGCAATGCAGGTGTTTACATGAATATAAAATTAGCAACTATATTTAGCCATAATTAAAATCTAGTATGGTATGTAAAACCTATTTGTCTTTGACTGGAACTTATTCCAAGTTAATGAGATCTCCAACAAGGCATAGAATGTATGTCCCTTTTTGAAAAGATGGTGATAACTTTCTTAATTACTGTCTGTGTTTGGGTTACCCATTTTGACTCAGTTAAAAAGCTGCAAAAGCGTAGTCTGAACTTCTCTTTTTCTTATGGCTAATTTTCCTTTAAGTTTATACTACTTGTACAAAGACCCAATATTATGAGCCGGAGAATTTTACAGGTGTAGATTTAATGTATAGTGTGAGTCCACAAAGGTGGTACTCATTTGTATAAAGCCTAAATTTTTTCCTCGTTCTTCTAGTTATATTCAGATCTATCTTCTTTCCAGCCATTTCTTTTTAATTTTCTGCTAATCTGATGTCGTTATCACTTTACTCATCTTTTGTGTGTGTGTGTTTGTGTGTGTGTGTGTTTGTGCAATCTTTTGTTTTCCTAACCCCAATCCCAAGAGGCACAGGTGATATATTTTGAGGGATTTTGGAAGGATGTTTCCTAATTTCTGAGTTTTGTGTTTGCTTTCCTCCCTCTCAGATAAGTTGCACTACATATGGCTGAATTCCACCTGTTTTATAGTAATGACAGGAAAATTCTTTTAGAGATAAAATGTCACAAATCTGCCCACCTCCTCCACTCTCCCAAAGAACTCTACGATGTCCTCTTTTCTGATCTATTTAACTGGAAATGCTTCTCTGTTTTGGAGGAATTAAATGTCCCCGGCCCACAAAGGAGAAGATTTTTTTCCCAAAAGGACAGTTGTTTTATTCTGAGCATAAAGTGTAGTCACCCCTAAAATTGTGGGAATAAATATTGGTAGGATTCCATTATATTGACTTCTCTGGGTGGATTATATTTATGTCTGTGCAATATATTATGGGATGTGCTTAAGCAGATTTTATATAATCAGGAAAACTTTGACCCTAAGCCTAATACAATACTTTTTTGCTTCTTCCGGGTTTACGTAGACAAACTTTTAATTTTTCCATGGAGTCTCTCAGAACCACAAACCCTCTGTTTCAGTCCTCATTCCATCCGACATGATCATATACCTTCAGGGAAAATAATAGTTGATTGCCCTAGAAAATTTGTTGATGCATGGGAGAAAAGTACAAGGCAAAAGTTAAAGGTTCTGTTTAAAAAGGGCTTGTGTCTCTATCAGGAAATAGAGGTGTGTAGGAAGTAAAATATATGAGTGGTCACCAGTTTAGAATTTGAGAAAGATTCATGGAGTTGGGAGGGGTCCCAGCTAATTTTTGTTCTTCAGGATATTTTAAAGAATTATTTTTGTCTTTCCTAATCACTGTGCATAATTTCATTTATTTAGTGCAACAGAATTGCAGCTTTTTGGCCAGGCACAATGGCTCATGCCTGTAATCCTAGCACTTTGGGAGTCCAGGGTGGGAGGATTGCTTGAAGCCAGGAGTTCCAGACCACCCTGGGCAACACAGTGAGAACCCATATCTACAAAAAATTTAAAAATTAGCCAGGTGTGTGGTGGCACGCTCCTGTAATCCCAGCAATTCAGAGGCTGAAGAAGGAGGATCACTTGAACCCAGGAGTTTGAACCTGCAGTGAGCTATGTGATGATGCCACTGTACTTCAGCCCAGGCAACAGAGCAAGAACCTATTTTGTAAAAAAATTAACATTGAAAAATTTAAATAAATAAAAGAATTGCACCTTTTAAAATGGCCATAGACCTTAGATAATGTTTAGTTATTAATATAAAGTATTATATTTTGTTTTGAGGATGTCTTTAAACTTAATAGCTCCAAAGACAACTTCCATATTCTTCTTTGGGCTTTCCTTTTAGTTCAATTTGAAAGGAAAACAAAAATACTTGGGTAAATAATAGAAGTATGATTCACATCATAAAATGGTGCTTTGCAGTATTAACAAGGTAGCAAATATACAGGTTGCCCCTGGCTGTTTGATTAATAAGAGGAAAGAGAATATTAAGGCTTAGACAAAACACTAAGAACCTGAAAAAATAAAATAAAATGAGCCAGAGAAGGCAGCCTTACAGCTGGTGATCAAGAAATCTGTGTTGAAAAGAGGGATTGTTGGGGCTTAAGGATAGCAAATAAAAAAAAGGAGGAGTTACGGAGAAAGCTGTGTTGGTGATGTGCTTCTATGGGCTTCTTGTGGTTCTGACTGGCAAAAAGTGGGAGGTCAGGGTAGAGTTGGCTGCTAGTTATTGGAGGGGAGAAAGCAACTCTTTAAAAAAATTTATGTCAAAATGGTATTCAGTGGTCCATCACATTGAATCAGCACACCTTTATTGAAAACATACTGTTTAGCACACGCTCTGGGGGTTCATTTCTCTTACTTTGTGAACTTGAAAACCTTTTCTTATTGATCCTTAATATGGGTCACTAAACAGATTCTGTTTTACCTGATTAAATAAATGGTAACAAGGCCTGGGTCTACTCCTGCTATTTTACTGTATACTTACTTAGCAGTTCACTTTGTCACACTTCTACCCCCTCTACGAGATTAAGAAAATCAGTGGTTACAGTGTCATGCAATTCTATTCGGCTTGAAAAGTTATTGAGGCATATGTTTTCCCACCTTTTTAACCTCCGTTTATTTATTAGAAGCATTCCCTTAAGTGTATGATGAGTCAACATTTCTTTTGTCTAAGTCCAGCAAAGTCAAAGCATTATTTAATTTTAAAATGTTATAAATCGTGTGCATGCTAATTTCCTTCCCTTAACATTTAATTGGAGACTTTTTTTTTTCTCAGCTCACTGAAAATGTTACTAGATTCCTCTGTGGCTGTCTGCTATTTGAACAGAGGATCGACTAATTAGAATAATAGAATAGCATGATTGTCATTCCTCCATTCTCATAGTTTTTTTTTTTAAACGGAGATTTTTTTTTAAAGGAAGCAGTTCCAAAAATGTATTATATTAATAAAATATCACATCCGTATTCTCCCTTGAATCACTTTTTCACTTCACCATGCCATCCTTCCTTTATTCTCTATGATAATGCTGATCAAAAAAATGGGATGTTTCCCAAGTAAAGAAAATCTCTCATGCATAAAAATGCAAACTGAGGAAAGAAATACATGGTGTGGGGGGTGGCTTTTAATTTGACTTTTAAGATCTTCTACATTACAAAAGAATTTCTTGAAGATTACTTTATATAGATAACTTCCTTAAGGTGCAGAAAATCAAAAAAATGTTCTAAATTTTAAATAGGTTTTCTTTAATGGGCATACCTGTTCCTAATATTCATATGTAAATGGTGCCTATTTACATGTGAGTCCCAGTGTAGTGGGTAAATGAAAACTGGTTTGTGAATTGCTTATGTTTGTTAATGTTAGACAAATAGTCCGGATGGCTTCGTCTACTCTGGCTATACTGTGTTGTTCAGCGAATCTCTCACCCTCCCTACCTCCTAGGCTCAGAGCAGAGGTTGGAAGGTGCATATAAATAAATCTAATCCTAAGAAGCACAGTCTCTGGAAAAGGAGGAAAGCCTATTGGATAACACTCAGTTTGGGATTTTTTGTCCTCCAGTTCTAGTTCTTAGTACCTTTAGAATTGAGTCAACCCATTATTTGTCACTCGAGAAGGTTTTGTTGGATCCTTAAAGCTCATAAGATTTATAGTGTTCATTTCTGTCGATTGTGAATCTGCTCACATTTGTTCTTCATGAAACTGTGAAATAGCTTTTCATATATTTTTTACATGTCAACCTGAAAAGAAACTCAGAGAGCCAGGCTCTCCAGAAGAAATGAGTTTATTTGGTAATAGCAGAGGATTGCAGTCCAGAGTATGCATGCTATGACAGTTCATGGGCATATCTGAGCTTGGTTGGGGTCAAAGGGAGACCTTACAAGACAAAGAGAAGTCCACTTAAGCTGTTTTGTAACAAAAAATCATTGTTACAGGGGCTTTCTGCAGGAGTTGGCATTAGCTCATTGGTGAAGACAGCCATACTAGTCAGGTGTCCTTGTGCAAGCTGCTTATCTGGGATATTGCAGTCTAGAGGAATTGCCTTGCAAATGCCTTGTCCTGTTACAGACAAACATGCAGTACATGCAGGAATTTCTTATGATAAGGGCTGTTGCAGGCATTCGTGCATGAAGGCTCCCCCTTTGTGGCTTCCCAACTCCATTTTCTAGGATTTGACATAGTGATTCCATTTGGTACTTGCATCTTTCATGCATGGATAGCTCAGAATGTAAGCTCCTGCCAAGTAATAGTTCTATGTCTTTTCTTCATAGTATCTATTATCTGTGCCACATAATAGATGCTCAAATAAAGGACAATATATTATTGCCATTGTTATATTTTCTTAGGGACTGTGTTGTTTAAATGACTGCTATAATAAGCACGATCCATGTGACAAGCATTATGCTAATTATTTTACCTATGCTTTTCACTCAATCTCAACACAACTCTATTTGCAGTTTGGAATATTATTGAAATACTCACTTTATAGGTCAATAAGTGGAGCGAAGACAGGTTAAACTCTCGCCCAAGGTCATACAGTGAGTTGACTTGAGACTTCCCTTGTTGTCATTGCCTCATCTTCTCCTCCACTGGCTGTTGCTCCAATTCTCCCCTCAGTAATGCAAATTTTAAAAAACTACAACTCTTCATTTTTACTAGAGTAAAATTATGCATATACCACTCACTCATTATTTTTCAGGTTTAGTTCCAGGACGAGCAATTTACTCTATTGATCCATTGCTCGTTTGGTTGGAAAATTTACCAACAGAGCAGAAAAGAACAGGAGGGAGAGACCCCAGGGGAAACAACATTCAACTTTGCGATAAATTCTGTTTTTGTTGTAATGTTAAAGTTTAACTTCTAATTCTTTAGCAGTATTTACTCAACTGTCAGTGAAATGATAAATCTTCTACCTCATTTCACAAGAGGGCAGCACTTTCTTTTCAAATTTAAAGTATGACTCAAAAAATACAGTCAAATTAACTTTTTTTTCTGCCATGAAGTTAAGCTTGAGTGATTTGCAGGAAGACTGGAGCCTCTCTTTCTTTGGGGAAATTTATGAGTAGGATGAGTGCAAATCTACAGGCTAACTTGGTATCCTTCTAAAAATGGAAAGATGGACTAAAATCAGCCCTTAAAATTTTTGACTTGAAATTTGAATTAGATTAACTAGTTTGGTAACTTTGTAAATATGTAAGAGTCTGCCAAGATCACGACATTCTTTTCAATTATGGAATCACATTAAGGATGTATAATTTTAATATATTCTAATTATTTTACTCTTGTCAAATAAAAAGTATGTCTTGAACAATGGTTGTATGTTCAGCATTCTACAGGTCATTTGAGGGCAAAAAATTGAACTGTTTTCTCCTTCTCCCAAAGAGCTTACTCCCTGTTAGGGTTAGAGGGAAGGTAAAGCAAGTTGATAAAGTAACTTGTAAACAAAGCAAGGCAACATGTAAGTAAAGTATAGGATAATAGTATAACATAATGGAGATGACCTATTTGGATAGGAAATTGTTGAGTAAAAGCTATAGGACAGGGCTTTGAGTGGAGGTTGGAAGTTGAATTGAACCTCAGTGGCTGAATAAAATTTGAATAGATAGAAAAAACAGGTAAGCTATTATTTAAGAGAACAGAATCCTGTCAACAGAGGAAAAGGTAGAGTATGCATTAGGGAAACTTAGAAAAGCATATTGTTTAGAAAATTGGGAGGAAATAATACTTGGTGTGTAGAACAAGGCTATATTATGGAATGTTGAAAGCTAGGCAGTAGAGCTGCACTTCCTAGTGCCATAGCCACTCGTCATGTGTGACTATCTACATTTAAATTTAAGTTAATTAAAATCAAAATTTAGTTCCTCAGTCATACTAGCCACATTTCAAGTGTTTAATAGGCATACTATTCTATTGAACATTACAGATATAGAACATTTCCATTATCACAGAAAGTTCTCTCGGACAGCAATACATTAGGGTTTAGATATTTTGGGGTTTGGTTATGCAGGGCCATTAAAGAGAGATGCTTAGATAGTATGAAGAATATTTGAATTTTAAAGCTGTGAGCAGGAAACCAGCTTTTTTTGTATAACTGTTCTAAGAAATGTCAGAGCTAATTTACATTTTAAATTAGTTACTAGTATACTAGTTTTATAGATGAGAAAATAGAGGGTGAGATAAAAGGAGTAACTTTTTTATTAGTTTTCTAAGAGAATTCAGTTTGGTTTGTCATGCTAGTAGGATGAAGAAGATAATTTGAGGATACAGAGAGACTAGAGTCAGAAAGGATGGTGTGAAGTAATCCTGTGAGGAGGTGAGAGAGTATAAAAAATATTAAGAGATTTTGATATTAAATAGTTGGTAAATGTGGGTATAATTATTGATCATTCCAAGTTGTTTTGAAGTTTCAAAATTTTTGAGCTTATGTATAGATAGTATGTATGACATTGATTTAGTAATTCAATGACTATTTTTTTGATGTGTACCATGTATCAGAAACGGTCGTAATCTATGGGGATACATCAGTGCACAAAATAGAAAGAGTATTGCTATTTTAAGAATGGCTTCACTGATTTGATGAATATTTTATTATTTAATATTGCTTTTTAATAATTAGTGATCAGTGATGAACTTTCATGTAATCTATGTATATATGTTTTTAAAATTGTGTTGCTAATAATAGCTAATGTTAACTCTTAACAAGTGTAAATATTTTGTTAAAAATATGCAGAGATATTAAAAAACATCATCCACTTAACTTCTCAAAATAATATACTGTAATATGTTCAGAGTTCTTATTAGTTTTTTTTGAAATGTATGAAAACTTAGTAGAACCCTCACCCCTAAAAAATTCAATGCAGCTACTCCTGGTATTGCATGTAAGTACAGGAATGTCTTAATTGTCCTGTAACTAAAACTATCCAATTCTCAGTGAATTTTCATTGAAACTAATGACCAATCAATTGTATAGTACTAGTGAATGCCTTTCTTGAAAGAGTGTTTGCTCAAGTGTCAGAGGAACATTTTCCACAGAAAAATCAAGGTCCAGACAAGGGGCCCAGGGTCAAGCAGCTAGATGAGTGTCAGATAAAATCACAACACAGGTCTGCTGACTTTCTTATTCATCCCATGAAAGATATAATATCTAAGGGCCAGGGTAAAATAATACAAACAAGTAATCTAGTTCATAGGTAACATCACTTAATACTTTCTCATAGGATTAAAAAGTTTTCTATATTGCTTATCAGACTATGATAGAAGTAGAATGACCTGACTCATAATTTCTAATGAGAAAGTTATGTTCTACGACTTAGGTTCTTATCATCCTGAGCTATAATCTTTTCGATAAGAATGTGTAGTATCAATTGTAAGGTAATTAAGAGGCATTAAAAATATATGGCACCGCTCAAAAGGAGCAACCAATGGCTTTGGCAGTGGGAATAGTACTGGGTGGGATGATACAACCTGAATTAAAGAATATTGATATTTCTCAAAGTATTTTGTAGGAACATTTAGGTTGCATTCAGTTTTCTAACTGAATTTCATATTTTTCAATAATACACAGTTTTTGTAGCATTCTTAATAACATGTATAGTGTTTTGAATCTACTAAATAATGTCAGACCTTAGACTTTCGAGTATATATTTGGTTTTTGCACATTACTAACAGCACTCAGTTTAGTGATCAAGATGGGTATTATAATTTTGGTGAAAGTGGCAGCATAATTGAAAAAATGATGACAATTTCATTATATGAGTCCTTTTTTAATTATAAAGATCTCTCCAAAGGAATATTCCAAAAACGTTTTGTGCAATAGTGACTTTGCTTGGGTAGTTGTTTGCCCTTTCAACATTACGGTCTTGATACGAATACTCACTTTATATGCATAAATACTAGATTTGGTGTAGTATTTGTAAAGGTTCTATTACCTCATAATCCTTCCATATTTTAATTTTAAAGTTAAAACACCCTTCAGATCCAATTCTGGATTTAAATTTTGCTTGAAATTCTCTGGTTTGGCAATTTCTAACATAGAGCTAGAGATAACATAACATTACGAACTTCCCCCTACTACTTGACCTAGTCCTAAATAAGAACGCAGCTGATGTCAGTGTCAGATGGCTTCTTCACCTGTACTGGTGCATTTTCTTTAGTATTTTGTCACAGTAACTTTCGTAGCACATCAAGTATCCCT
The DNA here is from genome assembly GCA_028533085.1 of Varecia variegata. Lineage (NCBI taxonomy): Eukaryota > Metazoa > Chordata > Mammalia > Primates > Lemuridae > Varecia > Varecia variegata. The sequence goes on along the minus strand of CM052441.1, from coordinate 16,702,201 downwards.
TCTCTGAACATGACAGCAGGGTCCAGGATATTTTCTTTTTTGCTAACACAACTTAGATCCATCAATGAAGTTGCTATTTGTACTGCAGCATCCCTAGCTGCTAGGAGACTCTGGCGTGCTCACTCTGCTACAGTCTAGGTGGATCACTTAGTCCAACTTGAAAGATGAAGTGATGCTTCAACTGCCTGAACAAATTAGGCCAGGCATTCATTTTTGAGATATATCAGTGGATTTTATAAATATTCCAAAACATTTTATACCATAGAATATTACAGTATTAGATGACAATAGCATACTAGTTTCCTTGGAAAGAGAAAAGCTTGAGGTATATAATGCCTATTTAGACACAAAGTTGTTATCGAAATAAGCAGGAGTTACTAGTTACAGGATAACTTATGAGAACAAAAAGGCTTTGTCCATGTGTTCTTTAGAAAAGTTTACCATTGACCAACTCACTGCTGCTGAAGGCTTGTTTCTATTGAGGGCTGATTTGGTAGAATGTTAGACCATCTGGCACTTATAAACTCCCGAAACTTTCAGAGGCAAAAATAATTGTCTCCACTGGTGTTAACTTTCAAATATAATGATGCTACCATTTTTGGAATAGATATCTACCTAGGAAGATAAATGTGTTTTACTTGGGGATTTTCCATCTATTGATTTAATTTTGTGTGAAAAAAGCAACACATGCTGTGGTAAAATTTTCACACAGTATAAAAGATTTAAACTTAAAATATCCCATTCTAGACACTCAGATCTTCAATCTTTCAGAGATAACCATTATTGCTATCTTATAGTTTTTTACACAAATAGGTTATTTCATAGATTGTACTTATATGTAACTAAATCACTCCCTCCTTTTTTGGCATGTACATATATATACTATATACATACATATATATTAGAGATTATTTATTAGCAATTGAGACATCTCCTTTTTATAGTCACATAGCATTCCATTATGTGAAACTGCCATAACTTACTTACCCAGTTACCTTTTGATGGGCATTTATATTGTTTTCAGCTTTTTGCTATATCAAACAGGACTTATTGAACATCCTTGTACATATGTCTGTACACATGTTTGCAAATTCCTGGGAACAGAATTTCTGAGTCAAAGTTTATATGCAGTTTAATATTTGATGAGTGTTGTTAAATTATTGCCTACCCCAAATTTGGCAGATTCTAGTAATGTCCAGCAAATATAATGGCTTAACCTAATTTTGTCGAACATACGAATTCTTCATCCTATAATCAGCCTACTGATTTTCTTGTAGGCTGCATAATATATTGGGTTCACCATCTATGAAGTACTTTATTGGAAACTTTTTGGAAAGAAACGAAGATATAATGTAACTCATTGCCCAGAGCAAGCATCTGAGGAAAGTGAGATAAGGTACAGAAAATAAATATAACTCTAGGAAAAAATGGATGATCGTGGTCTGTGACTTTTTGGGGGAAGCCATATTTGTAAGTGTAAGTTGTTCATGTGGTCAGCGTATTAACTGGCTATTGGTGAGATTAGTGAAAGTGAATCATGACCAGGGAATTGAAATAGGTTTGGGGTGTGATTTTGCAGAGAATTCCGAATAGGATACTAAGCACGAAAACGAAAACGTCAAGGCCATGGTTCAGTTGAAGCAGTAACTCAGCTGTGAATGGATTAGCCTGCACATATTAGGAAAACCCCACTGCCTAGTATTATACGCAGAAATATGGCTGATCTCTTGGGGTTAGTTTGAACTTCCTCTGTGTTTACCCAATCTTTAGTTCCTTAAATACAAATTCAGATTATAGGAACAGTGCCCTCCTGGGAAAAGTACCAGTTTTTCACTTGTGAGTAAAAACAGCTTGCACTTTCAATTTTGATTTATTTTGACATTTTCATCACTGTTATTAAAATTTGTATTTTAATTTTGGCTTTAATTTTCCAAATCTGGATAGCTAAGGTAAACTGGAAAAACCTTTATAAAACTTTTCAAAACCCTTTAAGAACCTTCTTTCCCTGTGTGATCTAGTTACATATCCCACAGGCTGTCAGTAGACATCTGGAATTTTGAGGCTTGGCTGCCTGAGATTGTTTCACTCTTGTCTGATGCTGCATACTTTTTAGAAAGGATATGGTTTGGAAACATTAACTTGTCTTGGCATTATTTTGAGTCACCTAATAAAGTGCACTCTGAATTATTAAATATTTAGAGGGTTGCTGAAGACTCACCCCTGCACCTGGTTGCCTAATTCAGAAGCAGATGAGCTATTTCTCTTCCTGAACCCCTACTCCACCCACCCACTCCCCTTAAAAAGAAAAAGCTTTTTGCCTTTTAAGTGTCTATTAGAATCTTCTGGCTAGGAGTTATAGAAATACACACACACATACACACAAAGTGTTGAATCATTTTCTTATGAATCATTAATTTTATTTCCCAAATACCACCTGTATAATTGTCAGAATTGATGGCATTATACTGAAGAGGTGAACATTGAAAATAATTCTTTGTGTACAAAGTATATCGCCTGAACTTCCTGGGATAAAAGGAGAGCTCCCCCTTTCATCAGAGGGCTCAGGCCTCCATCTTTAGATTGAACTTTCTGCCCTTTAGGGCTGTATATTACCTTAAATAGCTACCAGCTGACAGCCTTCGCTGCTGGCTGATGTTAACTAGAAAGCTATAATGTATGGAGTGATCTCTCCTTAATGGCCCTTCAGTGGTAGAAGACAGTGAATTGAAATCTCAGATCATGATTAGGGTCTTGAAGCTATTTTATTTTTGGATTATAAACCTCAAGTTAGAAGGGTTATGAAAAGGAGAATTGTGTATATTTCTTTCACAAGAAATAAACTGGACCTTTCCTTGAGTCAGAATGGGCTTATAACAAGTAAATTTTTCTACCCATGCCTGAAGCTCCTCATTCTAGTAATGAATAAGCCATGATGTAGCGATTTATGTGTAATCACCTATTGACCTCCATATGCTTCACTTTAGAGGCTCCTAAGAAGCTTTTCTTCTTTTCTTTTCTTTTTGTTCTTTGTATTGGCCAATATAAAGAGAAACCTGTTAGGTTTTACATCTTTACAGTTTTAAAAATTTGAACTTAGTGTTTACTGGGAAGGGTGCTTTTAGATCGACTATAGGAGTCAAGATGTTAATTTGTTTTCCCACGAAGCATTTAGACTGCTCTCTTTGCTTATGTTTGACCGAACCCTAAAGAATCTCTTATTGCCTTAATAAAATTACTAAATAGGTCATCTTTTAACAAATTACATAAAATATAGTTTTTAAGTGTAGAAAGTTGTAAAATTAGCCCAGCCTATGAAAAGTTCTTGGCGAAGCCATATAGACATTTAGAGCTCTTCATTTGGGCATTGGAATGTGTTTTTTATTGAGTAATTTAGATTTAGATTTTATTGAGTCCATTGTTGAATTTTCCTGTGCTTGTCTGTGGTTCTGGAAGCTTTACTTTCTCGTGGAACTATGTGTCTATGTTTGAGACATAACTTATTGAGCTAGAGATTCCAGGGTTATTCAGTGTTGATCTGTTACAGGGATTGGTAGTATTAAGTTTATTCTACCTCTTGAGGATTAGTGAACAATTTGTTTGCACACTAGTTGAAACTGGCAAAATGTCAACTACTTCAAATGTCATCATCCAATTTATTAAGTCTCTCTGGTGATGTATTGCTTTCACTGGAGACCTCTGTTTTTTTGTTTTAATGATTATAGGATTACAGGTAATAATGTATCAAAGAGGTGCTAGGTAGAAAAGGGCTATGATACTTTGTGTGGTGACTTTAAACTGAGAAAGTATTCTCATCTTACAGAAATCAAATACAATTCAGAATAAAATGTACTCACTGTTATAAAAGCTACTCACATTTACATTTTACAAGTCTCACTTTGAATGTGTTACTGAATTATCAAAGAGTACTTTTAAATATTATATCAAATATTTTGCTATTTGAATTTTATAGGATATCTTTGGATTTTTACATACATAATCTATTTGCCTTTTATACTTAAAAATAACATTTTGGGTTGCTTTCCATTGTTTTAGTGACAATATAGTATCCTGTAATGAAAATTAGTTAGGAATTTTAAATTTTCTTTTGAATGATTCCACATTCTTTTGATGAGCCATTTTGAATATGGATCCACTAAGTTTTGTACCCTCTGCCTTTTTCTTCTTCTAAAGAGGCTGTCATTGCTAGTTTTGTCAATATCTTAGTTTTTGATATTTTATAACTGTAAGTAAGGGAGCTTAATTTAAGTGTTCTCTTTTCTGCACTGGCAGAGTATGTCAGTTCTGAGAATGTGTAGTCGATACAGAGGCATCAACTTCTGGACATTCTACTCTAGAATTCCATGCGGCAACATACTCTCGTTCTGTTTCCTTAGCCTGTCAAAGACATGGGTACTTATAAAGTACCCTTGCTGTTATCTTTTGGGGAAGAATCCCTGATACAAAGGAAGCTCTTTCTTTTCTGTCATTTTTATTAGGCCTTGTGTTTAGCCTTGGGTAAGGACACAAGATATTTGAGGCTCGAATAATAACATATCATTCTTGTCTTGGTATAAGAACCCGATAAACGTAAAGACTCTACTTCAGAGAAAGATTGTGGTATTCTCTGTTGTTCTCCAGAGTTTTTATTTAATTCACTCTTCTGATATGTGCATGGGGGATGGCGTGTTTGCACATGTCTCTGATCACAGTCATCTAGCACCCTGGGTGGTAGCTGGAAGTTTGCCCAGCTGAGAAAGATTGTTCTTTTACTCTGTCTCCTTTATTTATTTATTTATTTTTTTCTGTGGTGGTGGTGATGGTGACGGTGCTGGTGGTTTCTTTTGTCTTGTATTTATGTAAAAAGTTTATTTGCTGCTGTTGAGAGATCTCAGCATGTGGCCCCAGAACCCTCACAGACCAGGTTCCATGGGGTCGCTTTTTGTGTAAGTTTCTTAGCTTCATTTTTGATGGTTAGCCTTCATGCTGATGTTAATGCTGCTTTGATCCTAACTGCAGATTATTTTTACTTATGGATTTCTGAATAACCATTAGATTAACACATTTGTTTTTGAAATCAGTAGTACCTGTGTATGAACCTGGACTAGGTGCGTTGAGGTGAAACACGTTCTGCTAGAAATCTCATAAAGCCATTTTGCCTCTGGGGACATGTAGGTTTTTATAAATAAATAATGAAAATATTTTAAAAGCTTGTTAAATTTGTATAGATGGGCATATGTAAAACACATGCTATTTAAATACTGATAGGAAAATAAGTTGGGAACGAAATGGAAAAAAAGAAAAATAACCACATTGTATACTGTTCCCTGATAGGTTCTTAGTTTTTTCTGCTGTTAAATGGAATCTCTTACTACATATGTTTAAATGAGTGCTAACAATTTTGGTATTTAAGCAATTCAAATTGCCTTTTAGGAGACGCATATTTTAATTTCAGGGTCCCCCCACTTTGGTCTATACCCTGAAGCAAAAAGTAAACTTAGTTATATTAAGATTAATATATTAATAATTTAATTTGTGATGTTATTACCATTTAAAACACTATCTATTTATGATGAAATTTTGCACGCAACTAAAGAAATATGTTTCATCTGGCCATTTCTGTCATAGTTAACATTTGTTGGTATACTAAATAGCTATGTAATACAAAAACATAATCACATATGCCTCAGAATCATGTCCATAATACCACTACAAAGAATTTATAATTTGGATTGAAGTTTTTCTTTTAAAATGATTACACTTTAGGTTTGTGGAACGTAGTGTTTCTCTGAGTGCCAGTAATAATTTGACATCAAAATGGAAGACACATTCAAAGTGATTAGTTATTACTCACATTTCGAATACAGTAGTTTCACTTGTTAAGTTTTATGTCAGAAACAAGTAAATTTCCCATATGAGAACAGTCTGAATGACTTTCAGTGTTATCAATGAGATCAAAACACTTTCTTCTGAGAGTATTTTCCCTACCATTTTACAGTTAAAACCTTTTTTTTTTTTTTTTAGAAATAATAAAAGTAATCACACATATTTTCTTTTGTGATTTGTATTGTTCTGTACCTTCACTCCCTTTCCTTTCAATGGGTTGGCTCCCATTTGGAAAGTGGGTGCTGTGACCCATTCAGGATTGAGACAATGTGTGAGATCTGCGCTGAGGTTTGGGGCAGCCGGCCTCCAGGAAGTGGGAGTGAGCTTCACTTCAGACTGTGTGAGGGGTGGTGGAAAGGGAGGATGCTGATTAAAATAATAAACAACTGCCGGAGAGAGAAGTCGATTGGCACACTGCTGTCAGACCAGGGAGGGGAGCTGCAGAAGCTGGCTGAGGCTGCTCTCCCCTGCCACGGAGCCTGCGGAGGGGACCATGAGATTTGCTGCGAGAACTTTTCTCCAGGCAGATAGAACAACTTTTAAAACAACTTTAGTTCTGTTGCGTTGACAGCATCCCTTAGGCCAGGCCGACCTAGGGAAAGGGACTGAAACTAGCTTGGTGGTTACCATAGCAACCCGGGCTGCTGGTGTCTGGGAGAGTGAGAACCGGTGGCCTCTTGTCCCGTGTTGGGTGTTTCCTCTGCTAAGAGCGCACTCTTCCTTGTTCGAACTCTGCATAAGTCATGCTCTTTGAAAACTGGCTCTTTACCCAGGATTTTTTTTTCTTTTTCTTTCTGAAACCAGTCTGAATGGAGGAAGTTGGTAATACTTGGCTTTTTTTTTTTCTTCTCTCATGCAAGTTTCCAGGATATAGCTTCTTTTTTTGCTGTGTGTAATTGAGAACAAACTCTAAGCTTGGGGCCCAGGAGAGAGCCGTTGTGGCCTGCAGGTCATTAGTGAGGTGAGCAGAAGGGACCCCTGGGCTTCCCAGAGAAAGAGGAGACCATGCCAGCCTCGTGGAACGCAGCTACCAGAAAACACAGAAGCAGCTCCATCCCTTGCGAACTCCGAAGTCCATGAAGAAACGGACCCACGGTGGGGTGGCTAAAATGTCCCAGCGCAAGCTGCTGCTGCTGCTGGACCGTAGCTCAAGGGCAAGGCTTGTAAAGGATTTTACAAAGGATTTTAAAGTATAGCCAGAAAAGATACGGTTTTTCGAAGTGAAACGCTGTTGTTTGAAGGAAGTTTGCCGGAAAGATGTAGGCTGCAAGGGTTACTGGACGATGATTGGTCTGAACTTCAGCTTACGGGAATTGCTGACAAAATTTGAAAAGGTATGCAGAAAGCAAACTTAGTGAATCTACTCTTTTTCCTTCTTTCTTTTCTTGTCTTTTTTTCTTTTAACTATGTGTTTAGGTGCCAGATATTCTATTGACTCTTTGATGGTTTAATATAATTTATAAAGCATATTTGATTTTGATATCCTCTTTAAATTGTTTTTTCCAGTAAAGGGTAAACTAGCAATTCTTTCCTTTGGTCTGGAAGGCTTCTCCTGGGGCTTGTCACTTTTAGAGTTCCACATCAGAAAAGATCCTTTGTACTCAAGTCGGCTGGTAACTTAATTGAAACTTCTTTTGGGGAAAAAACAAAACTAAAACAAAAACGCAGCAACAAACACCTGGTTTTGGTGCCAGGGTCTGACTTCATCGGGCATGGCTTCTGTTTTCCATACCCCTCAGGTTGCTCTCTCCAGACGCTGAGACCGCCCTTTGCAACCCTCTCTGCCTGAGGACTCAGTTGTGAGTTGCAGGAGAAGTCGCCTTACAGCCACGATGGCACATCTGACCTCAGGCGTTTCCTTTTTATCTCTGTGTGTTTTAAACGTGAAGTGCCTGTACGTACTCACTGCGGGGCTTTACTGCTTGGATTATTAATTTCGTGTGTAGTTCTTTTTTCCATAGGAAGGCTCTTGGCACACTCTGGGTTGAGTCTAGCCTGCCAAATGCTACCTTACATTTATAGTTAAAACAGAAAACCTTCACATGCCACATATGGGCTCTTGCCCTCCTTAGCCTTTGGATGCCAAGCACCAGTCTTCCGATTTCCAATCTTTAAATAAAAAGAAAGGCAGAAAGAGGTGAAGTCCCCTCTCACTAAGTCAATTATTTATCAGTTGTTAAAAGATGTCCTCAGTGGTTTTCACCATGGATACCCTCTGGGTCATTGCAAGTACAAATACTGTAGAAGCCAGACTGTATTGAGTCATTAAAAGAATAATGGGCTTTTCCATATAAACCGCAATTGCCAGAGGGAAAAGATGTAAAACCACACCATTTGAAAAGTTGAGAGGCTTTTCCAAAGCAATTGCAGTCATTGCTTGCGTGCCTTTTGATGGTAGGAACGTTGTAGTGGGAAGAATGTGGAGAAAGAGGAATTTAGCTCCTCCCAGACAGGTGCTCCCTCCTGGCCACAGTTGCTCCCCACTCTCCCTGCACCCCAACTGCAACCGTGAGGATTATCCTTGTAAGGCAGGGCAGACTTTGACCTCTTGCTTTAATGCGTGGTTAAACATCTAAATTCCTGAAAGATGCTTCCCTGTCAGCTTGCTCACCATTTAGAAGGGGCAAGGAAGGGAAAGAATATTTTCCTTATGGCAGTTGGTAACAGCAGGTGACAAACTTTATGACCATAAAGAGGTCTGTTAGCTTGTTTTGTATAGATTTGTCTGTTTCTTCCTTAAAAGGTATGGGGCATATGTTACATGAATAATTCATTACTTAGACCCCCTGAGAGGCAGTAATTGTGGGCAATAGCTGGACTTTTGTATTGTAATTGCTGCTATTAGTCTTAAAAGCCTAGGTCAGATACCAGAGGTTAGTAACCTGCCTCAGCCTTCAGGCCCTTTTACTGGTGGAGTTAGAAGTTCTGGTCATGTTAACATGCTTCCTCTTTTAACTCTCAAGCCTTAGTTTCTGAATATTTCTTACTTTGGTAGTTGAATTGACAGTGAAAGAAGTCTACTGGCTTATTCCTGTCAAAGGCTTGATTTTGGTTTTTTGGGGTTTTTTTTGTTTTGTTTTTTTTTTGAGACAGAGGGCAAATTCAAAGAATCAATCCTGCTACAATCACAGTCTGAAGTTCTCCATGTGTTTATTTTTGTGTTAGACACCGTTATAAAAACCTATGTGAAAGTTAATCTCTTTGCCATATTACACTTGTAGGAAGTTGTCATACATGAACGTATTTTCCCCAACTCAAATCTTAAAATCCTTTGTGTATTTTTACAAAAGCTGTCTCATATGTTGAGTCTTTGCTACATTGATTCATTGCCAGGAAAACTGAAATTATGAAAAGGTATCACTGCCTCACACCTCTCAAATACAACTAACTACCTTCCCCCATCTCTGAAAGCAATTCTAGGAAAAGATCAAGGCCTACTGCTCTAATGCAAAAGCCACAGGATACCTTCAAAAGCTGAATAGCAGTTTTTCCATATGCAAAGGTAGAATCCCTTTACTCTTAACTCCCTTAGTCCATTTTTTCATCAGCATTAGTGACCTGCTTCTAGAGAGAATGCTAACCTTAGTGATTTAACACTTTTCATATCAGCAGTTGTAATTGTTCTACCTGATGTTTAGGTTATCTCAGCAAAAAGGTGATTGTTCTATGTTCCTGAAGCCATTTCAGGCTTTAAGAAAACTGGTGTCCAGTGTTGGAAGAGTGGACCCAAATCCTGCTGTGTTCAGTAGTTGAGGCCAGCAGCTGAGTGGAAGGCCTTGCAGTGATGACTAATCTGAAAAGTTATAGACAGGTCAGATAAAGTTCCCAGATGAAAGTAGACCTTCAGCGTAACTTCAAGGAAGCATTTTGTTTGTGGAGGCCAACTGAAAGGGATGTTCTGGTAGGTATTTCTGAATTTTAGAGCAATCCAGTGGTTTTGTGATTTTTACTGGGTATCCATTCATATATGAATGTTCGACACATGATTGGGTATCTAGTCCCAAAATGTGTGGTACCAGGATTATGGTTTTCCAGCCTCGGCAGGATGGGCAAATTGTACTTGGTACTCATTTTTAATCTTCTAGAACCAGAAATGGCAATGCTGGGAGTCCCTGGGGTTCCAGGAGGCAGGAGGATTCTGTTCCCACAAGGTGACAGCTCATCAAGGATCAGGAAGCCCCAGTTGGGAGGAACCATACATATCCCAGAGTGGTACCTAAAGAGGAAGAACTAGGATGACCTAGTGGCAAGATGTGCCTGCCAGCAAGCAGGTCCTAATCATCCAACCTAATGATGAGGGATAAGCAGTTGCGGCTTTGGCCCAAGGGTGACTATCTGGAGAGTTCAAATTCATGGTTGACTGGAGACAGGGAGCTGGTCCACCAATACACCTCTCTGAAATCCAGCCTATAGGTTAGTCTCAATTGGTACCCTGACTTTAATTAATTAATTTTTTCCCTGAAAGTACTTCTTAAAGGAAGTATCTCATGGCTTTAGTGACTATTAATATTCTGTCATACTTGAGCCATATTCTTGTGTACTGTCTTTATTCCCTTTGTTTTGTAGTCATAGAGGAGAGAGTCACGGACAGTTTTAGCTCAGTGACATTTTGAGTGATTGTTGCCTTTTATTATTAATAATTTATGCAGCCCTGCTACTAGATGATTAATAATAATGGTAGTTCTCTAAGGGTTTTTTTGCAGGGTGTGACTGAGTAGTACCATTCTCTTGGTGAATCCTTGGGGAGAGGTGTTCCCCATAGTGATAATGCAGACAGAAACCACTCAATGCTGAATTTTTTTGTGGCATTTACTACCTTTAAGATGACTCCCATTTTTAAAATGACAATTTGAGGCTATCTTGTGTAGCTCAGTCTGTAATATCTAATTTTATTTATTATTATTTTATTTATTTTATTATTTTTTTTGAGACAGAGTCTCACTTTGTTGCCCGGGCTAGAGTGCCGTGGCATCAGCCTAGCTCACAGCAACCTCTAACTCCTGGGCTCAAGCGATCCTCCTGCCTCAGCCTCCCGAGTAGCTGGGACTATAGGCATGCGCCACCATGCCCGGCTAATTTTTTCTCTCTCTATATTTTTAGATGTCCATATGATTTCTTTCTATTTTTAGTAGAGATGGGGTCTCGCTCTTGCTCAGGCTGGTCTCAAACTCCTGAGCTCAAATGATCCACCTGCCTCGGCCTCCCAGAGTGCTAGGATTACAGGCGCCCGGCCTGTAATATCTAATTTTAAAACAAATATGTAAACTTCACACTTCAAGGTCAACTCATTTATTCTATCCTTAGTCCATATTTATGAAGTAAATAGGTGGAAAGGACAGTGGGGAAGACCTTCCCTCATTGAGCTTACAGCCTAGTGGGAAGATACAGATCTTAAAAAAGGGTATTTTAAATAACAAGTGCATGACTGAGCAAAAGTAGAGGGAGTCAGAAGAGTAGTAGTAGCCCTAATTAATCTTGGTGCTCATGAAGTCTCTCCGGGAGCAATTACATTTAGACTGAGACTCAACAGAAGAGTTTAAGATGAAGGAAGGAAATGAGATTGTGTGCCAGTGTGCACGTGTGTTTGTGGCCTGTGGGTGGCCTCCAGTCGAAGGGAGAGATGGGAGCTTTCTGGGCAATAGTAACTGCTTCAACATGGGTCAGGAGTGAAGGAGGAGTTGTATGCCCCAGGATTGTAGTTTTAAACGTTTCAAATGCAATAACTCTTGTCTGGGTTTTCAAATCTGTTCAATTTTGATTACACTATCTGATTTGGGGAATTAAGGTGAGACAATAGTTTGGCTTCACGAAATATTTAATAACTGCTCTTAAGAAACTTGTGTTCATATGCTGATTAAATCTGCTTATGTATAGTGCACCTCAGAAGGGAAGTTACGGTATTTTGGTATTTTAATTCACTACAATTTTAGTATATTTTAGAAACAATTGGTTTAGAGTTGAGGATTTGGAACATTTTTTGCTTGTCAAAGATATTTCTCCCTATAACAGTGTTTATTATGTTGAAATTTAAAATGTAATTTGTTTATTGATTTTTACCATTACAAATTGGCTATTATCTTGAATGCACAGTAAACAGTGAGTTTGTTCCACTTAGTAATTTGACTTTTTTCTACTCTATTGTCTTATCTATATTTATAATCACAGTTAATGGGAAAAGAACATTATTAGCATTGATTTCTAAATTTATAAATGCTGCTATAGACCTGATGATATCACCTCTGTTGGTCAAAATGTGATTCAGTAGAGTGATTAAAATCTGTGAGATTGTTGGAAGAAAATGTAGTTTATAGAATAATTAATTTAATAATTGATTGAAATCAATAAATTAATTGAAATAATTAACTGAGTAATTAATGGCAATTATTCACCATCCCAGAAACCTCACAAACTGTCTCAGACATATTTACAAATGACGTAACCTTCAGTGATGATTTTTTTGTTATTGTATTATTATTTATGTAATATCTGATTCTTTTTAGAAGTTATGATTCATTTTCAAAATTTAAAGCTCTGGCAGTAATCTTATTGAGCTCCTGAAAGTCAATTCGAAACTATCTCTGAAATCTAGTTTAATCTTTGGAAGGAATGATGGATTTATTTTCCCCTAATGTTTAACTTTGTTTATTTAGCCTGAGCTTTGGGACATGATAGGGAAGTTGTTCTAACCTCACTTCTTCTTCACCTTCAGGAAAGGGGTCAGAACTCCTTCAGGGAAAACATTGCTGTCTGTGGCCACGTAGGGTTAGGTAAATATGCCATGCAAAAATAAACCAAAATTATGTTAGTGAGACGCAAAGAGGATGACTCTATTCTAACACCTATTTGGTTGTTGAAGACTTCCTGGTGGTACTATTGTAAATCTGTTTTCTGTCAGTGGGCTCAAAGAGTTCTGTTAATTATAATCTGAAGAAATATTTTTGCTTACATAGTTACAGCTCCTGCTTGATTATAGACCGTTATAAAGAATTATTATGTGATATACATTATAAAGTGTTCGCAGTTATATTATTAAAGAACTGTCCAGTTAAGTGCAAAATTGGTGTTAAAATACTAATTATTAAATAAGTAAAAAGTAAGTAAATAAATGTTTTTCTTTATTTGTGAAGTTTATTTTGATCTGAGTAGTGGATGTTGTGCACAAAAAGACTAATTGTTAATCAGTGAACCTCTGTGAGCTTCTGTAGCCATTTTTGGGAAGGCTCCTCCGAAAGGTTGCATCTTATGCTTTGGAGGGTGTTGTACTTACAGAAAAATATGCAGTCCTCTTTTTCTAAACCTTGGCTTTTCTTAACCTTCCAGATTACACTTATATTATTTAAAGATACTTTTCAAGTGCATCCTTAAGACATTCCTTCTGCCCTATTTTCAGATGTTAGTTCACTGCTTGAATATCTTGCTATGGCCCCTCTGTGCACATGACCGGTTTATGTTAAATGCTTCGAAGAGCATTGCTTTGTGCTTCTAGATGGATTACATTCCCATAACTAATTATCAGTAACTATTTTGTGCTGTTTAATGGTCAGAAGGGCTTGCAGGTGACAGAGGTAAGCATTAGTAGGGCCAAATGTCCCAGCTGTGCAGTGAGAGTCAACCCTCTTTCATGGAAGTTTAATTTATTGTAGCATTTAATGCCACATCAGGGCCATGATCTGACAGCCTCCCATGCTGACATCCTGATTTTAGAAGCAGTGCATCATTGCACAGTGATCTATGAAGGAGCATGAATCATTAACTGCATTTAATTCTAAATTACCAACGAAAGCTTAGGCAGGATTTTGCAGTGTAGGCTTCTAAATAGTTTTAGGTTCCCCCTATTAAATTTTTTAAGTGAAGAAATTAAACAAAATGATTACTACATTCCCTTCCAATTCTTCAATTGTCTGTTTTTTCCATGGCACTACAGTGGCTAATTTGCCAGTCAGTCGGGATGTAGTTATTCATACATTCCTTCATGGGTTTATACACTTATCTATGTATCCTCTATCTAGTCTTTTTTACATTAGGTTCATTCTATGTAACAGAGACTGTGATGGATACAGAAGAAATATTAAGATGATTTTCTGCTTTTAGGAGCTCCTGGTGTATCTGGCAAAGTAAATATGCCATCAAATGTTACATAAAACAAAATAATGTATGCTGATTTCCTTTTCTTTGATCACTTTCTGGGTGTTGATTTTCTTCCCAACTTTTGATGATGTTCATATGTGGAAGGGTTTTCCACATATTGAAAGTTATATTCCACCATGAACATATATGATCACTGGTAGTGCTGTTAAAGAGAGCTTTGTGGAAATACTTAGCATCATTGGCTGGGCCACTTATGCCATACTGTTTCACCATGGTAGCTGGGTTGGAAAACATATCACCTGATCTGATGCGAGGAGGCAAATTAGCTCATGTTCTTGGCACCCAAATTTCCTGAAGTTGGGGAATGTTCTTGTGAAATTAACAAAACTACTTATACATCTTAATACACGTCTATCTTTCTGTAGTTCTTGAATATGAAAGGAAGCAAATACATCAGGCTACAACAGGATGTTGTGGTTTGAAGTTGTCTTGTGACTTTAGGTGTGGTCCACCAACAATAATCATGTATAGGAAATTTAAGGCCCGGTTCTCCTTGGCAACAGAACAAAGAGATGCTTTGCTTACTGTGTCATTGAGCTTATTGAGAAAGATGACTACCATACAAATATACAACATTTGCTTAAAATCGTTGCAAATATTATCTGCTGACCTTTTAATATATCTAAAGAGATGTCTCAAAATGCATTTTGAGACACAAAAATAGAACAGTTCCATCCTAATGAATAGGAATCATCTTTTCTAGGACTGTGGTCCCCAACTCCCGAGCCATGGCCCATTACTGGTCCATGGCCTTTTAGGAAATGGCTGTGCATCACTGCCTGAGCTCCACACCACACTACCACCCACATGATAGCCCACCCTACTCCCCATTCCCAGTTCATGGAAAAATTGTCTTCCATGAAACTGATTCCTAGTGCCAAAAAGGTTGCCTAGGAGATGGCCTAGGGGATGACACCAAAGAACTTTTCAGCAGAACTTTCTTTTTTTCTTTTTTTCACTGAGAATTTCTATCTGAAGCATCTCAAACTATGACTATAGTGAGATTGCCATTTTCCATGCGTAATATTACCCAAGCTGAGAACCTTGAATCAGTATCTGACTTTCTTCCCTGGCTGCCCTATGCAAGTGTGGGATAGAGTTGCCAGAGAAATGCAAAAGATTTAACAATCTCGGAGTTTTTGTTCAGTGGTTAGCCCTGGTTCTGCAAATCACACCTTGCAGGTGGATGTGATTTGGTTTTGTTATTAGGGTCAGATAACCTCAGAGATCAGTGGGCTTGCAAATTTGGAGCATAAATCCTGTAGGTGCTGTCTATCAAACTTTGTGTTCATCTCACCCGCTCTCCAAATCTGACCCTATTAGTATCATGTTAAGTATCACAAATCCCATCACAAACAATAATAGGGCAGTTCTGCCTCTTCACCTCATGTTAAGTGACAACTTCCTGACATGCTGATGGAGTGATGAGGTGCGAAAGGCCCTTCCATGGGTGCTTCTGGTTAATGTAGTCTGTGGGGGATTGACGAACAGTCACTTAGGTGCTAGTCCCTAAGCCTTGGTTCTTGATGGAATTCGTGGATGTGCTTATTAAGAGTGAATTTTAGATGACTGAAAGCATTCTGAATATTTAAAGAATATCTATTTAAATTTTCACTGTGCTCATTTATAATTGGAGAGACTTAAAAAGAGTGAGGTTGTCTTAGTCAGTTTGGGCTGCCATAACAAAATACCATAGACTGAGCAGCTTATAAATAACAGAAATTTATTTGTCACAGATTCAGAGGCAGGAAAGTCCAAGACCAAGGCACTGGCAGATTTGTTGTCTGGTGGGGTCCTGGTCATAGGTGTCACCTTCTAGCTGTGTCCTCACATAATGGAAAGGGCAAGACAGCTCTCTTTGGCCTCTTTTATAGGGGCACTAAGCTCATTCATGAGAGCTCCACCCTCATGACCTAATCACCTCCTAATATCTCACCTTGGGGCTTAGGGTTTCAACGTATGAATTTTGCTGGGACACAAACATTCAGACGATTGTAGAGGCTTATAAAGAAAAACTTAAGATTAAAAGGGCAATAGAACTATGGCCTTTAAGAGTTAGCTCTCCTTTACTAATTCAGATTTATTGCCTGAAGTAGAAGCTTTTTATTTCTGTGGCAAGTTGCTTTACTGTTTATTATCAATTAATGCCATGGAAACTCACAGCAAACCTTCATAGCCCTCTCTGGTGTCTGTTTTTCTCTTTGTAGTAAATAAATTCACATTTATTTGTGGGATGTTAGTGGCTCTCACACCAGAATTAGCTACAACTAAGTTGCTTTTATTAAATTCAGGAGGAAAGTATAATTGCCAAATTAATACAGAAAGTTGTGTTGACAATCCTATAATAGGCAGTAGTAAAAAAATTGATTAAACTGTGTTCTAAATTTTAAATTTGTTATATTTATCTAATTATAAAAAGAAACTCTGTTTTTGGAGGGATATGTTCTAGTGTTCTATATCACTGCAGGATAACTATGGTTAACAATAGTATATAATTTCAACTAGCTAGGAGAAGGATATTGAATGTGCCCAACACTAAGAAATGATAAAGGTTTGCGATGATAGATGCACTAACTACCCTGATGTGATCACCATACATTATATGTATTGAAACATCAGTATGTATCCCATGAATGTGTAAATTGCTATTTGTCAATTAAAAAATAAAATTAAATTTAAAAAGAAATATAAAGAAGAAAACTAAAATTACCTGTAATCCTCTTATATAGAGATTATGCTATTTTTATTTATTTTGTATAGCCTCTTAAATGTACATGTGTGCAATTATACACAAATACATATGCCACTTTAAATACCTATTTTTATTAATAAAATGAAATTATCATAATATTTAGTTTTGTATCCTTTGTTTTTAAACTTTGTATTACCATTAATGTGTTATGATAGTTTCTACTTTTTTACATTGAAAACAATCAATGTGTTAAATATGTTTATATTTAATACATAAATCTGCCTAGGATAGATAATTTCAATGTTTTATGACTTTTGATACTGATTACAAATACTTCCTCAAAATATGAACCAATTTTTATTATTTATAATAATTCTCATTTTATTCAAACTTCACCCAAATCTATTTTATAAAAATAAACTACTTTCCTATTTCATAGGGGAAAACATTTATTAATAGTTTTTATTTCTTAATGAGGATAAAATTATATGTGAAAATATTCTTTTACAATTTTAGAAATAAATTTTATAAGACTGAAGGGGGCAAGCTATTAGTAAGTTTGTCAAAATGTGAAAAACATTTAAAATTATGTAATATCTTAGTGACCTCTGTAAAGTGTCATGTTCTAAGGGAAGTTTTGCCCATGTATAAGGGGAAAAATAATCTCTTTGGATATTAGGCAGTATTTGATGATTTGGCAACAAAAGTTGTATGAAATTTCAAAAATTGCTCATTGAATTTGAAATACTGACATCTAACTAGCTTATGCATGACATTTAGATTATAATACATTCTCTTTTTAAGAACTGGGGAATCAATATATTGAAGATTTAAAGACTATTATTTTCAGCGTAAGGATTTGGAAATGCTTGAATTTGTTGTCATTTAGGGTGAAATGAACTATTTTTCTTGAAAGCAACTCATCTGTGAATATAAAAAAATAAACACAGAAAACCCAATAGCTAATACTCATACCTAATATTTGCATTTTCTCTGCTTTTTTCTCTTTAGGACATCCAGGCGGAAATTGATGCCCATAATGACATATTTAAAAGCATTGATGGAAACAGACAAAAGATGGTAAAAGCTTTAGGAAATTCTGAAGAGGCTACTATGCTTCAACATCGACTGGATGATATGAACCAAAGATGGAATGACTTAAAGGCAAAGTCTGCTAGCATCAGGTCAGAATACTCAATATCAAAAGAAAAATAATGGGGGGCAGATTTTTGTGATTTTTATGTATCAGAAAGAGAAAGAGCAGCCTTACTACCAATGCTACTTTCTCAGAAATAGTCTAAGATTTAAATGCAAAGACTATTTTCTTGAAAGTTATAGTTTTTGTTCCATTTATATCCCATACTCTGCCAACTGTTCTTGACTATTCACAAATGTTCATATCATATTTTAAACCTAATGTTACTACTACTGTTACTGACTACTAATGTTACTGACTCCTGCAAATTACTGAGTGTTTACCTTGACCCAGTATTGTGTTAGGATTTTTACAAACATTATTTTGTACTAAAAAGATCCTAGTAAGAGGATGGTAAAATCCTTTCTCATATGAGTAAGTAGAGGTTTAATGAGCATAACGAATTTGCCAAGTTTTTGGGCTAACAAGTGCCAAAACCAGGATTTGCATCTAGATCTTTTTGACTTTTGGCAATGAACATGTTTTGCTTCATCATGCTGTTTGTATATCCAGTTTGAAGATGTATTTATAGAAATTAAATATCTTTTATGGACATCAAAATGGAAAACTGATGATTCATGCCTGCATTTGGAGAGAGTAAAATTAAATAAGGGGGAACCTTAGGACTAGAATTCTGAATAGGAAAAGACTTTGAAAAATTACCCAACATGATTACCATTATTGGGAGCCAAGAATATTTTAAGATTATGTTTAATAGATAATGGACAGTTCCTAATTACATATAAGTTTAGGAAATAACTGACTGAAGAAAATGTTGTTGAGAAACATCCAAAAGAGGAATGTTGGTAGGGAGTCCTAGATCAGTTTTTTTTTTTTTCTGTGTTTCATGTATACAATCTTAAAACTAAGTGGTCTTAATTAAATTTGTCTCTTTGACTTTACTTTCTGATCTTGGGCAAATTAGTCCCTTTGAACCTTAGTTTTCTCATTTATAAAATCAGAATATAAATATTTAACCCTCATGATTATTGTGAAGATTGAATGGGATAATTTGATATTCCTTATTCTATGCAAAGCCTGTCTTAAGAAGCATCTAGTTTTTTTTTAATACATAAAGCAGCATAGTGGATCTGTTTCAGCTGGTTTGGGGATTTCATAGAATGACTTCATGAAGAGCAGAAATCGTCAATGATTATTTATTGTGAATGAACTTTTTAAAAATTTGTTTCTGATCTAATGTCCTGCTGGGCACGGTGGTTCACACCTGTAATCTCAGTGAGTGGAGAGGCAGGGATGACTTGAGCTTAGGGGTTCAAGGTTGCAGTAAGCTATGGTCACTGGGTGACAGAGTGAGGCTCTGTCTCTAAAAAAATAAAAATAAGTAAATAAATAAATGTCCCAAAAGGTTTTTATTCTGCTGGGGCTCATAGAGGGGAATTTGCAGTTCCTTTTACATGTAAGGACGGGAGTAATGTAGCATGTGCATGGATGCCTCTGTGTAAAGATCTCATTGGAAATTATGTCAGCATCAGCCAACTACTTTTTTTTAAAGACAGGAAAATTAGAGAGTATTCTGCAGTGAGATAACATACTTGTTTAGGAATTGAATTTTCAACAATCCCATCAGGTTGTGACTTTCTGTTCCTCATAAATGTAAACAAAAGTATTAAAAATGTTAACACAGCAAAAAGCATTCACGGAGGAGCCTGCAGAAGCAACATCTGGGCTAATGAGCTAAAAGTCACAGGGCTAGCCCTGGTGAAGATTGTACACATGGTGCTGAAGATTTCAGAGTTTAGAGAATAAATTCATTAGGAAGGAAAATTTAATGAAGGCCTACATCATAAATAGATCATTCCAAGTAGAAAGCTACTGACAAAAAATCTTTGGTCTTTCTTTGAGAGTTATCACATAAGACTATCAAGTCACATTTTTTCTAACCTGGAAAGAAAGAACTCATAAACTACAGTTGGAATATTATCTAATAAGTAAATTAATGTTGTTTTTAGAAGATGGGAAAATATGCATGTGCCAGTGGACTTCTGCATCAAGTAAAATGCAGTCCAGTAAAATGTGATAATGAATTAAAATAATCTTTAGCTAGACTACTCAACTCAAGAGATCCAGATACTTATTCAAATATTTAATAAAAATTTACTTCTATGTTTAAGGCATTGCTAATCATAAATAAAATGTGGTCCCTGCCTCTAGGGACTCACAGATCTATTCAGGTAAGTTAGGGCCCAAAGGAGGAAGTGTTTACTCTCACTTCTGATGACCATCAGAGGCTTAATAAAAGGGGTGATTCCTAAGCTGAGCCTGAAAAGATGTATAGTTATTCAACAGATGGATTGAGTGAGGACCGGGGAAGGATATCTAAGATGGAGGCTTGAAATAAGTGTTTTTTCATGAAAATTAAGAAGTTCAGTCAGCTGAGAATAGATTTTGCTGGTGCTGTAGTAGGGGAAAGACTGTGGCTAGAAAAAAGGTAGAGAGAAAGGTAAGAAACAAATCATAGCACACCTGGGTGCACCATGCTCCCTTCCACTGGTGATGGAATTGGGAACTTTTTGGGAGACACCGTTAGATTTGAGCTTTGGAGGAATGCCTCTCACACAACTACGGAAGATGCATGAGTCAATCCTGAAGACAGTAAGAACTGTTAAGAAGCCCTTTCAGCATCTAGGACAGGGAAGAGAGATTGAATAGATACTTAGTTCACATTGTTGAGGCACTGGTGAGACATCTAGAAGCTGATAACCAGTAGCCACTGGGTGGATATCTGCTCTTCAAAAGAGAGCAGTAAGTGAAACAGACAGATGGGATGGGGTTGGAGGTATCCAGATAGAGGTGGCAGGTAACCATCGTGATTTAATTATTCAAGAGAGTGAAACATTAGAAGAGGGCAAAGTAGAGAAACTTGAGAAACCCTTTGAATGGGAAGCTAGCAAGGGAACCTGAGCTGTGGCCGTCCTTGAAGAAGGAAGAGAACCAGGAGAGAATGTTGTCAAGAGCCAAGGAAGGATTTCAAAAAGAAAAGCACGAGAAATAGTGTCAGCTGTTTGAAGAAGTGGAGTAAGATCAGGCTTGCAGAGTCCAAGAGCAATAAGAAGGGCTTTGGTGACTCTTTGCCAGGGCAATGTTTTGGTTGAGACAGAAATCTCATTGCAGAAGACTGAGGAGACAGAAGAGGAAGAGCAGAAGTAGAAGGAGAACTGAGTCTAGTTATCTCAAGGAAGTCCACTGTGAAGGGAAGAGGAGGGAAGAATGCAATTGCTGTAACCATGTTAATACACATGATGGTATCACAAGTTTATAGCAGCTGGAGGGCCATATCTATATCTGTTTTGACCTGTCTGTTCCTTCATATAGATTACATATGTTTAACTAAAGAAGTGAATGTTCTGTTCTTCCTTTTTGTCTTAAAAAAAATGGGCAAAATAAATTACATTAACATATTCATTATTACTTGGATATTTTTAAAAGATTAAATGGTTTATTATTTCTCAGTAATGGGCCTTCATCTTGGATACTCAGAAAGAAGTGGTACAGGATAGCGTTTAATAGAGTTATACTCTTGGAGCTGGACTGTTTTCAAATACTGGCTTTGGGACTTAGCAGTTGTATCAGCATGGGAAGTTACTTAACCCATATATGCTTCAGTTTCCTCATATGTAAAATAGAGATAATAATAGTAGCTTCCTTATTGGGTTGATATGAATATTTTGTTTAATTAGCCTCTATAAATTGCCTAAAACAATGGTGCATGATAAGTACTTAATAATTTTTAACTACTATTGTTATTATTCTCATTGATCACCAACTTGTTTGGCACTAGTTAATTTAAAAGACATAGATATTCTCTCTACCCCATCTTTTTCTATCTTAGTCACTAATGATGGAGATTTCTCAGAATGTCCTCAATAGATAGCATCTCACTTTTTTGCTGGACTCTGAACAAGTATGAAACAAAAATGAGCTCAACAGGCATGCATAGCGTGGCCAAAAGAGAACTCAAATGCCATGTTATTTACTGATTGAGGCCAGGCTGGAGGGGATAACTTAGAATGGAGGCGAGTAGGGCTATTAGCTGAACCCCAGAATGAGACAGAATTACCAGCAGTCACTGGGTGAGGTGGACTCCCAGGTGGGAAACCCTACATGGGAGAGTGGAAAAGAACTCAGTCTCTGCAGGCCTGTTCTCAGGAGAGGGTGGGCTGAGCTAGGCACATCTAGTTACTCTGCCTGAACTTGCAGATCAGAGTCATCAGGCTACCTCTGCAGAGATGAGTGGGAAAAGGGGTGGAGAGGCCAGAGTGTGCTTAGTGAAAAAACCCATCCCCAAGGAATGGGGGAATGTTCTCACTAACAAGTTTGTAGAGGCGGCCCACCTCCCTGCCTCCTGACACCTTCATTCCCTGCAGGAAATGACGCCTGTGGAACACTCTTCATTCTGCTCCTCTGTTGCTTCTTCTTGTTTAAAGCACAGGCTGCCCCTTGCACTGTCTTCTATGGCGAACAAACTCTGCTACGTCTTTAATATTTCTATAAACTCTTCCACCACTTTTCTCTATAATTGAAAGCTGTCTTTTCCCTTAATTGCCTGCTTTACTTGAAGCATTCTTTAATATATTATAGAGATTAATTCCTCATTTTCCTCACCCAGCAGCCAATGGGAATATTCCCTACCTTTAACAACTGCTGTGGACACCAAACAATCTGAATGCCAGCCATAAACGCCCAGGATGGCAGCAGAAGACACACTGGCTGAAACAAAAGCCTGTCACTCAGGGATAAGCGGGAACATGGGCAGCCTCATTGCTAAAGCATCGCTTCTCCATCTCTCAACAACTTCTCCTTGGAAGTGAATACATCCATCATTCTACCCTTTCTTCACCTTACTCCCGCTTCCTCCTGATCTGTAGGATGCGCTTCCCTATGTGCTCGTTGATTTGAGCAGCCACTTACCTTTTATTCTCCGTGCTTTTCTCAGCTATTATTTCTTGGTGTCAATATCCATATTGATGACTTTTTATATTTTGATTTCCAAGTTTCTTTTTACTTTATCTGTAAAACCCTTTATTCCTATTCTAGGTCCCATAGGCCTGGTCATACTTGGACTGAGTTAACATGCCCTGTCGTCTTGGCATCCCTGAGATCAGTCTCCGGGAGTCCAAGGACAAACTGTTCTCCAGACCACACATTTTACTACATTCCACCTGGCCATGGGCATCTGAATGCAATCGGTTTTGCCCTATTATTTAGAGAAGAGCCTTCTGATGTATCAAATCAAATCAGAATTGTTTACAACATCATCATTAAAACATCTCTTTTTCACATTAAAGTTACGGACCCTATCCAGGGGGGGTGCCTTCCTTTATTAGCTTATTATATACGGGGCCCATCTATCTGCTATTATTTAATAGTTTTACCTAGTATATATAATTAAGCTACAGTATTCCAACTGGATTGTTTAAGAATGCCTATCCTCCAGTATTTTCAACTGTGGAATTCTTAGCTTTCTTTCTTTCTTTCTTTCTTTTTTTTTTCTTGGAGACAGGGTCTCACTCTGTCACCCAGGCTGGAGTGCAGTGGTGTCATCACAGCTCACTGCATCCTCAAATTTCTGGGCTCTAGCAGTCATCCTGCCTCAGCTTCCCAGATAGCTGGGACTACAGGCACACACCACCACACCTGGCTAATTTTTAAATTTTTTTTTAGAGAGAGGGTCTTGCTGTGTTGTTCAGGCTGGTCTCAAACTCCTGGGCTCAATTCTTCTGCCTTGGCCTCCCAAAGTACTAGGATTACAGGCATGAGCCACTACACCTGACTAGCTTTCTTTTTATTTTTCCTTCTTCTTCCTGAACCTGCCCATCTTTCTTCTAATCTTTAGTTATTTTTCAGACTCCATCAACCCCTCTGCCTAGCTGGAAGCCCATCGTAAGATATTTCAGTAATGTCAGGACCTTGAATTTCCTTTCCCCCTTGTACTTCATCTGTCTGTTTTCCAATCTCTGACACTCTGATGACCACACCCTCTTTATCCCCTGCTCTTAATCTTAGACTGCCTGGTGTTGCACTAGAAAGTAAAAAATGATAACATTTCTTCCATTATAATTTGACACTTTCTACTTATAATTGGTATTGCGATTTTGAATGATCTTCTGTCAATCATGTATTCACCACCATGCCTGTTTTAAAAGATTTCAATTTCTCTTTAGCTCCCAAACCTCTGTTTTTGCAGGTGGCCTTGCTTCATTCATTCTGAGAATGAGGCCATCTGATTGATGCCTCTTGTGCTACTTGGAGTATATATTTGTGGGTTCTGTATCTCACATTGTGCTTTAATTGTACTAAAGTTGATATAAAGTTTTCTATGTCATAAAGTTGTCATGGCTGGAAGCATTTGCTCTAATTTACCATCATTTTTAGGAAAGAGAATGTTTGCCAAGATCATAATAACAGCTAATATTTGTTGAATATTTATATGCTAGATCTACTCCAAGTGCTTTACCAGCATCACCTCCTTTGACCATGGTGTGGTCATTGGAACAATGTAATAATATGTGCTCAATACCTTGGGTTAATATCTTAAATATTTTTTTGCAGTCTTTTTGAATGACCATGATTAAACTTGTTAAATACTGAAATTGGACATGCCAAATATTCTTTAGCAATCTAAAAATAATACATTCAATTATAAATTTCTCAATTCCACTTAGATCAGTATAAGAGAAGACAGCTAACAATTTGAAACTTCAGCTAGAAGATAGGTTCTTGGGAACTTTGATATTTTTTATTCACTGGAAAAATGTGAATTGGAAGTACATTAATAAGTTCTGTAGTATGGATGATATGGTTTAAATTTTTATGTTAAACTTATTTAATTTAAGATTATGTTAATTAAATATCCACTTATCAGCTTAATGATGTTTAATATAGATCCTTATTAACATATGGTTTCAAAGGCCAGTGAAATTGTCAAATCTAATGAAAACAGAGTTCAAAGATAAAATTCTATCTTCCTTTTCTTTTATGAGCCTCTTAAAAATTCAGGGCACCTTTTTAAAAGCCTTTAGAGAAGATTAACCTCTAACATAATCATTTACATCTAATGTTATCACATTTTACAATGTCATTGATAGCACTTTTAGCCTTAGATAGTTGGTTTTGCTAAACATCTTGTAAAACTACTAAAATTTCCCTTTCCCAAATCTAATAGAGGAAGATTCTACTTGTCTCCTCTTTCTCTTTTTTCCTCTGGTGCAGCTCTTTCCAATAGAACATTTCATAATGACAGAAATGATCTATATCTGCACTTGTCAGTGTGGCCTATTGAGTACTTGAAATGTGGCCAGTGCGACTGATGAACTGAATTTCAAACTTTATTAATTTTAAGTATCCTAAATTTAAATTTAAATAGCCCACATGTTGCTGCTGGCTACCATATTGGAAGTACAGCTTTGGTGTTCTTTTCAACAAAGTCAGACTGAATTTTGGGGATTTGACTCTTTTCTTGTAGTAGGTCTTAATTCCTTTTCTGGGAACAGGAATAATCCCCCTTTAATGTTATCTGTTATTCTTACACTAATTAAGGTATTTTCTTTCATTACAATCCAATTTATAATTTGTGGATGTTATCATAAACCAAAAAGAAATTACACAAAAGAATGCCAAATTGGACTTTTAATTCTGTGCAGTTCCTACACAATAGGGAGTGGTATATCTTTGCCTCCTCTTAATTTGGGTCATTATATTATTTGGTAGACCTACTTTCCAAATGTATCTTTACTTGTCTGTAAGTGCCATACATCTGGGCAGTTTCTATCGACCATCTTAAATGCTGCCCATGATGAAGGCAATGTAATAGAAAGAGCTTGTACTTTGGGTTGCATTCCAAATTTTCACCATGGCTTCCTCAGCAAGCTTCTTCCTTCTCAGACCCAGTTTTCTCATAGAGCTGTTGTCAGGTTTCCTATCTTAAAGTACATTTGATTTACTTATCTTTCTCCTAACTTGACCTTGGAACTGTTGACGGCATGACTTTCTATTTCTGAAACAGAGTAGTGCCTGCTGTCACAGGGGCTGCTCCATAAATGCTTGTTCGTATTAAATAAACAAAAAACTGTATTTTATTTTAACAAATGCCTCTCCCCACTCACTCATACAATTTTCTTTCGTATCTATACACTGGGAAAAGGAATAATAACTGTTGGAAGACATAGCTTCTTTGAAAGGTGGAGCCTTTTGATGATTTAAAACAGACATTAGTTCATAGTTTTCTCCAGTTTCTTTTCTACTGTACTTAAATGATGAGGTACATTTTTATGGATCTTTACCTTCTAACAAGTTTTTGCATTACATTTTAAAAAAATAACTGGTCACTTAAAAATGTTTAGAGAGTTGTCAAAAATAATTTACTTTAGAAAGGGGTAACTTGTATAAAGCATATTCCATAGTAGATACCATCCTCTGTTGATAATACAGTCAGTGAAAGTATCTATGGCTTTGTACACATCGAGTACCGAAAGTGGGAACTGCAGCAGTTACGAAGTTAGAATCCAGTTATCCAAAAGTGTGAGTGCCCACAGCGATGTGTTCAGTAAAGAAATGTTTTAAGTAAAGACTCGGAAAACATGATTGATGACTGGTTAGCAATCATCTTGGAGAAATTTAAGTTTTATAAATGTTTACAGGAAAATTGAGAAAGTACAGCTAAGCCATTTAGAAATTGAAAGTTTCTTCATACAAAGCATTCAACCTACTGCCCAAGAAAAAGCTTTCATCTTTCAAGATGAAAGCATCAAAACGAACCTAGAACTCTGAAGCTACTACATAAGCATGCGTGTATTTGGGCATGTGGTAGTAATCCACTAAACACATAGTTATAATCTACTGTAGAATAAGCGGGACAGATTGGCCAGGCAAAGGTTCTTCCAGATCAGCTCACTTGTTACTATGGAAAAACAAAGATGCAAGGAATCCCGTACACCCATGTTTTCTTTTTTGTATCAACACCACTTCAGCATCTCTTTTAAAAAATATTGTCTTCATCCTTATAGATAGTTCTTCAGATGCTGAATGCCAAAAGTTTCAGTGATCAGTTTCATTATTTACGTGCATTCAGAAGAGTTAATTGTATTGGCAAAGACATTTGTGTGTTCTTTAATAAAATGTTTGTGACTGAATTTCAAAGGATTATAATGTGTGATTTAGTTATTGATTAATGAGTTAAAGTACAGACATTGAATGTACAGGATCAAATCATCTGAAATAAGAGATCATATTATGTGCATACATGTTTTGCACACAGAGGCACTCAAGCATTTGATTGACCGAGGACATCTGGTTTCTAGACATCTTTTGCATGAAAAAATATTTAAAAGATATCTCAACAGCTCAGTCAAACATACTTGTTGCAAAATGGCTATAACTGAAGAGAGTTTTCAGTTAATGTAATTAAAATTATTTAATTCTGCTCTGTGACAAGTGAAATTATTGTTCATAAGGGAAAGGTAATTACATATTTGGCCCAAAGTTAATCAGTATGAATGCAGGAGAGCTGGAGCTCAAGCAGAATCAGGACTTTGTTAAAACAATTTTGTAAAGTGAGGTCAATCATAGCACCTGTGGAATAAGCAGAAGTGATAGTAATGCAAGAAAAGAAAGTAAATTTTTTAATCATACAATTCTCAGAGAATTATAAAATGTTTTGAACTGTCCTGTATTTATAAATTATTTGTTATTATTTCATACCTAGCTTTTATGGATAAGACATAGCATTTTAATTTTGTATGTGATTGTATGTGAATGCTGGTTCATGGTATTTTAAAGGATATGCAGAACTCCAGTTTTTTTTTTTTAAACCAAGCATATTGGTTGATAGACTATGGTTATTATTTTAGGAATTCTAGATGAACTAGAGATTAGAGATTTATATAATAGTTGTTCTTGTGAACACATTATGAACTTTCTAACAAGGACTTAAGACACTGTTGAATATTTGTTGCTAGGAATATCACCTAATGTGATCAGTGAAGGACTATTCATTTGAATTAACTATAGCAGAGCTATTGGCATTGAGACAGAGGCTCAAATACATCAGATGTCCCAAAAGGAGATTACTGAGAGGTCTAAGAGACAATGGCTGTGCCTGGTTGGTGGGTTCCGTATCCCTCAGTAAAGGAGCAGATTTATAGAGGTGGGGACCATTATGCCAATATTAAGGTGAGAGTTGTATGAGAAAGCATTAAGCATGGTCAACAGAGGTTTCTTGTACCTGGGGTTGCCCCAAATGAGTTATGTTTTTCCCTCCTAAGTCGTCTCTCTTTGGAAGCTATTGTGTAACAAGCTTTATGTCTATCTCTATCAGCCCTGCCCCTCTAAATCTGAAAGATCATGGATTCTCACTGTAATTCCATTTTACCAGGTTGGCGCTTAAGTCCACATTCATGGTCCGTCCATGGGGGTGATGCAGCACTGAGTAAAGTCTGACTCCTTGAGTCTCTGATCTATGTTTTTAAATCCCACCCACCAGCTGGCTTGAGGCTGGATAAGTGGGCTTTCACTAGGGCCCTAACAAGAGCAAGGAGGAATTTGTGCTTTGATTTCCACTTCTATTCTCAAGGGCTTTTGCTCTTTTTGGAACCTTAACCACATAAAAATGCATTTCCTAGGCATAGTCCCTGATTATGAAGTTCATAACCTAAGAACCTGAAGCTGTGTTTCTGTGCTGAAAATACAGAAACAAAGACCTCACCTTTAAATGAGAGTAGAGAGTGCTGCAATCAATGACTTTTGCCCGTTTTTCTGTGTTCACAATGACCATTTGTCACTGGACATCCGTGAACCTTGAGCCAAAGAGTATCCTCTCCAAGCAGTGCCTTATTGTTTTCCAACTTTTTGAGATAAATTTTGGTAATGTTCTGCTTTTAGTAATTTATTTGGTTACAAGAGAAATTAAGACATCAGTAATTTCCTTTCCTAAAAAATTAACTAATTTATTTTTTGGAATGAAAAATAATATGGGCCTGTTGTAAATCCTCAAGCAGTGTAAAAGTATATAAAAAGTAGGTGTTTAACTGTACTCCTAGTGGTTCTTTTCTTCTCTGTCTCTCCTCATCTATATAGATGAAATGATAAAAAATATATTTGGATGTGCATATATACTATACATAAACTACTAAAACTTGTTTGATAATTTTACATTCTATCATGGGCATTCTTCTTGAAACCTTCATATTTATGCCTTTGTGATATGGACGTATACATTTTAAATTTTGATAGATATTATTACCAACATATCCTCTGAATATTTTAGCTTATTCAAAATAACTACTTATTACAGGATTTTTTTTTTTTACAAAGATTCAGTGTCTTTCTTGGAAGTGAACATTAGTTGGTCATACAAGATTACTAGGCTAAAGAAAGGTATATAATTTTGTGAATGCACTTCAAACTTCTAAGTGTCGTTAGTTATCTCTCAACAGGGCCCATTTGGAGGCCAGTGCTGAGAAGTGGAACAGGTTGCTGATGTCTTTAGAAGAACTGATCAAATGGCTGAATATGAAAGATGAAGAGCTTAAAAAACAAATGCCTATTGGAGGAGATGTTCCAGCCTTACAGCTCCAATATGACCATTGTAAAGTAAGTTGACCACCTATGGGGGGTATCTTTTTTTTTTTTAATTTTAGTGATGTAAACACTTGAAATAAAATTCTAGATAAATTTCAAAGTTGAACTGATAATCACAACCCCCACCTCACTTGTAATTGTCAGTATTTAGACATTTTATTTAAATTGTATGCATTACTTTCGTTTCAAATTACATTGTGTCTGCACATTTAACTAAAATTTTTCAAACATTACAGCATCTAAAGCATATTACTTTTAGCTTATCATGAAGTTTAACTTTCTAATAGATTCAGAATATTAATATTTTATATTGGGAACATTTTTTAACTATAAATTGACTTAATCTTAAATTTAAAAGTCATAGGATCATAAGGAATTACAACATATCTTGTTTTATTAAATGAAAGTGAAAAAAATAAAGACTTTTGGTAGTAAAAAGAAAATAAAGTCTTAAAGCAAATAAAGACCATAGCATTTAAGATCATTTTATATGTTTAATTTTCTGAACTTAGCCTTTTCTTTGAATTACATTTTCATTCTGCTCAAATTTCTGTCTCTATGCAAATATGTACTTTGATTAGCAAACAGATATGCTGAAATGTTATCAAATGACACATTAATTCTTTAGATTCTTATATTATTTAAATTTTTCCCTTGCTCACTTTCAATTAATTTATTTATAATCCCTCATGCCCATTTTCTCGTATATTACATTTCATCTTGTTTTATTGTATTTTTTACTCTTCACATGCAATGCAAGTTTTCATTCTAGAGCTGAGCATTTTAATGTGACTTAGAATTCTATTTCCATTTAAAAAATGACAATCACTAACCTACGCATCTTCTAAAGGAACATGTCATCTATGTAATAAGTTGCTTTAATACAAAATGATAAGACCTTAAAATTTATTTTATCTTGAACCCTCGCAACTAGGTTATTAAAATTACCATTTGGGTATATTTTCTCTTTCTACTTGAAGAGAGAATTTGATAGATAGACAAATAGCTTTAAGATAAGAAAAAGGAAAACACTATTTTGTATGATATGCAAAATAATAATAATAGGAGATTTAAAATTATTGATTTAAGAAAATCACACTTTCTCCTTACTTTTTTCAACTTTCTATTAATTATGCATAGAGTATTCCCTTTTTGTGGGTTATGGTATTAGTGATGAAATAGAATAATACAAAGCTCTTCTGATAGAGGTACTCTGTAAGGAATGAAGACTGACTGTGCTACTAGCTTTGACTAAAACCCAAATCTTGAAATGATTTTCCTATTCTGGCCTTAGCACATAAAATGCATCTCAGCCTTTCCAGTTGGTCCTGGCTACTTTTTGTTTCCCATCCCAGCAAGGTTACCTGGCTTTCGGTTGTGTTTTGCTCTTAGAACACCACATGCAGTTGCTCTGCTTCAATCCTTTAGACCCAGGCATTTAGGTAATAAAGATATGATGCTGGCAATAACGTTGATCCATTTATTCAGCAAGTGTTTACTGAGTGCCTAATATGAACCAGCACTATTGCAGTCACTAGTGAATCGATATTGAACAAAACCAAGTCCTTGCCTGATTCTGAGTAGTATGAGATGGACACTAAACAAATAGGCAGTAAGTACATGCTCTGTCCCGCGGTAAAGAGTGCCACGGAAAGAGTAAAGCAAGGGGGATGGGAGAGCATCAGCAGAGTTGCTACTTTACGTGGAGAAGGTCAGGAAAGTGTCACAAATGGGGTGACTTTTGAGCAGAGACCTAAAGCAGGTGAGGTTACTGAAGGACTTAGTCCCCCTTTCGGGGGTAGAAACTTTATGGAAAGGGGACCGAAAGCACAAAGGCTGCAGAGGCTGACTGTTTGGAGGCCAGTGTGGTTGAAGCAGTTTAGCCAAATAGAGAGACAGGAGATGAGGCTGGAGTGACAGGTGGGAGGAAGGGGTTCAGATCACAGAGGTTCTTGAAAGTTTTTGGGCTTTGGCGTTTACTCAGTGAGGTAGGACACCATGGAAATTTTGATATCTGGTTTATTGTATCACAATTACAAATTAAATTATGAGGAGCAGAACACAGAGAGGAGTTCAGGAATGCTTCAGTAATCCAAGGTGGAAGGCTGGTGACGTGGACAAGGGGATAACAGTGGAGATAATGAGGAGTAACTGGTTTCTGAATGTATTTGGAGAGAACCAACAGGATTTGCTGATGGATTTGGATGCACCACATGTGAGAGAAAGAATCAAGCACTGCAGCAGGCAAATGTTTTCGGACCACCCAAACAGTAAATGGAAGTAGCATTTAGAGAGGTGGGGGAAACTGCTGGAGTTGCAGTTTGGGAAGGAAATCCAAGGGTTTGGTTTTTGACATGTTAAGCTGTAGATGTTTATTAGACAGTTAGGTCTACAAATACGAAGTTAGGAAAAAGGTCAGGGCTAGAGATCAAAGTCATCAGCTTACATATCAACCGTGGGATTGGATGAGATCACCTGGGTTGTAGTGGTTACAGTTAGAAAAAGAAATTCCAAGAAATGAGCCCTAAGGAGCCTCAACATTAGAGGTTGGGAAGATAAGGAAGAGTGAGAAGGCAGAGCTGGAAGGGTAGAAGAACCAAGAGAGAACAGAGCCTGGGATAGCAAAGAAGGAAAAGTATTTTATGAAGGAGGGCATGGTCACAAGGATCAAATATTGCTGAGACGTTAGATGAGGGCAGAAGATTAACCATCTAGAGTCAGTCTTGTTGACCTTGAGCAAGAATTGTTTCAGTAGCGTGATAGAGCTGGTAGCATGATTGGAGTAGATTCAAAAGAGACTATGAGCAGAAGTATATAAAACATTTCCAGGATTTTTTACAACAAAGTTAACGGAGAAATGAGGCAGTAGCTGGAGGGGAGAATGTCGGGTTAATCAGTGATTTTATAAAGATGGGGAGTAATTCAATATGTCCTGTGCTGGTGGGAATGATTCTGTAAAGTGGGAAAAGTCAATGATGCAGGAGAGAGAGTACTGTATGGGACATTGACAAGAGTGGGATCCAGTGTACAGGTGGAGCAGTTGGTCTTAGGGAGGGGAGCAAAGAGATCATCCTACCTAAGGGAACACGGACTGTATGGGTACAAACAAGAGTAGCTTCATGGATTCAGCTATAGAAACATGTAGTTCTCTATTTATTGCTTGTGTCTTCTCAATGAAATAAGAAGCAAGATCATCAACTGAATATGAGAAGAAGGAAGAAATGTGGAGGTTTGAGGAAAGAAGAGGTAGAAAATAGAGTCTAGAAGTAGCTAAGTTAATAAACTAGGGATTTATAACAAAACTAAAGAGTGACCGTAAGGGTCTACTTGAAGTCAGTGGTCATGAATTCACAGTGAGAAGAGCCAATGTGAATGTTTTTCTTCACCTGTGTTTAGTTGCTTTAGTGAAGGTGAAGAGTTCATTGGAGAGTTTAATTTAGTCAAGCAAATGTGATGGAGGAAGGGGGGCAAGGGAGGTTAAGGATTATATAACACAAGGGAGTTATAGTGGTGATCGAACATGGAATTGTTGCTGGGTAAGGGGAGGTGTGAGGGTACGAGAGGGATGAGGGACAGTAAAACGGTGTTAGAAGTCAGTGACTCAGACAATCCAGTGGAACTAACTGTTCGTGTTGGGAGCCTGGTGGGGTGTGAAGTGTAAAGAATGCAAGTGTTGGTTAAAGACGGGCTGCTGGAAATCGAGTTTAAGGAGGGGTGCATTTATTTTTAATGACAATACCCAGTGGTTTTCCTTTTTGCGAAAATGAGTTGCACAAGTAGGGTGGAGGGCAAGGTCCTTAGAGGACAGTCTGTCAGGGACCTCCAGGGTCGTGGAAGGATTGTCTTCATGGATATCGAAATCACTAAGAATAGGAGGGAAAGCCTGAAGTCAAAATGCTTGCTGTGAGAAGGGAGGGTAATGGAGGTTTTAATACAATTTGGAATTCTGACATAAAAATGATGTTTTCATGTTCCATTTATCCTTTGAGTCGTAAACCTACTCAAAATACCTCTGTTTGTGGGTGGGGGCAGGGAATGGCATGAGTTGGATGTTCAGCCCTGCTTTCTAAATTTCTTGATGCCTGTTTCTGGACTTTTCTCAGGTTACTGTTATTTTTTTTTTTTTATCACAATTGCCATCACTTAGCAGGTTGCCTATGATCCAGACTACTGTTGAGGGATATTCTTTATCAGTAATTTGGTCTTACCAGGAGTTTTTATTTAACAGTCTGTGCTTCCTTACCTTTGTGAGTTATATATTAGATGGGTTATATGAATAATACTGATTG
This sequence comes from Varecia variegata, assembly GCA_028533085.1. Lineage (NCBI taxonomy): Eukaryota > Metazoa > Chordata > Mammalia > Primates > Lemuridae > Varecia > Varecia variegata. The sequence continues at coordinate 16,668,399 of CM052441.1, read as the reverse complement.
AGTTTCTCAATATTGAGCTGGGTCAGGTCTCATCTCATTGTTATATTCTCGCTAGAAACAATGCTTTGTAAAAGTTCACGTTGATTCTAGGTTCCAGAATATGACACTCCATTGTGGTCTGTCATAGTCTGCCTGTCGATTTATCAAGATCCAAAACTGCAATATTTTAAAATATTATTTATTGTTATAATCTTTGGACAGACACTTCATACTCAATTCTGAGAACTAAGCAGGAATAAGATACTAGGAGAAATAAATTACGGAATAGATTTTAGAGTAAAGTTTGTAAGGATGTGTATTGGTTTGCTTGGGCTGCCATAAGAAAGTACAATTGCCTGGATGACTTAAACAACAGAAATTTATTTGCTTACAATTCTGGAGGCTAGAAGTCCAAGATCAAGGTGTTGGCAGAGTTGATTTCTTCTGAGTCTTCTCTCCTTGGCTTGCAGATGGTTGTCCTGTGTCTTCACATGGTCTTCCTGTGAAGACCATGTGCAGTGGTCTTCTGTGAAGAATTGGTGCATATCTGTGTCCCAATTTCCTCTTCTTATAAGGACACCAGTCATATTGAATTTAGAGCCTTCCCTAATGATCTCATTTTAACTTAATCACCTCTTTAAAGGTCCTGTCTCCAAATCTAGTCATATAGTGGGGGGCAGGACTTCAACATATAAGTTGGAGGGGGCAATTTAGCCCATAACAGGATTAAATAATAATAATAATGTACTAATTCCTACTGTTTTAAGTTCCTGTGACATTCTTGGTACATTGCTAAGTATTGCGCTATTTCATTTCACCTTCAAAAAATCCTATTCTGTTATCTGCATTTTACGTTTAAGGACTTTGTAAATCATAGACCTCAAGCAATTTACCCACCATCACTTAAATGAGCAATTAGCAATGTCAGGGTCTAAATTTAGGACTGTTGACTCCAAATATTAATATATTCATTGTTCATTCAAAACATGTTCATTGAACTCCTTTTATCTGCCAGCACCATTCTGAGCACAGGGGCACGTTCTCATGTTTTTGTTTTTGTTTTTGTTTTTATTGGTTTCTGTCCTGCTTTCTCTGCTCTCTAATGTCACTTTCCTGTCTTAGTTTATGGAAAAAATACGAAGTGACGTTTCTCACCCTATATTTTTCTTTAGCTGCCCTCTGAAAATAGACAAAATGAACACTAACATATTATTCTCGAGGACTAGTATTTTAGTATATAATGCTAACTTTCCACTAAAGTAGCACTCAGTATGCATTAGTTAAATAAATTGATTCACAGGGTTTATAGAAAAAAATTGCCGGTTATCTATTTCCCTGTAGAACACGATATGGTACAGAAAAATGTGCTTGGGTTTGGGGTAAGCATTCTATTAATATGTAGGTCATTGCTGAAGCAGCAGGACTGGAGCATCCGTGGTTCTCTCCAGGATGGCCATCAAGTATTAATAAGTACATTAATTGGCATCACGTCTGACTTTACCCGTATGAATTATACAGAGAAGAAAAACTCAAGGGAAGGAATAAAAGCTTAGAGCACAGTTTTTCCATATTTTCTTTATAGGTTGTGACATTTGCTATTGCCTTGTGAGTCAGGCTTCAAAGTCTAATGTTATGAGCCTTTTTTAGTGAGGCACAAGATCTGTGATGTAGATAACGTACTGTGCAGTGTGGGTGGCTGTGGGATTTTAGGGTGCACTGGAGGCAGGTAAGGAGTGGTGGGTGGCTCCTCAGATGTGTGATAATTTGGGTTAAAGATGTCAGTGAGCTTTGTTCCTGAGGGGTACGGTAATGGGAAAGGCACTGAGCTGGAAGGAGAATACCTTTATTTAAGAGCTGGCTCTGTCACTGACTACCTGGGTGACCCTGAAAAAGTTTTCTGACTTACCCACACTTCAGTTTGCACATGTGTAAAATGGAAATAGTGAGTACTGTCTTAGTCCATTCAGGCCACTGTAACACAATACCATAAACTGGGTGGCTTACAAATAACAGAAATGTATTGCTCACAAGGTCAGGGTGCTGGTAGATTCGGTGTCTGGTTCATAGACAGTGTCTTCTCCCTGTGTCCTCACATGGTGGAAGGTTCTCTTTTGTAAGATGCCAATCCCATTCACGAAGGCTCCTCACTCACGCCGTAATCACATCCCAAAGTCGTCATTTCCTAGTACCATCCCTGTAGAGATTAAGATTTCAGATATGAATTTTGGAGAGACACAGACATTCAAACCATAGCAAGTAGTTCCATTTTCCCACACACAACTCTTCTGAGAATCAAATGAAATAACGTAAATGAAAGGAATTTAGGAAAGGTGAAGTGCTATAGAGCATTATATTATTTTATTCAATTATGTGTATTCTGTCAAAAGCAACCTTCCTTCCCAACTGACAAGAGTAATGTCTTAAAAATTATATTGCTATAAGTATAATATGAGATACATAATTATAATTAATATTAATTTATATCAATACAAATCTATATTATTACAATTAGGGTGAATCATTATGCATTAGTAGATTTAGGGCAACATTTAAAGAAATGTGATACCTACTTATAATTATTAATATTTACTTTTCTTACCAAACATCACTAACCATAATCATTGAATAGTCTTAGTTTAACCTCATCCTTATCTCCAGGAATTCTTTAACTGGAAAGTATATATAATAGTCTTTGGCCACTGTTCTAATGTAATTCTCTAATTTATCCTGAATCTTTTCTTAAAATCTCTTACGTGTGTGTATATGTGGTTGCTCTATGTTTTAGGGCAGCTTTTTTTTTTTTTTTAAGTCCTTGGAGTTATCCTTTTTCTCTGCTGTCATAGTCTGTCTATCAGGAGAAATCCTTATTTAGTTTTTCTGCATGTATAACTTAGAATTATCGATTATTAGAACTGAAAGAGACTTAAGAAATAAGTTAGTCCAGTGATCTTATTTATAGCAGAGGAAGATGAAAGGTGCATGTGGTTTAATGAAATCTGGGTTTTCATTCCTCCTTTTCCCTCACTTCCATTTACCTTCTATATGCCTGGCAATTTCTAAGACACTGGAAAGATACTAGTTCAGAAAACAGACACAGCCCCTATCTACATGGAGTTTACATTCAATGGAGATCCTTAAACTTACAGCTGCTTTTCTCTGTTTTATGAGAAATCATTTCCAAAATGGTTTGTGGCTGAGCTGTGAACTGCCCACTATTATCCCAAATCTCCGGCTGACTTTGCCCAGTCATCCATTTATTTAACCTTGACTTTGTTCCCTTGGTCTCTTAGTCTGTTTTCTGCTGCTATTATAGAAGGCCAGAGACTGGGTAATTTTATAAAGAACAGAGATTTATTTGGCTCACAGTTCTGAAGGCTGGGAGGTTCAGGTGAAGGGGCTGGCATCTAGTGAGGGTCTTCCTGCTGGGTCATCCCATGGTGGAAGGCAGAAAGGCAAGAGAGTATGCATGACAGAGAGGGGATAGAGGCTGAACTCACCCATTCATCAAGAGCCCACACTCCTGCTGCGATAATGGCATTAATCCACCCATGAGGGAAGAGCCTTCATGACCTAGTCACCTCTTAAAGGTCCCACCTCTTCATACCATTACAATGGCAATTAAATTTCAGCAGTTTTGGAATGGAACATTCAAACCATAGCACTTGGTTATAATTCAGGCAAGTTTTCAGTTCATGTATACATTTATTTCCAATCTTCTTTCTCTAAGGGATTATAGAACTCTTTCCAATTATAACATTGCACAGTAGCTTTAAACAGAACATAAAATAACTTCTTAAACTAATTTTTTCACAGATATGTTCTAGTATACCGAAATAAAGTTGCTTCTTTTTCTTTTGGTTTTGTCTATTATTAGGCAACTGTGTAATTCTTCTTTTGAGCTCTTGCTTTTTAGGTCTCTTAATTGTTATAGTAAAGTGAAAAAATCTCTTTAACTTCAAAGAACTCTTGCCTTCCAGCTTAAAAGTACATAATTAGAATCAATCAAAATCAACCCTCAAATGGCTTAATACTAATATTAGTCAAGGTTTTTTATTCCTTAAAATTTCCCCTTAGAAAGAGGGGGACCTTGTACTTGATTTCTATTTCATTCTCTAATCTTACAGGTAGCTGTCAGGATTACTTTATTTCAAACAACACAGTACTAATTAATTTGACATAATCTCTCCATGCTAATTTAGGATGTCTAAAGATTACAGCTGGAATTTTTTTGGAGGAGACAAAGAAAATAACACTGATTTGTTAATTATTTCCAACAGATATGATCTCAAAAATGCAAGTTTTGCATACCACTGTACACAAGTCTTTCAAAGATCAATTTTAAAAGCAATACCATATGTATTTTCATTGTGGACAAGACAAATACACATCCACAAGATGCATCTAAAACCCACATGCTAATGTTACTCAAACAAGCATTTTAGTTTTGCATTGAAATTGCCTGTGACATCATCATAGACAAAGTAAGAAAAAAAAAAGCTATGTCTCAATACCTTACATGAATGTAGAGTTGTTGCATGCTAGAAAGCTGTTAAGTGTGTCCAGTGATAGCAAGATCAGATGTCAAAGCGTCATGTGAAGAATCTGAATACAATAATTATAAGTAGACATCTGACTATTTTACCTATATCCCTAGCAGTTTATATATTCAAACTGATTGAAAATTTGTTTTTGGCTCTTCTCAAAAGTGAGCTGTTACCCTATATTCTGAGACATCTTAGGTTGGTCACCTGGCACATGGGCTTAGGTAGATCTGGTTTCAAGTTCCACCTCCTCTACTCACTAGGTCTATGATCAAGGCTTTAGGGCATATTGTCAAGTCTCTTCAGTCCTTAGTTTCTACCCATCAGTGTAAATAAACCATTTAGCATAACGCGTATAGTAAGTGCTCAATAAAGCAATAGCTGTTGGAGTTATTCTTTGAACTAGGACTTGGATTTTCTAGTATATTCTTAATTTGAGTTGCTCCAGGTCTGCATTTTGTATTTTTTCTTAAATTCATTACTTTAGGGCATGATAAATTGTAATACCATAACTTAACATTTATCATTTTTGTCTATTCGTGGTTTAAAAAATACTTTAGACTACTCAGGAAATTGGATGAAGTCATTGAAACAACAATATTTTTGAGGATTTACAAAGGATAAGATATGAGTCTAGAGACTGGAAGATGATTTATTTCTTGTTCCTAATAAAAGAAAATAGCTTATCATGGAAAGGCTAAACCCATATGACATATCTGCATGTACTGCTTTTAGTTAACTTATCAAAGGTTAACAAACAAATTATGAATGTTTAAGCATGAGTCTAATTACCTTTCAAAGCTGTCAATATTTCAATGCTGCTATAATTTATAAATAAAGGAACAGAATTAATATGTATTATTTTGAATTCATTTGCATAACTCTATCCTGGGTCCAGTCTGTTTTCAGAGTCACAGATAACTGTGGTAAGAGACTGGTATCTCAGATTTGTACATGCAGTCACCCTTATTTAGGGATTGGTTTATAAGAACTAATATATTATCTTCTGATTCCTACCTATATTTATATATTCTAGTCCTTTATATGTACATTGATGATTTATTAATAATAATTTAATAACAATCTTTCATTCATTTTCAAAGACAAAGTTATTCTTTGGTAATGGCAGTGCTAATCACTTTATCATCCATCCATCCATTCATCCACCTGCAGTATTCACTCAATGCATTAATGTTAAAGTTAATACTTCTTTACAGGTACGCAGGGGCATACAGAGTGGTCAGTGGGCATTGGAGACTCAGAAGGACTGAGGGTGGCAGGGGGGTAAGGGAAGAAAAATTACCTATTGGGTACACAATAGGTACCTACAAGGTACACTATTTGGATGGCAGATATAGTAGAAAGCCCACTATGCAATTCATCCATGTAACCAAAAACCACTTGTACCTCTAAATTTATTGAAATAAAAATAAATAAGTAAATAATTAAAGTTAATGCTTTTATACAAAGAGCAATAAAGCATAGCCTCTAAACTTCAGTGATATGTTTTAATCATTCCTATTATTAAAAGCTCGGTGCTTGTGATCTGTTGCTTATATCCAAAAGGGGTATTATACATTTACATTTTTAGGTGATGGGTCTGAGATTTCCAGCTAGAATGATACTATAAAATAATGCTTTAAAGCATTCCCTCTGTTCAAACACCTAGCAATTATAGCCAAAATACAAAAAAACCAGAAAACCAAACATGGCATTGTTGAGATCCAAAACATGACAAACATTCTATAGACCAGAAACAAAGCAGACACACAAAGTAGCTAGTGAGGTCGATGCTGCTGGAAAAGTGTAGCAGGCGTGGGTGACAATCAGGTGGAAAGCCCCACAGCAAAGTCTCTGCTCAAAACGTCTCTCTTACTCATTGAAATGAGTGATTCGCGGATTGGCATCCTTTCCTTCTCTAATGTAAATGCCCCAGGAACTGATACTATGAAATACTAGTGTATTTTGGATCCTTAATTCAATGGCTATACTCTCTTGGATGTTTTAACCAGTGACTCAGAATATTGATATGTTTTCAGCAATGTCAATAATAAATACTTTGTTCAGTTCTTTAGCAGTATATACACATAGACAGATACATCGAATAGGAGGAAGAAGGAGAAGAAAAAGAAAAAGAACTCATAAGACTCTGATGGGAAAGGAATTGGCCTGGGGCCAGCACATAGTACATTCTCAGTAAATGGTGGCTGATCTCCCATAATTGTTGGGAGTCTGTCTTGTTAGTTTTGATCATTTTCATTTTGTTTAAAACTATCTAGGCTATATGAGTGATTTTTAATTAAATAAAACTATATTAATACCTGATATTTACTATCTAATACAACCTAACAGATCTAGCCTCCAATTACTGTCTAGGATTAATCTGTTAAATTAGACAGGGGTCACCAGAAGATACAAATTATCAGTTTGGTAAACAGTACAATCGTATCATTTTTTTTCATATAAGTACATATTTAATCCCCTCATATGTTAAAATAAATTACTACTTTATAATATATAGTGTTTTTAAGAACTGTTTTGGAATAAATGGATTAAGTTGAATATTCCCATCTAATGACTTAAATCAAATTTTTAGTATCATTTTTAAAATTTTGTTGGAAATGAGGTCACTTAATATGTAACTTCCCTTTAAAGAATGTGAGACTATTATTCAATCAACAAATTACTCATAAGGCACCTATTCTGTACATAGCGTTTATTTGTAATGTTACAGATTTACTTCAGTCAAATACTCTAAGAGTGGATAAAATCCCAGATGCAGTTTTTGCTGTTCAATTTGCACTTTATTTTCATAACAATGTAAATATAAAGTTAAGTAGGGACAGTTATCAGAACTCAAACACCCTTTTGCCAATAGAATGCATATTTGATTTTAGAAAAGCAAATCACCAAGAATAATTGAAAGTGCATGATTCAGGTATAATTTCTCGTGTGTGTCCTTTCCCTCAGGGCTACTCTGTCCTTTGCTTAGCCCAATTTAATTCCTGTATTCAAACCTTATTATATAAGAGTCAGGACATTCTGGCCTTAAACTGAATTGCCAAGATACATTAGCAAACATAGTTATTGAAATAACAAATTCTAGCATTGTCTTTAAAATGACAACACCTCACCATTAAATTTAGGCTGTGTGTGTGTGTATGTGGAGTGGAGGTAAGGTTTTCTCAATACTAAAGTAATCTGAGATTCTGACTGTGATTCTGTAATTTTTGAGGTCTTGCTGTATTATAAGGTTACCTAAGGTGGGAAATTAGCCTTTTTCTAAAATGAAAAAAAGTTAATTTCTAAGTTCTTCTCCAACCTTTGCCACCTTTGTTGACTTCCTTCTTATCAAACACACAGCTCCCTAAGGTCTTCTAGAAAAGCCATTACTTGTGGGCAGGCCTAACGCAGCAGTTCTTCAGGAGAGCCTATACCTACCTGCCACACCCCATTTAGTTGTCTGCACCTGGCCTTGACTCCTGAGCTTGATGGGTAAAATTGAAACCTTACCCCAAAGGACCATAGAATATCCAAGTTTAGAGGGAGAGGCGAGGCATCATAATAGCATTCTCTGGTGGTGAAATTAACAGTGGACAACAAACATAGGAAACAGAGGTCTATAAAACCGATCAATACAGTCCACCCCTTTACTGCCTCTGGACATATTTAGCCCAGAGACAATTTCTTTAATCTAGTAGTCCATTTATTCACTCAGGAAACTTTTATGTTGCACCTGATGTTTGCCACATACTTTGCTACATACTCATCATGCATCGGTTTGTAAGACTGTTTTTGCTGTCCTGGAGCTCACTATCTAGTAGCAGAGATAGTAACTACAGTAGATATCAAAAGTGCTGCACTATGAGCATGAGGACACAGCTAGGCAGGCACAGATGAATCACAATTATTTGTGCTTGGGAGGATTTGGAAAGGCTTCATAGAGCAAGAAGCTTTTTAGCTGAAAGAGACCTTGGAGTAAGAAAGAAATCATTAAATAGTGTTATCAAAATACCTGGAGGAGAAAATCCTCCAAATTAGCCATTGCATGCCTTGGAGTATACAATAGAGCAAGAAGTGCTGCTTACTTTTCTTTTGATTATCTAACAATAAGGATTATCTAACAATAAGAAAATACAATTTTAGCACCTAATAGAGTGCCAGGTAAGACTAGGTACAGGTTGAGTATCCCTTAGCTGAAATATTTGGGATCAGAAGTGTTCAGACTTTGGATTTTTTTGTTATTTTGGAATATTTGCATTATATTTACCAGTTGAACATTTCTAATTAGAAAATACGAAATACAAAATGCTCCAAAGACCATTTCCTTTGAGCATCATGTTAGTGCTCAAAAAGTTTTGGATTTTGGTGCATTTCGAATTTTGGATTAGAGATACCAACCTGTATTGCATTTTTTGCTGGATGAAGGAATCCATTTGTGTATACATGTATTTTAAAGAGTGTAGGGAAGAAAAGTGTTTTATTATTAATACTATGAGAGGCTGGAGGATTCCTGTCTTGGTTTTAGCATTCATACTTAGTATTCTGATTCAAGCATTATTTTTGATGTCAGTGAGGTGGAACCAAAATGAATTTATATATTAACTGTTCATTTAGAAACATTAGCCAAGGCTTTTAAAGCACTATGAAGGATATATATTTTTTTATTTTGCCTGCATACCAATGGAAAGTAAGCCTGTTTTCTTTCCCTTTTTTTCATGTAGTTTTATTAGTGCTATCAAATTTAATGACTGTTCTGCCCTTTTTTGCTGTCATACTATAATGACTTCAGATCCATATATGCTGATTTAGCTTTGAAAGCAAGTTGGGGGGGGATGGGCGGAGAAAATAAATTACATTCTAGCAGATTCTTCTTATGTTTGTATCATTTGTTTTTTTTCTGCTTGCATCTTGCAATAAGCAGTTAAGTGCTTTTTTTGAAACCCAAAGCTAAAGAAGCCTGCTGTACCAGCAATACCTCTGTTTGTTATAGCTCAGCTGCCTTGTGTCCAGGGCCAGCTTCTTGGGCCTGGACACCTTCTTGGGTGTCCCCTGCAGTTACACAGGGCGCCACTCTTAGAAGGGTTCTGCCCTTGGTTTATTGCTCTGCTGCCACCATCTTGAAATTCTTCATAGTATTTGGACAAGAGGCCTCGCAGTTTCACTTCACACTGGGCTCTGCAGATCATAGCCAGACTATCTTGCCTCAAGAACAATAATAATGTATATGTGCTGACACATGCAAAATGTAACATTTACAATAATGAAAGCTTATTGAAACTCACTTCAAGCATCCTCTATCTCCTTAAATAAGTAAGCCATCCGTGAGCCCCACTCTGTGTTACACGCCCACCGATGTAACTTATCTCTGTTTGTTAGTGTCGGCGGAGCTTGGGCTAGTGGTTGGTTCTCAGTCCTCCCCTTTCCTGTTGACTTACTAACTCTTCCTCTGCACTCTTGTGACTTGACTTGTGGGACACTGCACTCTCCTGATTTTTTTCTCACCTCACTGGTAGCTCCTTTTCAGTCTCCATTTCTGGTTCCTCCTTCTCTCCCTGATCTCCTAAAATTGGGATGCACCAGGTGTCAGGCCATGCCAACTTCTCTATATTCACTCCTTCCTGGGATTAAATGCCATCTATATGCTAACCACTCCCAATGTATATCTTTTTGTATGTTATCTCTACTGGGGGGAGTGTAATACACATCTCACACTTAATATGACCAAACTGAATTCCTGAACTGGCCCTTTAAACGTGTGCTACCCAGTCTTATGCATTTCGATTGGTAGGAATCCTATTTCAGTTGCTTAGGTAAAAAATACTCACTCACAATCCTATCTGTCTCTCATGTTCAGTCTGTTAGGAAATCCTATTGGTTCTGTGTTGAAAATATAGAATATCTGGATCCACTACCGCTCACTACTCCTCTGCCTTTGGCATTTTCAGCACAGCAGCCAAAGTGTTTCTATTAAAATAAATCAAACTCTGCAGTGGCGTCCTATCTTATTCAGAGTAAAAGCCACAGTCTTCAGAATGGTCTACAATGATCTTCCCTATCTGCCTCTCACACCTTCCACATTTCATCTCAGGCTATTTTCTCTCTTACCCTCTGGTTTCAGCCATGCGGGTCCCTTGCTGTGCCGTTGGTCACAGCGCCATGCTGTCTTCTGTACCTAGTGTGCTTCTGCTCCAATTGCAGCCTCCTGCCAAGCACTCCTATTCTCTCACCCTGTTCTACTTCTTTCCTTTTCCATAGGATTTGTCACCTGCTAACATAATTACTTATTTTCTATTGTCTCTATGCCTAGTAGTCTGGATGCTGAATAAATATTACTTAAACATTGACTGAATGAAATAATATCGAAGGGAACACGTCCTTTGGTATGAATGCTCCTTTTGTCTCTTTATCTCTCAGTAATCCTTTTTTACTTGTTCATGCTCTAAAGAATATTACATTTTGAAAATATTTCTACTTTAAGTAGCCAAATCTTTAATAAAGATAATAGCTGACTTAGAAATATAAGCAACAGTTTTTTCTCGAGCTAGAAATAATTTCTACTACATTGACATATTTGACATGTAAGAAAATAAATCAATGCACTTATATTTTATACTTTAATATTATAGACAGTTCAAAAGTTACCTTTTCCCTGTCTTAATACTGCCTAAATTGTTCAAATCAAGAGTGGGAAAGATTTTTATATGAGAGAAAATGAATTGGCATGTCTTTGATTGTTGAGATAACTTTTAAGATATAGTTTATTATTTTGGCTATTTGTGGTGGATATTGTCAGATTCTCCCGGTGTTTGTGCTTCTCTCTAGTGTACAAATTTGACACTTTTAAAAGCTAGAAGAGTTAAGATTCTAACGTAGGGAGTAGCTTAAACATATGAGTGGGGTCTTTCATTCAGTAACTATGTTATATGCATTACATTTCATAAATAAATCTAGCCTCAGGGAGGTCATTGAAGTAAAACATAATGGGAAAGTTTTATAATTGTTATAGATATGAAAAACAGGCTTCTAAAACTTATTTGTAATTCTTAATAATGCTATCCTTTAAGAGTAGTAATTATTCCATGCTAAATGAACTCAATTCTGTTGGGCATTTCTGTCCTAAAAGTATAATTTTTAATTACAGAAATGATAACATATTACAAATTTATAAAAATAAGACCAAAACAGTTGGCCACAGTTTTATCACTGTAATAACCCTTTTCATTTTGCATTGCTCCCTTTTTGCATATTTACCTTTTGCACAATTTTACTAGGGTACATAGTTTTTATCCTGTCTTTTTCACTTAGATATATGTCATGCCTATTTCTTCACGTTGCTGGGTGGTCATTATCACAATAATTTTTCAAGGTTACGTAACGGTCCCTAGTGTTGCCATACCATAGTGAACCTAAATATATTCCAGGTGTTGGAGATTTAAGTTGCTTTCAATTTTTTTTGAATCATAAGTAATGTTATAATGAACACTTTTGTGTTTGTAGCTTTTTTGGATCATTTTCTCAGGATATATTCCCAAAGGTGAAATTCTTGTTTCACAGAATATGACCATAGTAATGACTCTTGATATATTGCCAACCTCCTTTCCCAAATGATTGAACCAATTTTCTGCCTCCAGCAACGTATGAAAGCGCAGCTTCACTGCACCCTGACTTGTGATTTCTCGTTTTTGTCCTTCTTTTCCATCAACCTTGTACTGTTATTATTGGAATACTAGCATGCCATGTAAGTGTGAAAATTTAGAAAGTAGTTTGAGGATGTCAGACACCTGACTCAAGATTCTCCCTCAAAGAGAAGGAAGAGGAGAACTGGTTGGATGTATTTAACTTAGTTGTGCCTAGAAGGACTAGGGGAAAAGTTGTCCTTGCTTTGCTGGATGCATCAGTTGAAGAAATTTGATATTTATCTCAAATTAGTGTATGTGACGTGATCTAGCTGACCATTTTTACCTCCCCAGAGCTGTGCCTTGCCGTTTTATTCTAGAGCAAATTGGTTCACCAAAAAAAAAAAAAAAAAAAGAAAACCCACTACATTTGTTTTTATTGTTTGCTTCTAAGAATCTAAAGTGACCTAAGATTATTGCAATACAGTTTTCTGTTTACCAGACATTTTTGCTTAATCTTGGATAATCACATAATTCTATTTTTTTCTAATTAAATGATTTATCCCTTAGAAGAGTTAAATTAATTAATTCAGTTTTTTTTTTTTTTTTTGCAAATGGAGGGTTTTAAACCGGTATTGTTCATCCAAAGGTGTAGATAAAATTGCTAGAACTTTCCTCCACAAGTAACAGTGAATAGAGGCTTTGGAAAGAAATTCAGTCTTAGAGAAGAGTGGGGAAAGATAATAAGATCAGCATCCTCTTACTACTAACTTATTATTCGATAGCACTGAATAGTTTCAAAATATGTTCCCACCCACTGTCTCACCTGTGAAGTTAGTGAAATAAGAGGTATTATTGACATGCAGAGAGGTTGAGGGACAAACCCAAGGAAGGGCTCATGGTGGGGGAGGCTGTGCATGCATGGTGAGGATTGCACTGGAGCACAAGGCTTTGGGGCTGCAAATCTTTTATCTGGTTTTACTCCAACACAAAAAAGTATTTTTAATGTCTCCTCATTCTTTCATACAAATATTCATTGCATTTCCATAACACCCTCTGGGGCACAGATGTGACCCTTCCATGGGGGCTTAGTGTGGTGCAGGAGTCAGTTTGAAAGAGGCCATGGAAGGAGAGGGTGCCAAATGCTCCTGCAGAGTGGACGCTAAGCGCCGTGAAGGCACAGTGGAGGGAGGACCGGGGTTTGTGCTGATGGTGCAGGTGGCACTGGAGCCGGATCCCTAAAGGGCCAGGGAGGGTGAGCCTTGTGGATTTCTTTGACTTTCACCAGTGACAGTCAGTGAGATTGCTGAGAAAATCATGCAGATATTGTGTCTTGAGAAGTAACTTTTATGGCGGGCTATCAGGAGACAGCTACTTCCCTCCCCTCCTGCTTAAAGTTATTCCATGCTGCTTCTTCCACAGACCTGCTGTGTATGAAATGCTCATTTCCCCAGAGTTATCCTGCCTTGGTTTCCTTCTAACTAAAGCTTCCTGAGGTTCCACATTTTCTTTTATGTCAGTTTATTCATTTCTTTATTCATTTCTCCAAAAGATGTCCTGAGTGCTGAAACCTAATGAGAAGGAGCCAGCCGTTGAAGATTTGAAGCAAAAGCTTTCTGAGTTGCCAAGGCCAAGAGGAGGGAAAAGCTTGGTATATTCTAGGAACAGAAATGAGGACTTTGAAGCTAGAAAATTAAGAGAGGAGACTGGAGAACAGGGAGATTTCACATTAATAGGAAGTTTAAAATTTATTCTAAGCACAAGAGGAAGCCATTGGAGAGTTTTAAGCAGGAGAGCGACATGATCTATCTATAATTTTAATATCATGATCTACAAAATATTAAGAAAAGTACATCCTCTGTGGATGTCTGTGTATCAAGCACCGCTTGATATACAGACAATTTGGAGGATGACTTTAGGTTGAAGAAAGGAAAGAGTTGCTCTCTAAAGAAGGCAGATGGCACCCAGGATTCGGTACACGCACATGTTTGCCTGTCTTCTCCCCTTATCTCAGTCCAGTATGGCCAGTTGCTAGTTTAGGACAGAGGAGGATACCAGGTATTCCCTCCTCTCTCCAGCTTCTCTCAGACCCTGTTTTCTTATTAAGAAACTTGCAGGGTCCTGTCCATGTGAGCGCTGCCAGGAATAACTGATATTACTGCTGTTTGCTTGGCAGAAGCTCATTCATTCCAGTGAGCTGATGCTATGCTCACCATGAAAACGAAGAGCAGCTGATTGACTGGCAAGTATTTCTGACCTAAGCCACACCAGGCACTTCTTTATACCTCCTTATCCCTTAATCCCCTGTCCTTCCCACTAAGTTATAGCAGGTGGGGAGAAATGTTCCCAGACCACTAAAGAGGGATAATTGAGAATCTCTCCGAAGGCATTTAAAGTTGAATAAGCAGCAATTTATTCTGCTGCGTGGCACTCAGGAATGCCAGCAGCTTCCAAAGAGCACCCTGAGTTTGAGAGAGTTAGAAGAGGTGGCACAGGAGTAGTCTCTAATACAGGGGACGTCTGGCTCTTAGAAATTCTGTTGAGAATGAAAACTCTGTGGTTTAGGTAGATAAATTCTGATATTTACAATCAAGTCTTTATTCATCTGACATTTCAGGGATTCTTTTAGTTTAAATGAGCATGCAGAAGATACATAACAGGGAAACAATGAGAGACTAGATTACATTTGTTTATTCTATTTTCTTGAATTCATTTCCTTCTAATTACCTTTAACTTAATTCCAATTTCTTTTTCAACACAGTTCACATATTTTTGAGAAGGCTGACCACCCCCCCCAAGTATTTGTATATAATGGGGCTCCTTCCTCAGTGCCCTCCTTGTACTTCTCTCCATGATTTGTGGCCCTTAGCACATTCTGACTAGCATAATTCCTTTCTCCCCCTTAGAATACAAGTTTCTTAAAGATTGGGTCCATAGCTGATTAATATGCCTAGCATATTTCTTTATATATTGTGTCAGTTAATATGTGTTTTAAAATTTTCATTTAGGTGGAAATCTTTGTTAGAAAATCTACACTTTAATGCCACCTGAGAATGAGAGAAAAGTTAAATGTTTTCTTATGGACACAGACAATCATTGTGTTTCCCATGTATTATTCTTGACTCTTGAGGTGTCTGGGATTATATCTCCTTCTACTAAACACCTCAGAACATGCAACTTTTAAAACATAAATTGTATTTTCCCTTTTGAGATTATCTTACATCTTCCTCCTTGTTACAGCTGGGGCTGGCCTACTGCTTGCAGGCCAAAACTTCATTTTACAAGTGTGTATCCAGGATTGGGGTGTTGAGGGCATTTCCACCTATCTACTACAGGTTGAGTATTTCTTCTTTAAAATGCTTGAGACCAGAAGTGTTTCAAAATTCATATTTTTTTGGATTTTGGAATATTTGCATATACATCATGAGATATCTAGGGGATGGGACCCAAGTTTAAATGTGAAATTTATTTATGTTTCAGATATACCTTATACACATAGCCAGAAGGTAATTTTATATAATATTTTACGTAACTTTGTGCATGAAACAAAGTTTGCATATGTTGTGTTGAACCTTCAGAAAGCAGAAGTGTCAGATATGGACTGTTTCATTTGTGGCATCATGTCAGTGCTCAAAAAGTTTCAGATTTTGGATTTTCTGATTAAGGATGCTCAACCTGTAGAATGGAAAATGAATAAACTTTGTGACAGGTCATCACATAAGAACACTTAATTCAATGCCTAAGCCTTGAGTCAGCAAAGTAGCCAGATGTCTGCTGCATAGAGAAGTATGTGGTTACTAAGTGCTTTTCTGATCAAGCAGAAAGATTCTTTCCCCCCTAAATTTCATGATATAAAATGTTTTTACAGAAGCAGTCACCCTCATCCTTCACTGACTCAGCTCTGATAGCACCAACTGCTAAGCTGGGCACTCACTTGCCCCCAGGGCCTTTGCACATTCTGTTCCCTGGGCCTAGATCGCTCTTTTGCCAGATATTCTCATGGCTTGTTGTCTCACTTTCTTCAGGCATTTTTTTCATATACCACTATCTTTGAGATGTCTTCCCTGACCACTTATATAAAATATTATTAGCCCGATCTTCAACACAGCTGTTTCTTTTCCCCTTATCCCATGTGGTAAGTTGTTATAGTTATGAATCATGCCTCCTTGTGTCCAAGCCCCTATGCAGAGGGACATTTTTTCTCCTGTCATCAAGAGATGAAGCAAATTTCTCCATTCTCTTCAATCTGTGCTGGCCTCATGACTTGCTTCAAGCCATATAATGTGACAGAAGTGGTGTGCAAACTCTAGAGCTGTGCTAAGATGGTAACCCTTAGCCACGTATACCCATTTATATTTAAGGTTAAATCACTTACAATTAGATAAAATATAAAATCCAGCTCCTCAGTTGTACTAGCCACAGTTCAAGTGCCAAATAACCACGTGACTAGTGGTCACTATGTTGGACAGCAATTAGAAACCACATAGGGGGAAACAGGGGTGCCCCACCCAATAGGCAGCGATGATTTCCAGGCATGTGAGGCCACCATGGACCTCTGGCCCCATTCAAGCTGTGGATGACTTTAGCCTCACAAGTAATCCCAGGTGGTACTAGCAGAAGAACTGGTCAAATTGCCAACCCACAGAATCATGAAAAATAAATTGTTGCTGTTTTAAGCCACTAAGCTTTAGTTGGGTTTGATGTGCAATAGTGATGATGGATACGCTGTTCAATTCTAATGACTAGCAGTAGTTTTGAAACCATGCCCTATAGAGCTACCTGATGGGTTAGGATGTGAAGAAATGGGAAAAGATGGAGTGAACCCATACCATCCCTTCCAGGGAGATCAGTTCCTTGTTTATCTAGGGAGAGGAAAGGAGATTTGCTATTAATAAAATAAAAACCAACAGATGACTGATATGCTTAGCACAGAGTAGCTGATAGGTGATAGAAGAAAACTAACTTTACATCAAAAAATTATTAACAGTAATTTGCCAAGTAGATATTAAAATAATTCAGAACTAACTAGAATCCATTAATTATTTCAATTTAGGATGAACAGATTTGGGAATCTTTGTTATATTTTGCTCTGCAAAATGATATCATTTCATCATTCCACCAACAATGCATGAGGGTTCCAGTTTCTTTACAGCCTCACCAATATTTGTTATTGTCTGGAAACAGAATTGTTTTGAATGAAAATATAAAGTCATTAAAATAGAAACATTTCAATTAGATTATGTTATACTCATTTAAGGTGGCCTGTATATACATATATATACATACAAGTCATGTGATATTGAAACCTAAAGCTGAATGCCACTTTGTAGGTCTGTATACAAAACAACTCATTGGAGTCTAATTACCTTATCATTAATGTTCACCAGGTGGCTGGAAAATGCAGGTTTCTTTTATGTCTAATTGAGAGGTAAAGGGTGGTGAAATGATTATATGTGTAATGCTGTTGAAAGTTAAATCCATTTCTGACATGCAATTAAATATAATTGAAATAGGACAAATTGAACAACAAAATTAAATTTACAAAAAAAAAAAAAAAGGCATGAGCAGACATTATTGCATGTGTGCTGCTCTCTAGGATATTTAGATGTCGAGTTGGCATTAGGGCCAGAGCCCCACGTTTGTACTCACGTGGCGCGGTTCTCACTTGCTCACACTTGCCTCTCGTACTTGGCATATCAAAGGAGCGCACGAGACATTCCCCAGCCAGCACCCTGTGCAGAGAGGATTTTTTTTATGAAGCACTGGAGTTTAATGTGGTCAGAAGGGAAAATAGATTCTCTCGACCTGTGGGATTTTCATAAACTCAGACTGGTTTTTTATCCATCTAGGAGACCTGACGATATTATAAAAAACAAAAATATAAATCTGACAGTCCCCCCCGCATCTCCAGCAACTTGTCCAGCTCTTCCATGGCTTCCTGTCACCCATTACTGGGTTGAGTCTCAGATGCAGCAGAGCCCATGCAGTGGACTTTCTGGACTGTTCTCTGCCCACACCTTGGGCCTCAGCTGAGACTACTCTCTGGGCACTGAAGTGCTTGCAGTTTTCTGAGGGCACAACTGTGGCACTCTGTCATTCTTCTGCTAGTGTTTGGTTTCCTCTTGTGGGAGTACCTTTCTCTGTCTGCTAGACTCAGTGTAGGCACCGCCTCCACCAGGAAGCATTTCAGAGCTCTCAGAGGCTCTACTAGGTCCAGGGCATGGCACTGACCTGGGCGTTTTGTTTACCACAGTGAAAAAAACACAATAAGTCCCTGGTCTCGTGGAGCTTATATTTTATTTGAGAGAGACAGAGATTAACCAATAAACTAATAACTGATTACCTGCCTTGCATAGTGGAAGGTGATAGTTCAGCAGAGGAACGGGAATGGGAAACGCAGGGGATAGGAAAGGAGGAATGCTACATTAAATAGCGTAGGTGGGTGGGCCTCACTTCTGAGAAGGCCTTAAAGCCAGTGAAGGAATCTGCAAAGTGGCTATCTGGGGAAAGAACTTTGTGGACAGAGCTAACAGCCAGCCAAATAAATTACTCTATTGTGAGAGCATCATGTTAAATTGATAAAATTCCAGCCATACAGGAAATTGATGGGTTCATCTTTTTCCAGTATCCTTTCTGTAGACAAATGTATATTTCCATTGGGATTTTGGAAATTCTAAAAATAGTTCCAAGATAAATCTCCCTTTTGCCCTCTTCCCTCCCCACACCCCTACTCAATAATGCACATTTTGTGGACTACTATTAATAATAGTCCAGAACTCCCAGTCGGGAATTGCTGTACACCTAAGTTGTATGGATCATGGTGTCTCCTCTCTGTAGCGTAAGTTCTGGATTCGCCCACGGTGAACTACACAGCCCCCAATGGTTTTGTGTTTCCGCAGGACCAGTACGGCCTCTGCTCTTCCTTCTCTGAGTCACGTTCCTTTGTGTTGCCTTTTCTCTCAGTTTTTCATTTCCTTCCACGTCATTACCTATTGGTGTTTTCGAGTTTCTCTTTTGTGCTAAGTCTCTAAGTACTGTCTGTGAATTCGTCCTCCTGTTTGTCAAACCAAACTGAAAGGGTGTTCTTCTAGTGCCTTTACTTTCTCTTCCACAGCTCACATTAAATAGCTAATATTCCTGGGACGTCCCTTCCCAAAACAAGAAATCTAGCACAGTTCTTGCCTAGCATTTTCAGAATCTTTTCCACTCCCACATTTACTGGTGAGATTTGGGTTGGGGTGATAAATATTCTTGACCACTAAAATTTTTAAAAATAATTTTGCTGTATTACGCACTGATTTTTCACTGCTGTTTTTTAAGGATCATGATTTTTCATATCATTATTTTGTATTTCCAGATGGTTTGGAAGTAAATACTAGGTTTATTTTTACTCCTCTAGAGCTTCTTGCTCTAATAACACAATACCCTAAGTTAATTGGCTCAAGACCTGTAAATGTGTACATATATTTCTGGATTGAAAATGTATGTTTTTCCATTTCTCTTGTGTTTCTTTTATTTCCACATATCAGAAACTTTAAATGTCATAAGATAATCTTTTTTATTTCCTGGAATGTTATACCCTGGAACTTCTTCACAACCTGAATTTCTTTTTTCTGTTTCTTTTTTAATTTTTAAGTTTTTTATTATGGGTATGTGATAATTATATATATTTATGGGGTACATGTGTTGTTTTGATACAGGGAATGTGTAATGATCATATCAGGGTAATTGGGGTATCCATCACTCAAGCATTTATCATTCTTTGTGTTAGGAACAAGCTGCACTTCTTAAATAAGAAATGATGGAGGGTTGGTTTGTCCTTTCCCTCCTAACATGTCATTTAATGCTATAATTGCTGTGGGAATTTTGTTGATTTGGGCTTGCATCACAGTTTTTGGTTTTATAGATACTAGGAAGGTTGCGTAAATGTATCTGTAGATTTTAGAGAAAGTTTTATTTCATCCCATATCGTGTATTTCATCACTGTCTGAATTGCAGATTGGTGGGTTTTTTGGCTACCTTTTATTCTTTTAATTCAAGTTTTTTAAATGGAAGTAATAATGTACATAGTTTAAAAGTCAAAAAAATTTACATTGTTTATACAAAAATTAGCATTTTGTCACTCTATCTAGCACTACCCCTTGCCAGCTCTTCTCATCTCTCCCCACCTCACTACCAGTGTGTTTTTGGCATTTAGCTCCATATAATTACATAAGATGATTATTCTGGTACTTCTAGATATTTTTATTTTTACTTTTTATCAACTGTGTAAGATAAGGATTTAGCCTGCAAATACCCTGTCATCCCAACATAGTTAAATACTACTAAAAAATTAGTTATATTCAGAAGGATAGGTTTTATCAATTCTAAAATACTATTAAGAATGTAGTATTTTAGAAAATAACAAAGTTTTTATAATATGTTTCCAGTGAACTGCACTAAAAGCAAAGTATTAGAACTATATTTATATGTACAATTTTAAGAGGATAACAATATTAACAATATCGATTTAGCAACAGCATTAAAATAGCACATGAGAAAAATCATTTACTCTTATCTTGCAGTAGTCACTAAAAGAAGTTTGTTGTTTTTGTAGGTGCAGGGGCGAAAGTTTAGTTTCACTTAAAAGAATGAAAGTGCTAAAGAGAAACTATTCTGAGAATCATAGATTTGCATGAAAAACCTTACAAAGGAAAAATAGTAATTGCCTCAGCATGAGAGATGGAACATATTTTAAGATAATTGGAGACTGTTTTATATGTGCTGTCTTTGGTTTAGTTTTGATTTCATGTAGGTACTTTAATTTGTTTCTATCTCTTAATTTTTTTTCTCAACATATTCTAAAGAATGTAAAACACTTCTGAGGATCTCATTACTCCTTGTGAAATTACCCTCTTCTGTACTTTTGGATGTAATTTTTTTGTCAGTCTTACAAGAAAAAAATATCTTAGAACAGGCTATTATTTTTAGCAATCTGACATTAGTGAAAAGCCTAAAAGTACATTTTCTGTAAGTTCAAATACACTGTAACAATTTCCCTTAGGTGAATATTTTAAAGTGTTTTTTTTTTTTTTTTTTTTTTGCATATTTAAGTTCTACAGGAGTCATCTTTTTGCTTTTGTTCATATTTTTCGTATATTTTCACTTCTAACTTAGCTTAAATGCTGATTGTTAGTCATTCCTCTGACAGTGTGGTCAGAAGTGGTCTAACTGAAGATGTTCCATGATTTGGTGAACACATGAGGTTACCAATTCAACTTTTGCTTCTCTTTGCAAAGGCACTGAGACGGGAGTTAAAGGAGAAAGAATATTCTGTCCTGAATGCTGTCGACCAGGCTCGCGTTTTCCTGGCTGATCAGCCAAT
Source organism: Varecia variegata (assembly GCA_028533085.1). Taxonomy (NCBI): domain Eukaryota; kingdom Metazoa; phylum Chordata; class Mammalia; order Primates; family Lemuridae; genus Varecia; species Varecia variegata. The sequence goes on along the minus strand of CM052441.1, from coordinate 16,646,896 downwards.
TGAGGCCCCTGAGGAACCAAGGAGAAACCTACAATCAAAAACAGGTGAGACTGGTTCTTCAATACATCATAAAAAACACATGTTAGGGGAACAAAAACCCAGAATCAAATAGGAAATTTCCTTACAGCATTTCAGGACCTAATATTTAAAATGTTTCTTCAAAGTGTTAACTTTAATCAAGTATGTCAATTATTTAACAAATATCTAGATTCTTAAATTAAGAAAATGAAATTGCTGTGTACTTCCATATCATCATTTTTGAAAGAAATTAACTGCAGAAAAATGGATTTATTTAAAAAGTATACTGTAACTACAAAAAACGTCTCTAAGAAATAAAAATTTTTCTCTCTTCTATTTGAACAAGTATATGATAATTGCAAGTAGAAGAAAGTTATTAAAATATCATAATATATAAAATATTTCAATATCTATAAAGTAAGATTACTTTTGAAAATAAGACACCGAAGTGCCTTTCTTTTATAAGCAGACAGCAGCATTTGTTTAATTTAAAAGTAACAACCTATAGCGTTTATGTGCTTTGGCTTAAAATTGAAACAGTAACTACCTTACTAGTAAATGGCAATATATCACATAGTAAATTTGATAGAAAATTTGTAATGAATTTGGGGTCCAATATATATCTTTATTATGATTTTTCACTGTTGGCAATAAAAACATTTTGATGCATTTTAAAAACTAAACATGCCATTCAACATATCATTCACTTCTTTAACATAGTAAAAGCAAACCTGAAAGGTTGCCTGTGTGTCCAGCAGTATAAATCATGAGCATTTATTACTTGTAAGGGAAGCACAGTTTGAAATACTTTCTTAGTTGCTGGAAGTGGATCAGTCATTTGGACAGGTAGCCATTTTCCTACTGAGACTTTCTCAAGGAAACTCTTCTGCAGTTAGAATAAATTTTTCATCAAAACCATGATTTTCTTGACTCTTTGAACCTAGTTTTAATGTATGCATACAACCTGCACACATATGAACACACACACACAGAGCATACTTATCCCTTTCTAGCATTAGTTTTTATTTTCTGCTAGTGGTATCACTATCTTTCTAGTCAGCCTACTGGGAACATAAGTCATTGTTGAGTCTTCCACTTTTCATCAAGCCCCACGGTCTGCAAATCACTCATAATTGTTATTTCTATCTTTGAATACTTGTTCCTTCTGAGTACTCTATTATATATGTATTATTCATACACACATGCACATACACACACACACACACACACACACTACCATTAATTCCAGATACCCAGCCTTTTGTATATAGTCTTGGAATAGCTTTAGCAGAATCAATTGCTACTTTGGTAACACTTATCCCAATACATTGTTCTTTCCTCTGTGTGCAACACATAGCATTGGCCTATTTTCTTCTTCTTCCACTTAAGTACTGATGAGTACATCTTACCATCACATTGTATTTATGTTCCTTTCCTGACTTTTCATTGCATACTGAAAAAACTTCTTGGCTCTAGCATGATACTTAAGAATATTTGTAAAAAAACAGAAAAGCCCTCCTGATTTTTCAACCTATTTTTTTCACTAGTATTTTCATAGTTCTATGACCAGTGTATGCTCTCTACTTCCTTGAACGATCTTGGAATTCTTTTGTCATGGCTGTGCTACATTCTCTTCTTCCATCATTTGAATTCTTTTCATTTATATTGATTTGTTTTCAGATATTAAAATTACCTTACTTGTCCTGAGTTGGGGAATATAGTTTTAATAATTGTGTATCCTATACAATGCCTGCATATATCAGGCACTCAATAAAACTTTGATGAAGAATGCATGACTGCCTGGATAAATCAGTGGTATAAAGGAAGTATTTTATTTACTATCCTGACTTTACATAACAGTCCATTAGAGGAACATTTTTATGAGCTTAGGTGGTTGACCATGATTCTCCTCTTTCCCCCGCCACCACCACCACATTTAAAAACAAAGAAAATGAACCCAAATTGTAGAGTGTTCTTTGAAAGGGTTGAACTCATCAGAACTTACTTTGTCTCACTATCTTGAGTCATAAAGTATAACTGTAGACACTAATATTATGAATAGTAGAGATGGTCATTGGATCATTGATTTTTAAGATGAAATACAAATAAACCCCAGCTTCTCTGAAATAGGTGATCAACATTTATGGAGTTTTTTTTCCTGTATTCATCAACAAACTCCTGCCGTCTCCTGCCACCCTGAATCTATTCTTCTGGCAGTCTCTGCATCTTGCCTCATACAACTCTGTCGTCTGGGTTGCTCAAACCAAAATCTTTTGGTCCACTATTGACTCCTTTGTTTTTTGTCACCCAAATCCATTACATCAGGAAATCCTGTCATTTCTACATTCAAAACATACTCACAATCTGATCCTTTGTCACTTCCACTATCCCCTCCTGGTCTAAGCCCCCACCACCTCTCACTGGGATTGTTGCAGGTTCCTCGAACACATCTCCCTGCTCTGCCTTTGCTTCCTTGTTAGAGATTTCCAACACAGTAGCCATAGTGAGCATTTGAAAATATAAGTCCTAGCACGTCAGTTTGCTGCTGCAAACCTCCAAGGGCTCCTCCTCTCACTCAGGGGAGTCGGATTCCTTATCGTGGCTCACAGGCTCTGAGCCGGCTGGCTCCTTGTTATGTCCCTGACCTGGTCTCCTAGAACTCCCCCTCTCGTTCCATCCCCAGCGGAATGTCAGCAGACAGAGCTTTTTTGGTTTTGTTTTGTTTTGTTTTGTTTTGTAGTATCTAGAATACTGTCGGGCACATAGCAGGTCCGTACGCCATAGTTATTGAGTGGATGGATGCGTGGGCTGAGCATTGTTGGGAATGGATAAAGTGTAAGACACTTACACCTGACAAAGTGTCAATTTAGTTGGAGATCAAAACTAGCACAAAGGGTGAGAAAACAAATATATTTAATAAAGCATACATACTCAGGTTCTCAGTTGTGTCTTGAAGGTTCTAAGTGGTGTGGGCATTCCAAGAGAGAACGACTTGGAGGGTCAGAGTGGAAAGGGTGACTCCTGACCTAGCCTTCGGGCTGTGGGTAGGGAGTGATCAGGTACAGGGAAGAGGGATGGCCACGCGCGGGAACAGGGTCCTTGAAGAGCAGCTCAGCAGTGAGGAGCAGAGCAGCTGTGTGTTGGGGGGTCAGTGGACAGCCCAGCCTGGTGGTAAGAGGGTGCTTAGACAGGGGGTGGGGATGGGGAGCGTGTCTATGCTGTATGGTTCAGACTACAGAGGACCTGGAAACTCAGGCAGAATATTTCGCCTTCATATGGCAAGAAAGAAGGCGATACTAAAAGTTATTTGTTTTTTTAAGCTTGGGAGAAAACTAAGTTCACTTATCTCACCATAACCATTTTAAAGACTGCCTTTCATCTGCTTTTCTTGTCTCCTTGCTTCCCAATACTTTGCAGAAAGTTTATAATAAGCTACTTTATATCATTAAAAAGTATTGTTACATCACTAAAGCTTCATTTCACTGTACCTTCTCTTCAAGGTCCAGTCACTTAATGGTTAAAAAGATACCACTTTTTGAGTTCTTGCTGTTACATTCAGGATGTTTCTGTGCCCCGTTTTCAAATACTACCTTTGGGGGGGCAAGAAAAGAAACAGTCAAGTGACTTTAACTTTATGGGATTTTTTTTTATGATTAGCTACTTGTATACTTTATCATTTCTTGATATTATTTTCTGTAATGCTGGCTGATTTTACCTGCTGTTAAAAGTAAATGAAAGAAAATTGTCCATAATAGCTTTTGTACTTTTGTTGTTTACCATGACTTATATATACAGCTACTATCAGAAAAAGCATGTGAACGTTAGTGGGTGATGCTAAAGAACTCAGTGTGGAGGGGTTGAAGTAGGGAGAAATCTTTTGGGTTCTATTTAATAAGCATTTTTTGAGTATGCTACATGTCTCATGCCACCAGGGAATACCAAGATGGATCCATTTCTTTCCTTTTAAGTAACTATTCCAGAAAATACTTTCTTCCCTGTTTTTTCTCCCCAATGCCTTTTCTTTCTTCCGGGTCCTTAAATTTTTTTTTCTACTATCAATTATCTTATAGTGTTGTATGTATTTTTTTAAATATTTAAAAATCACCACTACTCTTATCACCCTATCTTAGGTCCTTTTACCAGTCTTTCGCTGGGTCTGTTTCAATACTTTCTTCATCAATATCTCTCCATTAACATAGACACGAGCATGACAGATCTAAAGCACAGACCTGGCATTTGCTCTCCCGGTGTAAAAATTGCACATGGCCCCTGAGCTCCTCCACCTGTGCAGGAGGCGGCACAGTGCTGTGACCTCAGCTTTTCTGCCCAGTCCCACCTCATGCCTCCCTCTGCTCCACACTGGATGTCCACTGGACACCGGTCTTCTCATGAGGTTCTGCAGGCAGTGGTCTTCCTCGCCTGTATCCAAAGCCGGTCCTGGAGTTTCTGCCTGTAGGTCTGTCTGACCTGACTTCCAGCTCTGGGCTTGTTGGCCTGCCTCGGTCTGCTCAGGCTTTGTGTCTTCTTGAATGCTTCCCCTTCCCAAGTTCCCGTCCACGATTCCCTGGCACCTGTCATCTCTCTTGCTGTGCTTCCAATATCCGTGTCTGAAGCTCAGCCCTTCCCTTTTCCTAAGTCATGTCTCTCATTGATTGAGAATCTAAAAAAGTGTGAAACCTGATCTGAGCAGCCAAGATAGACATTGCATGGAAAACAGTGCAGATCCTGTTCGTAGCTCATGGGAAAGCCATGCAAGTTCTCTCTTGGAGGTATTAACTCGTACCTTAAACACTATTATAACAAGTTGAACTTGATGTCCAGTGAATTACAGGTAAGTAGCAAAGTGGAAGTGGCAGGACAGGGACAGAGGTTGACACTGAGAAATTACTCTGGCAGTCTCGCAGCAACAAGGAGAAAGAAAACTATAAAAGGGATATATGAGAATTCTAAAATGAACAAAACAGGGTAGTTCTGGGGGCTTTTAACAATAAAAGAAAAACTGAGGCTATGAATTATGATTAGTTTATTTTCAAAGGCAGAATAGAAATCAGTTAAGAGAAGGCATAGGAATTTATTCTATATTTTTGTAAATATCCTTCCAAAATCATAACCATTAAAAAAAAAATAGGGCTAAATGGGTGAAATGTAGCTGTCTGGAAAACTCAGCTCCCCAGATTAACTCATTCTGCTTATAAATGGCTATTAAGTAGGTATGATTTGTAACTGAGCTAAAATCATCTGAATAATTATAGAAATTTTACAAAGTTTGCAACTTTGTCAATAATCTCCTTATCTTGTTCGAGCAATATGGAAATACTTAATTTACTTTAATCTCTATCATGTCAATATATAATTTTTCCTTTTAATGCAGTCGAATTGTTTTTCATTTAATCACCAGTTTGAATCTGTTAAAAAGTAACGCAATAGAAGAATTAACCTTTCATCATCATTTGCATTGTTCTTTGTACTTTTCAAACCACTTCATATTCATTCTTCTATCCATTCCTGTGAGCTGGGCAGATCACACAATATGATTTTTTTTTTTTTAATAAAAACACAAAGGCCAAGAAGATATTGTGGTGCTGACAAAGGTCTTCCCGCTAATGCAGGGTTGATGCAGGAACGCAGCACTAAGCTTCTATGTCAGTGACCTCCCTTAACCTGCGGATTTTGGCTGGCTTTTGACTCATCCCTTCAATTTTATCTCCTCTGTCTCTGCTCATTGACAGGCCATCTGGCCACTGACCTCCCAGCTCCTTCTTGACTCTCAGTGTCTAGAGTCTCTTAACCTTACATCCATGTTTCTTGCTTTCTTCCTTGTGCTGCTAACCTCCCTTTGCTATTGTCAGTCCCCAGATCTGAATTCCTGTGACAACCACACTGCCGCCCCATGAAGCAGTGCAAGCTTAGGCCTTGGCCCACCCCTACTCCTAATCCCTTGGAGGGAATCAGGGAATACTTGTGCCTTCTCACCTGTTCAGTATCTTTAGGTTAAAAGTCAGATTTGCACAGGAGCGTTAGAGCCTTCTGTCTGTATCCCTCTCTCCACGCCACATGCAGATGCAGGCAGTCAGGCATGTGTGCACACAAGCGCCTCTCCCCCATATGTTTTGTAATTTAAGGTTAAGGTATCAATCACGAAATAAAACTGCTAACAATTTTAGAGGATATTTTGCCTCTAAAAGTGTTTAGAAAATTATACAATGTATTGTTTTTTTATGCATAAGAAAAAACTCTTATCTTCTGCTTTTGATTTTTTAAGATTAAAAATGGTTGCGTTATTTTATTCATAAATTTTCCCACAGATCATCCTTAAAAATTATTCCAGTCAAAGCATTACTGTTACTACAGCGGTTGTTTTACTTAGGCTGCCTGAACATCATTTCTGTTTCAGCCTGGTATAGTCAATTTTGCTTCATTTAAATGATATTTCATCAATAATCACAGAGAAACCCAGAAATTCTTTAATTTTGTGTGTTCATGCATGTATAGTTGTGTGTAGTGGGTATAGTTGTATAGATGTGTATATGCATATACAACTTTATATAGTATATGAATGTATCTGTGATTAATGAATGATTAATAATCATCTTTTCAGATAAGAAAGTATGCATGGATTAATGTTTTCATTTTTGATCCTTTGACAGCTGGCTATGTGTACTTAGTAATATTTAATATTTTAACTCAGGTTAAGTTGTTTTCTTTTAATTTTAAGTGTTTTGTATTATAGTATTTTAGAAAGCCAAGTATTGATTATTTCTCTTCTCTGTGGAATCTTACATGTTTTATGATGTAACAAAGAAGTGATAAATGACATTTTCAGTGCACTATGTTAGTCCCTTTTATGCCAGCATTAGCAAACTTGTGCAAATAAAATTTATGATCATTAAATGAGTAAAGATGTGAAATTATCATGTAGTTTAGTAGAAGTTACTTTTATACCAATTCTCTGTATAACTTAAGGTTACAACATATTTTTTGTGTGTCTAATAAAATGAGGCCAAACTACACATTACCTAATACAAGTAATTAGGCTAGTAAAATTAATGGGTATTTTCTCCGCAGGGCTTTTTTGTTTTCCTAGTAACAGCTTTATTGATTGGAACCCTATTGGTTGTAAATGACAGACACTCAGCTTCCATAAGCACAGGCATGAGGGCGACTGTATTGGACCCCATAACTAAGCTACAGTAATGACAGGGACACAGTTGACCACAGGGACTGCAGTGCCACCCAGAAGCCTTCCCTCTATGCTTTCCTCTCTGCCTCTTTGTACAAGTTTTCATTTTCTTAGCTTTCCTACGACCTTACATTTCACAGCCTCATACTTGGAAGGGCTAACCCTTCTTTAGATCTAGAACATTCTAGGAGAGGGCTCTGATTGACTCCGCTTGAATAACACGGGGCTCGGGGTCCCTTTTTAAATATAATGCTAAGTGAAGGAACATCAGTTCCAATAAGGGAAGGGGGAAGTGAGAAATGTTAGTCAATGAAGATGTTCAGGACAAGCCAACATTTAACAGGTGCTAACAAGGTGCCAGACACTGTGCCAAGAACCTTATGTGCTTCGTTTCATTTAATTCTCATAACAACCCTTTGAGGTGTGAGCACTGTGACCACCCATTGGACAGATCAGGAAACTGAGAGTGTGAGAGGTTTAGAAGCATCATATCACCTGACAGAGCCGAAATACGAACCAAGGCTTATGAAGCTTGATGCTCGTAACCATCAATTAGATCATCAATATTTCTAGATAGATATTCAATAGAAATAAGATTTTATTTTCCATATTCTTCTACTTTAAAAAAATTCACACAGTAATTAAACATGTTTATATCTCTTTGCTTTTCCATTTACGCTGCTTTTTCTTTACTGAAATATCACATTGCTTAATAGACTCACAAACCAGTTCACTGATTTCCTAACACGGAGGGAGAAGGTGTTGAGGCAGTATTCGACTTTGACTTTTACATTTTCATATAAAAACTTGAAGTATAAGTAATTGCTTTCAGGCCTGTAGACCATGGCAATAATTTAATTAGCTTCTCGAATCTAAATTAGATTAGTAAAGTTGTAATGCATGAAAAAGCACAGAAAAATATAATGTTACTTTCTTTCCCAGCATTCTTAACTACAGAGCAGTAATGTGATCCTTCACAAATTAAATTCTGTAATATCTGTATGGATGTAGTGAATCTAGTCTTAAACTTTCCTAAAATATCATGAGCCAGCTGAGTAAGCCCATCGATTGGGTAAAAATTTGAAAAACTTTTTCTCATGCTAATGTATAGCATAGTAATGAAGTCCCATTTAAATAAGCAAATAACATTGTTGATGAAGAATTATATGATAAAGGTTAGTGATAAAGGTGAGTTTGATGGACACAACATTTTCAATTAATTGTTTACCATCTGTTACGTTCTCTAATCAGTGTTAGAACCATCCATAAATCACATTTGCCTCATGAAAAAAAGAAGGCAATAATTTACATGTGTGTATTTTATTGTAATCAGCATCTGAGACATTACTTTCTGATTTAAACATAAAGGATAGGAGGATGCTTAACTCTTAATGTGGGGATGTACTTATTTTTTGTTATTGTTGATGCTCCTTAGTAGAAAGCTGGAACCTCTCAAAGTGAATTAGAGGTTTTGCCATTTTTTAGGAAGTGTAATCCTAGCAAAGACACACATTCTCCTCTTCAATTAAACTCGTCACTTCTATAGGCAGTGCATAAACAGAACAGGTACTTAACTTATAAGAATGGCTAAGCATGAGTAGAAAGCTCCTGACCGCTTTGTAGCTTGGTCAGTCATTAGCTGCCACGTTTAGCCAGGATGCAGCCTGGGGAGGGATGGGCAGTAGTGTGGCAAGAAATAAAAGACTTTTAATCTAAGACTCCTGTCCGTTGATTCTTGAAGGGGAAAGGGGAGAATTTTCTGTCTTTTTCTTTTTTTAGTCTATGGGTTTGTATTTATTCGTTCAACAAATACTTACTGAGTGCCTACTATTTGCCAGTGGGTATTCTCATTACTGGGGATACAGCAGTGGACAAAACAGATGTCCTCGCCTCCTGAAACTTACCCTCTTGGCTTTTCTTTTTCCATGCCCCTCCTCTGCCCCCAGTGACCTGTCTACTGCTGCCAGTTAGCACACATAAGGAATTTGAATAAGTCACAAAACTGCCATTACTGTGAGGCAGTTCAGGAAATAATGGTGAGATCTCAGGTTGTGTAGCGAGGTCCTGGTTGTCTGTTCCAGGGTCTTGCTGCTGTTCCTGGTTCTTCCCTGGAGGTTCATCTCCTTAATGGTCGGCCCCTGCTTCTTTCTTGGCTCAACACTGAGTTTTTTTTTACTTTGGCTCACTTTGTGGGAAGACTGAAAATGTAACCGTATTTAGATTCCAGTTCTGCCTCCATTGACCTCTGGTCAGAAGTGCCATTTTACTCCCTGCAGAGTGTGGACCGGTATTCCTAGTTCCTCTCCATTTGTTCCCCTTTCTTAATACCTTGCACTTGGTATTTGTGGAAGTTTCCCTAAATTTCTTTACTTCAGAGCTCTTGATTTTCCCTTAAATTTATCTATATTCTCTGTCTTAAAGAAAAAACAAAGGGATTTGAGAAGTCCCCTGGCAGCATGGATGTACCCATATCATCGTTGTCATTGCCCTCTTGAAAGACATAGGCCACACATTAAGCAGGTTAATCTACTCTGAGGAGCCTCTTGTTATTGTCGTCTTATAATTTATTAGATGAACATAATTAAAACAGGAATCAGCAGATGGCACTTGACGATCTACTTGTAATCTGGTTCACAGTGTGTTGTTGTCATCATGCAGACTAGGAAATGGGCAGAGTCCTCTTAAATGGTGGACATTTCAGGGAGATTAAGTTGACCTTAATCATTTAATCAGAAAATTTGGGAAGAGTATATTGCCCAGTATTTTAATCGGAAATATCTTTTGCTCATGAAGTGAGAGAGACTGAGAAAGAGAGAGAGTGAGTGAGAAAGAAATGGAAGGTGGGGTGAAGAGAGAGAGATACTGAGAGAGAGCAGGTCAAGTCTTTTTCCTTGAATTCTTGTTAGCTAATTAACCTGGTTTGCCTACATGGAAATCTCTAGAGATGTCTCAACCTCCCAGACTCAGTAATAAAATGATACAAGGAACAAAAAAAATTAACCTTCTTTGAGGGCCTATGGTGTGCCAGGCATGTGCCAATAGCTCCATAGATATGAACTGAGGTTCATAAAGATAGGGACATTTCAGGATTACCTAAGTAGTTAGTATTGGAACTGGCATACTATCTCGTAATCTCTCCTTGCACCAAATTGTCCAGCAGTCAAAATGCTAGTTGCAATTTTTTTCTTTGTCTTAATATTTCTTTTTCATCTTTTGGTGAAATACAACAGTAAGATTATAGACACATGCAAAAAAGTAAATAGTACAACTAAGATATTTGGAATTACCATACCCGAAATGACTTTGTAAGGTTTATCCTTCCCTTTCATAATAACTTTTTATAAATGCTTTACATGGATGTGGGAAGGAGGGGAAAAATTAAATGAAAAGATGTCACTTAAAATTATGAAGCTGAAATTCTCAAAGAGAAGTAAACCTAAAAATTCTGTTTAGTTCAACTCAATTCAGTAATTATATACTGAAGACATACCAGTCTCTAGACTGGGTACTGCAAAACAAAGATGGAAAGAAAAAAACGTTCATGACATAAGGTTATAGAATCTAAGAATTTAAAAGTCACAATGGAGTTTTTAAGAGTCGGTATCACAATTAAGGAAGAAAATGCATAAATATGGGAGATCTTTATTAAAAACAATACTGGGCTGATTCTAATAGATTTCTATCATTATTTCATGGGAAAAACATACTTTCATTATTAAATTTTTAATAAATTTTTGCATAATTACTCAAAAGGAGATTTTCTTTTCCTCTACTATTAAAGTTTCTTTGAGATATACTCAGCCTTTCTGACATCTTTGAATTGAGGTAAAATAGACTTTTGGAATGAAATATTTTCCTAGCATGAGAAAATAGGGTTCCCACTTGATAAAACTGGGCGGAGCAGATCAGGCAGCTTGGATAGGAGCAATGGGCAAGAGGTGAGCAGGGCTGATCCCAAATCTTAGTCTCTTCCTGGGGCAGGCTTGTTTGCCATCGGTGTTGCAGCAAACCATTTTACAGTCTTTACCCTAATGGTATAAAGGAAAGCGTGTCATTAATGCTGTACTATTAATTTGCATATTTGAAGAAATAAAGGTAATGGGACAAGAGAGAACACTTAAGGATTGATCTTTCCATTCTCTTCTCTTTATTTTTTTCTTCCTCTGTCTTCTTCCTAGTTACCTATACTCCCTTAAATATCTTTGTAACACAATAAAGAAATTGCTGTTACACTGCTGGTGGGATTGCAAATTAGAGCAACCTTTGTGGAAAAGAATTTGGAGATACCTCAAAGAGCAAAAAATAGAAATACCATTCAAAAACAGAAATACCATTCGATCCAGCAATAGCACTATTAGGCATCTACCCAAAAGAACAAAAGACATTCTGTAATAAAGACATCCGCACCCAAATGTTTATGGCAGCACAATTCACTATTGCAAGGATGTAGAAACAACCCAAGTGCCCGTCAATTCATGAATGGATTAATAAAATTTAGTATGTGTATACAATGGAATATTACTCAATTATAAGAAACGACGGTGATCTAGCACCTCTTATATTTTCCTGGGTAGAGCTTGAGCCCGTTGTCTGAAGTGAGGTATCACAAGAAGGGAAGAATAGGCTCCACATGTACTCGCCATCAAATTGGTACTAACTGATCAACACTATGGTGCTCACATGGTAGTAATATTCTCCAGGGATTAGGGGGTTGAGGGTGGGTAAACTCACAACTAATGGATGCGGTTAAGCGTTGTAGGGGGGAAAAGGCACGCCTCAAATCACGGTTTGGTTGTGGCAAAGTCATAACTTGTAACTAAAATGTCTGTACCCCCATAATATCCTGAAATAAATAAATAATAAATAAATAAAAATCAAAATAAAAAAAAGAAATTGCTATTTAAAAATCATAAAATATAAAGGTAAAATAATGTGATATTTATAATTTATAATATGTTACATAATCATACATGCCATATAAAGAAATACATATAAAAATATGAGTAATAAAAATTAAATATAATTCTATTCTCAACGTTTGGCCAGTTAAATGGGAAGATCTGGAGGGAGGAGAATGGAGACACCGTGTGTGTACACACACACACACAGACACACACACACGCACTTCAGAGTGGCAAAGGAACATAGGAGAAGCTCTTCTGGTCTCAGAATTCTTAGTCAGTTTATTTGGTTTTATCCTGCTATTTCCTCTGTCTCTAGGATTAGCCTCTATTACTGTCTCTCAAATGTAAATTAGATTACCCTCTTATCACTGAGCTTCGCTTGCTCTCTGGCCTCCAGTATTTAGTGGCTGTGCTCTGCGTGGAGTTGACACAAGAACCCACTGGAGTGGAAAAGCCCTGTGAGCTTCAGCTGCAGGGACTAGGAAAATCAATTTATATGCCAACAGCCTAGCAGCTTTCCATCCTGACAACTATTAGAACCACCTGGGAGCTTTGACATTTATCCATGCCAGGCCTCACCTTGACCAGCTAAATCGGTACCTTTTGGGGTAGGGCCTCTGTTACCACCTTTTACAGACTAACTCACTCACTCTCAGGGTGGTTTCTAAGAGGACACCGGAGTTCAGAAGCTCTGGTGGAGAAGATTCCTCACTCTTGCATAAGGGCTTTAGAATTTACCACGGAATTTCTATGTAGAAAATTTGAAACAACATTTGTCCTTTGATTTTCAAATGAGGGTTTTTTTTTCTTAAAGAATGCATCGATTTCCCTTTAATTCATTTTTTCTGCCTTTTTGATGTTTTAATTTGTTTCTCTATTTTTTTTTACCCAAAATTGTCATAAATCAGTATTTCTCATGTTCCTTCTTACATGTTTCGCAAATGTTCTGGAAAGTTTTTATTTTGTTTTGTACTTTGCTCTCTTCTTGGCTTCAAGTATGCATTGAACTGAGATTGTTGCTGCAATAGGAGGCATATTTATTCTGACTCAAAAGTGATTAGTTAATATGTTTCCTTTCTGGGAAACAGATGGTGCATTGAACGTAGAGCTTTTCTTCTGAGTAGCTGCCTGAGTGGGGATTATATAAGAAATACTACAAAAGGACTACTCCATCAATAGATTTCACATTAAGGGAAGACAAAAAATAGTCAGAGCCAGTGACGATGTTTTGTCACAGGACGTGGAGTCTCTCTGTGCCAGGTTATTCAGTGGCTGACTCAGAAACAGTTTTTACTTTATCTGAGGAAAATCATCATAATTAAGTTGTCTGTACTGAAATTGGTATTTTATTTTTTTATGATAGTCAGTGCTTAAGATATATCCTTGAACAGCCCAAGTTACTTATTAACAAGCACAGGTGTTTAATAGTAAAAGTTACCATCTCTCATGAGGCTAAGAATGATTTTTTTCATCTCACACATAGCATTTTATATTTATATAAAATATATCTACGTATTATATATTTATCATCTTATAAAAATCTTGAAGGTATAAGGATTTATTATAAATAAGATTTGCCTTTCTATTGACATACCTTTCTTCGGAAAGCTTTTTCCTCAGAAACCCTGGAGTCCTGACATGTTGCAGGTTTAAGGACTTTTCTCTGGGCTCCTTGCCTCCTTCCCCAGCTGTTACTTAACCCTGGTTCTCTGATTCACTTATTCTCCTAAGTTACCCTGTGCTGGTGTATTCAGCCTCTCTCACAGTTGTGATATTTTCTCTTCTTTTCCTCAATTCAATTGTTAAGGGATTTTTCAAGTGTCTCTGTGGCCTCACAGCACTAACTCCCAGCGCTGTGGTTGCCAAGGCTTTATATTCCATTTGGTTCCCAGAGATTTATTACAATTAGGCCACTTTTAAGTTTAAATATCAATGTCTAGAATTTTCTGGAAATTCAGATAGAGAAACATATATATCTCTCCCCTTTAATTTGACTTTTATACAATATTTAAATAAAGCCTGTTAGGCAGACAAATTTGCATTGAGGACGAAAGTTACAGTTTAGAAGAGCTTGCTTTTCAGTTTATCTTATGATGTAGTTCATCTTACAATGAAGTTAGATGAACTTTCGTTCATTTTCCAAATGATTTTACAAATGATTTGGAACATTTTGAGGTGAAGTGGAAATGGCAAATGTGGTTGATACTGAAAGATGGGAGGTTATCACAAAGAAGAGTATGCATTTCTCTCTTAATCTACAGTTTACCTTGACTGTGTGTTTCTGATCTGCCTGTTTCCAGTGGACAGTCGGACGCCACTGTCAAACCAGCTGGACAGGAAAGGTGGCATCCTCAGATGTTGAGGGAATTGAGGCCCCAGGCGTGATCAGCTGCGCAGAAGACCTTTCTAACCTGCTTTGAGAGGAGTGTCCTGTCCATGTTTATCACATTCCTCTGCCCTTGTCTCGTCAGCTCCCTGTCTCTGTTTCCAACTCTTGGCTTTGCACTTGACTTTGGTTTCTGTCTGTATCCTTTGCTTCTCTTCTGGATGCTTACTCTTCCCGCCTATGCCCTGAGGACAGGCCTTGTGTTATGCTTGCCATTTTTGTCTGAAAGCCTATTTCAGACATTCTGGAAGCCCTCTTGCTCTATTACACGTTTGGGATGGTCCTTGAGATCTTACTATGTTCGTGTTGAAAGGTTCATGGTCATGCTACACATCTGGGCTGCAGAAAATGCCCTTTATTAAAAATGAGCTGTCAAGCAGGCTTAGAGATGATTACGTATCCAAGATATGTTATTTATCTTCAGTTATTTATTTTTAGGAACACAATAAATTGATCAGATACAATAAGTTGTTTTTCTTTTGTTGTTTGAGACAGAGTCTCACTGTGTTGCCTGAGCTAGAGTGCAGTGGCGTCATTATAGCTCACAGCAACCTCATGCTCCTAGGCTTAAAGGATCCTCCTGCCTCAGCCTCCCCAGTAGCTAGCACTACAGGCGTGCACTGCTACGCTCAGCAAATTTTTCTATTTTTAGTAGACACGGGTTCTAGCTTTTGCCCAGGCTGGCCTCGAGAGGTTTTCTTCATGATTTACAGCTATTCTACACTAATTATACTTAACACTTTTCTGGAGAACAATGAAATGAAACACTGTCTTTGGGTTTTACAATAGTAAATTTACAGTAACAAAATATTGTTTTATTTCTTCATTTATCTTGTTATACTTCAAGGTTTACAAATATATTAAAATTCAAAAGTCACCAAAAACTCTGGGCCAATTTATTAACGTGTCTGTTTTCTTCTAGTTTTGAGTGTATATTGAGGTGTGGTGGGGAATTAATGGAGAATGTGGGGAGAAATTTTTTCTTACCCTGGCCAATTTTTACCCTGGAGTAATTTTTTCTTAACTCTTTCTCTGTATACCCTGGTAGCAACTCTTTAAATGGTGATATGCCACTTGGCTATACAGAATGTACAATCAGACATCCAAACTAATACTGTTTTTGTTTTTTAAATCACAGAATTGACTCCCGAGGAGAGAGCCCAAAAGATTGCCAAAGCCATGCGCAAACAGTCTTCTGAAGTCAAAGAGAAGTGGGAAAGTCTAAATGCTGTTACAAGCAATTGGCAAAAGCAAGTGGACAAGGCGTTGGAGAAACTCAGAGACCTGCAGGGAGCTATGGACGACCTAGACGCTGACATGAAGGAGGCAGAGTCCGTACGGAGCGCCTGGAAGCCGGTGGGAGACTTACTCATCGACTCGCTGCAGGAGCACATAGAAAAAACCATGGTCAGCATTGCTCCCTTAGACAAAGGATTTTAAGAAATATTTTCTTAAAAGAGACCCCCATATATGAATTGTTATAAGGGATTGTTATAAAGCCAACACCACTGCAACCTTTACCCAAGTCAGAAGTCACAACAGGTGCTTTCCATATGGCCCTCAACATCAGAACCGCCTCTCCCCAAATAACAACTTACAAGACTTTTATGATAGTTTGCTTTTATTTTTCTCTATATTTTTTTCATCCAACTGTGCATCCCTAAGCAATATAGATTATGTTTACCTATTTAAAAAAATGCTTTAAAAGTCCCTTTTAATCTCTAGATTTTCCCTCTATTTCTTTTTTCTTGTCTTTTCTTTTCCTTGCAATTTATTTATTGGAGAAGCTGAAGTGTTTTGTAGTGATTTCTATAGCATGGATTTTGCAGAAATGTGTCCACATGGTATAGTACACAGGTTCTCCTCTACTGTCTATCTCCTATAAATCGGTAGTAGGATTTACAGGTTTAATCAAAAGCATACTGTTTTACTGGTAATTCTGATCTATAAATTTTATTTCATTGTCTGAATATATTAATGGATAAATGGTTTAGATATAAATTCTCTTTGTTGTCAGGAATTGCCCAAAGTTAAGGATGTTAGACCAATGGTTAGACTCCTTTTGGTTCCCATATTCTAGAACATCTCTATAAAAATGTTAATGACATTTAGGCAATAAGAGACACAAATATAACAGATTTAGAGTCTAGTAGGGTTTGTAGTAACATAGTAAACTATATACTAGGTAGACATGATTCAAATCAATGGATAATCCAATGAAAAATTAGAAGTTATTAGACTGACAATATCTATCATAAGTGGAATTTTTATTGCAAAAGATACACATCTTTTACGCACATACATTGGATAGCATTCTCCCTTTGTGTGCATGTAGTTGAATAGGAAAGAGCACTAAGATCTAGGAAATTAACTGAATACTTAGGTAAATTACATAAGTCAATAAATATATGTGTAGACATAGGAATAATAATAATAGGTAGCATTTATTGAAGCTTACTATGTGCCAAGAACTGTTCTTAAGTCAGTTTGCACGGATGTCTTTTAATCCTCACATCCACCCAAAAGATAGGTATTATTATTATTATGCCCATTTTATAAATAATAAAACTGAAAGCAATTGCTCAAGCTCACATAGCTAGTGAGTGGTAGAATTTCCATGTTTTTTTTTCTTGCTTTTCTCTTTGATTGCAAAGACCCTTTCACACAATTTTGGTCAATTGTTTGAATTTAAAGCTTTATAAGTTAAATATTAAATTTTAAACTTAAAAATTTACTATTAATAGAGTATTGGCATATGTAAATATACATAAGTTTCCAGCTACCCTATGAAATAAATAGGCTTCTTCTTACAACTCTAGTATCTTAAAAACCGTTTGCATGATCTGAGTTTAAAACAACCCACTGAAAACAAAGCCTTTAGCATAGTTTCCTTGGAAGTTACTTCTTCTGTTTTAATGGATGATTTTAAACACTTAAAATCTTTAAGTCAGTGGTTTACAAGAAGTATGGCCTATTGGACTGCAAAAATACCTCTTGATTCGGGCAGGAATTTATCCATTTGAATTTGAAAGTATCAATTTATAATACAGAATGATTAGTGTTGGGGGAAGCATAGAGAATTGTATCTGGGGTTATTAAATGCCCAAAAGTTTGGGAGTTGTTAATCTCATTTGATTAAAGGACTTACCTACCTCTATATCCAAATACTTTTTTGTTCAAATCACTGCTTAAGTGGAAAGCTAGGAAAAATACAATTAATATTTTAATAGAGGGGACTAAACTGTGGATTAAAATATTTTAACATCTTTTTAGGAAAAAAGAAAATAAAATCATAAGTCTCATTAAGCTAATTAAAATAGATTCAAAGTCTGCCATGTTTTATATGTGCTTTAAAGTATACCTCAAATCTCATTGACGCTATAGTCAGATAAAAATAAGTTTTTTGTTTGTCTGTTTATTTGTTTGTTTTGAGACAGAGTCTTACTCTGTTGCCTGGGCTAAAGTGCAGTGGCATCATCATAGCTCACTGCAACCTCAAACTCCTGGGCTTAAGGGATCCTCCCGCCTCAGCCTCCCCAGGAGCTAAGAATACAGGCCTGTGCTGCCATGCCTGGCCATTTTTTTCTATTTTTAGTAGAAATGGGGTCTAGGTCTTGCTCAGACTGGTGTCTAACTCCTGACCTCAAGCTATCCACCTGCCTTGGCCTCCCAGAGTGCTAGCACTGCAGGTGGGAGCCACCTCACCCTGCCCTTTTTTTTTTTTTTAAATAAGTATTGATTATTGCTATATATTATTAAGTATGTCAAGTCAACTAACTGGAAAACAAAATCTTTGGGAAAAATCAAATAATTTCAACTCCCTAAAATTATCCTTAATCATTTTTATTTGCAGAATATACACCTTCTGGCAGGAAACAGGTTTGGGATTCGCACCTGCCAGTGGGCTGCCAGGTAGCACCTTTGATACTAGCAGATGTTTCTGTTTTTATAGCAAGGGAGGCCACATAGACTCATTCTGTAATAGGAAAGTACAGTCAAAGCATGAGAAATTAAGGCCGGGCGCGGTGGCTCACGCCTGTAATCCTAGCACTCTGGGAGGCCGAGGCGGGTGGATTGTTTGAGCTCAGGAGTTCGAGACCAGCCTGAGCAAGAGCGAGACCCCGTCTCTACTAAAAATAGAAAGAAATGATCTGGCCAACTAAAAATATATAGAAAAAATTAGCCGGGCATGGTGGCGCATGCCTGTAGTCC
>CM052441.1:16611709-16628096 GCA_028533085.1 Varecia variegata | reverse complement strand
AACGCCACGGCACTCACTCTAGCCCGGGCAATAAAGCGAGACTCTGTCTCAAAAAAAAAAAAAAAAAAAAAAAAAAAAAGCATGAGAAATTAGTTCTTTATACTAGAACACACAGCCATTCTGAAACCATTTTAAAACAAAAGATAAACTTTCTTGATAGAAAGATTCCTCATTGCCATAAAATACTTGACCATAAAAACAAAAACAAAACTCAAAGACTTTGTTTATCAAAGCCTTTTTAATGTTTTCACCTATGGCTAATAATAGAAAAACATTATTTTTGTAGAGGAAAAATTTAAACTCCTTTACTGTTCTGTAAGATTTTTTAAAAATCTGTCTCAAAGATATAATCTAATTAAAAACAACTTTACCATCTTTTGAAATAAAACTGGTTATTATTTAAAATTATATAAATCTCAGAACATTTTCTAACATTTCATTTTTAATCTTGAATACCTAAAAAATTTAAAAAGTTAATTTTAAAAGCTAATTATAATTCTTGAGTTCTCCATTGTACCCATGGAGAGAATTTTAATATATAAAGTGACAATCATGACTGAAGAAACCTCTAAGGACTAGAGTTCTGTAATTGTTCTCAAACTGAATTGGCAGGAACCTGAGCCTCTTCAAAGTCCAGACTGAAAAATTCTCCTTCTCCACCTAACCCACACTTCCCTGTGTCCCATGCTTCTGTATTAATTAATTCTTTACACCTATAATGCATCTGTTACCATACAACTGCTCTTCCTATTTAACCTCATTTGTGTGTCTGTCTTTGTGTGCACATTCTGTCAACCATAACATATGCAGCAATGGGAAAAAAACTACTTCAACTCTAAATTTCCTCTAGTTCCATATTGCAGCAATTCCCATGACTTTGTGGGCTTCCCTTCCAACTGCTTTTGAAATGTTGGTATTTGCAGGGTTTTGGCAATATTTCTTACTTTATGCATATTGACGTCCATGTTGACTGTTTCAGTGTCATTTACACACTACTATTTCCAGGTCCATGTTTCCCACACCGACTCTGGGCTCCAGATCTGACTGTAAACTGGCCATTTCCATCTTCAGCTTCTTCATGTGGCTTTTGAGCATGTTAAAGAACTTTGAAACACTAAATCATATTCTCCGCTTTACCTAGGATTAATTTCCTTTTCAAAAATAGAGTTGATTCTTAATATTATTTTGATGTTTATCAGCCATAATGATTATTTTTAGCATATACATGTGTAGGGGAGGCAAAATTTTACCTCTTCCCTCTTGGGGCTTTTCATGTGGGTCTGAGAATTAAACTGACATGTCCAGGAGAAAAGCATACAAATTTTTTTCATATAGTTTTTGCGACACAAGAGCCCCCCCATAAGGAAATGAAGACCCAAAGAAATGGTTAACAAGTAAATAATTTTGTATTAGGTTGAACAAAAGGAGGCAATTTTATAAAAGTAACTAAATTATGTAGGTAGACTAAAGGAAGGTAAGAGTTATTTTAACAAGGTCTGTTTGTACAGAATTCTCTTGATCTTAACTTTTCATCCTTGACGACAGGTTACTTTCCTCCTGGTGTAGGGAGGGCATTTTAAATATGGGAGTTTTATTAATGTCTCCTGATTTCAGGAAGAAAAAGTCAAAGGTCAGAGTTTCCTTTTGTACCACCTGTTTTCTTAAGTGCCTTCAGCTCAAAATCTTTATGCCAAAGTGGCCTGTTTGGGGTGACATGTTCTGCCATCCTTCACATGTTATAGAAGGGGGAGTTATGTAAGGTAACTACAAATGTTTTGGAAGAGAGAAGGAAAGGGGAAGTGGTTAAAGAGGCTTTCCTTTTATAAACACAGGGAAGAAGCCAAATTAATACCATAGTGTTTTAATAAAACTTTAGTCTTCAAAGCACCCTGGTATATATTATTTCTGGTGTATATTATTTCTTTACTAAGCTCATAGTGGTGAGAGAAAAGGGCTAATAGACTTATGCCTAATCTCTTAAAGAATAGGGAATGTAGAAATGATAAAAACCTGAAGGCCAGGGCTACCAGGATGTTTACAACACCTACTACCCGTAAGTGAAGTTTTGTATATGATTAACTATAATTTTGTGACATACCAAAGAATTAAAAATATTATACTCTTCTCTCTTAGCATCCCAATTCTATTTCTCTTTCTATGTTGGCTTAATCTTGCATCAAATATCATTTTTGTGGGCCTTTACCAATAGAAATGAATTCTGCCCTCTCGTATTGCAAGTCATGTGTCGAATGCTAGCAAATGTCTCTTCTCAAGAAACTTCCATTCTTTGTTGGGACGCCAAGAATATGGTTGCTCATAATATCAACTACTAAGTGTTCTGATGAGAAATATTTAAAATATCTAACAACTGGTTTGGTATGGCACCAATCACAACAGCCCCACCCTCAACCCCCTCAGGCCCAAAGTGTGTGCCCCCTGAAAGTCCCGGCGGGGTTGGAGAGGGCAGAGAAAATGCCCTAAGAGTACCTGGGAGGGGCCTCCAGCTTAGGCTGCAGGAGGAAAGGCCTCAGGGAAACCTTCCTGATGGGTGGGGACCAGAGTTGAGCCTTTTAAAGGATCCCTAGGATCTAGGCAAAGACTGTTGGAAAAAGGGAACAGAAACATAGAGGCAGGTGGAGTTATGTGGAGAATGGAGCAAACGTACTGTTCTCGTTATTCCGTTTGCTCTCGTTGGACATATTACTGTCACTGATCCAAAATATGTTTTGTTTTATCTTTTGCTCTTCACATACACCCTCTGCCCCTACACATACCAGCTCTTTCCATACTGTGCTCGGAGGTGGCATTGTCAATTCTAAGACTCATTTACCTCTTTTCCTGTAGACTTCACTCTTCTTGTCCTGGCCCCAGCTACAGACAGTGATCATAAATGATTTTGAAAGGGACAGGACTTACCTCTGGAGTGTAAAATAGGCATTGATTTTGTGGTTAGGAAAGTTGTTTTTACTGGCCACTTTCTAACTTAATTTTAAGTGGAAACATGTTTAAATCAAGTTGTTGCATTGGGTGAAAAAGTATTCAAGGAGCCATGTTAAAATAGGGGAAAGAAAAGAAAATAAGAAAGAAAATTAAGGATAGAATAAAGACTAGAAATCAGTAAAGTGGAAGATTATGGCAAACATTTTCATTTAAATAAGTTTGAATTACAGTTTTTCTCTTCACAAACTAATTTATAATGTTGGGTTATAAAGGGTGACTCTGGCTCCTCATCCGGGTTACTAAAGCCTGAATTAAGTCAGCTGGGGTGTTGAGTGGGCAGCTGCAGCCGGTAATCTCTCTGCTGGCTTTGCCAGTTTCCCTGAAGGAAAGTTGGTAGTACAGTTTCCTCGGATACCCAAATCCGAGCACAGTTAAATTCCGAAGTCCTTGCGGAACCCAGCTATACAAAAAGTTGGCCCTCCGTATACTCAGGTTTGCATTCTGCGAATACTGTATTTTCCCTATGTTTGGTTGAAAAATTCCATGCATAAGTGGACCTGCACAATTTAAACCTGTGTTGTTCAAGGATCAAGTGTACTAGCTTTTGTTATATTCTTTCTGATGACATATTTTCTGTCCCTTTCTTGTAGGCATTTAGAGAAGAAATTGCACCAATCCACCTAAAAGTTAAAACAGTGAATGATTTATCTAGTCAGCTATCTCCACTTGACCTCCATCCATCTGTAAAGATGTCTCGCCAGCTAGATGACCTTAATATGCGATGGAAACTTTTACAGGTATCAGCTTATCCCCCTCCATAATGCAGGCTTACAACTTGGTAGCTTTGAAGCCTCCCTTGATATTCTAGAATACCATGCACCATCGTTGTTTTCTTTCTTTTGTAATTGATAATGAATTTAGCATGTGGCAACACCAGGTATTTGTCTTTCAGTATCTTGAACCCAAGAGCCTCATTTATTTTTTAAGCTCCGTGTATTTTTTTGTTTTATTTTGAAAAATTAAGAAAGTCTCCATCCTTTTTCTTCCAACTGGTTGCTATTTAAATATCTTGCTTATTTTTTCCAGATAGCACATTCACACCATGGTGGTGTTTACCTTTAGCTCTTATATCTGAGCTCTTCTAATGCAGTTGTTTTAATGACTCTAGACCTTAAATACGCAATTTTGATGTAGCACATAAAAGTGTTTTATTTGACAGATAATAATATTTTGTAGTATAATAGGTTTGCTGAATTAATTCAAATGTCAAAATACTCAGTGGTTCATATTTTCTTAATGAAACTGTAGAAGTAAGAAATGAGTGTATAATATTTGACAATCTTCTGTCTTAGCGAAGAGTGTCAGTCTGGGATTAGTAAGGCAAAATCTGTTAAGTTCGTATGTGCTTTTCCAGTGGCTGGAACAAAACAGTGTTTGATCTTTTTTCTTTTTTTCTTCTGCTCCATTGCTCTAAATCATTATCTTCATGTGAAGATTCTTATGGTCCATCTTGATTTATTTCCCATTCTATTTCTGTTATCAGCATCTCCAAAGATTAGAAGTCAGGGAAAATGTTACACTTGAAAAAAGACATGTATTCTGTCATCCTTATCTATGATCCGGTAACCACTAGAGCTCAGATGTTAGTTGCTGGTTGGATAAGAAGAAAAAAATCTGTGCTGACAGGAAATGCTATTCAATTTCAGGAATAACATTTACTTTTCTTATAATGTGTGGCATTTTAATGTTTTTTGGCCTTAATAAACAAAGTGCATACTAATGCTATTTAAATGGCCAACCAGGAGAAACTAGAGCTGTCCAGTGAGCCAGACATGCACAAGTCTCAGTGAAAGACAGCTAAAAATAAGATTGTCATTCTAAGTGGAACAATGACTAGCATTTCACAGATAAAGACCAGGAAAAGGGAAATGGAAATGTCAGTGGACTCCATGTAATTATTATTGATTTGCATTTAGTTTCTCAGTGTCATAACTGTTTGCATTTTCATAGAAGGATTAACTATAGAATGTATGTAAACAAATATATAGGGTACATTAAACTGCTGGTATACACTTGAATATACGTCCCAAACCCAAGTAGAGATGATCAGACACGAACTTGGAGGAAAGTAAGGTGGTCCGTACTCATGTGTCTTTTCACTTTCTTTTATCTGTCATCTTACTCTGTCTTATTTATCTACCCATCATCGATCTACTTATCTATCTTTTCATCTGTCTAGTTTCCCTTGGAGTATTCTAGGCTTCTTTTTCATTTGCCCTCTACAGTGCATTTTACCATCTTCCTTAAGAAAAGACAGATTAGTAGTCACTGATCCCGTGGCCACATCTTGATTTTAGAGGCTAAAGAGGCCTGTACTGCCTTAGAGGTTGTGTAGAGTGACAAGGCATAGGTTCTGGCACAAGATGACCAGGATATGGATAGTGGCATTGTTACTAGCTTTACGATCTTGGGCACCTCTTTGTGTCTCAATTTCTTCATCTGTAAAGGGATGGTAGTAGTAATACTTAGCCATTATGTTTATTGTGAGGATTAATAGAGTTAATTCATATAAATTGCTTAGAAAAGCACCTGGCATTATTTACTGTTACTTGATGCCCGAAGGAGTCCATTTTTATACCATTACTTTGATACCAGAGATAGAGAAGGAATCTGTACAAGCAATTGTTATCTTGGGCAACAGCACCATTTATTATAGTCCTTAAGTCAAGGATATGATTAAAGTCATTGTTTTGAAATCACATTATTTCATCTGTCTTGTGTGTGTGTGTACAGGTTTCTGTGGACGATCGCCTTAAACAGCTTCAGGAAGCCCACAGAGATTTTGGACCATCCTCTCAGCATTTTCTTTCTAGTAAGTACTAATAAACTTGACTGATCGGATTAATTGAATGAATCACCCTATGCTTTCACTTTTATTTAAGAAGCTATATTCTTTGCTATAAATATATTTGCTTATATCAAATGTATGAAAGGAGATATTCATATTAATTAAAATATTGCTTATTCATTATTTATAATAATATGATGACAATTGGTAAATCTTTGAAGTGGTATAAAAATGAATTTGTCTTTATGGTTTTTCACTGGACCATCTCTTATGGTAACTCATATAGTATCATATCATTATTGCTTTGTCATAGGCAAAGGTTATGAACTTTTTCATAATAAATCATTTTTATATATTAAGATTTTAAATTAATTTTTCTCCTTCAGAAGTGGCTATTAGTTTAAAATGTACCTGCAGCTTTTTTCTTTTTTATTATCTTACTGATACATAATATTTTACATATTTATGAGGTATATATATTTGTTACATGCCTAGAATGCATAGTGATCAAGTCAGAGTGTTTGGGGTATCCATCATCTTCAGTATTTATCATTTCTGTGTGTTGGAAGCACTCTAGTCTCTCTTCCATTTACTCTGAAATATACAATACGTCATCGTTAACTACAGGCACCCTACTCTGCTATCGAACATTAGAATTTCTTTTTTCTAACTGTATGTTTGTATCCATTAACCAACCTCTCTTTATCCCCCCTCCCACTCACATACCCTTCCCAATCTGAGGTATCTGTTGCTCTTTTCCCTTTCTCCAAGAGTGAACATTTTCCGCTCCCACAAAAGATCAAGAACATGCAGTATTTGTCTTTCTGTGCCTGGCTTATTTCACTTAACGTAATGTTCTCCAGTTCCACTCATGTTGCTGCAAATGACATGATTTCATGCCTTTTTATGGCTGAATAGTATTTTATTGTGTATGTATACCACATTTTGTTTACCCATTTGTCCATTGATAGACACTTAAATTGATTCCATATTTTTGCTATTGTGAATAGTGCTGCATCTGAAGCTTTTAAAGTAAAAAAATCACTCTCCATAAATCTTTAAATGAGAAGAGTTTGGTTTTATTAGGCTCACTGCAATCACGCTGAACTTTTCTTCTGGTCACGTATTGCAAATTTAGCCAAACTACACTTGTAGATTTTTATCTAATATTCTCCCAACTGAAATTTTTAATGTTATGGACTGTTCATGAATAAGTAAGTTGAGTTCTGACTTTATTTATCATTCACTGCTGAGGACTAAAGAATGTAGGATTCAAAGTCACCCAGATTGAGTTTAAATAATCATTCTGCCGTTTACCAGAACTGTGAATCTCTGAAAGTTAATTTCCGTGTCTTAAAATACCATAATACCTCTTTCCTCTGATTATTTTGAGAATTAAATGACAAACCATATCCAGTTACACAGAGCACCTAGCACAGTTCTTGACACAACTGCTTTGAGTAAATATTAATTCCTTTCCTTTCATTTCTTTTGGCAAATATATGTAAGAAAGCAATTTGTTTCATTTAATCCAATTTAAGTCAAGTTTGAAACTTAGGGCAAAGCTTATTTCTCAATTATGACAACTTCTTTGTAGCTGTAACCATAGAGAAAACTGAAGTAATCCCATGTCTTGCAACTAAATTGATTGCATTTATGTTTTCTCTTAATCTTGTTGTCACTGTTGATAAACTGTTTTACCTCAATTAAAGGTCAGGCTGTTCTTTTACAATTTCAAGAATCCTAATCAGTCATTTCCTGCCCTTCGTGATTAACATTTGCCACCAACCCTTCCCCCCCACCCCCACCACACACACTGTTTCTGGGTCACAAACCCCTTAAGTAGTCTATCTTTGAGTGATGTGTAGTCCTTCTTGGAATTATAATGTATACCTGGGTACCAGGATGCATTTTTAAAGTTTGGATACCTTCAATGTTGATGAAGATTTGCAGTATACTTATTAGATATTAAATATTCCAGATTTCTTTTTTTTTTTTTTTTTTGAGACAGAGTCTCGCTTTGTTGCCCGGGCTAGAGCGAGTGCCGTGGCGTCAGCCTAGCTCACAGCAACCTCAAACTCCTGGGCTCAAGCAATCCAACTGCCTCAGCCTCCCAAGTAGCTGGGACTACAGGCATGCGCCACCATGCCCAGCTAATTTTTTCTATATATATTTTTAGTTGGCCAGATAATTTCTTTCTATTTTTAGTAGAGATGGGGTCTCGCTCTTGCTCAGGCTGGTCTCGAACTCTTGACCTTGAGTGATCCACCCGCCTCGGCCTCCCAGAGTGCTAGGATTACAGGTGTGAGCCACCGCGCCCAGCCTATTCCAGATTTCTTAAACAGAATTTTATAGAGTGAAGCTATGTACTAAGACCACAAAATAATAGAGATTCTCTTTTCAGTTCTAAGGATCAGTATCTTTTTTTTTTTTTTTTTTTTTGAGACAGAGTCTCGCTTTGTTGCCCGGGCTAGAGTGAGATCAGTATCTTTAATATTGATGAAACCCTACACTTTAACTTAGCAATCATTCTCATAGTAGAAATCAAGCACATGTTCTTTAGGAAGTGAAATATTTTGAAATTCAAACATATTTTTGAAACTCAAACACATGGCATTTTATTGTTTCGAACTGATGGTCCAAGGAGGTCGAAGTTATTTAAATCAAAACAATTATTAAAATGAATGGAGAAGTGTAAACAAAATCCCAATTAGTATATTTAACAATTGTTATCCCTTGCTGCTTGGAATCTTTGGCTTTATTATATTTCTTGGACTTTATCCATGGTTATAAAAGAAGCTTGTTTAGTTAGGCACAAAATACAAACTGACCTATTAGCCTGGTGCCAGTGCTGAAATGAGGTTGGCTCTAATGAGAAATTTAACATACCTAGTTCCTCATTTTCATCCCCTTTTTATAGTTTTTTATGGACATAGTTGGAGAAAGGAATATTTGCATTTTATAAAGATGAGTTGAGTAGAAAAATTGCTGAACTAGTATTCAGAAATTCTGAGATCACATTTGAGCTCGACCATTTATTTCCTGGCTATCACTTTTTGTGCAAGTTATTTTATCTCTATGTATTTGGTTTCCCATCTATGAAATGGAACTTTAATATGTGCTGGCTTCCTTACCAAAAGATATATTTGAAAATGCTTGGCCAAGTTTAGAATGCTATATATATTTGTAAGATATTAATATGACATGAAATTCAGAAAAAAAAAATCAGTGGCAACAACTGACTACATAAGGGCATAGTGATATGTGCAAAGTTTTATTTGAATTTTCTTATTAGTTCATTTTGCAGAATTCCTTTATAGCTGTAGATTCACATGTACTACTCTTCTTAAATAAGTCTTAAAATAATTGGTTTAATATAAAAATTATACATTTTTAGAAATAAGTAACTGGAATTGTAAAAAGTACTTCAATAAAATAAAACCATAAACATCTAAATTATAGTAATGCCTAGTGCAAAAGTAGGAAACTGGGCTCACTCTGCATTTCAGATGAAAATAAGTATTTGGGATTCTTCTGCCCAGATGATTGCCTTGCTTCTTTACAACCTTTTACCTATTTTTATTGGAATTTTCTCTTTTATTATTTCATATTATTAAATTTGTTTAAATGCCTGTGTTCAACAGCTATTCCCATGAATATGATGCAATGTAAGAAATGTTATTAGTGATTTGGAAAATTCAGTCTTGAACAATCTAGTTTTTAATCCAGATATGCCAAGTAAAATTAATTTTGGTTTTAGTTTTATCAAAATTATGTAGAGTACATGGCCAGGCGAGATGGCTCATGCCTGTAATCCTAGCACCTTGGGAGGCCAAGGTGGGAGGATTGTTTGAGGCCAGGAGTTGGAGAACAGCTTGAGCAAGAGGGAGACCCTGTCTCTACAGAAAATAGAAAAATTAGCCAAGTCCCAGCTACTGAGGAGGCTGAGGCAGGAGGATCACTTGAGCCCAGGAGTTGGAGGTTGCAGTGAGCTATGATGACGCCATTGCTCTCTAGCCCGGGTGACACAGCGAGACCCTATCTCCAAAAAAAAAAAAAAAAACAACAAAAGGTACAGTTTCCAGATGGCACTAGTTTTAAATTGTAGTGGTTATAGATGATAAAATGTGATTTTTAAAAGTATTAGAAATTGAACCTGTGTTGTTTTTTTCCTCACTTCAAATGAATCTTTAAAGCTGTTTTTTGTTTGGCCTAGTGGATTTCACAATTATAGGAATCCAGCTCCAAAACCAGAGCAGTTGTCATTGAATTTGCTGTAAAATATGTTCAGTTGTTTTGCATTAAGGTGTAAGGCTTTTGAGTTACCAGTGTTTCCAATAATCTCCCTTCGTTTCTTTCCCCAGCTTCAGTCCAGCTGCCATGGCAAAGATCCATCTCACATAATAAAGTGCCCTATTACATCAAGTAAGTTGATTTTCATTCTACTTTATGATACCAAGAAAATAAAGTTTTATTGATAACTTAAGAGGCTTCCCCACCCCCATAACTTTTAAAAATGGAATTCAGCCCTATTATCTGAATGAAACCACATATATTTAATATTTGAAAGAAATTAGTTTAAAAATCTGAGTAATATTTGTCTTTCATTAGGTTAGGTCTAGGCTATAGATGTGTTTAACTGATACTTTTTAATCTTGACATGCTCTTTCTCTAACTGTATGATTCTAAATCAGTTTTCTTTCTCCCAGGAAATTCACATAAACTTTCTTAATCCACCAAAAAGAAATAGTGATTTATCATGAAAAAGTTAAATATTGGTCAAGTTTTTCTTCGTCTTATGGAAATTATCTGCATAATTAGTGTAGACTCATTCTTTGTTTTTATTGTCAAATTAGTTTCTCTTTCTAATATGCTGTTCCTTTTTATTATGTGACATTTAATAAATTTAGTGTAATTTACACAGGGTGTTAGTAGGACTTAATCCTTGGCTTAGTTGATGTATTGTCATGAGACAGAATGATAAATACTTCTACAGTCCCTTGAAATGTAAGTCAGTAATGCTATTGATTTACAACATGATATGGTAATAAGAGTCATAGTTGACCCTATTTTATATGTAAGGTGAACAGCATAATCATGAGAACACTTACTGATCAAGAGACAGCTCTGTCACAGGTTAGCTGTGTGACCTCAGGGAAGTTGGATGAAGATCTCTGGGCCAAGTTTCCTTTATATCATTCCTAAAATGGGATGTGGTATCTCTAAAATCTATGCCAATGCTAATAATCTACTCTTCCAATATACCTCTTCCTGAAAAATCTGAAGTCAATGGTAGTGAAATAGTATTTTATTTTGAAATTTTCATTGTAATCTGAGATGTATCTTCAGGGTAAAAAAAAATTGTTACCATAATATAATATATAGAAAGTATAATAAGCGATATATGTTACACTGTCTTACAGGAATTTGATACTTTTATCAGTATACAATCGACAATGTACTGTGTTGTGATAAACTTGAGAACAAGGTATCAAACCAGTTGATGGTGTCACATTTGTACAAGCATTGGGAAAGAGCTCAGAAGCTGGGCAAGTTGGCATGTCTCTGTTGAAAGAAGATGTGTAACTCTAACCCAAATTTAAAATCTTTTTTGTAATTTTTACATTTTTATTCCACACTATAATAACAATAACAATAATAATAATAGCAGTAGTATTAGAGAATTTTAATGTGCTTGGGTGAATATTGACTTGAATTGAATATTGCAGTTTAGATATAAATCTGATATATGGTGTTAGGTAGAATAATAACTTCCCCTCACCTCCCAAAGATGCCCACCTCCTTATCCCTGTAACCTGTGACAATGTTAGGCTGTATAGCAAGGGAGAATTGAGGTTGCAGATGAAATTAAGGTTGCGAATCAACTGACTTTTAATTAGGGAGATTAATTAATCTGGATTAATTAATTATCCAGATTATACTGATGGGTCCAGTGTAATCTCAAGTGGCTTTAAAAGTAGAAGAGGATGGCAGAAGAGTAAGAGAGAGATTTGGAGATGACAGCTGCTGGCTTTGAAAATGGAGGAAGGGGGCCGTGATCTTGGGGTGCAGGCAGCCTCTACAAGCTGGAAAAGGCAAGGAAATGGGGTTCTCTCTTAGGACCTCCAGAGAGGGAACGCAGCCCTGCCAACCTCAATTTCAGCCCAGAAAGACTTCTTTTGTAGCAGGAATCGAAAACTAATACATGTACTATACAAAAATCAAGATGTTTCATGCAAATGAACTGAAATTAATTAATTTTGAATTGACCAAGGATCCTGTATCATCTTATTTTTTAAAAATGCAAACTGGATCCAGTAAGGCCTATTTTTGTTTTTACTAAATAAAGAAAATATTAAATTTCTTGCTTGAATATGTTTATGCAATGGTTATCTGTTTGATTTGACACTTTTAAAGTCCATCCTTAATTTTAGCTCTACTATTAAAAGGAATTTCTGTATGTCCAGGTCAGTTATTAAATATATATGACTGGGAATTAAGTTGTCTAAATCAGAATTTCTCTATTTAGAATGTTTATAATTTGGTATGATCTGGTAGTATTGCATTCTTGCTCAGTCTTCGAATTCTTATGGGGCAGATTGGTGATATAAAAGCTAGTTTCATCTGGCATCCCATTGACCAGGGCACTATAACCAGCACTGGAAAATATATATAATACAATGATGACCAGTATTTTAAATAATGACCTTTGGGACTATAGCACCCTAAAATATCTTCTCCATCACAAGTAAAAGATTGTACTTTCCTAAACATACATAGTTTTAGTGTTAAATGTCTTTTAAGTCTTTCAAATATTTAGATGTTTGCTCATTTGTATAGAGCAAATTCTCCTGCTTTTACAAAACTTGTTTAACCAGAATTTTTTATTACTTGCTCTGTTGTGTAATTTAACAGTTTATTTCCTCATAAAGAAGGAACATCAAGCTCCGAAGGTAGAGTTATAAAAACCAGTATTTCTGGATGAAGAATTGTTTTGAAAACAAAATTTAATTCCCAAATTAATAAGCAAGTAAATGATGAATGAAAAGGCTTTTAATATACGCTCCCCTTTGCATGGCTGCACAAGTAAGTGAAAGAAGAATGTTAAAAACAAGTTTAGCATGATTGTCATGCAACTAGAATTTCCTGGGCAAATTAGAATGTATTAAGTTAGCCAAGAAAAAAAATAACATTCAGGTAGAAATACTCAATGTTTTCAATGTTTAAATATATAGTTTTATGTACTCCGCTGCTAGAATATAGCAAGAAAGTTGAAAGGAGAATAGGAAGGACAAATAATTTTTATGTCATATTTTAATTTTATAGATCAGTTAAAACATACTTTGATGACTCCCCGCTGCATTTCTGTCTCTCTAGGTAATTCTTTATTACTATTTCGAAGCATACTGCAGTGGTTCCCAGACTCATTTTTTTTTCTAGAAAATGATAGAATATAAATCTGAATGGAAAGCATCTATTATAAATCCCTCTATTTGTGAATATCTTAACTTGAACCTCATATTTTTAAATTATATTTTCTGCCTCTAAGGTAGACTTTCTGAAACCGATCTAGTTATTTTTTCCCCTAGGGTAGTCCAGTGAGAGCCGGTAGTCTGGGTTTAAGACAATTTAAAATAGCTCTTGCTGCCTTCAAAATATACAGAAATCTAGCATCAAATCCAGATCTCTCTCATTGTAAATTTTGGGTCACATGTTTGTGCTTTGCACAGGTTGTTCATGTCCTCTGCTAAAAGTTAACCTCCAGGGAGTCTGAGGGATAAAAGAAATGATGTCACATTTATCATGTAAAACTCATTGTTTCTCATTTTGTTCCAGAAATAATAATAATATATTATAATAATAAATAATTGCCATGGGAAATAACAATGATAATAAATTACATTTTTTGAATACTGTTTGCCAGGTGCAAAATCCTGTGCATGGGTTTTCTCTTTTAATTCTCATAGTAGCTCAGTGAAGTATTAATATAAGCACTACGATTACTCCCATTTATAGGCAAAGCTTAATAAATAATCAATAAGTACGTTAGTAGGTGATTAATAAATACATACATAGCTTGCTTGACATCACACAGCCGGTCAAGAGAAGAGCTAGTGTTCAAACCCCGAAAACTGTGTCCTGCTCCTGAACTCCTGACTGCTACGTGGTGCTGCACCCTGTCCCTGGGTTAGTTGAGGCAGAGAACAGAATTTTTTAGTCACATGGAGAATTTGGATAGGAAGAAGGATTGTATTCAGGAAGGAGAATAATAGTGGAAAAAATCTGAGCAAACATCGTTTCCTTCATAATAGAGACTGGTTACCGTTTCTTGTGCACCTACTGTGTGCCAGCAAGTCAGCACAGCTGTCCAAGGACAGAGCCCATGCTCTTTCCGGCACTCCACACTGCCTTTGTGTTGGCTTTGCTGCAGCTTGATTTCTAAACGTTAATATATTTTTTAGATGTTTAAGGCAATTTCGCATCGTAGTCCAGTAACGGACAAAGGTGCTTTTTTATAGATAGGAAGATGCCATCCTCCACAGTCCTGCCTTTATAAGGGTTCTGAGGTGGGAAACAAACTGGCCCTCCTCTGCCCTTCCTCACTCCTGTGATCAGGAGATTTCTATCGGTGGGGAGATTTCTATCCGTGAGTAAGATAGTCAGTGAAGCTGGTTCATATGTCCTGTGGAACTTAAAATGTATATGGTTCTCTGCACATCCGGCCCCTCGGTAAGCCATAGTATTTAATAGAATTCAGTAAGGTGTAGTTAGGAAATATGGTTTTGCTTTCTTCCCCTACAATGTCTTCTCTAAACCCCGAGTGCTTGACTTTTCAGTTAACCTTAGTCTTGGTAGAAATGATTATTCTGCTCTTGTGACAGGGCTTTAGCAACACAACTTAGTTCTATAGCCCTGTTTTTCCCACTGGAGTTTGAAGTACAGATGTGAATTCTTCATAGAGTCTATGTGCAGTGTGCAGTCTTACATACACACAGCTTTAATATGGACATTTTCATAATCTCTAATTACATAGACCTTGCGTATCACATTCTCTAAAACTGACATTTCTCAATATTGCAATGTATTAACCAGAATAAACTAATCTATATAAACACCACTCTTTCATTTCTCTCCTTTGCTCTAACTCCCCCTTTGAGTAGGTCTAAATCAAGATTTTCTTCAATTTATTACATCTCCCTTTAGTTTTTTGTTTTCTGTTCTTGTGTCTGTTATTGTTAATCCTGTAAAGCTCTTTTAGACCCTCCTCTCACCTCCCAAGGCCACACTGTACCTTCCCTAATCCATCAATTGCTGAAAAGAAGTGAAGTTTATAGTTGTAAATGAAATCTTGGGGAGTAGTTTCTCTTTATAGCAGTCATACAGCTCATTTGCATAGACCACATATACTTGTCTGGGCAGAACTACATGTACCATCTAGAGGAGAGAATTAATGCGTATTTCTTTGGAGGAACTGCAGACCCAGCTGAGGCAATATAGGAGAAATAGTCCTTCCCTAAGAAAGGGCAGAGAGGAATGTCAGCAAGAAGATCTCCAAGTATGCCGCCTAGCAGGAAAGTCCCAGCTAACAAAGTATGTATAACCATGACAACAAAGAATTAACATAACACTTTGTCTTGAAAGGTTATAGGAAACTTATCCTAGAACAAAATAATGCATAACACAGGTATAATT
This sequence comes from Varecia variegata, assembly GCA_028533085.1. Classification (NCBI taxonomy): domain Eukaryota; kingdom Metazoa; phylum Chordata; class Mammalia; order Primates; family Lemuridae; genus Varecia; species Varecia variegata. Next base: position 16,612,615 of record CM052441.1, on the reverse strand, counting down.
AACAATGAAAAACAAGTACAGCTCTCTCCGAAAGGCTTCGTACAGTAGTCTTCATTTCTCTCTTCCTCCTTCATCAAGATGAGGGATGGCATTCTTTTGGTTCCAGATTTTTTTTTTTATATTTCTTTTTTTATTTTCTCTTTTTTATTTCAGGATATTATGGGGGTACAAACATTTTGGTTACATGTTATGTCTTTGCCACATCCAAACCATGATTTGAGGAGTGCCCGTTCCCCCCTACAATGCTCACCACGTCCATTAGTTGTGAGTTTACCCACCCCAACCCCCCAACCCCCAAAGAATATTACTACTGTGTGAGCACCTTAGTGTTGATCAGTCAGTACCAATTTGATGGCAAGTACATGTGGTGCCTGTTCTTCCATTCTTGTGATACCTCACTTCGGAGGATGGGCTCAAGCTCTATCCAGGAAAATATAAGGGGTGCTAGATCACCATCATTTTTTATAATTGAGTAGTATTCCATTGTATACATATAGCATTTTTTTTTAATTTATTTATTATAGTTTATTATGGGGGAACAACGTTCTGGTTAAGTATATTGCCCATGCCCCTCCCAACCCCCCGAGTCTGAGCTTCAAGAGTGTCCATTCCCCCGACAGTGCACATCACACTCATCATGTAGGTATACACCCATCCCCTCCCCCACCCCCAACACCCCGAGTCAGATCTTCAAGCATGTAGACCTTCCATTCGATCCAGCAATCCCATTATTGGGCATCTACCCAGAAGAACAAAAGTCATTCTATAATAAAGATACTTGCACCCGAATGTTTACAGCAGCACAATTCACAATCGCTAAGAGGTGGAAGCAACCCAAATGTCCATCAGTTCATGAATGGATTAGTAAAATGTGGTATCTTTATACCATGGAGTATTACTCAGCTA